>FR997761.1:6757192-7957192 GCA_905475315.1 Autographa pulchrina | reverse complement strand
ACATATTTCTAAGATATAAATGGATGGTAATGTTAATATTCGATATTTTATGTAAATTGGTTTGCAGCTGTCGGTTTGCTCTAAATTAACTATTATACGAATTAATTTATTTTGGAGAATGAATAGTGTATGGGCATCGGTGCTGTTTCCCCACATAATAATGCCGTAGCTGAGCCATGAGTACGCGTAGGCGTAGTAAGTGGTGAGGGCAGTTTGTATGTCGGTAGTTTGAAGAGGGGAGCATTAACATGTTCTTGTGTCTAACTGGCCGATCGCTATGTTTATTTCCACGGGTTATGAAAAAGTTTGTATTTTTTCTTACAAATTTACATATTTCTAAGATATAAATGGATGGTAATGTTAATATTCGATATTTTATGTAAATTGGTTTGCAGCTGTCGGTTTGCTCTAAATTAACTATTATACGAATTAATTTATTTTGGAGAATGAATAGTGTATGGGCATAGGTGCTGTTTCCCCACATAATAATGCCGTAGCTGAGCCATGAGTACGCGTAGGCGTAGTAAGTGGTGAGGGCAGTTTGTATGTCGGTAGTTTGAAGAGGGGAGCATTAACATGTTCTTGTGTCTAACTGGCCGATCGCTATGTTTATTTCCACGGGTTATGAAAAAGTTTGTATTTTTTCTTACAAATTTACATATTTCTAAGATATAAATGGATGGTAATGTTAATATTCGATATTTTATGTAAATTGGTTTGCAGCTGTCGGTTTGCTCTAAATTAACTATTATACGAATTAATTTATTTTGGAGAATGAATAGTGTATGGGCATCGGTGCTGTTTCCCCACATAATAATGCCGTAGCTGAGCCATGAGTACGCGTAGGCGTAGTAAGTGGTGAGGGCAGTTTGTATGTCGGTAGTTTTTTTAACTTCTCGTAGTGCGTAACAGAATTTTGAGATTTTTGAGTGTATATGTTTGATGTGTGGTTTCCAGGTAATGTGTGTATCTATGATGAGACCTAATAGTGAAAAATTGTTAACGACCTCTGTTTGTGTGCCGTTAGCTGTCAGGTTAACAGTAATTGGAGCTTTTTGTCGTGGATGAAAAGTCATTACTTTTGTGTTTTTATAATTTATTTCGAGGTTGTGTTTAGTTAACCACTTTGTTGTTTTATTTAGTATTGAGTTTAACTGTTCAGTTATATCATTGGCGTTCTGGCTAATAGTGAGTAAGGATATGTCGTCTGCGAATAGTACACATGGTTCATCCATTATTTTTGGTAGGTCGTTGATGTAGATAATGAATAGGAGGCATCCAATGACACTACCTTGTGGAATTGATGCATTTATTATCCTTTTGACGGATCTTACATGTGTTATTTGTTTGAGGTCGTGATCGAAGTAATCTATTTCAACATATTGCTCTCTGTCTTTCAAGTATGATGCAAACCATTTATGTGTTGTTCCGCGAATCCCTATACCATGTAATTTTTCTAGAAGTATTTTAAATTGCACTTTGTCATATGCTTTGGTCATATCTAAAAGGATTCCTGCTGCGTACTTCTTGTTATTAAGGGCATTTATTATTTCCTGCATGTATTTATAGACTGCTAGGGAAGTGGATCGTCGTCTTTGAAATCCGTGTTGACCTTCGTCAAACACTTTAAATTTTTCGCAGAAATTGTAAACACGGTCACACATAGCTTTTTCATATATTTTGGATGACGTAGGGAGAAGAGCTATTGGTCTATAGTTACTGGGATCGGTTTTAGTATTTTTCTTGTGTATTGGTTTGATAATGGCTTTTTTTAATTGGTTTGGAAAAATACCTTCGTCAAAGGACTGGTTTATACAGACACAGTAAGGTACCGCGAGTTCATCAGCACATTGTCTAATTGATGAGGGGGGTAGCTCATCTACGCCGCGACTTTTTTTATTCTTTAGGGATTTTATGATTCTCTCTCTTTTCTCGGATATCTAAAGGTTGAAGAAAGAGGGTATTTTCTATAAGGTTGCGGGCAGGTACACCTTGAGCCTCACTACCAGTCGGACGCGAAGATGCGTCACCTATTGTTGCAAAGAAGTTATTAAATTGGTTAACTATTTCCTAAGGCTTCGTTCACACGGCATTGTCCTGCACGTTTTTTTGCAGTATACGTCTTAACGTATAAATAGTGACCATACAACGTACATAGATCCATTCACACGTCGATTGTACTGCAAAAAAACGTGTACCGCTTATACGTTTAAACGCATACTCAACGTACTTGTCAAGCAAATCGAATGAACTTTGACGTATTCGGTTCGCAGTGGCATATGGGAAACTGCGGCTATTCGTTTTTACACGAATGAAAATTTACCATATGAACACCCGGTTGACTAAACGTTAAAAAAACGATTGCGAAATAACGTGCAGGACAATGCCGTGTGAACGAAGCCTTAGGGTCTTCAATTACCGTATTATTTATTTCTAATTTGATGTTATTTTTGATCGAATACGTTTTTTTATTTGTACGTTCGTTTACTATGCTCCACATCGCTTTAACTTTATTTTGTGAGGTTTTAATTTTATTGATATACTGTAATTTTTTAGATACAGTCACTACTTGCTTTAAGACTTTTTCGTACTTTTTATAGTATTTTTTTATTACGTCACTATTTGTCTTTATACTAAATATTTTTAATAGTCTTTTATTTGTACATGATTGTTTAATGCCTTTTGTTAGCCAGTATTTTTTGTAATATGTTCTTAGTTTTATTTTTATTTTGGGTATGTGTTGGCATTCCAGCAGTAGCCTGAAATCAAAACATAGTTTCATTTGTTATCTAAAAAAATTATACCTCTCAGTTCAGTTATCTACGTTACAGTGACTTTCCCATGAAATTTTACTTTATTTAAAAACATTATAACAATATCAAAATCTTAAATTTATTTAATGATCTCTCATATCTTTAGCAGTTTAATATACCTTTTGGGTAATAGCCAGCAGGTTTTGGTGGAGGTCTTCAGTGGCGCGGGCGGCGTGCAGGGGGCTCCCTCCATGATTGCGCTGATGGGTGTAGGGATCCGGTTTTCCCGTGCGATCGCAACCAACCAAAACCTATCTGCACATTATTTAATTAATATATTTATATTTAAATACGGGTGGGACGGACGCCATTACGTCACCCATGGATGTGCTGAAAATCAGCGCTGTGGCACCAATTTTTTGAATTGAGGTCGCAGCATATGCTGAGCATATCCCTTTTTGCGCTCGCACCCAATGATATTATATATAAAAAAAGAGGCTCGCACCACATTGACGCACGTTGGCGAAGGAGGAGGGAAATAAAATGTATATTTATTTGATTCTTTCCAATTTCCATCCTAATATTTTGTTTTAATTTGTAATAATTTGTATGTTCTATATTATTATGTCACAATTCCGGTCCACAGACAGATAATCACACAGTGTCACACAGATAAAGTATAAAGCGCGATATTGTGACACTGCCTGGACTTGGGATAGTGGTATTTTTGGTCTATGTATTTTTTGCCTACTGTTTTTATTTATTTATTTTTTTCTCTTTTTCATTTGTTTTCTTCTTCTTTTGTTGTTTACTGTCTGTATTATTTGTGTACCACTTTTGTGTGTGCGCTTGCGCAAAATAAATGATTTTTCTTTCTTCTTCTTTCTTCTTTCTGATTGCTGCAATCCTTATCAGGCAAGCGTGGATGATAGAGGCTAATCACCAACATCAAATTTTCAAGTGTTATAAATTTTGCTGGACCATCTATCAAAAACATAGTATGGACCTATGGCCTATGCGCTCCACTTTTGCCATGATTAATGCATTTTTAACAAAGTATTTATATCAGGCTCTGTTTATAGTGCTTTACTCATAAGTCAGCTCCTTTGCTAATAGGCTCTAAAATTGGGGGATCTAAGAACGAGGCACTTCGCATAATAATGATCGAACATCAGGTCATCGTTTGATCATCTAGTATGCCGCCTCAAGTTATTTCTCTCGTATGTAAATATGTATCATAGCCGTCTAACTTGAACAAACATAATTCCTGCCTTAATATTTATCTCAGTAAGTGCAACAAGATCCAACTTTTCTTCGCAACCGCTTCTTAATGTTTCAAATTATGTAAAATTCTTTCTCATTGACCTGATATTTAGGTGAATAATATTCAAACTTTCCTCTCGAGAATGTTATCAGCTGTTCTTGCCATTTATCTCTGTTCGTGCATTTGGTATATTTAATACTAGGTGCTATGTGCAAAGTATGGTCATTGAATGTTTTCTATAAAATTAACCTGAATATACGTAATAATGTAAACTAATACACTATATACTTCACTTAGCGTTTGCGTACATGTTGATGTCACTCAGAGTGCGGATGACCTTGATTTTTGTGTCATTGGGATCATCTTTTTTATAAGCAGTTTACCACTCTGGATCCAGATATATTTATATTTTGTTTTTAACTCGTTTCTCGCCGTCCAGAATAAGTTGCGCATATACTTGGTGAGATCCTCGTTCACATAAATTCGCTGTTTATTTCCACTGGCATACACATCATCATTAGTTAATTTATTCGTTTTTCTACTTGCTATCCACTGATCGCGGGCGGCACGCGTGGCCAAAGTGACAATCACCGGCCTCGGCTTCTTATCACGCATCTGGTTAGTGGCGGAGACTGCGCCCGCAGCCGCTTGGTTTTCTCCGCCTACCCTCTTAACTTCACATATCTGGCCTTCGTCTAATCCCAATTTAATTGCTAAACACTTGATTTTTCTATCTAACGGTTCTTTTAACCTCTTCCAGTCCATATATTTCCACGTTCTTTTCTTTCTCTCGGTTTTCCAAATACACAATCCTTTCTTCGAGTGCTTTATTGCTGGTTTCTAAGTGAAAATTTTTGTGTTCTAACGCCTTTATCTTATTATCCGTTCTCACTATTTCTTCTATTAGTTCCTGGTATTTCTCTGCATAAAAGCCGATCTCGTCAGCCATAGTCTCCAACGTTTTTTTCATATCGAATACTATGACCAGTTTTTCATTGACCTCGGCCAGTATTTTTTCTGGTGTTCTGGTTGACAAATCCACTACGATGGACGGTCTCCTCTTAGGGGTTATTTGACATTCATCACACATTCCTGTGTCGGCAAATACCTTTATTTTCACAGCACATTTCTTGTAAAAAGCACCCTCGCAATCACCGTTTCAACGCAAGATACTATCACTTTTCACCCTCGCCAAAGTCAACTTACACAATTTGCACTGAATCATAAGGGAGATAGAATTTAGTTTATGGCAAACTAATTCTATCTCCCGAGCCTTTTCCCACCTATGTTGGGGTCGGCTACCAGTCTTACCGGATTCAGCTGAATACCGTATTTTACATGAAGCGACTATCTGGCCTCCACAACCCATTTTACTGGGAAACACAGTATCCCATAGTAAGACTGGTTGTCAGAATTGACTTAACGACTGCCAAAGATCTATGTATGACAGCCGGGACCTACTGTTTAACGTGCTTTCCGAAACACGGAAGGGTCTCGGTATGTTATAAATGGTCACCCATCCACGGACCAACCGCGGCTTAACCTGTATTATCGGTCAAACCGTACGGCTTACACTTAGCCACGAGCCCCTCATTATGGCAAACTAAATTACGATATCGAAATATGTAGGTAACCAAACAATTACTGTGATTTCACACGCGTAGCAACACGGATCACGTTCGCACGGTGGAAGCTCTCGAGACGATCTGTAGCCTTACTCTCGACACTCGATCCCAATCTGAATTCGAAATTGGGATCGAGATCTTGTCATTTGGCACTCTTGAATGCTACACTAGCTCACAATTGGAATCGGAATGGGTGGTTTATTTTGGAACTAAATGAAATCGACTTGACTCGAACGCATGCACTTTTTCGGTACTCTTGACGCGATTTTGACGTTGACATATCGAGTTTGAATTCGTGTTTATGATCAAAGTTGAACGATCACAAAAAGGCAACTTTTTCGGGATCGAGTTTTATATTGTGACTGATTTGTGAAGTTTTTAGCGTGAATAATGGCACATTTAGGAGTTATTTATGATATTTTGGACAATTCTCATAAGTTAGATATGAGACAAAGGCGGAATTTGAGACGAATGGCGCGGTATGCAGATAGTGCGTTTGCCATGACTGACGATGAATTAAAGAAGAATTATCGAGTAAATAGGAAACTTTTCGAAGTGATTTATAAGGATTTAGAACCTTTGATGCCCCAGCCTACTCGCCGTAGCGACATACCAAGAAAATACAAGGTTTGTGAACTAGCAATTCCATTTTCACATGGTATTGTTTAAGTATACTTAAAAATAATCTTCTTTTGTATTCTTTAGGTTTAAGTGGCACTTTCGTTCTACGCCACAGGCAGCTACCAAAGATTAGTAGGCGGGACACAAGGGACATTGATGTCCCAACAATCAGTTTCAAGAGCAGTAAGAGAAGTGACAAATGCTCTTAATTCTAATGAAATTTTAAATAAATGGCTTAAGTTTCCACAGACTCGCCGACAACGAGACTTAATTAAACAAAGGTATACCTTTATAAGCACTTCATTTTAGCTTATTATTTTAGAGAACATACCATTCAATACTTTGATTTGTTGTTTTGAGATTTGTTAAGTTTATTTGGAACTTATTTGTTAATATTAATATGCTAGTAATAAACTTATTTCAGGTTTTATGAAAAATTTAAAATTCCTGCAGTCACGGGATGTATTGATGGTACTCATGTGGCTATTGTAAGACCATCGCAAAATGAAGAGCGGTTTTACAACAGAAAAGGTTACCATTCGAGAAATGTTTTAATTGTAAGTTAATTTGGATATTTATCTAGTTATTAACTATAAGAGTGACTGTTACTTTCAATAAAAGTATTTTTTTACAGATTTGTGATGCTGATCTCAATATACTGAGTGTAGATTCTTCATTTGGTGGAGCCTCACACGACACATTTGTTTGGAACCAAAATCCTGTTAAGAACTATATAATAAATTTAGTAAATGCAGGAGAAAGAGTTTTTTTACTTGGTAAGCATTTCATACCGTTGTTGAAATTGAATTTACATTAGATCTGCAATGAATTTTGTATATAAATAAGGTAATAAAAAATTACTAAGTCATTTTAATATCAATTACAGGTGATTCCGGTTATCCTCAAAGGGAATATATGATGACCCCAATAGTGGATGCACCACCAGGCTCAGCTGAAGAGTACTAAACAAATCTGCATTGTGTGGCTCGCAATAATGTTGAGCGCACAATTGGGGTTTTAAAAAATAGATGGAGATGTCTTCTGGGCCATAGAGTTCTTCATTATCATCCAGACACAGCTTCTAAAATTATAAATGCATGCTGTGTTTTACACAACATTTGTAATCGAGCACGATTGGGTCTGGATGATATTGAGGATGACGTACCTCCCAGGGCAGAAATCCAATTGGCACAGAATGAGTTAGAGGTGGATCGAGGTTCTGCTGCCATTGAGCTGCGCAGGGGTCTCGAGGCCCGTGCACAGCTTGTGCGAGAACTGTGGACAGCTCGACACCTTCACTAATATTATTATTTTATAAATTCAAAGTGTTCACTATATAATTAAAAAACTTGCGTGTATGCATAAACCTATATTTACATAGATATTTACAACTATTTTAAGTAACTCTATACAGCATACTATATACTGCATTTATTAATAATTATACAATGAAACTTAAGTCTAAACTGATAGATACTTAAAACCCTAAAGGAAAACTTAAATTAAATACTAATACATAACTTAAATAAATTAGATATCAATTCAATTACAGCCTATTTTGTCTTAGAACATCAGCAATGTTATTAAGGGCATTTGCCACAGTTTGGGAACCTTCTCTTATGGCAGTTGACAGTAACTCTATCTGTTCTACTGCTCGAGATAAGGCCCTCGCTGTGACAATTTCTGCTTCAACCCTCTGCCTCTCTATCTCTGCGAATCTCTCCCGGTCTTGATCCAACATAGTCCTTGATCAGACACGCTGTCGCGGGGGCACGCTGGTCCTTCTAGGACTATGTTCTCTTGGTGTTGTAGCTGACAAATAAAAATAGAAAAAATAACATATATGTTATACCTATCATCATGAAAGATGGCAAACGAAGTTTACATTGTAGTTTTTTTTTGTATTATTTAAATTAATTTCATAAAATTTTGCATAGTTCTTGAGTACTTATTTAACTTAATCTAGTTTATAATAATTGTATGTGCATGTATGTGTATTCTATTGTTCTAGTATTAACTGATAACTTGTACATATTATTATGTGTGGTGCAAACTGTAAGTATAAATTGGTTAGTAATAAATATATTATAATTTGTGTCTTGTTTTGTGCCGAATAAAAGTTTTATCTATCTAAAAAAAAAAACAGACAGCACCCTAAGAGTCGGTTCATATCCGGCGGAAACGCACCGCGCACCATCGGCCGCGCAACGCCAGAACAAAGAAACACGCAATGAGACATCAAACCCCCCACACCCGACGCGCTAACGCAACATCAGTTGAGTGTGAAAGGCCGAACGCCCCACCACGCATCCGTCCGCCCCGGCGGCGCCAAGCAACCGACAACACGCGACGCGCCTCCCGCCAGAGATGAACCGACCCTAAATTGCCCACCCTTTGCCGCTTCCTAAGCGCTTTGGCTGAGGAGAAGAAACGGCGCAACAAACTCCCCAGCAACACGCTGCCTTTACAATAATACTAAACATCATTAAGGGACCGCGCCATATAAACAAGTGTTTGAGGTGCTATGAAATTATACACTGATCTTAACCGAGGTCAACAGATCGACCAGTCACCGCAAGCAGCACCCGTTCACGAGTATGACGCAAGGGTCAGCCATCCCCTCCCTCGCCATATTAGAGGGAAGGAGGAGACCCGACCCAAAACGCCACCGCAGGCAGCAGGGGAGGACACTCCGTACGTTTTGACAGCGACGTAAACGAAGAGTCGCCATCTAGAAGTTGGCCCGAGTACTATTTGCCATCTCCCGGGTACATTCAATTATCAACAGATGGCGCTATATCACGGTAAATTTTTTCATTGTTAATAAAGTTATTGATGTAAAATTGAAATAGACACATAAATGAAATACAACTTGATAATATACAAATACTAACTTTATTTAAAAAGACCTGGTGCCAGATTCTACTCAGGATGTATAATATAGTGACAGTTCTTGAACTGAAAATTAACAATCACAATATGGCGGTTTGTTGCATTCTGCGTATACGCATTTTGTAATTCCCGATTCGTATTGTTGTATTTCATTGTAATTACCAAAAGTAAGTGCGTGGAGTTGAGCCTTATGTTCCTCCTCCTTACTATTGTGAACTTACTCTGAAATTTTTGTATTATGATAGGACGAAACGTTCTATTAGAAATGATAACATGCATAAACACACACAAACGTACGCTTAACTGTCTGTGTGTGGGTATGTGATTAGTTTCGGGCCAATTTGTAGATGGCGCACTGTCAAATGAGTTTGCAATTTTATCACGTAAGAGGGCACTCTTTTCCCTCTATATTACTTTACTCTTTGGCAGGCAGTGACAACTAAGGGAGCATGACGAAACTGTTGCCGGCTCAAACAAATATAAAGCAAAATATTTATTATAAAAAGGAAATCCTCAAACACTGATTTACTGCACTGTCCCTTATCACAATAACATGAGTGGATACATAATTAAATTCTATAATTAATATAATTATACATTAAAAAAAAGATGAACAAATACCGTTCATTGGACATAGGTACACTATACCTACATTTGTATAATCGTACTAAAAGTAAAATAAAAATAGGTAACAAATGTTACATACGAAATGTATGCCTATCTACATTAAGATAAATCAAGCTGTTTAAAAATCCATACAGAACCGTCTTGTGTCTATCACGGCGACCAACTATGTTTATCATTTAAATAATCATTAATTGTGTCGTAAGCTTTTTCACATAGCTTATTTTTAATTGTGCATTTAAATGAGTTAAAGGGCAACTCTAACAAACTAATAGGAATTTTAGTGTAAAAGCGAATACCAAGCCCCACAAATGAATTGTGTACCCTATGCAGCCGATGTGATGTAGAACATAACTTATGCCTATTTCTCGTATTTATACTATGCATGTCACTATTCTTGGCATACAAGTGAATATTTTGTCTAATAAATAATATATTTGCAAAAATGAATTGAGACGCTACATATACCTATCTCTTTAAATCGCTCCCTAAGAGTAACTCGAGAACCTAGCTGGTAAATGGATCTAACAGCTCGTTTTTAGGGTTCCGTACCTCAAAAGGAAAAAACGGAACCCTTATAGGATCACTTCGTTGTCCGTCCGTCCGTCCGTCTGTCAAGACTGTTTTTCTCAGGAACGTGTTTAGATATCAAACTGAAATTTATATCTAATACTCAAGTCTACTGTCCTTTGAAGCTGTGAAAAAATCTAACTTCTAAGCCAAAGCAATCAAAAGATACAGCCGTTTCTGCCGCAAATTTTTGAAATTCGCACGGGAGTCAAAACCTACAGGGTACTTCCCGTGAACTTAGAATCTTGAAATTTGGTACGAAGTAACGTCTTATAGTACAAATAAAGGAAAAACCGTAAATTTTTAGTTTTTGCAAAGTAAAAAATATTTTTGAAAATTTTAAAGTTACTACTACTTTTCTCATGAACGCGTAGAGGTATTAAATTGAAATTCATATCAAATACTCAAGTCTATAATACCTTTAAGCTATAACAAAATCAAACTTTTATGTCAACGCAATCAAAAGAAATAGGTACCTACAGGTTTGTACGGAACCCTCGGTGCGCTAGTCTGACTCGCACTTGGCCGGTTTTGCAAAATAAAAATGGTTTCTAAATCTGCCGCTTTACCCCACAACAATATGCCATAGGACATTATGCTGTGGAAGTATCTAAAGTAAACAAGACGAGCTGTGTCCACATCGGTGATCTGTCTTACCTTCCTAACGGCGTAAGCAGCGGAACTAAGCTTCCTCGCAAGGCACGAGATATGTGCCGACCATAAGAGTTTACTATCTAGCGTTATGCCTAGAAACACTGTTGATCTAGACACGCGGCCGCGTGTCAAGCCAAGTTCAAGCAAACTGGCTAGACAGCGCCAAGTGTATCATTACACGAACCACTTGGTGCCACTTTTGACCCTTCCATAACTCAAAAGCTATTTAACGTAAACACATAAAACTACGTGTGTTTTATTATATCCATAAGGACATCTAGAAGCCCAAATTTCATGAAGCTAGCTCAAACGGTTATAAAGATATGAAGGTCAAAAAGTCGTAAATTTTAATATTGACTGACTGACATATAGTACCTAAACCTAACCTACTTCCAGATGACCTAGAAAGATGAAATTTGGAATCCAGCTCGGTAATTGTGTGTAAGCGAAGGAAAAAGTCTAAAAATAAAAAAAAGTTAAAAAATAGGGGGGTCCTCATACAAAATTTTGTTTTTTTTTTTAAATTGTAGCCTTGGAACCGTTACAAGCTGCTATTTGAAACTATCCCAATATATGTATTATTATATCTTCTATATAACAGAAATATAAAAATAAATTTAAGTCAAAAAATAAGTGATATCACTATACAAAAAACTTGTAATACGCGTTAAACAACCGGCCAACGGTGTGTTTTCGGCGGCGCGCGGCACCATGCAGCGGAAACGCAAGAAATAACATTAAATCTCAATACCTACCTAGTTTTCTTTACAAAAAGTAATGATATCCCACCAAAAACATAAATCGCGCGCGCGCATCCTCTCGAGTTGCATGTGTCGCTGTTGTTAAAAATGTCGTCGGTTACGTTAAAATGTAACGCGTGTAATATAGTGATTGATGAACTGTTAGCCTATATACAGAATAAAATATCGGTGTCCGACGAGGACACTTTAGTGAAAATATGTGCTTCAACATTTTCAAGTGAACAAATAGAGAGATCTAATAAATTATTGATAGAATCCCTCCCGACTGATATGCGCAAATCAAATCGGAAAGGAAAAGGCAAAGAGAATCGCATTCTATTAGACATTATAGCCTTGTTTAAAGTGACTGAAGCTGATGTGTTACCTGTATTTGTCGCGCGGGACTTAGATAAACTACCGCCCCTAACCGTCGATCACTTGGATGTGAGTAAGCTACTAAAGGATATAGCTGTTGTACAAGCTGAAGTCCAAACAATCAAGGAGTCCTATGTAACCAAGTGTCAACTCGAAGATTTAAAGTAAGAATGTTACAATAGAAAACTGACGCCAAAACCATCTCCCAATGCAAAAATTAACTTGAAGAGAGGTGCTTATAGGGACCACTCGCCCATGCAGCCACAGGACGTTTTTGAAGATCTCATTAATGATGCGTCATCGTGTCAGAGTGATAAATTCTCAAAAACTCTTTGTGTCGAGAAAGAACCTTATATGGAGGGTAGAAACGGGCCGTTACTAATTCAAATGTGCGGTAGCCGCTGTGTCAACGAACGTGACGTACCTAGCATCGGTGTTGGCGGCGGGGCTACGTCACCGTGTCTCGCTGATAACGAACCGGTTCCTCAGCTGTTACCGGCGGCACGGCCGGCGCATCAAGGACGTTCTTTTGCAAGTGTCGCGCAAATTGTAAACAATGCAAATGAATGGATAACGGTGCGTAATAAGAAAACACCTAATTATAGATTGCAAGGTAAAACGGGAAGTGCAGTGATTGAGTCTGCAGAGAAATTTAAGGCGGCTGATAGGAAAATACCTATATTTATTACCAATGTTGATAAGAGCGCCTCAGATATTGATATCGTTAACTATATAGAAAAGAAAACTGAAGAAAAGGTACTGCTTGAGAAAATAACTATTAAAAGACAGTGTGAATATAACGCTTTCAAGTTTTTTGTATCTGAGTGTAAGTTACCGTTATAAGTTCAGTGCAGTGCGGAGCGCGCTCGGTAAAGGACGCGCCCACTGCATACGAATATAATAAATATTAATTTAATTATATTCGCGATTTGCGCGGCATAGGCCGACGCACGTTACAATGGCTTTGAGTTCCGTGCAACTCATAGCTAATGAAGTGTTGGCGTTCTTACAACACGCCATCGACACCATGGACGAGATCAGCATCATCCAGATCTGCAAGTCCAATTTTAATGCAAAGGAAATAACATCGGCGAAAACTCTGCTGTATAAGTCGGTCGGACAGATCGACAGAATGCCATCCCGCCGTAAGGACGACAAGGGTGAGATAAGTCTTCAGGACATCATCACTCTCCTGAAGACAACGGATCCTGATGACGTGCCGTCGTTTGTGGCGAAAAACCTAAACAGGTTGCCGCCAGTGACATTTGACCACGTTGATGTAACCAGGTTGCTCAAGGACATCACAACCCTGAAAGCCAGCCTGGCGGAGGTAGTGTTGAAGTTGGAGGCCTCGCAAGATACCATCAGTGAGCTACGTGCCGAAGTAACATCATTGCGTAATTCGCTGGCCGTAAGTAGTTCACCGGAGGTCAATAACATCAACACGCGTCGCGGCGCATGCAAAGTTGTGTCAGCAAGTTTCATGAGCGCGACACCTGAGACACAGCCGTCGCCTACGTCCCGCCCCGCGCCTCCCCCCGCGGAGGTGTCGCCTGTCGTCGTGACGTCAACGCCTCAACGTCACTACGCCGCTGCTGCTGCCCGCCAGACACCCAAAGCGAGCAATTTATTGAGGACCGAGAAGGCTACCGGGAGCACCCGCAACGTACGCCTTCCTAGTGCGGCGTTACCACGTCAGCCGGATGAAGAGGGCTTTACTAAGGTCGAGAGAAAGAAGAAAAGGCCTCCTCATCACAACCTGTGTGGCACCGCACCGACAGAACATGTCCTGCGCCCTGCTGTTCCTGTGGCGCATGTGTATGTGTCCCGTCTCCACTTCACCACGAAGGCCTCCGACGTGATGGAGTACTTGGAGATGAGAATGAAGACCCGGTTTGTGGTCGAGAAGTTGGAATCGCGCAACACAGTTAACTTCAACTCGCTTGTTGTACGCGTCCCGACCGATCGACTATCGGCGATTCTGAAAGAGGAGCTATGGCCGAAAGGGGTAGTATTTAGGAAATTCCGCGGCCGCCGGCGTCCTCCAGATGTCACAACACTTGCGTCGCACGTCGCGAAAAAGTGACTTAGTTATAAGTTTATATTGTATGTATGTTAGTCTGTAAGGTATATATATATAATATGGGCCTCTGTAAGCTTTGTTTATCATTGTTTTATATTGCCTGAAAAAAATGATTATTATTATTATAAGGTAAAGTACCCTAATTCCGCGGTATTTTCACTAAAACTCGAAAGGAGGTCAAAAATTAAGCATTTATTGTACCCTTTTCATGGTCTAGCTATTTTTATCAGAACCATTAGTGTTTCTACTGTTGAAATAGACAGAAGGTTTGGCTATTTGGTCTTGATTTGTATACTAAATTAATTAAATACGAAAAGAAGTCGGAGGCACCTAATTCCGATGTATTTGGTTCCTAATTCCGAGTATACAAAAATGCAAGGAAATAGGTAGGAAGAATAATATAAATGGTGTTCAAAAATCAACTTTATTTATTCACTTAGGTTTTATCGTTTGATCTCAGTCTTCTTATATATTATATATTATATGAGGTTTTTATATTCTAATAAAATGATAAAATATCTTAAACCTAAACTTAACATTATTATCTGTTATATAATATTATCTTTCGTTTCGTGTCAATATTCTTTGACTAATTACTCTTCATATGTATGTATTAATAAAAATGCGAAATAAGTATCAAAATAGAAAAACAAAAAAATAACTCTATGTTACTTTGATTACTATCATAATATGCATAGTGAAAATAAAAACCAAAATACAAATATTAAGTAATAAAAAATATTTAAGTTAAAAGCTAAAAATAATTTAATTATCACTAAATAGAAATAGGATTATACTAAAAAAAAAGTGCATGGTAAATTGCTTAAAATTGTGAACATCCTGTATTTTCCGTGTGAAAGTACCGCGGAAGAAGGTGCTCATAGAACCTTATCCCGACCTACTATACATCGGAATAGCGTTTCATAACAAAAAATCTCGTTTCCTAATTCCGAGTATTAAAAAATGAAAGATTTTTTAGTAGTTTATACAGAAATTAATACTTCATTGAAAATTCTTCTTAAATATGATGTAATACTTGCTAATAGTTACATCAATTGCGTATGAACTTATTTTTTTCTTCTTAGCTTTCCCATACAATGAATTAACAAAATACCTTAATAGATCACCTTTGACATGCTGTAATTAGTGAATGAAAAGCAAAAGTATACCACGGAAATAGATTTTAATATTCATTGTCTTTTTAAGTTATCGAACCCAAAGCGGGTAAGGCCTAATCATAAAAACAACACTGAAAATTAAAAAAGAAATCAAGACTGTGAAATCGCTATTCCGTGGTATACATCGGAATTAGGAACCGGCTAAAATATTTGGCACCTAATGCCGCGGTATTTTCAAAACGTATTTTCACTTTGATTTATTCTGAAATAAATATAAAGGTTAAGTGTTTTCGATTAAAAATATGATCCTTTAAATAGTTTAACTCAAAGAATTACACACACAGTATAAAAATAATCAAAAAATCACTATTTAAAAAAACGTGGTACTCACGTGCACAGGGGCCAAAATGTATGAAGGGTGCGTTCGGACCAGCTGCTGACGCAAAACTAACCAATTATTTTAAAACGTATACACATTACTCCAGACCTTTGATGATATAACTACGCAAGGATAAATTATCAATTGAATAAGTGATCTTGCAGTAAAAAAGACTGTGGGCTACCTACCTTACATTATTTATTTATGTTATATATATTACTAGCTGATCCCCGCGACTTCGTCCGCGTCAATTTCTGTTATTATGACCGCGATTAAGAAGTTTAAAAAAAAAGTATTTCTGCGTAAATGATAATTTTAGTTAATATTATGTTGATAAAACTCTGTAGCAAATAATTGGCAATAATGCATTAATTTCGACCAAATGATTACCTTAAAAAAGGTTATAGTGAGTCAATCTTAAAAGATAGATATATACTGTCGCAGACATTTTTTTAGATCATTTAAAGAGGAACAATTCTCTTATACATAGGTATATTTTGGGTAGCTCGAACCGTTTACGCAGCGCACGCAACGGAAGCTTTCAAGTATGAATATTTTTCCCCGTTTTTGTGACATTTTTCACTGCTGCTTAGCTCCTATTGGTCGCAGCGTAATGTTATATATCCTAAAGCCTTCCTCGATAAATGGACTATCTAACACAAAAAGATTTTTTCAATTCTAACCAGTAGTTCCTGAGATTAGCGCGTTCAACCAAACAAACAAACAAACAAACTCTTCAGCTTTATAATATTAGTATAGATATAGTATAGATTATGTTGATAAAACTCTGTAGCAAATAATTGGCAATAATGCATTTATTTCGACCAAATGATTACCTTAAAAAAGGTTATAGTGAGTCAATTTTAAAAGATAGACATATACTGTCGCAGACATTTTTTTAGATCATTCAAAGAGGAACAATTCTTTCATACATATATTTTGGGTAACTCGAACCGTTTACGCAGCGCACGCAACGGAAGCTTTCAAGTATGAATATTTTCCCCCGTTTTTGTGACATTTTTCACTGCTGCTTCGCTCCTATTGGTCGCAGCGTGATGTTATATATCCTAAAGCCTTCCTCGATAAATGGACTATCTAACACAAAAAGATTTTTTCAATTCTAACCAGTACTTCCTGAGATTAGCGCGTTCAACCAAACAAACAAACAAACAAACTCTTCAGCTTTATAATATTAGTATAGATAATGCATTAATTTCGACCAAATGATTACCTTAAAAAAGGTTATAGTGAGTCAATTTTAAAAGATAGACATATACTGTCGCAGACATTTTTTTAGATCATTCAAAGAGGAACAATTCTTTCATACATATATTTTGGGTAACTCGAACCGTTTACGCAGCGCACGCAACGGAAGCTTTCAAGTATGAATATTTTCCCCCGTTTTTGTGACATTTTTCACTGCTGCTTCGCTCCTATTGGTCGCAGCGTGATGTTATATATCCTAAAGCCTTCCTCGATAAATGGACTATCTAACACAAAAAATTTTTTTCAATTCTAACCAGTACTTCCTGATATTAGCGCGTTCAACCAAACAAACAAACAAACAAACAAACAAACTCTTCAGCTTTATAATATTGGTATAGATATACATATACATTATAAAATAACTCACCAAATACTAATAAATAAATATTTACCTACATATATTTACAATTATATCTACACTAAAACTAACTTAAATAACTAAACAATAATACTGTACAAATTAATATTTACACGGTATTTATAATAATGTTATTTATCCAGCATGTCCGTCACAATCAGTAGTTACCGTGCCGGACGATACCATCTTACGGTGCAGTGGGAACGCGCAACATCCGCGCAGCCGTGTGCGTAGACTGCGCTCACGCACACGGTAGCGGAAATATACATTAGCGACAGTTAACCTTAAAATGACTTAGTGAATTCGCACCTCTGACCCGCGCGGTTGCTTAATTGCTTGTTCGTGATTGCCTCCGACGTGATGGAGTACTTGGAGATGAGAATGAAGACCCGGTTTGTGGTCGAGAAGTTGGAATCGCGCAACACAGTTAACTTCAACTCGCTTGTTGTACGCGTCCCGACCGATCGACTATCGGCGATTCTGAAAGAGGAGCTATGGCCGAAAGGGGTAGTATTTAGGAAATTCCGCGGCCGCCGGCGTCCTCCAGATGTCACAACACTTGCGTCGCACGTCGCGAAAAAGTGACTTAGTTATAAGTTTATATTGTATGTATGTTAGTCTGTAAGGTATATATATATAATATGGGCCTCTGTAAGCTTTGTTTATCATTGTTTTATATTGCCTGAAAAAAATGATTATTATTATTATAAGGTAAAGTACCCTAATTCCGCGGTATTTTCACTAAAACTCGAAAGGAGGTCAAAAATTAAGCATTTATTGTACCCTTTTCATGGTCTAGCTATTTTTATCAGAACCATTAGTGTTTCTACTGTTGAAATAGACAGAAGGTTTGGCTATTTGGTCTTGATTTGTATACTAAATTAATTAAATACGAAAAGAAGTCGGAGGCACCTAATTCCGATGTATTTGGTTCCTAATTCCGAGTATACAAAAATGCAAGGAAATAGGTAGGAAGAATAATATAAATGGTGTTCAAAAATCAACTTTATTTATTCACTTAGGTTTTATCGTTTGATCTCAGTCTTCTTATATATTATATATTATATGAGGTTTTTATATTCTAATAAAATGATAAAATATCTTAAACCTAAACTTAACATTATTATCTGTTATATAATATTATCTTTCGTTTCGTGTCAATATTCTTTGACTAATTACTCTTCATATGTATGTATTAATAAAAATGCGAAATAAGTATCAAAATAGAAAAACAAAAAAATAACTCTATGTTACTTTGATTACTATCATAATATGCATAGTGAAAATAAAAACCAAAATACAAATATTAAGTAATAAAAAATATTTAAGTTAAAAGCTAAAAATAATTTAATTATCACTAAATAGAAATAGGATTATACTAAAAAAAAAGTGCATGGTAAATTGCTTAAAATTGTGAACATCCTGTATTTTCCGTGTGAAAGTACCGCGGAAGAAGGTGCTCATAGAACCTTATCCCGACCTACTATACATCGGAATAGCGTTTCATAACAAAAAATCTCGTTTCCTAATTCCGAGTATTAAAAAATGAAAGATTTTTTAGTAGTTTATACAGAAATTAATACTTCATTGAAAATTCTTCTTAAATATGATGTAATACTTGCTAATAGTTACATCAATTGCGTATGAACTTATTTTTTTCTTCTTAGCTTTCCCATACAATGAATTAACAAAATACCTTAATAGATCACCTTTGACATGCTGTAATTAGTGAATGAAAAGCAAAAGTATACCACGGAAATAGATTTTAATATTCATTGTCTTTTTAAGTTATCGAACCCAAAGCGGGTAAGGCCTAATCATAAAAACAACACTGAAAATTAAAAAAGAAATCAAGACTGTGAAATCGCTATTCCGCGGTATACATCGGAATTAGGAACCGGCTAAAATATTTGGCACCTAATGCCGCGGTATTTTCAAAACGTATTTTCACTTTGATTTATTCTGAAATAAATATAAAGGTTAAGTGTTTTCGATTAAAAATATGATCCTTTAAATAGTTTAACTCAAAGAATTACACACACAGTATAAAAATAATCAAAAAATCACTATTTAAAAAAACGTGGTACTCACGTGCACAGGGGCCAAAATGTATGAAGGGTGCGTTCGGACCAGCTGCTGACGCAAAACTAACCAATTATTTTAAAACGTATACACATTACTCCAGACCTTTGATGATATAACTACGCAAGGATAAATTATCAATTGAATAAGTGATCTTGCAGTAAAAAAGACTGTGGGCTACCTACCTTACATTATTTATTTATGTTATATATATTACTAGCTGATCCCCGCGACTTCGTCCGCGTCAATTTCTGTTATTATGACCGCGATTAAGAAGTTTAAAAAAAAAGTATTTCTGCGTAAATGATAATTTTAGTTAATATTATGTTGATAAAACTCTGTAGCAAATAATTGGCAATAATGCATTAATTTCGACCAAATGATTACCTTAAAAAAGGTTATAGTGAGTCAATCTTAAAAGATAGATATATACTGTCGCAGACATTTTTTTAGATCATTTAAAGAGGAACAATTCTCTTATACATAGGTATATTTTGGGTAGCTCGAACCGTTTACGCAGCGCACGCAACGGAAGCTTTCAAGTATGAATATTTTTCCCCGTTTTTGTGACATTTTTCACTGCTGCTTAGCTCCTATTGGTCGCAGCGTAATGTTATATATCCTAAAGCCTTCCTCGATAAATGGACTATCTAACACAAAAAGATTTTTTCAATTCTAACCAGTAGTTCCTGAGATTAGCGCGTTCAACCAAACAAACAAACAAACAAACTCTTCAGCTTTATAATATTAGTATAGATATAGTATAGATTATGTTGATAAAACTCTGTAGCAAATAATTGGCAATAATGCATTTATTTCGACCAAATGATTACCTTAAAAAAGGTTATAGTGAGTCAATTTTAAAAGATAGACATATACTGTCGCAGACATTTTTTTAGATCATTCAAAGAGGAACAATTCTTTCATACATATATTTTGGGTAACTCGAACCGTTTACGCAGCGCACGCAACGGAAGCTTTCAAGTATGAATATTTTCCCCCGTTTTTGTGACATTTTTCACTGCTGCTTCGCTCCTATTGGTCGCAGCGTGATGTTATATATCCTAAAGCCTTCCTCGATAAATGGACTATCTAACACAAAAAGATTTTTTCAATTCTAACCAGTACTTCCTGAGATTAGCGCGTTCAACCAAACAAACAAACAAACAAACTCTTCAGCTTTATAATATTAGTATAGATAATGCATTAATTTCGACCAAATGATTACCTTAAAAAAGGTGAGTCAATTTTAAAAGATAGACATATACTGTCGCAGACATTTTTTTAGATCATTCAAAGAGGAACAATTCTTTCATACATATATTTTGGGTAACTCGAACCGTTTACGCAGCGCACGCAACGGAAGCTTTCAAGTATGAATATTTTCCCCCGTTTTTGTGACATTTTTCACTGCTGCTTCGCTCCTATTGGTCGCAGCGTGATGTTATATATCCTAAAGCCTTCCTCGATAAATGGACTATCTAACACAAAAAATTTTTTTCAATTCTAACCAGTACTTCCTGATATTAGCGCGTTCAACCAAACAAACAAACAAACAAACAAACAAACTCTTCAGCTTTATAATATTGGTATAGATATACATATACATTATAAAATAACTCACCAAATACTAATAAATAAATATTTACCTACATATATTTACAATTATATCTACACTAAAACTAACTTAAATAACTAAACAATAATACTGTACAAATTAATATTTACACGGTATTTATAATAATGTTATTTATCCAGCATGTCCGTCACAATCAGTAGTTACCGTGCCGGACGATACCATCTTACGGTGCAGTGGGAACGCGCAACATCCGCGCAGCCGTGTGCGTAGACTGCGCTCACGCACACGGTAGCGGAAATATACATTAGCGACAGTTAACCTTAAAATGACTTAGTGAATTCGCACCTCTGACCCGCGCGGTTGCTTAATTGCTTGTTCTGTGAGAGACCGTAAAATTGGACAATATAATACGTATTTGTGCTGTGTGTGACGTATCTGTTGTGTTCGCCTTCTGAACCTTTGTGTACCGATAATAATTGTAAATGTGAGGACTTAATTAAAACGTGAGTACACACTGAGAACTTTGATTTCACCCTACATATACGAACATTAGTACCTCATACCTACAAGACCTTGTAAATCGGTCGTAAATGTAGTTTTTCTAAATACCTCGGAATTAGGTGCCAATTTTAGAACCCCTCGGAATTAGGGTACTTTACCTTACCTTAATGAAAAACTTTGGCCTCAAGGCGTTGTGTTTAGAAAATTAGTAAATTTTCGGCCAAAGCGTAATGTGGAGGCAGCCGACACTAATATATCGAAATATGGGCGATCGAATACTTAAGTTATAACATTTAATTGCAAAAATGTTAAACGATCTGTGCAGAACATTAGAGACCTATGCAAAGATTGCGACATAATAGCGTTACAAGAAACCTGGTTGCTGCCAAACGAGCTGTCGTTTTTAGACACTATAAGCGACGAGTTTAGCTCAACAGGAGTATCTGCGGTAGACGTGACAAAGGGAATGTTGGTCGGACGCCCGTATGGAGGAGTGGCGCTGCTGTGGAGGCGGCGCATGTTCCAGGAGGTTACCGTTATTCAGTGTGATTATCCGCGCATCTGTGCTATCAAAATAACGTGTAATACAAAAGCGTTTCTTGTGGCGTGTGTGTATATGCCTATAGATGTGAGCGTAAACCTAACGGACTTCACAGACATATTGAGTTCGGTAAGTGCAATCATTGACAATTCTGGCGTAGATTGCGTGTATATGTTAGGTGATTATAACGCTCATCCAACTGAACGATTTTTTCGTGAACTGTTAAACATCTGTGCGGATCAAAAATGGTCCTGTATTGACTATGATATGCTAGGGATGACGTCAGATACTTACACCTTTTTAAGTGAGGCACATAATAGTAAACGTTGGCTAGACCATTGTCTTGTGAGTCAAGCTGCGGTGCACACCATAATAGATGTCTCTGTATTATATGATGTACTTTGGTCAGACCACTACCCACTTGTTATAAAATGTAATTTAAATATGATACTCTCGAAAACATATGATGTTAAGATATGTCAAAATAAAACATTATGGGGTGAAAGGTGTTTGCGGGAAATTGATGTATACCAAAATGAATGTAACAAAAGACTCAGACTTATAGATTTTCCTCAAGAACTTGAAAGTTGTGGTGACAAAATGTGTAATGTTCTATCTCATAGATTAATTATAGATAGCCTATATAATGACATTGTGCGGGCCATGACTGAGGCTGCCATGGTAGGAAGGGAGAGTGGCAGTCAAAGTAGGAGGAAAATTGTGGGTTGGAACAAACATGTAGCTGAGGCTCACAGGCAGGCTAGGCAAAAGTTTAGTTTATGGAACCTTTGTGGTAAACCTGCATCTGGTAATATATATGAGGAAATGCGCGAAACCAAAAAAGTATTTAAATCACGGCTAAAATGGTGTCAAGAGCACGAAAATCAAATTAAGATGGACATACTGGCGTCGCATCATTCGAAAAAAGATTTTTATGGTTTTTGGAAAAATACCAATAGACTGAATAACAAGCCTGGACTGCCTGTGAGTGTGAGCGGAGTGACTAATCCTGAAGATATTGCTAATCTCTTCAAAGATTATTATCATGTGAAGTCACCATTAAGCTCAACTCGGTCGATGGTGGATGTTGAGGCTGGCATGGAACCGGGAATCAAGTTCAAGGCCAAGAATATAGCTCAGACTATAAAGTCCATGACAAGAGGCAAATCCCCGGGCCATGACGGGCTCAGCATCGAGCATCTCCGATATGCGGGACCTCATTTACCAAGGGTGTTGGCCTTGTTGTACTCCTTCTGCATAACTCACAGCTATTTACCCATGGACATGCTTCGAACTGTGGTAGTACCTGTGGTTAAGAATAAAACCGGTGACCTGGCCGATAAGTGTAACTACAGGCCCATATCCCTAGCTACAGTTTTTTTAGAAATAAAATACATATATATATATGTATGTATATTATATGTGAGATGATATGAATAACTTTATAAAATGACTGATGTAATGAAAATTGGCCAAGTCAAATCTAACCTACTTTAGGATCTCACATTTTTAAATGACAGCAATTGTTATAGGTATCCAATAAAGCAAAGAAATAGAGTTTAATACTTGTTCACAATGTTATTTTGTTCCTATAAATGCATATTTGGATTTTGCATAGAACTTGGCACTCATTTAGATCTCCATTCTTTTTGTGTATTGAACTTGGCTTTCCTTTTTTACATTTATGTTTTTGGTGGGATTCTACTGTCTCTAACACTTCATTATTAATAATTATATTAGGGCCAAGATTTTTTTACGTTTGGCATAGAAAATTTCACGCATTTGGTCTTCTTTGCGTTTAAAACTAAGTTATTAGATGAGAACCAATGTGTAAATTAACAAGTGCAGCATTTATCTCATTAAATTCGTGTCTATTCCTATCTAATTTAAAAATTAAAGAGGTATCATCTGCAAACAGCACGACGTCACAGATGCCTTTTAAAAAGAAGGGTAGGATTTATATAAACTAAGAACAAAAATGGACCTAATATTGACCCCTGGGGCACACCTAGCTTCACTGGTAGTCCGGTGGACCAATCACCATTGACATCGACGCATTGTAGTCGATCACATAAATATGAGTTAATTAAATTAAGTGCTGTAAAATGCTGTGAAATGTAAACTTAGGGTATATTATTATTGTCAGGTTTCGTCCTCTCGCAGACATCTTGCCGGATTATTTCCTGAATGACCTAAACTTGATGCCATGGTCTGATATAGGAGAAATGGGTGATGTTAACACCATGGTTCATCATTTCAACTCCTACATAATCCAGCTATTTGGTCTCCATGCTCCCTTAAAAACAAAGACCTACTACAAGCGGCCTACACCCTGGGTTACCGAAAATATTCGCCTAATATTCAAGCTTAGAGATGAAGCTAGACAGAGATGTCGCGAAACTAAGCTGCCACATCATAAGCGGTACTATCTGGACCTTAAACATGAGGCGGCAGCCGCATTAGTGAGGGAAAAGAACGCATATTTTACAAAAAACATCAACGAGCAAAGTAAAGATCCCAAACTACTATGGCAAAATTTAAAATTAGATGTTCTTCCTGACCATAAAGATAAGCGGCTGCCTAGTCATTTTGACGATCCAGATAGTATCAATGCGGCCTTCTTGGATGTTCCGGGAAACTGTAGCGACAATATCAGGCTGAACAACTACTTCAATTCTTGTAGGTTTAGCTCAGCCGGGTTCTCCCTGACTAGCACAAATCAGGAAACAGTTCTCTGGGATAATCAGAGGTCTGGGATCAAAGGCTCAGGGTGTTGATGGTATCAGTCTGGACATGTTAACACTCACTTTGCCTAACACCTTGCAAGCCACCACTGATATCATCAACATGTCCATAGAAACTCGCACATTCCCTAGTCTTTGGCGACGCGCGATCGTCTGCCCTATTCCCAAAACTGGTGATCCAGTAAATTTTAAGGATCTAAGACCTATAAGCATCCTGCCCTGCCTGTCTAAAATCTTAGAGCGTGTGGTGTACCTCCAGGTAATGGAATACTTGGAGGGAAACAATTTTCTACCCGAGTTGCAGTCAGGATTTCGCAAGGGAAGAGGGACTGCAACAGCTTTGATGGATGTAGTGGGTAACATCCTGGAGGCACGTGACCGGGGGGAGGGAGGGGGAGGGGTCAATCCTGGTCTTGCTAGACTTCTCACGAGCTTTTGATGCTATTAATACCAATCTACTGCTGTCCAAGCTAACCTACTTTGGGTTTGATGATTTGATGAAAATCTAAGTACCTTTTAAAAAGTAAAAAATAATAATAAAAACTCAATTTTAAAGTACCTAAGTATGTTTTCATAATTCTAAAAAAAACGTCGCGTTGGGGGACCGCTCATCTTAATTTTGTTTTTAAATTCATCAATGCTGCTAAGTTAGGTAATAGACTATTTGCAATTGTTAAGTTTGGAGCGGTCCCCAACGCGATGTTTTTTTAGAATTATGAAAACATACTTAGGTACTTTAAGATTGAGTTTTTATTATTATTTTTTACATTTTAAAGGGTACTTAGATTTTGTGGCGGGGGTTTTTTAAATTTTTAATTTAATTTTTTATTAAATAAAAAAAAATAAAATAATCTTTAATTCGGATAAGCAACATCCATATGGGTTAGTAAACAAAAAGATACCTTATACCTATGTTAGTAAACTAAATTATAACTTATCTATTTAGAAACTAGGCTGTTGTTAACAATACATCTTTGAACAACATCACCTAACAAAGGAGAATCGTACCTCCCCGCTATGATCTTCAGGATTGAGTTGGAGCTGCCCCGTACTCTGCAGAGCAAAGAGGCAGATTTCTGTCTGACGATAGCGTGGAAGCCATCAACGTGTGCTTCTGCAAACATACCCGATGCGCTGCAGAATCGGGGCAGCCCCATCAACATCCTGAACCCGTTATTATATTGGACCCGCAGGGCGCCAACAGCCCGCTGAGTATAGTTGGTCCACAGGCTGCACGTGTAAAACACTTGGCAATAAGCTTTAAACAGCGTTATTTTGACTGCCCTGCTACAGCGTGCAAACCTGCGAGCCAACATGTTACATCGGACTGCCAGCGCCCTACGTTCCCTCTCCATATCGACTTCGTCGTTAAGGTCATCGGTCACATAATGCCCCAAGTACTTGAACTGATAAACTCGCAATATGTCATTCCCATTTAGCTTAATCGGGGGCACATACTCTGGACATCTAGCACCGCCGGCCTTAAAAACCAAGAACTCACTTTTTTTAACATTATACACTAGGCCATGCTCATGAGCATAACCCTCACAACAATTAAGTAGCTCTCTAAGTGCCCTTACCGTAGGGCTCAGCAACACCATATCATCAGCGTAGCTTATGTTGTTGACAGTAACGTCATTAATGCGACATCCGATTTTCTTGCTGCTGAGCTCAACGATAAGATCATTTATGTACAGGTTAAAAAGTTTTGGTGACGTAATCCCTCCCTGTCTTACCCCACACTCAAGCCCATATGACACAGACAGTCCATCGGCCCATCTCACCCTGTTCGTCTGGTTATAATACCAATACTGAAAGATATGCAACAGCTCCGCTGGCACTTTTCTCTCCCGCAGCTTTTTCCACATAATCTCGTAGGACACAAGGTCAAAGGCACGGGAGAGATCTAAAAAACAAGCATACACTGGTGTTCGACGTTTTGTGTAGTATTGCACCGTATGTTTTAGGCCGAGAATCGCACTTTCTGTACCAAGGTTATTACGAAAACCAAACTGTGCGTCGTGTAAATTTAACAAGCTATCCAACCTCGCGTCCAGCTGACTGTCGAGTACCTTCGCGATGATAGTAGCCAGGGAGATGGGTCGATAGTTATGCTTATCAGCAACATCACCCGTTCTATTCTTAACAATAGGCACGACAACAGTTTGTAAGAGATCACCGGGAAGGTACGAGTGACACATACATAGTGAGTAAAAAAAAAAGAGAGTAAAAGCAGAGTAAAAGCTTTTTATTTATTTTTGTCTATGTTTTGTCTGATATTCTCGTTTTCTTGTGTCCTTGCTCTGTAAAATGTTCATTGTTTTTTCTTTTTTGTTTATTTCACTCCTGTTTTTATTTTATTTTTATTATTTCTTCTTTAATATCTATTATTAATAACTAGTGTATGCCCTTTGCCGGGACGGCGTCATAATGTGTCCAGGGCTGCCTCGGAGCGTATCATATTTCCGAGGTAAGGACACGTGGGTCAGCGCTGAAAACCAGCGCTGTTGTCTCGTGCCTGCGAGCACGAGACGCAGTTTTTATGCTGAGCGCTGCCCCTTTCTCGCATAAGCGACGCAACTGCAGCATTTTTTCTTTTTATGTTCTTTGCTTGTTCTGTTCCAATCTGTTTTGTTTGTTGTTTTTGCGTCCTTTTACTTTACTTATGTGTGAATAAATGGTTTTTCTTTCTTCTTTCTTTCTTTCTGCTGTATTCCTAATTCCGTAATGCTCGAGTTTGCGAATTAGAGTACCATGATGAACGCAATCAAATGCCTTGGAAAGGTCACAGAACACCCCAATTTCGTTCTGCGAGCTCTCTCAGGCACTATAAACATGCTTTAGTAAAGCTACACCAGCATCCGTAGTTGAACGTCCTTTAGTAAAACCGTATTGCTCGCTATGTAAGAGATGTTTCATATTAAAATGAATTAAAAGTTGTTTCAACATCAATTTCTCAAAAATTTTACTGAATGCGGGAAGGATCGATATTGGCCTAAAATTACAAATTTCGTTTTTATTACCTGATTTAAATAGAGGTATAACTTTACTACATTTCATAAGGTCAGGGAAGATACCTAAATCGCCGCACTTATTAAAAATGATAGCTAGTGATGGGGCAACAATAGTTATTATATTACTTAGAGTCGATTTCACCAACATTGAATTAACACGAGAGTAGCTACCCCAGTATAAATTTATTCTAACGATTTACTCTTTGGTTAACTTCAATTTCATTTCACGATGCTAGTCTGCGGATATCTTAATCTCGTATAGTTACTCTGTAACCGTGAACGAATGAATGGAATGAAATTAGAACGCTCCCAAGTAAAATTGTCAGGTTGTTCCGTGCCTGAGCAATGGCGCTCCCTATTTCCTAAAATTGTTTGGATAACACGTTAACCTGACGTTTTGAATAACCTTAAAAACAGCGACCGTTTTGACTTATGCTTTGATCCTATTTTATTCGTTTTCTTGTAATTAATTGAATGATGGCAAATGATAAAAGAAAGCGATCTGCTAATTGGATGGCATCAGAAAAAACGCAGCTGGTAGATCTAGTTACTGAGTATTTTCATGTGGTAGAAAATAAAAGAACCGACGGGGTTTCAATGAAGCAAAAACTTGCGGAATGGACGACAATATCTGATAAATATAATTCGCAGACAACGCTTTCCCACCGTACTGCCGAAAATTTGAAAGCCCAGTGGGAAAGCTTAAAAAGAGCTACCAAATTAAAAAAAAAACACGCCTGCCATGTAAAAAAAAATAAAAACAAGTCAAATATTTGCAGTCGGGGGACCTGTAATTAATTGTTCCAAGTAACCGACCCCGACTGCAAATATTTGACTTGTTTTTATTTTTTTTTACATGGCAGGCGTGTTTTTTTTTTAATTTTTAATTATAATTTTTTTATTTAATACCTTTTAGTGAACAACACAAAAGCATGACAGAACACAAAAAAAAATTTCGTTCGGAACCCTTTGCAGGCGATTTCGACTCACACTTGACCATTTTTTGATGTCCACATAGCCTATGTCACTCGGGATAACTCAAAGCTTCTAATGATACCACAAACATTGAAATCGGTCAAGCCTTTTAGAAGTTATGGTGGAATAAAGAAACTCACAAACATACATACATACATACATATATACATACATACATACATGAACCCTGAAAACATAACACTCCTTTTTGGGCAGTCGTGTAAAAATAAGCATCTTTTAAGAGGATGCATTTAATTAAAACAGGTAAGTGTATGTTACTAATTTTTCTGTGGGAATAGTTTCTATACATCGTAAGTTAAATGCTAGGTAATTAGCTTAGGAACTGACTTGACAGTGACACTACGCTACTAACCAACGAATAGCAGCTTACACGGCCGAAATCGGCGGTATAAGACTTTACTCTAGTATAGAGGTTTTATCCTTAGTTTAAATGTTGGTGAAACGTAAAATGGATTTACTCGGGAGTAATTAACGATTTATTCTTGTACTAAGACTTATACTATGTTGGTGAAATCGGCACTTAGAAGGTTAACAGAGATGCCCCAAAAGTCTTCGGTTTTCTTTTTATTGAGCGATTTAAAAGCATTTACTATATCTAAAGGAGTTACATGTTCAAAACTAAAAATATTATCACATAGGTACAGGCACAGTATTACGCAGTAGTTTTTCAGCCTCAGCTGCTAATGAATTTAAGGAGCTAGTTGTTGCTACAGGTATGTCAGTAAATAAGTTATTGAAAATTTGTGCAATGTAGTAGGCTTTGTTTACTAATTGATTGTTAAAAATAATCTCTAGTCCGTTTTCTTGTTTCTTAAGCTTACCAGTTTCTTGGTTGATAATGTTCCAGGTAGCTTTTATTTTATTTGAAGAATTTTTGATTTTATCGTTAATAAATGTTGACTTGGCCATATAACAGACTTTTTTGAATAATTTTGAATAAATTCTTACATAAGTTACAAACGAAATTTCAAAGTTATATTTTTTCATACCATATAGCTCATAAAGTCTAGCTCTACTTTTGTATATACCAGCAGTGGCCCATTGGTTAAAAGAGGCAGAAGTGCACTTAACATGTTTAGTTTTACACTTAAAAGTAGCTTCAAACTAATTTTTTACAACATCAAAAAGTGCTCCATAAATGTCATTAGGATTGTTGCATCCAAAAAATGATGTGATGTGCTGTATTTTGGACATGATGCTGTTTTTAAAACGAGTACACCGGTGCGCTGTGTATGGCCTACTAATAACCTTTTGAGGTTTATTTACAACTAAATGTGGAAAGCTCGCAAATTGACCACAATGATCAGAAGTAACATCTGTTAAAATAAACTTATTATTCGCTTCACTATTACAGAATATGTTATCTAAGCAAGTTGCAGAAGATGCTGTTATCCTAGTTGGTTCGAAAAACAGGTTATTTAAATTAAAAGACTTAAATAAATTAAGGAGTCTGATAGACATTGGCGTTGATTCTAATATATTTACATTTAAATCCCCACATACTATAATCCGTTTCTTACTACTTTTAATTTTAGAAAGCGAATCTTCCATTACTGATGCAAACATATTAAAGTCACTCAAAGGGGGTCTATACACACAAATTATAAAAAATTGCTCTAATTCAACACAAGACAGCTAAATAGTGCGCTCTATAGAAAGGTTCACAATATCAAGACGTTCTTTACATTTTAATTTGTTGGAAACAATAATAAGTGATCCTCCCCGAATGGCACTCTTTCTTACAAACGCACTTTGTATGGAATAAAACGAACTATTAAAAATCACTACCTCATGGGCTTTTAACCAGTGTTCGGTTAAACATAATAAATGAACACTATAATCTATACCAATATTATAAAGCTGAAGAGTTTGTTTGTTTGTTTGTTTGTTTGTTTGGTTGAACGCGCTAATATCAGGAAGTACTGGTTAGAATTGAAAAAATTTTTTTGTGTTAGATAGTCCATTTATCGAGAAAGGCTTTAGGATATATAACATCACGCTGCGACCAATAGGAGCGAAGCAGCAGTGAAAAATGTCACAAAAACGGGGGAAAATATTCATACTTGAAAGCTTCCGTTGCGTGCGCTGCGTAAACGGTTCGAGTTACCCAAAATATATGTATGAAAGAATTGTTCCTCTTTGAATGATCTAAAAAAATGTCTGCGACAGTATATGTCTATCTTTTAAAATTGACTCACTATAACCTTTTTTAAGGTAATCATTTGGTCGAAATTAATGCATTATCTATACTAATATTATAAAGCTGAAGAGTTTGTTTGTTTGTTTGTTTGGTTGAACGCGCTAATCTCAGGAAGTACTGGTTAGAATTGAAAAAATCTTTTTGTGTTAGATAGTCCATTTATCGAGGAAGGCTTTAGGATATATAACATCACGCTGCGACCAATAGGAGCGAAGCAGCAGTGAAAAATGTCACAAAAACGGGGGAAAATATTCATACTTGAAAGCTTCCGTTGCGTGCGCTGCGTAAACGGTTCGAGTTACCCAAAATATATGTATGAAAGAATTGTTCCTCTTTGAATGATCTAAAAAAATGTCTGCGACGGTATATGTCTATCTTTTAAAATTGACTCACTATAACCTTTTTTAAGGTAATCATTTGGTCGAAATAAATGCATTATTGCCAATTATTTGCTACAGAGTTTTATCAACATAATCTATACTATATCTATACTTAATATTATAAAGCTGAAGAGTTTGTTTGTTTGTTTGTTTGGTTGAACGCGCTAATCTCAGGAACTACTGGTTAGAATTGAAAAAATCTTTTTGTGTTAGATAGTCCATTTATCGAGGAAGGCTTTAGGATATATAACATTACGCTGCGACCAATAGGAGCTAAGCAGCAGTGAAAAATGTCACAAAAACGGGGAAAAATATTCATACTTGAAAGCTTCCGTTGCGTGCGCTGCGTAAACGGTTCGAGCTACCCAAAATATATCTATGTATAAGAGAATTGTTCCTCTTTAAATGATCTAAAAAATTGTCTGCGACAGTATATATCTATCTTTTAAGATTGACTCACTATAACCTTTTTTAAGGTAATCATTTGGTCGAAATTAATGCATTATTGCCAATTATTTGCTACAGAGTTTTATCAACATAATATTAACTAAAATTATCATTTACGCAGAAATACTTTTTTTTTAAACTTCTTAATCGCGGTCATAATAACAGAAATTGACGCGGACGAAGTCGCGGGGATCAGCTAGTTATGAATAAATAAACTTAACTCTAATTCCTTGCCGGAGAGACCTTGCATGTTTTGATGAACAACATTCAATTCATGCAGCCCTCCCGTTGTCCTATCTTGTAGTTTAAATTACAAGTATATAAGCTGTTAGTAGTATTACTAACATTATCAATAACATGAGATACAAAATTAGTATCTTTATCTTGTAAATTAGTACATAAACTGTTAGTACTATTACTAACATTATCAAAAACCTTAGGTACAGCATAAGTACCGGTATCCTGTAAATTATATACTAACAACTTAGCAATTCGTCGCTTATTTATAGATGATATATACATATTGTACTGTGTGAGTCTAAATTTACTAATAAACTTATTTGTTTCAAAGTACAAAATTGAGCTATTGTGTAAATGTGTTATGTTATAAATTAACATATTTAAATTATAAATGTGCCTATTCTCTTCATGAGTTAAGCTACTGGAGTAAGGTAGGGCACAGAAAATAAATTTATAATCATATCTTTCACTTAGGCGTAACATTAGATAGTACACAATTTATAATATCTGTTCTGCTCACAGCCAGACCATCACCATACAATAATATGCTAGTTGAGCCGGAGTTAAGCTCAGTCGAAGCAATATGACTTGTTAATTTGTTTAAACTAGCACCAGGCAAACAAGTATTTAATACACACTGCTGGGAAAAAGAGCTAATTAAACTACCAAAACCTTGACCTAATTTATCTGAATATATATGTAACCGGCCAAACCCGATTTCAGGACAAACTAGTTTTGTCTAGGCTAAACTAGTTCTTCCTATACGCGATAGGATTAACTAGTATAGCCTAGATCAAACTAATTTGTCCTAAGCCCGATAGGATAGACCAGTTTAGGCTAGGCCAAACTAGTTGATCCTGATATAAATATGCACACTCTAGGATAAACTAATATGGCCTAGTCTAAATAGTAAAGAGTCGAAAGTAGGTTTGAGCAAACATGTCAGGACTCGTACATGCGGGAATGCCCCGAGCGCCCCGCGCCGCTCCTCGCTCGCCATTCGTCGTGTCGTCTTACACGCATTTTGCGTCTAGTTGCCAGCCGTGCGTAACGTATTCGCCCCGAACGTCCCGCGCCTAGTATAACGTATTTAGTTAATGACTAGTTTTAAATTAAAAGTTTAGGTATTACACTACATTATAAAGTTTTCTTCTTTTTCAATATGAATGAACCTACGTCAAGTCGACAAGCGGATCAGAAACAATGGCGGGAAAAGTTTTTGACAGAAATTTTACAAAGTGAAAGTAAAAAGTCTTCTCATTATAATGTGTTATCATCAGAACAATATTTGGAACTTGTTGAACAAGTTGAAGATGCAGAAAAATCTGAAAAAAAAGACACCATTACAACAAAGAAGATTGAAACGATTTGCTGTGTTAGAAATCGGGGACGTGAAAAAACTGATTGCGTGGAGTGAAGGTAATATAAAATACTATCTTCCATCCGATGAACTTTATGATGTGATTGACGCAGCTCATGTGGCTGTTGGCCACGGTGGTCGTGACAGGATGTTAGCCGAAACATCAAAAAAATATGCCAATATCACAAAAGAAATGATAAGCTTGTATTTATCTATGTGTAGTGTCTGTCATAAAAAAAAAAAACAAAGAAGAAGAGAGGATTAGTCTCTAAGCCCATTCTTCATTCAGAAATGAATAGTAGGTGCCAAGTAGATCTGATCGATTTTCAGACACAACCCGATGGACATTTTAAATTTATTATGGTTTACCAAGACCATCTAACAAAATTTGTTCTGCTACGCGCTCTACAATCTAAGAGAGCGACAGAGGTGGCTTACCATTTGAATGACATATTTCTAACTATAGGAGCGCCGTGCATTCTTCAATCTGACAACGGTAGAGAATTTGTAAATAATGTTATAAGTGAGCTTGCCAGTCTGTGGCCAGAACTCAAAATTGTGCACGGAAAACCCAGGCACAGTCAAAGCCAGGGCTCTGTTGAACGTGCCAATCAAGATATTGAGAATATGATAGGCTCTTGGATGAAGGACAATGTTTCAACGAAATGGTCAGAAGGCTTAAGATATGTTCAATTCATGAAAAACCGCGCCTACCGTTCAGGGATAAAACAATCGCCATACAAGGCATTATTTGGAATAGAACCCAGAGTAGGACTTTCGACTTCCTCTTTGCCGCAAGAAATCATAAATGATATTCAGGATGAAGATGATTTAAGGAAGGTAATAGAAGATGATCGCAATGTTAACCTGACAGAAGATAGTGATGATAACGTTGCCGAAGTTAGAAACCAAGAAAAAGTTTCTTCATCTGAAAATGACATTCATAAAGCTAGAACAACTGCAGCAGAAAATCTTGTGAAACAGGCTAAGAAAATGAAAGCTACTTCTGACAAGTCTCATCCACCTGCCAACATTGCAGATAATGTGACTATACCGATTCCAGATGTTGACAAAGGCAAAGGTGATCTCAGAAACATCACTGGAGTTATTCTTCAGAAAAATGACGAAGGTTTTTACAAAGTTGGCACCAAACATGGTGTACTTCAGAAACTATATTGCAGGTTTTATTTTTTCTCACTTAATTACTTATCTATCTTTCTGGAGCATTAATGATATTCGGCATTTGCAGTCAAACTTTTTTAAAAGTAGCAGATGTAAACCAAGACTCTGAAATATCGTTACGGACTGCAGCTACGAAACATTCAGTTGGATCAGGCCAAGGTTTTGTGAGATGCAGCTGCAACAAAAACTGTTCCACAAACAGATGCCAGTGCAAGAAGGCAATGATACTCTGCAATTCTAAGTGCCACCAAAGCAAACCATGTAAAAATAAATAACAATTTTAATAATTGACATAATTTGATTATTGTTTCTATTAAAAAAAAACAGTTATAGTATTTGTTATAGTATGATTGTTCGTATTACCAATTAACCATAACTTTTAACAACGAATCATTATAGTTTAATAAAAATGATTACTTTTCCAATTACGGAGTTTTTTATTCCAGTTTATCTATTTATTTTGACTTTCTAGATATATTAGAATGTTTAGACTAGGCCATACCAGTTTATCCTAGAGTGTATTTATATCAGGATCAACTAGTTTGGCCTAGCCTAAACTGGTCTATCCTATCGGGCTTAGGACAAATTAGTTTGAACTAGGCTATACTAGTTAATCCTATCGCGTATAGGAAGAACTAGTTTAGCCTAGGCAAAACTAGTTTATCCTGAAATCGGGTTTGGCCGGTAACATATATATGTACCTATTTTATTTACTACACATGTATTTGAACTTTACAAACTATTTGATTCTAAAACAGGTTTAGGAAGCACAGGAAGCAGAGGCACGGTAATATTATAATACAGTAGTGTAACTCGGCCGCATGATAGAAATAAATGCCTACAGCCGCGCGGTACGTAAACATGCGTTAGGGCTGCCCGTCTCCAGCATTTGCCTACTTTCTGTTTCTATTTAGTTTTGTGATTGTGAATATCCTTTTTATATAAATAAATGAAATACTTTGTATATTGAATAGAAAGTGTTCAATAAAAATGCGTGCTGTTTTTTGATTGGTAGATTTAATTAAAAAACATGTTATTTGTTTGAGAAACAAATCGGGCTTATAAATTTGCGACCGAAAAATATTTGCGCCTCGACTGACTCGTACGAAATGCTTTATTGTTAAATTTTAAAGTATAATAAATCCGCATTCTTATATAAAGCTTAATTAAAAATGCGTTATTGACGAATTCATACAACCAAAAACAGCACAATATTTCCTACTCGTCATATTAACTGATTTTTAGAGAAAAAATCGCGCGGTTATTGTTAAAAAAACAACACCGTCCGTTCGATACTGCGGTACAGCCGTGACTGTCTACTCCCCGAGCGCACCCCGAGATCGAGCGCGTAGGTATAGCTCGCGTTTCGTCCGTTTGTATGAAGTTGGAGTACTGTATTATAATATTACCGTGGCAGAGGTTCCACACTCTGAGTATTGGCAGGAGGTGGCGAGCAGGAGCAGGCACAGCACAGATTGTTGGTCAGGGACTCATATCTTTCTGCATTGTACCTGACTAAGTCAACTAACTCACCGGCCTCCACCATGCGTTCACTAATATCTTTCTGGGACGCTTTATATTTGTTGAAAATATCCTTCAGAGTATTTTCCCTCGATTCAAGCTACTCCTGAAGTGAAGCTGTATCCTGATCATACTTTAACCTACCCTGATTTAATTCCCTATTCAAGTCCTGCAGCTGACTTGTTAAATGTAGATGTTTTTTTCTAAGAGAATTATTTACCTTATTAATATTCTGAAATATTCTGATTATATACATAGATATTGTTTATGTGTGACTGAGTAGGTTACAGAGGATACTACAGAAAAAATTATAGACGCTGTAGAATTATAATAATATAATGATTGCCTCAAGGACCCAGATCAAAAAAAAATGTTAGTTTATTTTGTTTTAAAAACAAGACTAACTAAAACTGACAAACTAAAATTAAAATGCGAATATAGTGATATAGCGAACCTTATACAAGATATAAAAACTTATTTACTTACGAAAAAGTCTGCCAATTCTATACTTTGTCAATTAAATAATTTGAGTCAAAATAATATGCCCATCAGTGAATATGGAAATAAATTATCAGAATTATTTATAGACCTGACTATTGCGCAAGCTAGCGGTAACGAAAAGGCATGCATGATACTGAGACCTATAGACGAAAAACTCGCAATTAAAAGATTTTCTGATGGATTAAGGTTCTACTGTCATATCAGCATGGAACTATTCCGAGTTGAAAGATGCAGTGCGTGCAGCTGAGGACGAGGAGCTGGGGCAGCCCTAGACTTCCAGTGGTATTTTCAGCGCGAGAGGTAAGCCGAATAACAGATTTAATAATAATGTCAATAGAAGAGGCCAGAATAATTATTATAATCAAGGTTCTAATTACCGTGGAAATTATACAAGAGGTCAAAGATATAACAATAATCAGTCTCGTCGTAGGCCTTGTGCTGGACGGCCACTTCGTTAGTAATATCTATTGCAAAAAATAAAAGAATTCCAGTGTTTCTCAAACTTCTCGCTAATTTCGCGTAAATCTTGCATAAAGGGAAAATGAATAATATAAACATCAAGTGTGGGGCTTGTGATGATCTTCTCTCTGATGGAGTTCGCTGTACAAGTTGCAATCAAGATCTGCACTTCCACTGTGCGGGTATAACGGAGGCTGGATATCGGAAGCTTGGAGATAGAAAACTAACATGGCGTTGCAGCAAGTGTAAAATTTCCGGACCTGCACAATTACCAGTATCACCAAAGCCAAATTCGGATTCTATTATTCTAAGAGAAATAAAAGCACTAGCCGATAAACTAACCCCCCTTGAATCCCTTAAAGAAGAATTGTTTCTACTCCGCACAGAGTTCGCCGACCTGAAAACATCGCTGAGTGAGACAAACAAAGACCTTAAGGCCTTCAACGAAAAGATTAAAGAATTCGAAGACCGCCTACAACATGTCGAGAAAGTTCAGGGGCAGGTGGACATTCTTCAATCCCGCCTGGACAAACTTGAGGAGGAAAATAACGCTAAAGAACAATGGTCCCGTATGAATAACGTTGAAATAAAAGGTGTACCACAAAACACTCACGAGAACCTATTTGACGTCATCAGCAAAATTGGAAAGAAAATCGATTATCCAGTATCTAAGGCGCAAGTAAACTTTATTAACAGGGTACCAACTCGCGAAAAAGACCACGCGAAGCCTATCATAGTGAGTTTCTGCAACCGCTATGTTAAGGAAGACTTCATTGCCGCTGCCAGATTGGTACTGAAGACTGGTCCTCTTACTTCAGGGCAGATTGACCTTCCTGGAAATCAAAGGATTTATATCAATGACCACCTGACGCTGCGGAATAAGGCTTTGCTGGCAAAAATCAAAAAAGCGGCCGCGGAAAGGGATTTTCAATACATATGGGTCAAACATTCCAAAATACACGCGCGAAAATCCGACACTTCTCCGACATTAGTGTTGAAATCCGAAAAAGACTTAACAAAAATAAAATAATGTCATATCATGATGAACATAAAAACATGAATAAGCAAAATAAGATTGAGAACCATACGCATTTGTGTGCACCTAGTGTATTCCATCAATTGCTGTGTCGCTCATTAGTGCGGTGTGAATCATTTTCTGGTCGTCAAGGCCGCACTGGCGGTTGTCGCTGTGCCAACTTAGTCTTTACGAGCGTTATTTTAGAGTGTCATTTGAATTACCCTACTAAGTCACTTGCGACTATTCGGGATCGTTTTACTTCTTTTGTTAACTGCATTAGCTCATTAGTTGACAATGTTTTAAAGTTTAGTGTTACTTATTACTGTGCATTTCTGTGTGCAGAATTGTATCTCTGTCCGTTTTTTGCCCCTACCTACATTTTGATTTTATATTTGCAGTTTTCGTTATCGTTTAAATTTAATTATTTGTTTTGTATATCATGTTGCAAATATCTTATTAAGGCTGACAATTTTGTTATTTTGACGCTTAAAAATGATTAATATTTACTATCAGAACGTTCGGAGTCTGCGCACGAAAACATGTAGCTTATATCGTAACGTCTGTACGAACTCATTTGATGTTATTATTCTCACGGAAACATGGTTAGCGGACGGAATAAGTGATAGTGAGTTATTCGACAGTAGATATATAGTGTGGAGAAGGGACCGGGATTATTGTCGTACGTTGCAAACACGGGGTGGTGGAGTGTTGATCGCAGTAAGGAACGACTTGACCGTTGTGGAAAGACACGATTGGCGTACTTCCGCTGAAGATCTATGGATATCGATAGTCCTTAAAAAGTACAGACCAGTGGTAAGTTATAACATTAATATCTGTTGTCTTTATTTATGCAAAGATTTAGGTAATTCGTACCTAACTCAACTACAGTACTTTCATCAGAAACTCAACTATGTAATATCCTCGAATCCATTAGATACATTTCTTAAAGCTGGCGATTTCAATTTTGGTCGCGATGTTGAATGGTATAAGCCTGTTGACACTATCGGTTTACATCCGGTGAATGTTACTGCTCAATATGTCCTGGAGTTTTTTGATACTATAAATATGTGCAACTTGACACAGTTTAATGGTGTACGTAATGTTAACAATAGATTACTAGATCTCGTTTTCTCTAACGGATTGGTAAAAGTAAGTGAATGTATTGATCCATTAGCTGTACCTACCGACCCACACCACAAACCGTTAATTATAAATGTAGAATTCGTAGAAGTCCATAAGTATATTGACAAAAACAATATAAAATATATATTTGAACGAGGCGAGTACCCCGCTATAAACTCTGCAATGGAAAGTATGGATTGGAATATACTGTCATCCGCAGAATCCCTAGACCATGCCCTTAGTCTTTTCTATTCTAAATTATACGAAGTTAGAGATCTGTACGTCCCTGTTAAACCATTAAAGAAATCAACACACCCGCCGTGGTTTAGTAGTGCTTTAATTAAAATATTAAAAGAAAAGTACAAGTACCATAAAAGGTACAAAAATTACGGTAATTTATCTGACTACCACAGCTTTTCTATTTTACGTGATCGAGCTAAGCAATTAGAAGCTGTTTGTTACGACGCCTACATGGCCAAAATAGAATCATCGATCGCCAAAAACCCAAAATGTTTCTGGTCATACATAAAAAGTAAAAGAAATGCTAATAGTTTACCTAATGTCCTAAATTACATGGACCAATCGGCAGATACAGGCGAAGGTATAGCTGAATTATTCGCCACTTACTTTCAATCTACCTTTCAGGAACCTGATACAACATCGCATGATGTAAATGTCGTTAGTAATAGCTCGGTCAGCATAAGTTCTATAAGCGTGTGTCCTGATACGATACTCAAGCTACTTAAAGGATTAGACCCCTGTAAATCAGGTGGTCCGGATCACATACCGCCTATTTTTATAATAAATTGCGCAAAAAGTCTAGTAGCGCCAATCTGCATTCTATTTGAACGATCTTTTAGAGAGGGTATTGTGCCTAGGCTATGGAAATCGGCATTTATAACCCCCATCTTCAAAAAAGGTGACAGATCGAGCATAGACAACTATCGCCCAATATCGAAATTATGTCTTTTCTCTAAAGTACTTGAAAAATTAGTTCACATGCAAGTTTACCCAGCTATGAAACGCCAATTCGGTACCGAACAGCATGGTTTCTTAAGAAAGCGATCAACTACTTCCAACCTCTTATTGTCTAATGAAATCATAACGGTTGGAATGGAAGAGCGATGTCAAGTAGACGTGATATACACGGATTACAGCAAGTGTTTTGATCGTATAGATCACCGTGTGCTTTTGCAGAAGCTCTTATCTGCAGGAATACATGGTGACCTATTTCGATGGTTTTCTTCATATATAGAAAATCGCACACAGGCTGTAGTTCTGCGCGGGTACACATCCGGATGGAAGTCTGTTCCTTCCGGCGCACCTCAGGGATCAGTCCTGGGACCGTTATTGTTTACCATATTTATTTCCGACATAAATAGTTGCTTCAAAAACTCGCAAATACTTTTATTCGCCGACGATATGAAAGTCTTTAAGTGTGTACGCTCACTAACTGACACTAAGTTACTTCAATCGGATCTTGATAATTTTGAATTATATTGCAAAAACAATAAATTACAATTAAACGTTTCCAAGTGCTGTCACGTAACATTTACCCGCCAAAAGTCAATTATAGGACCGGGCTACACTCTGAATGGTATTCCTATTGGCAAAGAGGAAAGCATTAGAGATCTTGGTGTTGTACATGACAGCAAACTACTTTTTGATAAACATGTTGAAAATATTGTTAAAAAGGCACTCAAAGCGTTAGGCTTTATCATTCGATCCTGCTCTGAATTCCGTTCACTAAAACCTATAAAAGTCCTATATTGTTCTCTCGTGCGCAGCAACCTCGAATACGCTTCCGAAGTATGGAATCCACAATACGAGATATATAAATCTCGCATTGAATCTGTTCAGAAAAAATTTTTACTTTACTTAGATTTCAAAGCAAAGCAATTCTCAGTCGATTATGAGCACCGCTGTAAGCGATACCACTTCCTACCACTTGAATTAAGACGTAATATTAATGACATATGTTTTTTAACAAATATCGCAAATGGCTCTGTTGACTGTCCCGAACTGCTTAGCAAAATATTTCTTCGTACCAATCAGAACAATTTACGAAAACGGCCTTTGCTACATGCACCATTCGCGTCAACAAATTATAGGGGTAATGCCTTCTGCATACGAAGTGCTACAGCTTTTAATAAATTGCCATTTCACCTGGATATTGATCTATTCTGCACCAGTGCACAAAAAATTAGAAAAATATTGAATAGGGAATATTTTGATGGGAAGCGCAAGTAGTTCAGCTACCTGTGCTTCCTGCTAAAATGTTCCCAACCTCTTACTTCCTACTTTAACTACATCATGTTTTTATTTTACTCTATTATTATCTCAAGTATATACTGCACACTACTGTTCCCATCTTTTTGTTTGTTTCTTTAGCCTTTGTTTAATTAAGCAAGTTTATGTGAAGTCCTGAAACACGTTTTTTGATTGTTAAAACCTAAACTAAATATTTACATGTGGAAGCTTGTAATTAGCAAATATCCCAATGTACTTTGTTAATTAATTGTTGTAATTAGTCTGTAAGCTTTCTTTAAAACTAAATAAATAATTTTCAGCAAAGGTTTAACGGTAATCTCCGTGGTGGATATACACGCGGGAGAGGTAATACTTTTTCAAACTTTGGAAATAATTATAATCCTTCTGGATATTATCGTGGTAGGGGTAATCGAGGTAGAAATAATCAGCAAAAAATATTCTCCGCCGAAGTGAGCGAGAACTCTCAAATTAACAACGAAGAAACGGAGACCAAGAATCAGTTTTTTCGATCCTAGAATTTATATTTTAACATGTAACCAAAATGTTAGGTACCTATTACGTTCATTTCATTAATTTAAACAATTCCTGGTGTTCATGGTTACTTGACACCGGCGCGTCCATTTCCGCTGTTTCTAAGAAGGCGTTATCGGAACATACTACTTTGTATGAGGATAACATTGTTATAAATGGTATCGGCACGGTAATATTATAATACAGTACTCCAACTTCATACAAACGGACGAAACGCGAGTTATACCTACGCGCTCGATCTCGGGGTGCGCTCGGGCCGCAGACAGTCACGGCTGTACCGCAGTGTCGAACGGACGGTGTGTTGTTTTTTTTACAATAACCGCGCGATTTTTACTCTAAAAATCAGTTAATATGACGAGTAGGAAATATTGTGCTGTTTTTGGTTGTATGAATTTCCCAAAACAATTTTTAATTAAGCTTTATATAAGAATGCGGATTTATTATACTTTAAAATTTAACAATAAAGCATTTCGTACGACTCCGTTGAGGCGCAAATATTTTTCGGTCGCAAATTTATAAGACCGATTTGTTTTTCAAAAAAAAACATGTTTTTTTAATTAAATCTTCCAATCAAAAAACAACACATTTTTATTGAACACTTCCTATTCAATATACAAAGTATTTCATTTATTTATATAAAAAGGATATTTACAATCACAAAACTAAATAGAAACAGAAAGTAGGTAGATGTAATTAAAATGCTGGAGACGGGCAGCCCTGACGCATGTTTACGTACCGCGCGGCTGTAGGCATTTATTTCTATCATGCGGCCGAGTTACACTACTGTATTATAATATTACCGTGGTATCGGTGACAAAATTTATTCGAAAGGCTATGTGTATCTTACATTGCGTACTCAAGATAATAGTTTTAATCATAAATTTTATTTGTTTGATGATTTACACCGTATTACTTACCGTGTAAAGCGGACTGAATTATCGGGCTAGACTTTTTATCGAATTTTAATGAGGAAGATGAGCATGTTTTTTTTACCATTTAGAAAAATCAAACTAAAAATTAGAAAAACAATGGTGAAAAAATTTTAGCGATATCTCAAAAACTCTATTTTTTAAGTCGGGCATTCTTAAATTTAGTTTTGGTTCGCCCGATCAACGCGTGACGTCACAACGCCCGTCCTCCGCTCCCGTACATACGATCTCGTGCAGTATTTTTATGTTACTCGCATATTTTTCTAGATTTTGCTAAATATGGAAAAAAGACTAGCGTATAGTTACTGAATAGTCTTCTTTGTACTAAAACAACAGTTAGCACGCCAAAAAATATATCTTTACAAGCTTTTATTTAACATTCAATGTATACGTTTGTACCTACAGCTACGAGTGGAATCTTGCAACTTAATTTTGAAACAGATATCTTTAACCGATTGAGCTGAAATTTTGTATATCTGTTAAGTTTGGATGACAATATAATTTGATAGTACTTTCGAGCTGATCTGATGATGGCGCCAGAAGGTGGCCAGAGGAACTCTCTAACTAAATGACGTAATCGCATCGCGTTTGGGCTTGTTTTGATAAGTCTACACTATTACTGTGAGCTTAGCTAAATTTGAAGCTTGTGTTTAAAATTAATTTATATTAGAAACTGAAAACCGATTTGTGCCAAAAAAAAGTATGTTCTCGTGTACGTATGTGTACGTGTTGTAAATTAATAAAAAGGAAGAACAAGTCGTCATTGTTGCAAAGATCGTTTCAATGTCAAAAATAATGCTAAAACTTTATTTTTATCTATAGCGGCCCGTCCCGGCTTCGCACGAGTATTAACAAACATTTCAAAATATATTAATTTTAATACACACACACACAAACACCTTTTTGAATGGGGTACAAAAAAGAGTAGGTACATTAAATTTCATTATAAAGAAAATTGGATTACCTATTATTGTTTTTTTTTTATTATTGTTTATATGTATCTTTCTATTACATTTTATATTTTATTATTTCTTAATGTTTACTCCGTTCCCGTACTCCAGTGACGTCTACATCGCATAGTTGCTCTACTCTACTCTCTAACTCGTGTTATCTTTTATTATGTTTTATTTTTTTTGTTTGGCTGTCTGCCTGTTCCGGGTAATCTCTGAAACGGCTGGACCGATTTTGACAGAACTTTCAGTCACAGATAGATAATGCAATAGGAAGTTTAAATTTTATTTATTTTAAAAGGGCATTTTGTAAAACATTGGGGCACATATACTACTGAATATTTAGCATTCCGCTGCTTTTCATGTTCTCGAACATGACCAAAATGTTCAACATGAGAAATCTTAGAAATTTACCTATCTATACTGATATTATAAGTATAGAGTATGTTTGTTTGATTGAACTTGCTAATCTTAGGAACTACTGATTCAGACTTTATAACACTACGCTGCACCCAATAGGGCGAAGCATCAACGGAAAATGTAACAAAAACGAACAAATATCCCTATTTGTGAACTTCCGTTGCGTGCGCAGCGTAAACAGTTAAAGTTAGGCAAAAATCATGTATGACGAAATTGTTCCTCTTTAAAAGTTCTAAAAAAAAGTCAGGGACGACATATGGCTATCTTTCAAGATTTACTTACTAAAACCGTATTTTATGGAAATCAAATTTGTTTTAAATTAATGAATTATTTGCGAAGACGTTTTATCAAAATAATATTAATCCTTATCCAAATAAATGTGATATTAATCACAAGTATTTAATTGTGAACAAAATTGTCTTCGACATTACTTGATTTCAATCAACATCTTAGGAGGTATCATAATTTTAAAATAACTACCGGCCGGCCCGAGCGCCCGTCGCCTGCGGTAGGGTGATGTGACGTCACGACAGGTTCTCGGCCGGCTCAAAAATTTATCGGGAGATACGAAATTGAAAAATTTATAAAAAAATAACTATTTGAGATATCGACATAATTTTTTCGCAGTTATTTTTTTATTCACCTACATTTTTCGATAAGCCAATAAAAATGCGTTTTTTTTTTATTTACATCTTCCTCATTCACATATTAATTTAGAAAATGATACATTAGTTTTACAGTTATACGTATATACAGTTTTTCGTATTTCCCTGACTGCTAAACTGGAGGTCGTGGGTTCGATTCCCACCCAGGTCAAATGTTTGTGTGATGAGCACGATCATTTGTTCTGTGTCTGGGTGTAATTTATCTATAATATGTATGTATTTAGAAATATATAAGTATGTTTATCAGTTGTCTGGTTACCATAACACAAGCTCTGCTTAGCTTGGGATCAGGTGACCGTGTGTGAGTTGTCCCGGAATATTATTATTACATAACGAATGCGAAAATATTTTACCACTGTATGCGTCACCTACTATTTCATATAGTTACTTGACCATTCCTGCCAGAAGTGATATATAATAAATTAAATAATGACCATGTTGTTTCACCACAACAACTAGAAAAGGGTTTATTTTTAGCAGCATTAATAGTAAAGCCAATAAATAACGATATTCCCATTAAAATTCTAAATACTCAAGAAGAATCAATTACTATACCAACTTTTCAACCTTTTTTTTTTTTTTTTTTTTCGGGGTGAAACTCTAATGATTTCAACCCACGCTGAGGGCACAGCGTGGGGATATGTCGGACTTGCACCGACTAAAAACACCCCGGTCCCGTCTTGGCCTTAGTCAAAGCCACGGGGTCGCTTACGCAATCTCTGCGCGGCTCCGGCAGGCTTCGGTTCTAAACTGGACCCCTTCCAGAGGGTGGGTGTAAGGTGTCCACCTCTCGCTCCTTCCGAGGACGGACGCGTGGACCTGGCGTCCGTATCCTCCGTGGCCTGTCAGCTGATCGGGTGACGGGGTGCCCTCCCGGTCACCCGCAGGCCCGACCTCAAGGTGGTCTGAGGTCGTTGCATGCCATCGGCGCCACAGTGTTGCGGCGGCTATGGCGTCTGCGGCGAGAAGGGAGCTGGCTCGTCGCCTCCCTTACTCTCTCTGCTGCCTCTTTGGCGGTCATGACGGTGTCGCAGAAAGCTACCACCGCCCTCCAGACGCTCTCGTTCTGGACCATGGATGATGATATCACAGCCCGAAGCGAGAGCGTCCGCCCTCCTATATGCGTGATCAACTCGCGCCTCGCCGAATCCCAAGCTGGGCAGGCCTGCAAAGTGTGCAGAGCACTGTCTTCTGGGTCCGTACAATGGTGACAAGCCTTCGTGATTTCACGTCCGATCCGGTACAGGTACGTCCCGAAACAGCCATGACCGGTAAGCACCTGTGTCAGTCGGTACGTGAGGTCTCCGTGCCGCCTCTCCATCCATTCCCAGAAGACAGGCCAGATTGCGGCTATGATGTCGTGCCCAGCAGAGGGATTTAGTAGCTCTAACCGCCACTCCTCCTTAGCTGACACGTGCAGGTCCTCCCTTTTCTCTTTTAGCGACAGAGCGCTGCCCTATTTGCCTGGTTGCGCCAGATGTGCAATAGCGCCAGGACTTTGGCTTCGAATTTCCAAGGCAGCGTCTGTGCGAGTAACATCGCCGCTTCACCGGAGATCGTGCGATAACCCCTTATTACTCTGACGGCTATTGCGCGTTGCGACTTATTAAGCAGCGCCGCTTTGCGAGCCGTCAGATTTTTCCCCCATATTGGGGCACCGTATAGGGCCATAGATCGCACGATCCCGGTGTAGAGTCGCCTGCAGACGGCATTTGGGCCTCCAAGGTTGGGGAGCAAAGAAGAGAGAGCCCCCGCGGTCTTCATTAGTTTGGGCGTCAGCTGCTGGGCATCGGCTGTCCAGGACCAACCCTAGATATTTCAGGGTCGGCCTGATGCTTATCTGGACTCCATCAACCAAAATATGAGCGTTCTCAGGTGGCGCGTTCTGTCGCCCGTAAAAACAAATAGCTTCAGATTTGTGGAGGGCCACCTGGAGCCCTAGCCTTCTAATCCTCTCCACAACTTGGGCGACCCCTGCCGTGGCCAGGGCTGCTGCACTTCCGTAATTTTTGGCCTGCGCAGTGACGAGGGTGTCGTCAGCATAACATATGCAGTTGACACCCCGTAAGAACTCTCCGCGCAAAACCCAGTTGTAGCCGATGTTCTACAAGACCGGGCCCAGAACCGATCTCTGTGGAACACCGCTCGCCACCTCATGTCTTCCTAGACCCCCTTGACTAGGAAACACAATAACTCTGTCCGAGAGATAGTTGACCAATATCTGTCTAAGGTACACTGGCACCCCGTGGTGCACGAGCGCCTCTCGAATACAGGACCAGGAAATGGAGTTAAAGGCGTTAGCGATGTCAAGAGACACCGCTAGTACCACCTCCCGACGCCTTACGGCCTCCTGGGCTAGGCTCCTTAGTTGCGAAATCGCGTCGATAGTGGAACGTCCCCGCCGAAAACCGTATTGGTTTGCCGCTAGGTCCGGCCCTACGAACGTCAGATGGTGGACAAGGCGGTCTGCAATTATCTTTTCAAAGATTTTGCCCACCTCATTCAGCAACACGATAGGGCGGTAGGCCGATGGAGAATCAGCGGGACGCCCCTCCTTTCAAAGCAGGACCATTTTTCCCGACTTCCAGATTGCCGGGAAATAGCCCTGCCGTAAGCACATACTGAGGAGCCTCAGGAGTCGTGGAGCCATATATTTAAGGGCCAGAACGAGTGCTCGACCGGGGACGCCGTCCGGTCCTGGTGCCGTATTCCTAACTCTGAGCCGGTCAGTAGCCGCCTGGAGTTCCTGCTCTGTTACCTCCGGGGTGACTTCGCCAGACATGGCGAGCGAATGAATTGCCATCGGTGGTGGGGCAAAGTTGGGGTCATCTTCAGGAAATAGAGCGGCCACCACTTCCCGCAGGAGTTCCGGCCTAAGGACTTGGGTCAGTGGCGGCGCCCACGGGCGAAGTTTTTCCCTGACTAGGTGGTACGGTCGCCCCCACGGATCTCTGTCCAGCTCAGCCAGTAACTCTATACGAGCGGTTTCTTTGGCGGCTTTAATAGCCAGCTGCAGGGTCTTCTTTGCAGTTCGATATAAGCCATACAGTTCAGCCTCCCTCACTTCAGCGTTTTCCGGGCGGCGGCGAATTCGGCGGAACCTGGTATACTGACGGCGCTTGGCCACACACTCCCAGCGCAAACGTGTGAGTTCTTGTGACCAACTTTTCAACCTGAGCTGCATTCATTGAACGATTACCAAATATCGCACACCTAGATCTAAAGGGAGTTAATTCAAAAATATAGTTTTTTGAGTTATCCACACCATCAAATTCCTTATCCAATCTATATATATAAAAGAAAGTCGTGTTAGTTACACTATTTATAACTAAAGAACGGCTGGACCGATATGGCTGAAAATTGGTGGGGAGGTAGCTTAGAGCCAGGAGACGGACATAGGATACTTTTGTACATTAAAAAAAAAAAAAAAACAATTAGGTAGTAGGTAGGTAGGTAGTAGGTAGGTAGGTAGTAGGTAGGTAGGTAGTAGGTAGGTAGTAGGTAGGTAGTAGGTAGGTAGTAGGTAGGTAGTAGGTAGGTAGTAGGTAGGTAGTAGGTAGGTAGTAGGTAGGTAGTAGGTAGGTAGTAGGTAGGTAGTAGGTAGGTAGTAGGTAGGTAGTAGGTAGGTAGTAGGTAGGTAGTAGGTAGGTAGTAGGTAGGTAGTAGGTAGGTAGTAGGTAGTAGGTAGGTAGTAGGTAGGTAGTAGGTAGGTAGTAGGTAGGTAGTAGGTAGGTAGTAGGTAGGTAGTAGGTAGGTAGTAGGTAGGTAGTAGGTAGGTAGTAGGTAGGTAGTAGGTAGGTAGTAGGTAGGTAGTAGGTAGGTAGTAGGTAGGTAGTAGGTAGGTAGTAGGTAGGTAGTAGGTAGGTAGTAGGTAGGTAGTAGGTAGGTAGTAGGTAGGTAGTAGGTAGGTAGTAGGTAGGTAGTAGGTAGGTAGTAGGTAGGTAGTAGGTAGGTAGTAGGTAGGTAGTAGGTAGGTAGTAGGTAGGTAGTAGGTAGGTAGTAGGTAGGTAGTAGGTAGGTAGTAGGTAGGTAGTAGGTAGGTAGTAGGTTGGTAGTAGGTAGGTAGTAGGTAGGTAGGTAGTAGGTAGGTAGGTAGTAGGTAGGTAGTAGGTTGGTAGTAGGTAGGTAGTAGGTAGGTAGTAGGTAGGCAGTAGGTAGGCAGTAGGTAGGTAGTAGGTAGGTAGGTAGTAGGTAGGTAGTAGGTAGGTAGTAGGTAGGTAGTAGGTAGGTAGTAGGTAGGTAGTAGGTAGGTAGTAGGTAGGTAGTAGGTAGGTAGTAGGTAGGTAGTAGGTAGGTAGTAGGTAGGTAGTAGGTAGGTAGTAGGTAGAAAAAATTGCATTGCAACGCATGCCGGGTACAGCTAGTTTAAAAATAAATTCACTACGCTACGCTAGATGTCGTCAAGTGTCCCTATTGTTAAACGAGCAAGCCCCGCTCCCCTCCCACCAAAACAGAGTCATCGCCAGTTGCAATCGGAATTACAAGCGGAGTGGACGTGCTCGTTGTCAACAAATTGGAGTTATTTTGAGTTGTATCTGTACAGTTGAAATTTTAAGCAGTGTTATTTTTAGTTGACGCCTTTTAGATGGTTACTGCTAAGTAAATGAATACAATATTTTGAGTTGAACCCGTATTGCCTCTTCAAAAGAGAGCTAACTAAAAACTAAATTTACCAACACAGACTAAATTCATCAACACAGACTCAATTCAAAATAATAAAACAAATATACATAATATATTGTTAAGCAATAGGGAAATAACTCAAAAATTCTGATTTTCAGATTTTCGAGATCCCTGAAACATATTTATTCTAGCTGCGTATCAAAATAATAATTATTCACAAAACGTTCCTACAGCGCACTGGGACACGGTAATCAGTTTTTCGTTATTTCTGAAAAAAGTGATTTTTTGAGTTAATACCTCTTTAGATCTAGGTGTGCGATATGCCAGTTTAATAAATGTAAATCAAACGCAGAGAGAGCTCATACTTTGTTAGAATTATTGAAATTGGATCACTTACATCCTGCTGAGCGTGAGACAATAGAAGCAATTTGTACTAAGTACAATTATATATTTTACCTACCGGGTGACAAGCTTACAACTTCTAAATCATATGAACATTATATTTATTTTCGACGGGCCTGTTGGTCTAGTGGTTTGTGACCCTGACTGCTATACCGGAGGTCGTGGGTTCGATTCCCACCCAGGACAATTAATGTTTGTGTGATGAGCACGATCATTTGTTTTGGTTGTCTGGGTGCAATTTATCTATAATATGTATGTATTTAGAAATATATAAGTATGTGTATCAGTTGCCTGGTTACCATAACACAAGCTCTTTTTAGCTTGGGATCAGATAACCGTGTGTGAGTTGTCCCGGAATATTATTTTTCGGATGGAATCGAAATCCGTTGTAATATTGGTGAAGGCGGACGATGATCTCCAAGGTCAATGTCAGTCCTTGACCCTTCTTCAGTCATAATATTGAAAAACTGCAAGATAACTTTCGAAACTATATTTATTAAACTGAACGGCTATTAACAATAATGAAGCAATATTATCTAATTATTAATCATTCAACAATCATCAATAATAAACAATAAATCATTAATTAATTAAAATAATAATTATTACGAATCAAGCGTGAACCGTGTCACAATTACGAGATGTTGACGGAGCGAGCGCTTGATCGAAAAAGGCCCCCGTCGATACTGCGTGCTCCCTTTTAACAGCGGCGGCCGGTCCGTCCCCACCTCTTGCCTGACTCGGGGAGTGGTACGATGACATCACGTAGCACGTGCGGGTGTTTGTGAACAACTTTATTTCTCAGCCCCGACATGCGGGTGTTTGTAAACATCTTTATTTCTCAGCGCCGACACGGCCATTCTGCATAAAGGTCGCCCTCGACCTATGAAAGACAGTTTTAATGCGCAGTAACCTGTAAACCTTACAACTCAGATTATGGTTACAAGTACTGACTTATAAAGAGGTGTCTTGTTAAATTTTTCCTCGTGGTACAAGAGTATCGTAATAGTAAAGAGGCCCCTGTCCTCAATTTACGTATTTTATTGTAAAAGTAAGGAGGCCCCTGTCCTCGACTTACATCGTTTATTACAACGGTAAGGAGGCCCCTGTCCTCGACTTACATCGTTTATTACAACAGTAAGGACACCCCTGTCCTCGACTTACATCGTTTATTGCAACAGTAAGGAGGCCCCTGTCCTCGACTTACGTCACTTACAGCAATCGTGGAAAGTGTTATCCGCTTACTTCACTTCACGAAAGAAATATGTATAATGGTCAAATGGTGTTGATTACCTTTATTTCTGTACATGTTCCTCTTGAACTTCTATTGAATCGCAAGTGTTAGACTGCTCTTTATTTGGTTCAGATGTCACGTTGGGAACATTTTGCGCCGTCATGGAATCCTAATGTATGCATTCGCTTGGTTTAGGTGCAAGTCGAAGTTGGTCATGGGCTACTTTTTTCGGGCGTCCGCGTCCTGTTATCCTTTTTACTTGATAACGATCGTTTGGTAGTATTTTCCAGATTAAATAAGCATCTGGGTATTTCAGGTCAAGTCCGATTTGGGACCTTGGGTTAGCCTTGAATAAAACGATATCTTCTTTTTGGAACCTTTTCACTTTAACTTTACCCCGATCGAATCTGGCTTTGTCTTTTTTACCTCGTGTGTCAATTTTCTTTTGTATGTAGCTGTCTAGTTGATTTCGACTTACTGTCCTTTCTTCTTCGTCAATCAAAGATACTAGATCTGGTGGTACTGCACATTGTCTTTCGGTGAGAGCTTTGATTGGACTCACATTTGTTGTTTTATTTTTGGTACAGTTTATTGCCAACAGGAGTGCCTCCAGACCGTTTTTCCAGTCTGAGGTCTCGTAATTGCGAATTATGGTTAACCCATTTTTTACAATGGCCATCATACGTTCCACCTGTCCATTGGCTCGACTGCATCCTGGAGCTATGAAATGCTGGTAGATGTTATGATTCTTACAAAACTCTTCGAATTCAGCCTTAAATGCAGTGTCCTGATCACTTATGATTTGTCTCGGAGCTCCAAACAGAGATACAACGTGTTTTAGTGTGCGTAACATTGAGTTTGCAGTCTTATTAGTCGCAAAGGTTAGGGTAACAAACTTTGTGTAAGCGTCTATAATAACAACAACATATTCATGATTGTTGTTCCTGTCATATCAATATGTATTGTATCGAAAGGAACGGGTTTTTTTCTCTATAGGATACATTTCTACTTGTTTGGCTCCGGAAGGACCTTTACTAGTTTTGCATATGACGCAATTGTCTATGAATCGTCTTACTGTTGTGGACATTTCAGGAAACCAATAGTATTTTCGAATTTTAGCAAGAGTCTTTTCCCACCCGAAATGTTTTAGAGTGGTATGGTAAGCATTAATAATACTCCATTGGTATAATTTGGGAACGACTTTTTTCCACTTCTTGCCTCCAGGTTCTTCCTTATCATGATAGTGCTCCAAAACAAGATCATTCATGCGGTACTCACTTATTTCCTCGTTATGTTCTAACCTCTTTATGATTCGAGCCAGCTCTACGTCACGCCGCTGCTCAACCCTCAACCATGTATCGATATTTTGTGCCAGATAAATGCACGCTACAGGGTTGCGGCTAAAGAAATCAGCATGTTTCATTCGGCATCCTTGGCGGTATTCTATTTTGAAGTCATAATGCTGAAGAAAAGACCACCATCTGTGGATTCTAGGTAAGAGTTCATGTTTGCTTGCCGATGATTTTATGGCATTGCAATCAGTAACGATTGTAAAAGATCTACCGTAGAGGTAAGTACTGCCGGAAATGCTTTATTGCTCTTACTATGGCGAGTGTCTCCAATTCGTAAGAGTGATAATGGCTCTCTGGTTCGGTAGTTCTCATACTCATGTAAGCAATCACATGCTGTCGGCTGTCCTGATTTTGAATGAGGACAGCTCCCAACCCCTCGCTACTTGCATCCTTGTGTAGTTCGATAGGAAGACCTTCTTGAAAAATGGTTAAGATTGGTGCTGAGGTTAATCGACGAATTATATCAAGCCTGACACTTTCGCATTCTGCGGTCCATTGGAATTGAGCATCCTTTTTTGTAAGGTTGTACAGCGGAATTAATCGTTCTGAGAACGAAGGTATAAAACGTCTGAAGTAGCCAGCTAAACCACAAAATTGACGAACCTGTTTCACGTTTGTCGGTACCGGAGATTTTTCTTACCTTCTTTGGGCTAGGACGAACTGTGCCTTTTGAGATCAAATTGCCGAGATATTCAATCGAGGTCTTAAAAAATGAACACTTCTTCGCGTTCACAGTAAACCCAGCATCCGCTAAGGCTGCTAAAACTTTGTCCAGAGTCTGCAATCCTTCAGTGAATGTTTTACTCTTTATCAAAACATCATCCATATAGACCAAGATGTTATCCAATAAGGGCCGTAATGCAGTCATTATAGCACGTTGAAACACAGCTGGCGCATTCATCAGTCCAAATGGCATTCTCACGTATTCATACAAGCCATCAGGCGTAATGAAGGCAGTTTTGGGTATAGATTCTTCGTTGATGGGTATTTGATAAAATCCCTGCGCCATGTCTAAACTGATGAAATAAGTTGCGTCTGATAATTGATCAATTTGATCAGAGATGATTGGAAGTGGAAATTTGATTGGGATAGTATTTTTGTTTAATTCTCGATAATCAGTGCACATTCGATCTTCTCCATTCTTCTTTTTGACAAGAACTGGGCTGGCATACTCCGATGTACTCTCTCTGACAATTCCATGAGCAATTAATTAATTAACAATTTCTTAATCTCTGACGCTCCACTGGAGCCATTCGATAAGGCCTTCTAGATACAACTTTAGCTAGATCTTTTAACTGAATTTCGAAGCTACCGGTAGTAACTTGATTTTTAGGAATACCCGTAGCAAAGATCGTGTTATATTTAGATAATATCTTTTTCAACTCACATATTTCTTTAGCGTGCGTGAAGTCCGTGTCCAAGTTTGAAAAGGGATCTTCAGTCACACTGATATTTGACGTAGTTGAAAGTTTCATCACGGTAGCGCCCATTTCAGAAATGAGGACGCTAAGGCCCGTACCTCGCACTATTTCTGCTCCTAATAAAAGCCCACAAGGAGTTTCGTGGTCTTCTACAATGTGGAAAGCAACTTCAAGGAAAATTCCATTTATTTCGCACATTACGTTAATTCTTTGGCATGATAGAATTGGCATACTTGCACTACCAATACCCTTCAGCATTAAGGTACAGTCTTCACGTTTTCCAGGTATAGATTGACTGATTGAACGCCTTATTAAAGAGCGTGCAGCATCACTATCATAGAATGCTGTAAATCTGCAGTTATTAATTTTAACAACCATTGGCGTTGGTATTTCTTCTTTTTCTCCAGCTAGGTTAACTTTTTCGGCTTCAATACTCATCTTCTTAAAACAGCTAGATTCAACATGACCAATTTTGTTACAGTAACTGCATTTGGCTTTAGGACGTTCTGTTCGCATCAATGGCTCATTTGTGTTATTCAGCAAAGGCTTGGGATCATTCATCCTTTCATTAACTTTAGTACAATGCGCTTGCACATGTCCAGGTTTCCCACACTTGAAACAAAGTGTGGTGTCGTCTCTATTGTTTCTCAGTCTTGGCCGCTTAGCAGGTGGTTCACCCTGTCGAGGTTCTCGCTGTTTGATTGTGGCTGCCACAGAAATTAGTTCAGGTACTAAAGCACATTTACTAGACAGTAGACGCAACCGAAGGAACCCATTGTCTATGCAACCAATTACAGCTTCCACAGCGTCTTTACCCTTGTCGCCACTGATGATTCGCTTCCAGATATTCCAGGCCTTGGTAATTGATTCAGTTGGGTTTGTCATATCAAATTTTAAAATTTCGCAACATCACTATATCGTTTGAATATCGTGCTTCGGGCTCAAAGGTTTGTATTAATGCTTCTCGCATATCGGACCAAACAGGCGACTTTACTAACCACGTGTCTCCGAGAGTTTTGGCTCGACGTTGTAATAAGCCAGCTATTTTTGTACAAATTTCGTAATCAGTCAGTTGCCAGTGGGTTTTTGCCCTGTCCACGTGCTCGCACCAATCACGTACAGGCACATCACCATCAGGGTCAAATGGTGCAATATAGATATCGCTCAGTCTTGGTCTTTTTGTAGGAGCTACAGTCCGGCTTAGTAGCCCTGCAAGAATATCATGGTTAGCCTGCATACTTGCTTGCTGCTGTTGGGTTAGGCTTTTTATAATACTGGTCAACGCAGAGAGAGCCTGATTGGTGCCAACTTCTTCAGTGCGTGAAGACGAAGCAGAAGAGGCTCCATTGTCCATCCCACTTCTGATTTCGGATGGAACCGAAATCCGTTGTAATATTGGTGAAGGCGGACGATGATCTCCAAGGTCAATGTCAGTCCTTGACCCTTCTTCAGTCATAATATTGAAAAACTGCAAGATAACTTTCGAAACTATATTTATTAAACTGAACGGCTATTAACAATAATTAAGCAATATTATCTAATTATTAATCATTCAACAATCATCAATAATAAACAATAAATCATTAATTTAACGGGCCTGTTGGTCTAGTGGTTAGTGACCCTGACTGCTATACCGGAGGTCGTGGGTTCGATTCCCACCCAGGACAAATGTTTGTGTGATGAGCACGATCATTTGTTCTGGTTGTCTGGGTGTAATTTATCTATAATATGTATGTATTTAGAAATATATAACTATGTTTATCAGTTGTCTGGTTACCATAACACAAGCTCTGCTTAGCTTGGAATCAGATAACCGTGTGTGAGTTGTCCAAAAAAAAAAAAAATTCATTAAAATAATAATTATTACGAATCAAGCGTGAACCGTGTCACAATTACGAGATGTTGACGGAGCGAGCGCTTGATCGAAAAAGGCCCCCGTCCATACTGCGTGCTCCCTTTTAACAGCGGCGGCCGGTCCGTCCCCACCTCTTGCCTAACTCGGGGAGTGGTACGATGATATCACGTAGCACGTGCGGGTGTTTGTGAACAACTTTATTTCTCAGCCCCGACATGCGGGTGTTTGTAAACATCTTTATTTCTCAGCGCCGACATATACGTAAGTGTTTACGGGCTGACGGCTGTCACTGGTTTTTTGAAAGATCGTGAAAGTATTGTGAGAACCAAATTACGTGTCGTGTTCGACGCAAGCGCGACCACTTCTAATAATAATTCGTTAAATGAGATTCAATACGTAGGCCCTAGGTTACAAAATGATATCTTTTCTATATTGCTTCGGTTTCGGCAATATTAATAATAATAATAATAACGTTTATTTCGAGTAACAAAGAGACTCATAGTGTTAGTAACAATAAATAGGAAACCTACTTAAAACTATGTTAGTGTCACAATAATATTTACACACAATAAATAATCATTGCTTCAGTATCCCAGTTGAAATACTGGAGCAACGATTCATAGTACAACAGTCCAACCTGTCAGCAATCATGCCCAGGACGCTGTTGGAGCTGGCCCGCACCCTGCGCACCATAGATGCGCATCTTTTACGCATTAACGCATAAAAGCAATCAACACGCATTTCCGCAAACATCCCTGACGCACTACAGAAGCGAGGCAGCCCCATCAGTACCCTGAAAGCATTATTGCACTGTACGCGAAGGGCACTGTACGATTTTTGCGTAAAATGAACCCACAGGCTACAGGTATAAAATGACGAACAGAAGGTTTTAAAAAGGGTTCTTTTAATCTCCGTAGACGCACGTGCAAACCTGCGGGCGATCATATTCGCTCTCACCGACAGCGCCCTCCGCTCTCGCTCAATGTCATCATCATCTTTGAGGCTAGTGGTCAATACGTGCCCAAGGTATTTGAAAGTGAACACCCTCGCTAATGGTACACCATTCAATTTAATTGGTGGTACAGCATCCGGGCATTTTCCACCAGCCCCAAACACCATGACGACACTCTTCTTAATATTATAACATAGGCCGTGAGTAGCGGCGTATTTCTCACAAACACTCACCAGTTTCCTAAGGCCACAGACTGAGGCACTAAGCAGCACCATGTCATCTGCATAACTAATATTGTTAACACAAACACCATCAACATAACATCCGACTCTGGTGCCGCTCAGCTCCACAATCAACTGGTCCATATACAGGTTAAATAGTGTTAGTAGTAGTGTTAGTAGTGTTAGTAGTTAGTAGTAGTAGAGCTAATACCGCCCTGTCTTACACCAGACTCCAGACCATACGGACTCGAGTACGCCCCATCCCATCTAACACTATTGACCTGGTTCCCAAACCAAAATTTAAAAATATTGACGACTTCAGGTGGTAATTTAGCATCGTTGAGTTTCTTCCAAAGAGTGTCGTAGGAAACCAGATCAAAAGCACTCGACAGGTCGAGGAAACAGGCGTTAACAGCCGTGCTACGGTGTGTGTAGTATTGGACAGCATGCTTGAAACCCAATATTGCACTTTCAGTTGACAATCCTGGTTGAAATCCAAACTGGTTGTCGTGCAGATGCACGTAACTATTTAACTAGGCATTAAGCACGCTGTCCAACACTTTAGAGACAACTGTGGCCAGGGATATAGGCCTATAATTATTTTTGTCAGTTAATAATCCAGTTTTATTTTTAACGATCGGCACTACCACTGTTTTTAACATATCCTGAGGTAGGTAAGCATGACTTAGACAAAGATTTTAAAACAAAGCCAAAACTCGCGGCAAGTGTGGACCCGCATACCGGAGATGCTCGATGCTGAGCCCATCGTGACCAGGAGACTTGCCTCTGGACATGGATTGTATTATAGAAGCAATGTTTTTTGCAGTAACCCTAACTGCTAATTTACAATTGGGCTCAACATCAATCACCGTCCGCGACGAACCTAACTATGACTTCACTTCAAATTTATCTTTTAACAGTTCAGCTATTCCCTGTGCATCACTAACACCGTCGACACACACTGGCACGCTCGGCTTATGATTAAGTTTATTCGTGTTTTTCCAGAAACCACGAAAGTCCTTGTTTAAATGATTGGACGCAAGGATATCCATTTTTATTTTATCCTCACGGTTCTGGCACCATTTTAATTTAGATTTAAATGTTCTCTTTGACTCACACATTTCGTCATAATAACGACCAGAAGTAGGCCTACCGTACCATGACCATAAAATAAATTTATCCCTAGCAAGCCTGTGTGAGTCGGCGACATATCTATTCCATCCAATTATAGCCTTCTTTTTGGATTTATGGCTATATCGGCCAATCACCGACGATTCACATAGTGCTCCAATAATTTGGCTATACAGTTTATCAATAAGATGCTTATGATTTAAATCAGTACACATATGATCACAACAATATTGGAATTGCATTGGGAAGTCTATTAATCTAAGACGTTTATGACATTCGGTATTATACAACCTAGTTTGTGCCCAATCTCTTTCACCCCACGCAACTCTGTGATTCACATGATCACCAGATATACACCTCTTAGGTTCAATAACATCTGTATTACACTCAACAATCAAAGGAAAGTGATCGGACCACACAACATCATATTGAATGAACACCCGACTAATAGTTTGTGCCACAGCCTTGGTAACCAAGCAGTGATCAAGCCACCTAGATGACCCATGAGCCTGACTAATAAATGTGTACGTATTCGACGTCACACCTAAACGCTCAGTGTCAATACACACCCAGTCTTGTTCATTACAGAACCCCACCAGCTCACCGAAGAAACGCTCCGCTGGGTGAGCGTTAAAATCCCCCAGAATATAAACACACTCACTACTGTTACAATCAATAATAGCACTCACCGCACTGAGGATGTCCGTGAAGTCCGCCAAATTACATACCTGATCAGTCGGCATGTAAATGCTAAACACTAACACCGACCTCTCTTGCATCACTATTTCTAATTGCACTTATACGTGGATTATCACTCGGGATCACAGTTACGTCTGTGTAGACACTCCTTCTCCATAACAGTGCCACACCGCCGTGAGGCCTGCCTCGTAACATCCCAGTAGCGGAGTCCACTGCTGATGTTCCCGTACAGTTGAAATCGTCACTAATGGAGTTTAGATACGATATTTCATGCGACAGTAGCTAAGTTTCTTGTAAGGCTAATGTCTACATATTTACACAAATCTCTTATACTGTCAATCGAACGTTTAACGTTCTTGCAGTTGAAAGTTGCAAATCAATTTAATTTATTAATATGTAGCTTGCGCGGATATTGAAAAATTCTTTAGACAAACTTTAATTCATCCTGAACAACGTAACTTACAACTAATATTATGAAGAACTGATAACAGCATGCCAATACAAGTTTATCGGCTTAACGTACCTCAGCAACCGTTGCTTGAAACAATTGGCAAAGGAATGTACTTGTGTGTTTTGTTTCTAACATCTTATGGGCCTTGGCGTCTGAAAATAAAAGATTTTTTTTTTTTTATGTACGGATGACGTCATCGCTTGCGTTATCAATGACGATTTTTATGTCAATGACCTTTTGACGGGTCACGATCAGCGTGAAATGCTGTTAGAGATTTGTAATAAAACATCTGCCATTTTACAAACCGGTTGTTTTCCCTTCAGGAATAAAGATTTATGTATTGGTGAATATTGTCAGTCTAAAACTCTCGGTGTCGGTTGGTCTAACATTAATGATTTATTTAATTTTTCAACTAGTGTAGATAAAAATATGAATACAAAAATAACCAAACGTTTAATTATGTCAGTTATTGCACAGATTTACGACCCATTAGGATTGTTAGCACCAGCTATTACCACAGCTAAGGTCCTATTACAAAAATTACGGCTTGCAAAAATAAGTTGGGATGATGAAATCCCAAGTGAAATTGCATGTGTTTGGTATAATTTTATACAGTACAGCAGTACAGTACGGTTGCTACAGGACCGCGCCGCTGCCGCGCTGCTCAGCTATTGCCGCTCTTATCGCAGGTCAGTGACACGATATTTTACAAATGGTGTTCTCCTGCGTTTCCAATTTTATGCGATTTCGTTTGTTTGAAATTTTTAATATTTTTATTTTTGATGCTACGGTTTTTTTACCGTTTAGGATTATTCTTATGAACTAGTACTGTCCGTGTTTTCATTTATTGTCGTATTGTCATCACCACTTTGTATACGTTCACATAATAACACAGTTATTTATTGATGGAAGGAGGGTTATTCATATTTTGATCACATACAGACCGCCAAAAACTAATAAACAAGGGTTTATCGCGGCAGTACATAAGTTGTTATCGGGAATACCGCAAACCTGTGAAATAATAATGATCGGTGATATGAATATAGATTTTCTGAATAGAACCGCCGGCGGCAGCGCGACCATTCTATACGTAAACAACATGAGTGAGTTAGGGATGGAATGTGCCATTAACGATGTCACACGAGAGGAAGTCTGCGGCGGTATAGTGACTCGAACGTGTATTGATCATGCGTGGGTTCGAAGCCAGTGCAGTGCATCTGCGTATGTGTTAAATTGTAAATTATCGGATCACTATATTATTGGTGTGTGCTTTGACATTGATTCCTGTAACTTTGTGAGTAATAAGCCGTCCCATTTGTCTATTATAAGTAATAATAAGGTGATTAAATTACTGGAATGTATTACGTGGACTGATCTACTGAACTGTAAGTGCCCTATCACTACATAGTATAAAACAAAGTCGCTTTCTCTGTCCCTATGTCCCTTTGTATGCTTAAATCTTTGAAACTACGCAACGGATTTTGATGCGGTTTTTTTTTAATAGATAGAGTGATTCAAGAGGAAGGTTTATATATGTATAATAACATCCATTAAATAGTGGAGAAGTACTGTTATTTTTGAGGTTTCTAATGTGATGTCGTAAATAATTACATTTTTTCCGCTTACATTGCAAACGCAGGCTGAACCTTACGAGTTTTATCAAAATAATGTACTAAGTATTGTACACATAGAAAAGGTCTACAGAAAAGTCCGTGATGGTATATGTCTATCTCTTATGGATAACCCACAATAACTTTTTTTTGTCATTTACTTTTTACGACAAATAATGGCTAATTTTCGAAGCGATTTTAACCAATACAGCATTAATCCTTAACCAATTAAATACCTTGAATACTTTGTTCATTTAATATAGATCTATATGGCCCTTTACACCGTATGATTTAAGTGAATATTTTCGAAGATATTACAGATTTAAAAATTGCGGGACGTAGCGTTTGCGGCGGTACCGGCCGGCCGCCCGGTGCGGCAAGAGCGTGCCTATAAATAGCGCGTCTGAGGCCGCGGTTTTCCCTATAGCACTTTGAATTTAGCAGCGATCGGACGCGTTTATTATAAAAACGTGCTTTTCAGCGCGACAACGTATCAGTAATTATAAGTAAGTTACGATAAATAATTGTATGATAGTAGTTTTAAAATATAAATTATATTCTATTCTAAGGTTAATTTTTAAATCGCACTTATAGTAATTATAAGTACCTACATAAGGTGAGATAAGATTAGATTAAATAAAACCATAATTTATGGATTGCAATTTTCTATTAAGATCTTGATTAAAATTTACAGTTGAACAGTTTCCGGTAAAGACATCTTTTGCAATGAACATTAATAAATCGCAGGGTCAAACCTTCAACGTTGCAGTTAGATTTGAGCGTTGACTGTTTTTCACATGGACAACTGTATGTCGCTCTTTCAAGATATGCAATAAATATGTACTAATAGAGTTATATATATAATAGTTTTGTAATATGTTATTTCATAGATTGTGGGTGCATGCATTTGTATGGATGTTAGTGTGTGTGTGGGGGGAGTTGATGGGTACATGCGCGAGATTGGTTGTATGTTGTGATATGAGTTAAAATGTAGTTTGTGTGAATATTCGTGTCACGTCCCCACGCGCGCATTGGATCCGTATGGATGCACGTAAACCTATAATGATATATAAATATATTATGTAATGTAAAATAGATAGTTGACGTACACGTCATTATAAATGTCCGCATCCTACTAAGTCATTTGCTACAAGATGTATATACGCACCTACAGACAAACCGTTTATACGGTTTTGTAGGGCCTATTTTTGTAACTGCATTTAGTTTTATCATACTTAATAAAGACCATACCATACAATACAATACAAAGAGTGACCTCCAGAGAAAACATGTTTCTATTGTCTAATGACAAGAAAGCTGTGAACGTTGTTTATAAAAAAATTCTGTAATATGTTGTAAAAATAAAATAAATAGTTAAAAATGTAAAAAGTAAATAAGTAAAAATGTAGTGTATGAATTTAGATATTCCAAAGATAGCAGGAAATCTTCATGGTATAGGGAAAGGGGGATTGTTTTACTCCAAATTTAACGCGTGCGGGCCACGGGCAGTAATTAATAAATCAAAACTACTGAATCGATTTTAATCGCAAATTTTATACCCGTGCGAAGCCGGAGCGGGCCGCTATGTTTTATATACAACGTTCACAGTTTTTCTGTAGTGTATTTAATATCAGCATTACACCCGTGCGAAGCCGGGGCGGGTCGCTAGTTGATTTATATAACAAACTAAACTTATTTTTTTGCAATGCTTATGATAACTCAAAACTACAAATAGTCGTGCGTAACAAAAGAAAGAGTAAGCCGTGGATCACAGAAACAATTAAAAACATGATTTATACTCGGGATAAACTTTTTCAAAATTGGAAATTAAAGCCAAATGATATGAATTTAAGACTTCAATATAATAAATAGAGAAATAGAATAAATAAATATATATATAAGGCTAAAAATAAATAACGTCAGGCAGAAATAAAAAACTGTAACAAGAATATTAGAAAAATCTGGGGCAAAATTAATTTATGGGTAGGAAGGGAGAAAAATAGTTTAGATAATATCATATTAAAATACTTGGGCAGTACAGACAGCGTAACTAATATATGCAATAACTTTTCTACAACATTTACTAAAGAAATATTAGAGATAAAGCATGTATGTGGACATAAGTTTCTAGATAGAACAAGTTATGTAAACGATAAACAAGTGTCAATTAGATTTCAAAAAGCCTGTTCAGACGATGTTGTTAAAATCATAAATATGTTAAGTAGTGAAAAGTCTGAAGGGGCAGATAATATAAGGGTAAGGGAAATAAAGTATTTAAAACCTAAACTGAGTCCTGTAATAGCTTTATTTATCAATCTATGTATCGAAAAAGGGCAATATCCTGAAAAATTAAAAACAGCATTGATAAGACCCATTTTTAAACAAGGCTCTCACACAAACTATTCAAACTACAGACCAATAGCTATATTGTCAGTTATAAACAAAATTGTGGAAAAATTTATTGTAAATCAAATAAGTACCTTCCTAGAGAACAATAATGTACTATCAAATGCTCAACATGGATATCGACGGGGCCGGAGCACGGCCACAGCTCTGGCACAGTTTTGTGACGATATTTACGAGTGTTTAGACCAGCGGAAGCAGGTGGTGGTGGTCTACGTGGATTTCAAAAAAGCTTTTGACACCCTTGAATACCACCACCTGCTTCAAGCCATGGAGGAGTGTGGGGTCGCGGGGCCACTTAACAGGTGGCTCCGCGCTTACCTCACAGGCAGAATGCTGCGAACTATGATTAATGGTGTGGTTGGCGAGGCCAAGCATGTCACTTGTGTGCAGATGATACTTGTCTGGTGTACGCTGATAGGGACCTAAATGTAATAGAGAGTAATATTCAAACAGACTTCACTAATATCACAAAGTGGGCCCATGATAACGGAATAGTCATAAATATCAACAAAACTAAATGTATGCATATACGCTCACCCTACCACAAAAGTATTGGCCGATCTCCGCGCATTGTGGGACACACATTTGAATGCTTGCATAATGAGTGCGATGGCAGAGTGAGCGAATGTGAGTGTGCAGCTATTGAGGTGGTGGGGCAGTACAAGTACCTGGGTTTAGTAATAGATACCAACTTTTCGTGGAAAACGCATATAACACAACTATGTGACAAATTACGTTCCGTTCTTGTAAAATTCCACCACCTCAGTGCCGTACTGGATAGGGCCACTTTATATGTAGTATACTATGCGCTAGTGGATTCACTGATTTCTTATGAACAGGCATGCTATGGACTGGCATGCTATGGACTGGCATGCTATGGACTGGCATGCTATGGACGGATGTTTAAAACCTACTTGGACAAAATAAAAGCACTACAAGTCCGATTTATGAAATTACTAGTAGATTGTAGTGTGTGTACTCGCCTCCTCCCTATATAAGTAAGTTTAGCTGGTAAGATTAGTCATTAATTAAACAATTCGCACGCTTAATAATAAACCGGAATATGTCAAAAATTAAGGATTCCCACTTTTGTTAATAAAACGAACTAACTCCGATGGAAGAATCTATAGGTACAAACCCGCCATGCGAAACAAACCAAAATGGCTGATTGTTAGATCACCCCTCTCTTTTCTACAAAAGCGCGCGACAATGCATTTCATGCGATAGAGAATCATTCAGTGATGCGGCGGCCGTGATGTAAGAAAGGTGTTGTTATTTTGTGACTCCAGCGGAATAAGGTGAAATAATTCGGTTTATTTTCAAACGCAGGTGAGACTATTCTACTTATGTTTTTTTTCTAAACTAGCATGTTTTGTTTTACTTCACTTTAGTTGAAAACGGTATTATAATACAGCATGTAATATTTAGACTTGTTGCAGTTTATCATTAAATTATAATTGTATAGATAAGAAAGATTGCGTATTAGTGCGTTTTAGTATAAAATTATTAGTTTTGTTCGAGAAGCAATTTATTTTATATCACTTTATTACCAAAACTATCGGTATATTTAAATAATACTTGTGTTTATTTCGGTTTACGTTTTAAATGATCCTAAAGACTAAAAGTGCTCTAGCAATTGCTGCAGTTTATTACAAAATGTCCTTTAAAATTATTTTAAATGCCCATTAATAAAAAGTATTAAATTTCTAGTTCCATTGTTTTAATCCTGAAAATGACGTCTGCAAATAGGAAGCAGCGGTGCCTGAAACTTCTTATGATGAGTAATAATGCTAGATGTACTGATATGGATAATTGTCAGCCAGTCGAAATAAAAGTAAGTAAATAACGCCGTGTTTACGTAGTTGCAAGTGCAGTACCCAACTGTAAATTTGCCAGTGAGTAAACGTACCTATCGCGTTTGCTTTAAGATTTTTATTCTTACTCTTACATTCTTAGCTTAATGATCAATCAGTCAAATTTTAACAATAACAAAATAGTTACGTTTATTTTCTTGCAAAATTACACTTGAGGTATCATAACCATTATACATTTTTACGTAATATTCTCTTAACTAATTGAGGATTTTTCCTCTGTATTTAATGCTGTGTATTACTTATTTTAGAGTTTGTTGAATGAAACAAACAATAAAGTCCAGCACAATATGCAGGAAGACAAGGTCTCCAGCTCACCATGCAGGAAATCAAGGTCGCCACGTAGTACAACAAGATCACCACCATTCGAAAAGTCTAGGTCGCCAGCGCCACCATGCAGGAAGTCCAGGTCATCGTCAAGCAGTTCTTCAAGTTCTTCATCAGACTCGTCTTCCTCGGACTCATCTTCCTCAGGCTCATCTTCCCCAAGCTCTGATGATAACTCACGTACACCCAAAAAACAGTTTCCGATACTGTGTAATGATGACGAACGTGACAGTAATGAAATCATTGAAGATACTCCTCCACGCCTTATTAACAAAACTACCAACGTAAGTCGCTACGTGTTATTGTTAAAATAAACTATTTTATTATTATAAATACAATCATTTCTTGTAATTAACTTGTTTACCTATAATTTCAGAATGAAGAAAAATTATCACATACGCCTGATGCTATTACCAAAAAGTTGCTAGTTTCATATTCTGATTGTTCTTCTCAAGATTCTGACGAGCACGACCAACAGCTAGCTAACCAGAAACCTGTAGATATTCCTGATAAAGAGGCAAATGACATTGAGATAATTATAAATCCAGAACAACAACACCTGGATCTTACAGTAAATAATATGTATTTAGTAACATAATAATAAATAATATAATAAGAGAAGGAGGGACTAATATAATTAATATACATATTATTATCTATATATAATATATATATTTATAATTTTTAAACAATAAATAAATAAGTAGATATTATACATAATGTTAAATAAAATAAATACATTTATTTTAAAATAATCCAGTTAATAAATATAAATTAAACTAATGTAAATTCAGCAATAAAACAGTATTATTTATATTATGTTTTATTGTTTTAGGACCCAACTAGCTCAGGAGAAAATCTAAATTCCGTACCAAATTATGTGATTTCTCCGTTATATTCTGATGAGAGCGATGTAGACCTGAGCGACGATGATCCTAGTTATGATGGATACAAGACTGATAACAGAAACAAAAATAAACTAAGAAACTTCTTTATTCCGCCATCTGGATCGTCATCAAGTTCCTGTGACTCTGATGGTTCAAATACTGAGGTAAAAAGAGGCCGAAAACGAGTAAGAAATACTTTAAAGTGGAAACAAAACAGAGCCAAACGTTTACGTAACAGCGGTCAGTCATACACGTCTGTATCAAAAAAAGGGAAAAAAATTCCAAGTCGTTGTCTTCAACCACCGTGTACGGACAAATGTAAACTTAAATGCGCAAATCAAATTGGTAATGACTCTAGATACGAGTTGTTCAAATTTTATTGGGGATTACGGGACTTGAACCAACAAAGAGCTTTCGTTAAATCATGTATGGTAGATATCAAGCCAAGATACCAATATACGAACGCAGTCAATCCCCGAAAACCAAACAAAGCCTATTATTTCACTATTGAGAATCAACAAATTAGAGTCTGTAAAAGTTTTTTCAAAGCTACCTTAAACATTTCGGATCGAATGATTTTTACCACACAGCAAAAAACAAACAGCAATAACTTTATAGAAGATGATTTACGTGAAAAGCATGGAAATCATAAAAAAATAAATCCCGAATTAATAAAAAATATTAAGGAGCACATAAACTCTATCCCGCGCATGGAATCGCATTACGTAAGAGCTACTACCTCAAAAGAATACATAGATGGGGGAAAGAAAATCAAAGACCTTTATGATGATTTCAAAGAAAAGCAAACCATAAATAAAAAAGAGACAGGGAGTTACAGTACTTATTATAACATTTTTACAAAGGACTTCAATATATCGTTCTTTAGACCTAAAAAAGATATGTGCGATCTTTGTTTGTCTTACGAAAATTCAACTGCAGACCAAAAACAAGGGCTTAAACAAAAATTTGAGCAACATCACGAGGAAAAGATCCTAAGTAGAGATGAAAAAAAGGTAGACCGAAAAAATATTACTAAAAATGACAAAGTTGTAATTTACGACTTGCAAGCGGTTTTACAATGCCCACGTGGTGACTCTTCAGCGTTCTACTACAAGTCCAAACTCAATAGTTATAACTTGACAGTAACGGAGTTGGCTCAAACAGATAAAAAAGGGGCTTTTGAATCTGTACACAGCTATTTTTGGACAGAATCCGATGCGAAGCGTGGCGCGATCGAAATAGGTACATGCGTTTGGAAATACTTGGAGAAAATTGGTAAGGATGCACAGGAACCATTGAACATTATTTTTTATTCTGATAATTGTGCGGGTCAAAATAAAAATAAGTTTATAATGACGATGTATATGTATGCAGTTTATCTTTTTAATATCCAAAGCATCACTCATAAATTCATGATCCGAGGGCATACGCAGAACGAAGCTGATAACATACACAGTTTGATAGAAAAAGAAGTAAAAAAGAATCTTAAGTCTGGCCCAATCTATACCCCAGTTCAATATATAACACTAATTAAAAACGCAAAAAAATGTAACCCTCCGATCAACGTCCATGAGCTAACATTCGACAGTATTCTGGACCTTAAACTGTTGCAAGAGGAATGGGGCTTTAATTTTGGTACAGATGAAAGCGGCCAAAATGTCAACTGGAATGATATAAAGGTGTTAAAGGTCACAAAAGAAAATCCGTTTCTATTTTACTTTAAGACATCTTACAAAGACAAAAACTATAGGGAAGTTAATGTACGAAATAAGCGAAGGAAGATGAAACCAGCCACAGAAATAACCATGAAGGCAGCATATACGCAAAAACAGGATGTTAGCGCTAATAAAAAGAAGGACTTAAAAGAATTAATCGCAAAGGGTCTGATTCCATCTTATTATGCCAGTTTTTACCACTCAATCCTTTAACTTTTTTTTTACGCATCTGTTTTGTAGTATTTATAATATATAATTATATTGAGTAGTCACAACTTACGAGACTGATTAAGAGTAATGGGTAAAACCTACTTAGTTCTGTTGATTATAATTATTATTAATGTTGGTAGATGTACCAAGTACGAATAAGTATATTTTAAAGAAGTTTTTATCATTTTGTTTTACTATTTTTATTGTTCTTTAGCATAATTACGTAAAGCTAGCTCTTAAGCATTTTGTGATGATATTAATTAAAGTATTATTTTGTGATTGGTGAACAATTACGTTAATTACTAAGTACAAATTACGACTGATTATAATAACTACTGTTACTATTACAATATAAAGGTAAACTTAAAATTTAAACTGTTATTTTACATTAAAAATATAAAGGTGTTTTGCGAAATATTTCTGGATTTTTATTTTCGTTTTACTTTTAAAGTGTAATAAGTATTATACATTTAAATAGGTTATATTATTTATTAATACTAAACTGAATCATTCAATTTTAGTTTGCAAAAGAATTTAATATTTCTCTTTAATTTTTATACTAAACTGACATAAGTCGAAACTCTAGGTAATAAACTTGATTTATTCATTTGATAAAAATAGTATAATTAAACTATAATGTAATTTATATTCGCTATACATCTCTCTACAACTTAAGACCAAGAAAATAAAAATAATACCATAAACACGTGAAAACCATCAAAATGTTATCAACAAGGCAGAGACTCAAAACTTTGAACGCGATTTCCCAAAATAGTGAAGTTTTGACTTATTCCGGTTTATTATTAAACGTGCGAATTATTACAAGGTAACACTCGTCTCATTGATACTCCCGGCGCCCCACATTGCATGGCGATCCTGCCAGAGCGGTGTGGGGCCGCCGCGGGCTGGCAGTTAAAAACTGTTTAAAATTGTATAATAAAAATAAAATTGTGATTGATAAGTGAATATTAAAAAAAAAAAAACAAAAGAAAACGTGATTGGCGAACATTTTGAAATTTTAAAAAGAAAGGACTTGTAGAAACCTACCTATTGTATAATTGTAATTATCACGTATGATCGTGTGTCGTCGGCATCGAGAGAGCCTTATGGAGAAGAATCAGGAAAGGTGATGAGCTGGCAGCCGGGAGTTGTTGGAGTTGTTAAGAGATATGGATTGTTGGCGCAAAGAGAAGTTCGAGACGATGAGAGTGGCGAGAGACAACAGCAGCAAGAGACGTACGGAAAATAGACAGGCTTGGATTATTTTTTTTCTTGTTTCTTTATATTTTCATAATTAACATTAGCGTTTTTTTTTCATTTGGTATTTAAAAGCCAAACATTATTAGATATATACAAAATAATTGTAGTATTTTACTAAACATAGTTTATTGAATAGTCTATTGAATATAAATTTATACAACTTCTAGTATGATAATAATAATATCTTTGACAATATGACAAATGTTTTATCTATTAGTAGATTAGATTTGATTTGAATTTTAGGTACAGTTTGATTAAAATGTAAATCGATAAATTAATGAATTGAAGTAATTATGTTGTTTTCACTGACACTATATCAGTCATCTAAATTATATGGTTTGCATAGAATTATGTGTAACTATTTAGTAATTTGTATTTGATGTATGTCAAATTTTGAATATCTTATTTAGCAAAAATGCAGGTGGCATAGGTCGAATTGCATGTAGTTACTAAGAATTAAAGTGATGATTGTACAAAAATTGTATACTCAGCCGTTATGGACTGTTGGTATGTTAGGTGTCGATTGCAGCATGATGTCACGGCACATACTTTGTTGAAAGTTGCAACCAAGTAAGTAAGTAAGTAAGTAATTTATTTGTTTAAACATGGTGTACATGATACATTGCATGCAAGTTAGTAATGAGATACAGAGTTCTATCATGTTCAGCCGCATAACGTGGCGTACAAATTTGTAAGAAGAGATGGTGCATGAACCGTGACAATATTTGTTACAATTTCATTTTATCATTATTCATTCAATATCATCATTACAAGTCAATAAAGATTAGATACAATTCAAAGTCAAGTAGCTAGCTCAATCAAAATATGAAATAATTTTAAATTACAATTCCAAATAACATGTCAAAATAAAATAAAATAAAATACAGCATTGTCATTTGTCATCTTAAAAATGAAGAAAATTGTCCTCTTTCATAAATTCTGCTATACTGTAATATGCTCTTTCAGTTAGGAAACTCTTTAGTTTACTTTTAAGACCAGACATATTTAAGGATTTCCATGATTTTGGCAATTTATTGAAAATGGTCGGAGCCATGCAAAATATGCTTTTACGCATAAGAGTTGTTTTAGCGCCGTGAACACAGAGTTTGAAATTATCACGTCTATTCCTAGGGACAGCATCAGACAAACGCTGGAATAAGTGAGGATAGAGTTTGATAAACATTATTGTTTCCAAGATATATAATGAGGGGAATGTCAATATCTTATGTTCTATAAAATAAGATTTACAGCTATCCGTTGTTTGCAGTCGAAACATCGATCTAATGCACCTTTTCTGTGCCCGAAACGCTATTTCATTGTCCGTGCTATTCCCCCAAAAGATAACTCCATATCTAAGAGTTGATTCGGCTAATCCATAGTAGGCAGTAGTTAGCGCATCTGTGTTGAGAACCGCAGCAAGCTTCTTCAGAGCGTAGGCTGCACTACTCATTTTTTTACTAACTGCCTCTATTTGGGGTTTCCAATTCAATTTAGAATCTATTAATAGTCCTAGAAATTTTGTTGTGTCAGCTTCATTGATATTTATATTATTAAATTGAATATTAAGATTTTTAATTGGTTTTGTACGTTGTCTAAAGTGCATTACGTTAGTCTTTTTTAAATTAATTATCAAATTATTGTCATTTAACCAATTTATAATAGATATTAGTGAATTATTAATGTCATGTTCATATGTGTTTATATCATTACCAGCTATTGTCAAAGTACAATCGTCAGCAAAAAGTGTCATCGGATGTTCAGTTACTTTCGGCAATTCATTTATATACAGAGTGAACAACGGAGGCCCCAATACGCTACCTTGAGGTACTCCGTATATAACTTCGCGTTCCTCTGATCTTGAAATTTCTTCACGTTTCCTTTTTTTATTTATTTTACTGATTTCAGTTACTTGTTTGCGGTTATGTAGATAAGATTTAATTAGTTCTAGAACGTTGCCTCTAACACCATAGGCTTCGAGTTTCTTTGCTAGCGAATTATAATGGACGCAGTCAAAGGCCTGTGTCATGTCGCAGAATATGGCACAGACTGGAGTTCTTTTATCTACATTTTTTATGACATTTTGTAGAAACTCATAAATAGCTAAATTTATACTTTTATTTTTTCGAAATCCCTTTTGTTCGTCACTTAATATATTATACTTTTCTAAATAGGTATTCATTTCACGAGATATATATTTTTCGAACACCTTAGATATAACGGGTATAAGCGCGATCGGTCTGTAATTTATCAATAATTCGTGACTATCTTTCTTATATAGCGGTTTCACTATCGACTTTTTTAATGAATCAGGAAATGCACCCACACTTATGCAAAGATTAATAATGAAACACAAATGAGCACATATTTCACGTGCAACTGCTTTCAATATTTTTGTGGCAATACCATCGTAGCCAACGCTGTTCGTGTTTTTCAATTTCATAATAATATTTAGTATGTCATATGGCGTAGACGGAGCCATAAACATAGATTGTGTCCTGCCAGGAATTAATGACGTTGAGTTTGTTCCCGCGTTAATTGTTGGTTGTATTTTATTTATAAAATAATTATTAAACGTATTGGCAATGTCCTTTGGCTGTGTGATCTGTTTATTTTCTATTTTGATGCATGAAATACAGTTTTTTGGGCCTTTTTGTTTGCTTTTATTAATAATTTGCCACGTAGTCTTAGTCTTGTTGTCAGAGGTTTTTATACTGTAACTGTTTTGTGCTTTCTGAGTTAGATTCATTATTTTTTTGAATAATTTTGAATATCTCTTGAATTTGTCTCTATTAGCTTGATTTGGTTTTAACCTATATTGCCATAGAAGCTTCCGTTTATTTTTACTACACAATTTTATCCCACGTGATACCCAAGTAGGTTTTCTGGTAGTCTTAATGGTAATAATTTTTGTGGGGAAACATAATTTGTAAAATAATTGGAACGTTTCAATAAAACAGTTGTAGGCTGCATTAGGATCGTCCATCGCGTACACATCTGAGAAGGATAGACTACTTAAACAAGTCTTGAATTTTTCTATATTTTCCTGACTGTAATCTCGTGTGTTTTTGTGATAGTAATTAAGATCATCCTTTTTTTTAACGGGACACTTTAGCAATTGTGCTGTGTGATCTGATAGCGCGAACTCCAATACTTCTGATGTACAACGGCGCTTGTTAAAATTATGAGCAAAATTATCTAAGCATGTTTGACTTACGGCCCGAGTGGGTTGTCTCAAAGCAAGGTGTAAGTTAAAATTTAAAAGTATACACTCGAATTCGACTGACAGTTTACTTCTCTTCAAAATGTCAATGTTGTAATCACCAGCTAAAACTATATTCTTACATTTTTGTTTAGATAAATATGTCAAAAGAGATTCCAGTTTATCAAAAAAACTCATTGATATTATTTGAGTTAGGTACTCTATAGATACACACAATTATTATATTATAGTCCATCAATTTAACTGCACAACATTCGAATATACTTTGCGAGGACATGTTTGCTACATTGGTCAATTCTTTCCATTGAATACCATGCTTAACAAGTATACATGCACCGCCTCGCTTACTTGCCTGCCTACTATAACAAGCCGCTAAACTATAACAAGGTAGGTGTAGCTGATTTTCACTGCCAGCAATCATAAAATGCTCTGAAATGCATATTACATCAACATCAACATCTCGTTCTGAAAGTTCACATAAACAGACCGAGAGGGCGTCAGATTTATTAACGAGACCGGCAATGTTCTGATGTAATAAACATAAATATTTAGTCAAGAAAAAAAGTATCATTATTTGTCAAATTATTATCAGTGGTTATATCAATTGTTTGAAATAAACTATTATTATATTGTATGTCAATTATTAAACTATCAATGTCCTTAAATATTACATACATTTCGTTGTTATTTACTAAGCCAGTTCGTTTATTATAAGATTTATAGTCAAAGGATAAATTTAAATTACTATCTAACAGATATAAATGTTCATATGTCAGTACATCGATATACAAGAGGTTGTTGAAAGTTTCTATTCTACTATTAAATAAATTTGCATAGTATCCATTTTTATACGTCGGTAAACAGATGATCACATTCGTATGATTTATGTTTTGAATAACTTCTCTTATTCGGAATATAATTTCTAAATAATTATACGTATTTTTGAAGTCTTCATCACCTAAAAGAATTACACAAAAGTCATTTATGGTGAAATTCACAAGTTTTCCTATTAAACCTTCCAAGAGATGTTCAGTTTTCCCGTTACGTATTAAATAGTGACAGCAGTCAAATTTGTTTGCGAAGGTATCTTGCGCTATGGATATTATTTTGTTTGCATGATTTGTACTCAGTATGCATAGCTTATTCTTGTGGGTAAAGCTAGCGGCTGGCAGTTGGCTTCCCTTGCACACACTTGGGGTGATTATATTTTGATCATTATTTTTCTTAGACGGGGTGTTGGTCCCACACTGATCTTTCTTTTTATTCTTCCGTATTGAAGTTGGTGGGGTGGAAGAAGTCTCCACATATCCAACCTTTTTGTATAGTTCTATGATTTTATGACTTTTTTCCAATTCCCGTTTCAATTTTGTATTTTCTGTGTTAAGATTTTCGATTTCGTTATTTGCAATCAGTAATTCCTCTTGTACAGATAACAATTTTTCTTGTAAGTCGCGTACTTCTAAAGTTTCGCATTGGTCAGGTAGACTCTGTATCGTGGTATCAAAGAGTGACGGGTCTGAAGTGTTCATAATCGACACATTATTATGGGAAATCGTTTTCCTTAATTTTCTCATTGTTATGTAACTAGTGTCTTCACTCGCCATTATTGATAGTAAAAATAATTAAAAAAATATATAATAACTTTATTAAATTAATATGAAAATCAAAATATCAGTATGTCAGAATCGAACTTATGCCCAATCATCTATTTCTGCAAAATATTATGATGGCCAAAAAGAATCTCTGTCGCGGGCGGTAGAATCGAACTCGCGTCACTTCGTTCACGCAGATTAGAAGGTCGGCGCTGTGCGAACTTCACCATATTAACATTACTAATAACAGCGAAATAGTGTTTCTGTTCATGCTTTGAATAATTTTAAATGATCAAACAGACGTTATGTGACTCATGCTGCAAAAATGTTCACACTGTCAAACTCGATTAGCTTCACGTTTTTGTCACAATGTATTTTTTATTTTTATTAACGATTCACGGTTCTCTTTTGTTGAGATATTGTTCTGAATGTTATAAACAGTATTTTTTATGGGTTTCTTGCTTCTTATGTCTTATTTTAAAGCACTAATTTTACGTCACTTTTTATCACTCTTCCACTTCTCTGGGTAAAGTTGAAGTCCAGATAACGATAACACAGCTAATTCCAAGCAATATTGTCACTTTAACACCACTTTCAACGTTAAATACTCGGTAGTACTATTTTAAAACATATTTATACACGGAGCCAATGTTTACGTGACGGCAGCGCCATCTCAACTCTTCCAAGTTACGACGATTGTTTAGAGATTAATGAAATTTGATATAGGTACTTACCTGAGTTATTTTTAGAACTTGTATGTTTCATGCACTGTTTTATTTATGGTTTTAATTGATTATTGGATTATAAAGTTTAAATACGGATTGTTTTTTTTATGATTTTTAATGATGGTTATAGGAAATATTGAATGGAATATTATTATGATGGTTATAGGAATGTTTTTTTTTTGGTTAAGGGTTACGGTTGTTAGGGTTTAAGTGAGAGATAGGAATATTTTCTTTAATAATAATTATTTTGATTATGCGATCGGATTGATCACCCGAAAACAATTCAATGTTATTTTTAATTAAAATATACAATCGGATAGTGTTTTATGAATGAAAACGTGTAGAATTATAGCGTATGCGGTACAAGGTAGGGTACAAATGGAAAATAAAATTATATAAAGGTACATGAAGGTCCTAGCCTTCCTTTCGATCATGGTGCAAACGAGATTTCTCTGTGAGAATGGTTGGTGCTATAGTAGCTTAAATAAAGCCTTCAAAATAAGGATGCAAGGTCATCCTAGCACGAGTTGCTATGAGAAGAGTAAAGAGTAGTAAGACTCTATAATGATGATAATGATGTACCAAGAGATAATAAGTAACCTTCTAATTAAAGTGAAGGATAAAAAAGAGTACCTACCTATAGGTGTTATAATTATTGTACCGATACGAGTAAATTAAGTATAAATGTTGGGTTAAAATGAATGATTTTGTTAAAGTGTAAAATGGATACCTACTAGGTTAATGGAATGTGGTTTTTATTTTATATATGGAAATGTGTTTTTTTTTTCTACGAATGCAAGTTAATTGTTTTTCAATCAAATTAAAATTGAAGCTTTGGTTGTAACTAAAAATGTTATAATTTGTAAAATTAAATACTTAATTATGATTGTTGTTTTACACAAGTTATACACTTTTACAAATTTTATAATTATTTTACACTGTTTTATATATTTTATTATGTGAAATTTACATTTGAATTGTCATATTGTCATACAGTTTAATAGCATTTAAGTGTATGCAATTTAGAGATTACTTTTAAGATAACTTGGAGAAAAAAAATTGTACCATTTTTTTTTTTTTTCAAAAAAACGGGGGAGGTGTAGTGTGTGTACTCGCCTCCTCCCTATATAAGTAAGTTTAGCTGGTAAGATTAGTCATTAATTAAACAATTATTACAAGGTAACACTCGTCTCATTGATACTCTCCTCCTGCAAGATAAAAAAACAAAAATAAGATGTAAAAGTACTAAGTATGAGGAATTGTTCTGCGAATGTAAAATACTGCCAGTGCATGAGAGATCAGTGCTACTAGTAGCATTAGAAAATTATGGTCATGAAGATTATAAATTCAGTACAATAAACTTAAGACCTAGAAGTACTAAACATTGTAAGACGTTTGAGGTGCCTAATTGCAGTAATTATTATGGACAGAGATGTACCAAATATTTAGTTCCAACCATTTACAACAAACTACCTGTAGATATTGAAAGTATTTCCGTGTCAAAACAATCATTCAAATATAAAATAACAAAGTTTCTCCTAAATGTAGTAAGCGAAAACTTAATATATTCTTATAAACGTAAGATCAAATTAAGTTTTTAAAAAGAAACACACTAACAATCCTAACCTCTCTTTAATTATTCAAATAATCTTAACATGAGCAAAATCACAAAATAACCTAAGTCGGAACTAAAAGTAACAAAATTAGCACAAATAAATGAAATCAAAATTAACGATCACCAATATCACGAATAGCACTAGAGAGCACAACCACACAACCGTCTCGTCGGAGCGCCGACGCAAAAGTGAAGCGCCGCATGGCACCGCTCCGTTGTCGCGTCGCTATCCCTTCCACCTGCCGTCATCGCGCGGATGTACTAGGTTGAGAGGGATTTTCCTTTAAGACGGCCGTTTCTGACAGCTGAACGGCCTCGTCAGCTTGGATTTCTGCAGCAGGGTCCCTTTGTATTCCATCCTCATTTGATGGTTCCTCATCAGCATCATTCTCTTCTGATACGTTAAAACAACATTGTAGTGATGTATTATTTTGGCCTTGGATACTCATTGCAAACGGACAGCAAGCGTGCACTCAAGCAATCCCCTTACAAAGGGTAACCAAAGCAAGAAGGCATCATCAATGAGGAGCTCTACTCATGAACGATGTCGGCAAACATAGTATGAGCAACAGTAAAACAAGAAGCTCTCGAAAGTGGCCCTCTGGCTACCGCCAGGACAACACATAAATAACAACAAATCAAGAAGCCACTTCCGAGGCCCTCTGATAAACATCCGCATCGAGGAGTATCAGGACAACACACACAAGGTCACCTCCGTGACGATCTGGCTACCCCACAAGGGTACCAGGTAAACACACACAAGGTCACCTCCGTGACGATCTGGCTACCCCACAAGGGTACCAGGTAAACACACACATGGTCACCTACGTGACGTTCTGGCTGCCACTCACGGACACCAGGACAACACAGCTCACTCACCAGTCCCGAAGAATGCCTCGCATGTATCCGGGGTCCACTCACCCCGCCACTGAACCATATGTTCTGCGGCGCTCTGAGTCTTCTTTCCATATGAGCCTGCCAACAACTCAAGCTCGTAACGGTGATGAGGCAATGCCCGGACAACTTTGTACGGACCACGCATCCCGGAATCTAGTTTGCCGGTACTTTGTGAACCTTTGCTGACGAACACGAAACTGCCAACAGAAAAAGTACGGGGCTGTCGACGACCCTCATTAACGTAGGCGTCCTGTCGTTGCTGGTTGGCAGCAAGCAGTTCCGAGACCCTCTGTCTCCTCAGAGTCTGCAGGGCTTCTCGGTTCGGATGAGAGTCGCTCAGCGCAATGTCTCGGACCAGCGATCGTAGAACCGGAGTGGTTCCTTCAACACCGGTCAGCAGCTGCAGGGCAGAGGTGCGAGTTGTTGCCTGCTTCGTGATGTTAAGGGTTAGCTGCACTTTCCATAAGATGTTGGACCAAGAAGCACCCTTGTTGTTAACCTCTATGCGCAGCATGTTGAGGACTGTGCGGCAGTACCGTTCGACTTGGCCGTTCTCGCGATGCATCCCAGGTGTGATAAGGTGTATAGAGGACCCAAGCTCAGTTACCCACTCTTGAAACGCAGCACTTTCAAACATCCTAGCTCTGTCACACACTATAGTTGACGGAGTGCCAAACAGTGAGACGGCATTGGAAAACACCCTTTTCAATTCATCCGCGTCTTGCCGGTATAACGCGTATAAATAAGCAAAATTTTGAAAATGAGTCTACAACTATGAGGATGTATTTATAACCGTTGGACTCTGTTAACGGCCCAAGAACATCGGTATGTAACACGGAAAAGGGAATGTCCGGTTTTGTCCAAGACTCGATTGGTTGGTGAGGTGCTCGGGGCACTTTCTTATGTGCTAAACAAACGATACAATGGCCAACATACTTTTTAACAAAATGTCTAAGGCCAGGAAACCAAAAGTGACGCAATATCAAATCGACAGTCTTATCGACGCCTATGTGATCGTGATCGTCATGAAAGACTCTTAAAAGACTAAGCCTATGTCCTTTCGGTATGAAACACAGAAGGCGCGAGTATTCACCAGTAGGCGTGTACTTATAGTACAGCAAGTCATTTTTAATAAAAAATCGACTGCTATCTAACTGGCCTTCTCGAACCTTCTGCATTAGGTCCTGAGTCTCCAAGTCGGCAGTTTGAGCAACTTTCGCCCAGTTTCGTGGATTTTGGATTTGGAACACGTGAGCAGGTTGTCTGCTGAGAAAGTCAGCATGCTGCATGTTGCAACCCTTTCGGTACTCTAAAGAAAACTGAAAATCCTGCATGTAAACCCACCAGCGAGCTACACGAGGCAGTAAATCTTTTTTACGTTTAGTTAATTTTAAAGAATTGCAATCAGTGACAATTTTGAATTTTATACCAATCAAATAATGCCGAAAGTGTTGCAAAGCACGTACCACAGCTAAGGTCTCTAATTCGTAACTGTGATATTTTGATTCTGCTCCCTGGGTGGACTTACTGTAATACCCTACAACTCGCTTACGTCTTCCTTCATGTTCCTGAAGCAAAATAGCTCCGAATCCTATCGAACTAGCGTCGGTATGTAGTTCTGTGGGCAGACTGGGATTGAAAATTGCTAAAACTGGCTCCTCAGTTAAGCACTTAATGATATAATCGCGAGCAACATCTTGCTCCGGTCCCCAAACAAAAGGCACACCTTTTCTCAGTAGCTTGGCAATACAAGCAGTCTTTGAGGCATATCCAGCAATGTACCTGCGGAAATAACCTGCCAGCCCCAAGAACTGACGCACCTCTTTTACATTTGTGGGTTTCAGGGACTTAACTAGAGCATCAGTTTTACTCGGACTCGGCCGTACCTGACCATGTCCAATCAGCCGTCCTAAGTATTCAACCTCCGTATCTAAAAACGTACATTTCTTCAGATTGACCGAGAAACCTGCCGCTGAGAGGGTTTTTAAAACCTCTCGCAATACCTTTAGGCCTTCCTCGATTGAATTGGACATGATCAGCACGTCATCAATATAGGTCAATACATGGCCAGTGTCTATAAGATGTTTGAGTGTCTTTGTGATAATGCGCTGATACACGACAGGGGCGTTAGCCAGCCCGTAGGGCATTTTCAGATACTCATAATGCCCTTCAGGCGTCACAAAGGCAGTTTTACTAATAGAGGCATCGTCTTTCATTGGTACTTGATGAAAGCCAGTAGCCATGTCAAGACTGGTAAAATACTTGAAGTTGCCTAATTTATCGATGTGGTCATCGATTAGTGGCATTGGAAATCTCTCTTTAACAGTGACAGCGTTTAAGGTCCTATAGTCTACGCACATCCTATCTTCCCCGTTCTTTTTCTTTACGAGGATGATAGGACTCGCATAGTCTGATTGGGATTCTCGTATGATGCCCTTACTCAAAAGATCACTAATTATGCCGCGAACGCGTAACTTCTCGTCTACAGAAAGCTTGTACGGTCGATAACTTATCGGACTGTCACTGTTAAGTCTAATCTCCATGCTCCCAGTGTTTACTGTGGAGGTCGCTGTGCCAGTGGTGAACGATTCAGAAAACTCGTCAATCAAAGATAACAAACGTTTCTTGTCATCACCAACTAAGGGCGTCTTCACTTGGTCAGCCAGCTCCACAGACGACACATTGTACGCTTGATCAACTCTCATTAATCGTTGAGAGTCACTCGTCTTAATGTAGGTGACACCATCGCGATTTAAAATGTCAGTCCCTACCAAGACAGGTGCCTGAATGCAATCTGGTGGTACTACATAAAGATCTGCCTCTAATGATAATTCAGGGAACTCAATTATTGTCTTAACAAAAGAAGTAGACTCGATATCTTGACTACCGATACCTCGCAATCTACGATAGGTTGGCAATTGATTAAAACTAAAATGCTTTAAAACCGATCTAGAAATAAGTGAAATATCAGACCCAGAATCAATTAAAACATCTACGGGTAATTTTTGAATAATCGTCGTCATCACGTTGTTTCGTCCGGAATCGACGCGGAGCAAAAATTTACATCACTACTACTTTTATCATTGGACTTAGAATCCATACGTTGCTTTAAATAGCACGAATCAACGAGATGACCGGTTCTCTTACAGTAGGTGCAAATCACTTTGACTGGTTTTGAATTAGACTTCGTATCTTTTACATTCGAAGTCTCAGAGGAGGTAGATTTAGAATTGGAAGTGGCTGAATCAACTTTTGATTTTTTTGAACAATCAACTTGTTTGTGACCGTGCTTGCCACACGAGAAACATATCACCTGTCCTCTCCTAGACGCTTCGCGTTTACGAGGATTAGACGTTTCAGCAGCTGACGAGCGTATGGGATTACCGGTAGCACTTTGCGTGTTTTTAGGTTTAACGTACACGGACAAAAATTCGACCAAATCTTTCGGCTGCAGTTTGGCGTTGGTAGCCGCAGCTTTCACATGAGGATCGGAGATGCCACGAACTACTATAGCGGTTTTAAGCTCATCCGAAAGCCCTCGTACGATATTTAACCGCAGTAGGGACATTCGAGCGTACTCTGCATACGTGGTGAACTTGTTAGACGTTGTACTCATGACGTCATACAGCACAGTCGGCATATCGACTTCACGTGGACACAACGATCGAAACTCGGCTTTAAAATTCGACCACGAGCGATCGCTTGTCACCCAATGGTTCAGCCACGTTTTGGCGTCACCACGTAGGCAACCACCAATACGCCCAAGACACTCATGATCATCCCAACCGTTCAGATTTCGGCCACGGTCTACCTCCGCACACCACACTTCAAAATCTTGCACACTTGGGTCAAAAGTTGAAATGTAGTAATGCTTAGATCTTACTTGTAACAATGAAGAGAGTGCACCGACAATCCCATCCGCCGTGCTGTTGGTATCGCGCGGCGTTTCCGCAGGCCGGCTCGTAGAGGGCGTCGCCACGCCAACCTCAGCAGCAGTCTCGCTGACGTCCAAGACCACAGATGAGGGGCTGCCTCTAACGCAAGGACGAGACGGAGCGGTCAAATTAGTCGCCGTTACCGGCAGGCGCTCCTCAAGTGCATTCAGTCTTTGCAAAATCTGATCTAACGGATCGCGTCGTTTTGAACGACGGTCGCGACGTTTATGTGAACCATGCCTACGTTTTCGACTATCACGACTCCTACTTCGACGCGTGGGTGGCGCTGGCGTTTCACCACCAGAATAATCACTACTCGACATAATTACTAACCGCAACTATTTACAAAAAGAACAAAGCACTAAGCTACTAGAAAAAGATTGATCGACCACGTGGTTTTAAAATAAGAGGATGGAGAACGATCAAAGTCGCGTGAACTATCCCACTTCTGATCTTATAAACGTAAGATCAAATTAAGTTTTTAAAAAGAAACACACTAACAATCCTAACCTCTGTTTAATTATTCAAATAATCTTAACATGAGCAAAATCACAAAATAACCTAAGTCGGAACTAAAAGTAACAAAATTAGCACAAATAAATGAAATCAAAATTAACGATCACCAATATCACGAATAGCACTAGAGAGCACAACCACACAACCGTCTCGTCGGAGCGCCGACGCAAAAGTGAAGCGCCGCATGGCACCGCTCCGTTGTCGCGTCGCTATCCCTTCCACCTGCCGTCATCGCGCGGATGTACTAGGTTGAGAGGGATTTTCCTCTAAGAATATATATAATTAAAGGTGTATAATAAACAATCACTTTATCCCTCCGTATTTGACGACCTCCGTGGTCGAGTGGCGTACGCACCGGTTTCAAGGTGTCGCTAGCTCTGAGGTCCCGGGTTCGATCCCCGGACGGGTCAATGTAGAAAATCACATTTCTAAATTGTCTTGGGTCTGGGTGTTTGTGGTACCTTCGTTGTATCTGAATTCCATAACACAAGTGCTTTAGCAACTTACTTTGGGTTCAGAACAATGTATGTGATGTTGTCCAAATTTATTATTATTTATTTATTTATTTATCCCGTACATAATATTATAATGTAATATAAAAATATAATTTATTAATTAATAATAGTTAGAATCTTTTATCATGTGTAATTGTTATAATCAATTAAATATTAAATTTGAAATTATAATTTGTAATTAATCAGTGCCTATATGAGAAAGTGTAATTAATAACTTAAATTTACTGATATTATTCTGTGGGAGCTACATCTGCCAACAAACTGCTCTGTAGTTTGGCAAAAGTAAAAACTGTTTATAAAAATGTATCTTTTCTGAGAATAAACACTTTTTCATTCTTCATTTTCATTTTTCACAGACGAGTCGCATGTTACTAACCGATTATTATGTGCTAAGAGTAAGATCGCACCAATTAAGTCGTTAAGTATTCCAAGGCTCGAACTCTGCGGAGCTTTAATAGGAGCTAAACTATATAATAAAATTACAAATTCCCTTAGACTACAATTCGATAAGGTTTATTTCTGGACGGACTCCACTATAGTTCAGGGATGGCTTCGGACATCACCGCATTTGTAAAAACATTTGTTCAGAATAGGGTTGTGCAAATCAACGAATTGACAAGCAATACTACTTGGTTACATGTAAAAGGTAAGGAGAATCCTGCTGATATCCTATCACGAGGCGTTCTCTTTGAATCATTAAAGGGAGACAACTCTAGTTTGTGGTGGTGTGGTCCGACCTTCCTTCGTGAACCAACTTCACGTTGGTTGACAGCAAAAAATAATAAGATTGATTTGATTAAGTTACCGGAATTGAAATGTTCTAAAACCACAAACTTACTAAATGTAGAAAGTTGTAATAATATTTTTGTTGATTTTGAAAGGTTTTCCTGTTTTAATCGTTTACAAAGAGCAGTCGCGTACGTTTTGCGTTTCATTTCTAATATACGTGCATCGCGCGTCGGTCAAGGTCGCGAAACCGGGTCAATGACCGTGAACGAGATTAATATTTCGTTATTTGTGTTGACGCGTTTAGTTCAATCTCAATCGTTCAGTAAGGAGTATCATAGTCTTAAGGAAAATTTACCATTGAATAATAAGTGTAGCAATAAAACTTTAGGTTTAGGTATATTTTTAGATAAGAATGATGTAATTCGTGTTGGTGGTAGACTTAGTAATTCAAATTTTGATTTTGATAAGAAACATCTAGTGTTGTTGTGTCATAAGCATCGGTTTACAAGGTTGTTGTTTTTATATGAACACAAACGTTTGCTTCATGCCGCACCTCAGCTTCTCGTAGCTACCATGCGTGATAGGTGGTGGGTGCTGAGAGCACGTAATTTAGCAAGGCAAGTAATTCATGCATGTGTGACCTGCACTAGCATGAAGGGAAATACGTTAACTCTATATATGGGTGATCTCCCTAGCGAACGTTTAGAGGCGGGATTTCCATTCATGCGATGTGGTGTTGATTATGCTGGACCAATATCTATATTGAATCGCAAAGGCAGAGGTTCACAATTAATTAAAGGATATATTTGTTTATTTGTTTGTTTTGTTACCAGAGCTGTGCATTTAGAATTAGTTGGTTCATTGTCTACTCAGGACTATTTATTGGCATTTAAACGATTCATATCACGACGCGGCAAACCGTGTCAAGTTTATTCTGATAACGGTAGGAATTTTGTAGGCGCTGAGAGAGAGCTTACAAATATATTTGAAAATTCCGACGAAATCATTGACTTTGCGAGTAATCATAATATAAAATTTAGTTTCTTTCCGCCTTATGCTCCTCATTTTGGTGGTTTATGGGAGGCAGGAGTGAAGTCGTGTAAGTATCATTTGAGACGTATTGTTGGTAGTGCTAGGCTAACCTACGAGGAGTTTGGTACGGTATTGACACAGGTTGAGGCCGTCCTGAACTCCCGTCCTATGTCACCTATGTCCGCAGATCCAAATGATTACCTTCCACTCACACCAGCTCACTTCCTAATCGGCCGGCCGTTGACTGCGCCTGCCTGTGATGACATCATGAGGACATCTACATCTACGCCTACCTGTCGCTACCGGCGATTAGAACAGCTTCGACAACGTTTTTGGGAAAGATGGTCCAAAGAATATATCTCTGAACTACAACGCAGAACGAAGTGGGCACATCAGAAAGATGACATCGCTAAAGACAGTCTCGTCGTCATAAAAGAAGACAACCTGCCACCATTCAAGTGGAGAATGGGTAGAATTATTAATCTGTTCCCAGGAAAGGGTAGAGTCTCGATAGTTGCAGAAATCAGAACAGCTGCAGGCACAATTAAGCTTTGTAGGTGTGTAGGTATGAGTAAAAGGCGAGGAAGGAAAGTCCAGGGTGCACATTAATAAAATAAAGTTTACTGCACACGACACAGTAAACACACACAGAAAGTACAGAAGGAGTGAGAGTAACACAGAATAGATAGGTAGATATAATGAAGCACAGGTTTTACCCACGACGGAAGCTAGACAAAACTATCTTGAATGCCTACACGCGGCGGTAATTGCGAGGCGCGAGCGAATGCACAACTAAACAGTCACGATGCTACGTGTGGTCACACGGCCGGCGTGCGCGAGCGTACGACGAGCTATCGCCGTCTCGCTCGCGCGCAGCCGATGACGTACCACCGTGCTTGCGGCTAACGAGAATAACTACTAATAAACAAAAAATGTTTGTCCATTGTAAATATTATTAAGTTTGATTTTATATAGGTAATGTTAAATGTTTAGTTTTAAGTAAATGTATACAATATTATAATAATGTAAATGCTAAAATTAAGTTAACTAATTAAACAATAATTAATAAGAAGATATTAATAAGGGTAGGTCACTACATCACCCCCTTCCAGAGACCGTCAAGGGCGACAATAGGCTGGAAATTTAACGCGACGACCTGACCGCGACGTCCCGATGTCGTTATCGTCAGCCGAAGGTAAGCCTCGGTTATCCGCGTTAGGTGAAGAGTAGTGACGAGTGTTGTTGTGGAGTGGTGACTGCGGTGTGTTATGTATTATAGTGTTCTGTGGTGTATGTGATGTTGTGTCAGGGTCACGCAGTATGAAGGCCGGCTTGATGCGGTCTATCGTTACTGATGCCTGCTTACCGTTCACCAGTAGTCTGAACACCTTGTCACCTCGTTCCAGTACCCTGTGAGGACCGGAGTATGCCGGTTTCAGACCACCACCAGCAGCACAGTCCCTAAGAAACACATGCGTGGAAGTTGCTAATTCCTTGAAAATAAAGGTTTTAAAATGGCTGTTGTGCCTGGCTGCTGGTGCCGGTTGCAGACTCCGGACAATACTCCGAAGCCTCGACAGGTAGTCTGTCATTTCGACTGTCTCGCTGGTCGAAAAATTCGCCTGGAAGGCGCAGTGGCTGGCCGAACACTAATTCGGCAGCTGAAGCCTGCGCGTCCTCTTTATAGGCACTACGCACGCCTAACAGTACAAGTGGAAGAGATTCCACCCAACTGTTGCTTGCGTGGCAGGTGATGGCAGCCTTAAGTTGACGGTGGAATCTCTCCACCAGTCCGTTGCAGGCTGGATGGTACGCAGTTGTCTTGCGACGATGAAAACCAGCGATGCCAGATAGGCACTTGAAGAGTGCCGATTCGAACTGCCTACCTCTATCAGTTACGATATCCGATGGGCAGCCGAATCGGGCAATCCATCCACATAGTAGGGCCTTTGCCACGGTTTCCGCAGTTATGTCTGCGAGTGGTATTGCCTCAGGCCATCGCGTAAAGCGATCGACGGCGGTGAGACAATACCGAAAACCTTGACACAATGGCAAAGGTCCTATGAGGTCTATATGGACGAAGGCAAACCTCGCCTGAGGTAACTTGAATGATTGCAGAGGCGCTGACACATGTCGAGTGATCTTAGAGCGCTGGCAAGCCAGGCAGCTCTGAGCCCACTCACGACAGTCTTTTCTTATACCAGGCCACACATAGCGGTCAGCAACCAACCTTGCAGACGCCTTAGTACGTGGGTGACTCAAAGAGTGCAGGCTGAGGAAAATTGACCTGCGCAGCTCCTTGGGTACATAAGGTCTAGGCGTGTTGGTGCTGACGTCGCAGTATAGCTACTGCTGCGAGCCTGGTACACTGATTAATTGCAGGCGCAGTGAGTTGTCACCTGCAAGCAGTTGCTTCAGCTCCTGGTCGTCTTCTTGAGCTGCGGCGATCTTTTCGACGGGCACAGGTTGAGTAATCTCCTCAATCCGCGAAAGGGTATCCGCCACGACATGTCCTTCCCGGAGATGTGCCTGATGTCAGTGGTGAACTGAGCAATCAGGTCCAGGTGACGGAACTGTCGTAGGGAGCAGTTCTCTTTACGAGAGTGGAAGGCGAATGTGAGAGGCTTGTGGTCTGTGTAAATCACAAAGTCACGAGCCTCTAGCATATGCCTGAAATACTTCACACTCTCGTAAATGGCGAGCAGTTCGCGGTCGTACGGGGAGTACTTAACCTGCGCGTCGCTCAGCTTCTTGGAAAAGAAAGCAAGAGGCTCCCAAGCTCCTGCGTTGAGTTGCTGCAGGACTGCACCTATTGGGGTGCCTGGCAGAAAACCTCCCCGTGTGCTCAGTGGCTGCTTGTCCGTTTGGTGTCTTGGGGACTAGCAGGTGCTGGGCCGGTGCACCCTGGGTGCGGGCAACAGTCTCCTCGCGAGGGGTGGGAAGGAGGAGATTGTTGTCCGTAGCAAATTTCTGCCGGAGCGGAGGAGTCGCTCCCGAGGGCTCCCTATCTGCGCTCTGCAGCTGCAGAATGCACGAATAGGGAGCGAGATGGGGTAGACCTCGGGCCGTTTTTACAGCCCGAGGTCGAGGGGTTTCCGTGACGTGCTCGTCGCGGTGACCGAGATGGGGAAGACCGTAGGTAACTCCTCAACCTGCGGTCTAGGGGCATCCGTGGCGAGGAGCTGGAGTCACGGTGCCGGGTAACTTAACCTACCCACAGGTTAAGTTAGTTTGTAGGATTGAAAAAAAAAAAAAAAAAAAAAAAAAAAATAGTAGCTTAGTAGTTCGTAGACACCGAACAGCAGGCGGTTTATCCTGCTCCGGAGGCATCTGCGGGCCTCGGGAGGCCTAAATACCCTCCCAAAAAGAGCGGCCGCATCGCCTTGGGGAAGCGATGTGCGTACCACCCAATCTTATTATGAAATGTCGGACAAAGAGTGTACTTTGTCATGCGCCCCGGTTGACGCCCGGCGCTCGCAGGTAACCGGGCCTGCGGGTGTTAAATTGACTACCGATGGATGCACAGGGGTAGGCGACCAGCAGCCTTACTCTCGATACTCGATCCCAATCTCGATCGTATTCCAATCTGATCCAGTTTCAATTCCAATCTTCAGAAAATTGGCACTCTTGAACGAAGTCGAGATTGAGATTGGGATCGATTGCATGTTCGACTACACTGATTGTCATGGGGTGGCCATATAAATGAAAACGTTAATTACTAAATTTAAAAATATTGAATTACTCGCTAAATAATTAAATAAATTTGTGTTTCTCTTTTATTTTTACATAATTTATCATTTTAGTGTTTTTTGCTTGCATTTATATGTATTTTAACACTTGCTTAGGCAGCAATGGCTCATTTTGTATGTCGTTGCCTAAAAAACTTCCCGCGCATTTGTCATCCACTTGAATCCTAATGGTTCCTTGACTACGAACTGTGAATATTATTTATTTTGTGCTGTGATAAACAAAGTTTCAAAGCGATTTTATCTAAAAAGTTTTAAGTGTGTAGTCTGGAATTTACGTTTTCGTGCACAAGTTTAAGTTAGTTCAACTTAAGTATTCCACCGACGAAGACGAAAATTCATCAAAGGTTCTAAATCCTTATAAATCACTTCGAAAAGTTCCCTATTTACTCGATAATTCTTCTTAAATTCGTCGTCAGTCATGGCAAACGCACTATCTGCATACCGCGCCATTCGTCTCAAATTCCGCCTTTGACTCATATCTAACTTATGAGAATTGTCCAAAATATCATAAATAACTCCTAAATGTGCCATTATTCACGCTAAAAACTTCACAAATCAGTCACAATATAAAACTCGATCCCGAAAAAGTAGCCTTTTTGTGATCGTTCAACTTTGATCATAAACACGAATTCAAACTCGATATGTCAACGTCAAAATCGCGTCAAGAGTACCGAAAAAGTGCATGCGTTCGAGTCAAGTCGATTTCATTTAGTTCCAAAAAAAACCACCCAATCCGATTCCAATCGTGAGCTAGTGTAGCATTCAAGAGTGCCAAATGACAAGATCTCGATCCCAATTTCGAATTCAGATTGGGATCGAGTGTCGAGAGTAAGGCTGCAGGCCCCTGTAGCGGATGTGGCTACTGGAAGCAATTTTGCGTCATGCGACCCGGTTGACGCCCGGCGCTCGCAGGTATCCGGGCCTGCGAGTGTTCAGTTGGTTACCGAAGGACGCGCAGGGGTAGGCGACCAGGCCCCTGCGGATATGGATGGTAGTGCTGGGAATCGGTCGCGCGGGACGTCTTCCGCAAGGAAACGTCCAGTGTGCCGGTCCTCAGACGAGGAAGGCCTGCCGGCCCCCAAGTTGCCAACTTCCAGAAGGGGTCGGCAGGCATCGAGAGAAGCGAGTGCTTCACAGCCGTGGAGGGATAGGAACAGACGTTTTGTACGCTCCAATACCTCGGCGGCTAGTGAAGCAGACAGTGACATGGGGGTCACTACGGAGGACCCTGGCGATGGCGGAGACAGCTGTGCCTCGCTGGGGAGCTCAAAGGCGGAGGTCAATGCCGCCAAGAGGGAGCAGCGCAAAGCCGTCGCGGCCGACGAAGTGTCAGAAATGGCCCGACGCGCACGCGAGCGACGAGCTACTCTGGCGGCGGAAGGGGGGAGCCATCGGCGGTGGCCTTGAGCCAGCTGGCTCTGGACGGGGTGGACTTGGTCCTGAAGGTGGCCACCAAGTCCGGCAGCCTGAAGGGCACCTTCACCCGTGGCCTTAAGGAGGCTGCCGCTGACATCAGGGAGGCGGTTGGCATCCTCCTCAGTAGGACGGCCTCTGACGAGGTCGCAAAGCTGCAGGAGGAGAACAGCCGCCTCCGAAAAGACCTGGAGGACCTCCGGCGGCAAGTCGCTGCGCTGAGCGAGCAGCAGCAGCGACGCTCGTCCGCCGATGCCGCACCAGTAGTGGCCCCGACTCCCGCACAGCAACCGGCAAGCCCTCGTACCAACGATGAGGTCGAGCGCATTGTCCGGCTCTGCATGCTCCAGTGCGGGAGCATGGTTAACGCCCGGATAGAGGCGATTTCTCGGCGTCTCCCGCCGGAAATCCTCCGTCCGCCCCTAGCGGCTGACCGACGGAGGACTGAGGAGCCGCCGAGACTCGCGCCTCAGAGGGGGAAGCCCGCGGAGGGCGTAAAAAAACCCGCGGAGGGAGCCCCATCGCGCGATCAGCCCACGACTGCCGGGTCTAAGGGTGAGACCTGGGCGAAAGTCGTGGGCCGTAAGAAGGCCCGCAAAGCCGCCAAGAAGGCCGCAGCTGCTGCTCGCGCTCCCGGCCAAGCCGCCAAGAAGGCCGCGGCTGCTGCACGCGCTCCCGCAAAGGCGGTTGCGCAGCCTGCGAGGCTGACTGACAAAGGCGGTCGCAAAGGACCGACGGTGCATGCCCCGCGTTCCGAGGCTGTGACGCTCACGTTACAGCCCGGAGCTGCGGAGCGCGGTGTGACGTACCGGTCGGTCATTGCCGAGGCCAAGGCCAAGATCAAATTATCTGATCTTGGTCTACAGTCCGTCACACTCAGGCAGGCTGCCACGGGTGCGCGGCTGTTCGAGGTGGCTGGTGCTGCGAGCGGCAGTGCCGAAAAGGCGGACGCTCTGGCCGCCAAGATGAGGGAGGTCCTCAACCCTGAGGACGTCCGGGTCTCCAGGCCGGTGAAAACCGCAGAGGTGCGGATTGCTGGTCTGGTCGACTCGGTGACCTCAGAGGAGGTGGTGGCGGCCGTTGCCCGAAGTGGCGAGTGTCCGCCAGATAAGGTGCGGGCCGGCGACATACGCGCCGACGCCACTGAACTCGGCGCGGTCTGGGTTCGGTGCCCTGTGGCGTCGGCGAAGAAGATCGCCGACAAAGGCGAATTGCTGGTAGGCTGGGTTGCAGCGAGTGTGAAACTCCTGCAGCCCCGGGCTTTGCGGTGCTTCCGGTGCCTGGAAAAGGGGCACGTCCGGGCAAAGTGCACCGCCGAGGTCGACCGTAGCGATTTATGCTATCGCTGTGGTCAGCCCGGCCACAAGGCGGTCCAGTGTTCCGCGGCGCCCAACTGCAGCTTGTGTTCGGCTGCGGGGAAGCCAGCGGGACACATAGTGGGCGGAGGGGCCTGTGGCGCGCCTGCCAGAAAGGCCAAAAATAAAAAAAAGAAGGGGGGCTCTAAACCTGCCGGGGAAACCTCGCCACCCCCGCAGGCTAGTAGCTCCACGGCCGACTCCCGGCCCAGGACCGTTGCCGAGGGAATGGAGTGTCAATAATGGCACCACTACATTTCCTCCAGGGCAACATCAACCACTGTGCCAGAGCTCAGGATCTTTTGCTCCAGAGCATGGCAGAGTGGTCGATCGACGTGGCTGTGGTCGCCGAGCCGTACTTCATCCCCGCCCGTGACAGCTGGCTGGGGTGCGCTGACGGTTTGGTGGCCATTATTGGCGAGGCTCTGATCGACCCGTCTAGGGGCCGTGGCTGGGTTGCTGCGGTCTCGGGCGGCATCGTCATTGTGGGGGCGTATTTCTCCCCCAACAAGAGTGTTGCCGACTTCGAGGGTTTCCTTGTCGAGTTGGGCACCGTCGTAGGCCGCTATCACCCTCGTCCCGTTCTTGTGCTCGGGGATCTCAACGCCAAGTCATCGGCGTGGGGATCTCCGGTCACTGACCCTCGGGGCGAGGTGTTAGAAGAGTGGGCGGTGACGACTGGTCTGGTCGTCCTGAATCGGGGTTCGGAATACACGTGCGTGCGGCAGCAGGGCGGGTCGATAGTGGACGTCTCGTTCGCTAGCCCCTCTGTCGCCGGCCGTGTCCGTAACTGGCGTGTCGCTGTGGAGGTGGAGACGCTATCGGACCATCGTTATATTCGGTTCGACGACGTCTCTGCCCAGACCGCAGGCGGCCGCCATCCAACAACTTCGATGAACGACGGCCCGCGTTGGGCGCTTAAGCGCATCGACAGGGAACTACTCGAGGAAGCTGCCTTAGTCCAGTCCTGGACCTGGGAGTCGGCGACGGACGGCCCCGTCGACGTCGAAACGGAGGCGCTGTGGTTTCGCGGGGCGATGACGCGGATCTGCGACGCGTCCATGCCCCGTGTCCGCCAACAGTCCGCAAGGCGCCAGGTGTACTGGTGGACCGCCGAGATCGCGCAATTGCGCGTAGCGTGCGTTGCGGCCCGCCGCCGGTACACCCGATACCGGAGACGACGTCGACGGGATTCCGCCGAGGAGGACGCGCTGTATGAGGTGTACCGCGCGTCCAAGGAGACTCTGTGGCTGGCCATCGGCGACTCAAAGTCGCGTGCCAGGGAGGAGCTGCTGGGGTCCCTGGATCGGGATCCGTGGGGGCGCCCCTACCGCTGGGTAAGGGGCAAGTTGCGTCCCTGGGCGCCCCCACTGGTGCAGACCATGCAGCCCCGGCTGCTAGAGGTGGTCGTGTCAACCCTCTTCCCTGTGCGAGGGGGACATGTTCCCCCGGCGATGGCTTCGCCCTCAGCCAAAGACTCTCCAGAAGAGGAGAGCACCGATGTCCCCGAGGTGACGCAGTCAGAGACGAGAGCGGCCGTGTCGCGACTCCGGGCTAAGAACACAGCGCCCGGACCCGACGGAGTTCCTGGTCGAGCTCTCGTCTTGGCTCTGAAGGAGCTAGAGCCCCAGCTGAGGGGGCTCTTCACGGCATGTCTCGGGCGGGGCCAGTTTCCCAGTGTATGGAAGGAGCGGAGGCTGGTCCTGCTCAGGAAGGAGGGGCGCCCCGCGGACTCGCCGTCCGCGTATCGGCCCATAGTGCTGCTCGACGAGGCGGGCAAACTATTTGAGCGTGTTATCGCAGATCGCCTCGTCAGCCACTTGTGCAGAGAGGGGCCGGACCTGGACAAGAACCAGTTCGGTTTTCGTCGGGGGCGCTCCACCATAGACGCGATCATGCGCGTGAGGGCCCTGGCGGAGGAGACGGTGTCCCGGGGTGGGATGGTGTTGGCGGTGTCTTTAGACATCTCCAACGCATTCAACACCCTACCCTGGAGCTGTATTCGGGAGGCACTGGAATACCATCGCGTGCCTCCCTACCTCCGCCGTACAGTAGGGGCTTACCTGGAGGACAGATGCGTCACCTATCGGGGACGTGACGGTGCTGGTCGGCACTTCATGTCGTGCGGTGTTCCACAGGGATCGGTCTTAGGACCGCTCCTGTGGAACATCGGCTACGACTGGGTGCTGAGAGGCGAGCTCCCGTCGGGCGCAGACTTGACGTGTTATGCGGACGACACGCTTGTCACTGCCCGGGGGAGCTCGCAGAGGGAAGCGACGTTGCGACTGCGGTGTCACAGGTGGTGAACCGCATCCGGTGCCTGGGCCTGGAGGTGGCCCTAAACAAGTCAGAGGCCATGGTGTTTCATGGCCCCCGACGGGCGCCGGCGCCGGGATCACACATCGTGGTAGGTGGGGCTCGGATAGCTGTCGGGTTCACCATGAAGTACCTAGGATTGGTGCTCGACAGCCGTTGGGAATTCGGGCCTCACTTCCGGCGGCTGGCGCCCAAGCTGATGGGCGCGGCGGGCGCGCTTTCAACGTTGCTTCCCAACATGGGGGGCCCGAGCGCCGCCTGTAGGCGGTTGTACGTGGGAATCGTGCGGTCCATGGCCCTGTATGGGGCTCCTGTGTGGGCGCTCGACCTGACGGCCAGCACTCTCGCCATTCTGCGCAAGCCGCAGAGGGCGATGGCCGTCAGAGTCGTCCGCGGGTACCGCACGATTTCCCACGAGGCGGCTTGTGTCCTGGCCGGATCTCCGCCCTGGGACCTGGAGGCGAAAGTACTCGCGTCATTGTACCGATGGCGCGAGGAAGAGCGGGCACGGGGCTCGATGCCGGTGCAGCGGCAGATCGAGCTGCGCCGGGGAGAGCTCCGTCAGGTCTTGGTGGCGGAATGGCGGCAAAGGCTTTTGCGCCCTGCCGCCGGCCTCGCTACCGTCGAGGCGATCCGGCCAGTACTCGACGACTGGCTCGGGAGAAGGCACGGCTCCCTGTCGTTTAGGGTGACGCAGGTGCTGTCGGGGCATGGATGCTTTGGCAAGTACCTGTGTCGCATAGACAGGGAGCCGGACGCTCGGTGCCACCACTGCGTCCAGTGCGGGGAGGACACGGCGCAACACACGCTCGCTGAGTGTGTAGCTTGGGAGGAGCAGCGCCGTGTCCTCACAAATGAAGTAGGAGGCGACCTGTCGCTGCCGGCCGTAGTGCGGAGTATGGTCGGTAGCGCAGAGTCGTGGGACGCGGTGGTGTCCTTCTGCGAGGACGTGATGTCGCAGAAGGAGACTGCGGAACGGGAGAGGGAGATCTCGACTCCCTTCCCCGGCCGCAGAAGACGCACCGGGCGCAGGGGAAGGGCGGACAACGCCCTTCTCCGCCCCCCATGAATGGGTCCAGGGGCGAGGGACTTGGGGAAGTCCCCGCCCCCTATTCGATGGACCCGAGGCGGAGGCGCGCGCGGGTGTCGGCGCGCGCCTCTGAGGCGGTGCACGGGGTAGTTGTACACCTCACTACCCCGTGCAGGAGCTGAGGCCCGGACAGACCGGGCCGGCACCAGTGTGGGGCTGCGGAAGAGTCTGGATTCCCGCGGCCCCACGCGCACGTGCGAGGAGGAGACACCGGGGGGTTTTAGCCGGTAAGAGTCCGGCACGCCCGAAGACGAATCTTCCAAGGCGGCCAGTATGTTTGGACAAGCAACGCCATCTATTAGTGCGGTGTCGAAACATTGCGTCATCGATTTGACGGGTTGACGAGCGCGCCATTTATGGTTAATAAGGGGAAGCGGGCGCCCATACCCGCGCGACGCGTGCCGCGAGTGTGGGCGACCATTAGCTCTCGTCAGTAGTATTTGAAGAGTTACACCGAATTGTACAAAATGCTATTCAATATAAATGTATGTAAGAAATCAAGTTTTTAATTGAAGAGACCCTGCCCTATCACCAAGTACATTGCCCAAACAGTAAGTGCCATAAAAATACATGATGATAAAAATACTTCAATAGTCGATGAAAACAGAGTAGAGGATGATAAGAGTTTAATTACATAAGTGTATCATAAATATTTACTTTTAGTGTTAACTATATGAAGCTATACAAGGTGTTAAACAATTAATTCTAGCCCTCACACACCCCAATTAGTTTATTAAATTATAATATCAAAATAAGGTCTATAATTTAATTTAGTCAAACCAAACCCAGTCATTTTTCATGAAATAAGTACCCTAACTTTACGTTAAACGTATGGTCGTATTACCTACGCACACACGCAGAGCACAGTACGCGTACTGTGCTCTGCGTGTGTGCGTAGGTACGCGAACTTGATTGTTCGTCAGCTGTTTTGGTGGGCACAAGTTCAATGATCGAACATTCTCAATTCTCATTATCTTCATTATACACTCAAATTATTTTTAATAACTACTGTTCACACTTAGCTGGATATTATCTTGGTATAAGTTATTGATAGTAAAATAGGTAGATAGTTTTCCAACTAGGAAAATAGGTACCTAATAAAGATTCTGTATTTCTATCACACGGGTGTTCGGACTGGCGTGTTTGGCGTTTTGTTCATTTCACAGTAATTGTGTTTAACAGTAAATAAATAAATAAACTTAATAAATAATACATAATAACGGTAGTTACTTTAATCGGTGTGCGACTTTCAAACGTTTGAGATGTAGGTACCTATCGTCAATAACGTAACGTGGAGGGGTTGGCGCCCGAGTCGCCGTATTACACTCGTAGGTAATAAAAGGCGGCATAGAAGGAATTAGAACAAAGTTGTACTTACAAAATTGAACATTATGTAGAAACACTAACTTTCTTTGTTTATTCGTCACCTTCACAACAATGGCTCAAAAGTCCGCCGCCTTTTTCGATACACTTTAGTTATAACTCACTTTATCAAGGTATTTTTTTTAGTTTGTTCTTGAGTATCACTGTTCACTATTTCAAAAGCGAGTTCTATTTTACTTTTGAGGTCATGGACACTTGTTGCCTAATTAGTGTACCTACACCAGTGACTTTATTAGACTGTTAGTAGATAAATATTCAATTGATATTCTTTGTTTTTGTGAAACCTGGTTAAAACCAGATAAGATGAATTTTCATGTTAATAATTTTGCAGTAGCCAGTGCGTTCAGCAGATTAACAGCTGAGGGGGGTGGGTCTATGATTTTATGTAAAAACTATCTTAAATTTAAGGAACGTCAAGACATCACCTCTTTCTCTGTTGACCGCATATGTGAGGTAGCATGTGCAGAGATAGAAAGTCTTATTATTCTTTGTGTATACAGACCTCCCGCGTCTCATTTGTTGTCTTTTTTAAATATTATGGAAGAAATACTTAGTAAATTATGTTGTAACAACAAATCAATATATATTTGTAGTGACTTTAATATTAATATTTTGGTTGATTCTATTGATAAATGTAAACTGCTGTCGTTATTTAAGTCATTCAATTTGAATTATATCATTAATGAGCCAACTAGAATAACTTCATCCTCTGTTACTTGCCTAGACAATATTTTTACAAATGGTGAGGTGCTTAACTTTAATGTCATTCCTGGTGTAAGATCTGACCATATGGGTCAATTAGTATCAATCACTAAAAGTAAATTGCCTTTAACTAAAGTTATAACAATCAGGCCCTTAACTAACCATGTATTAAATTCTTTTAAAAATAATACTACTTCAAATCTTTATAGTAAGTACTCTTTTTCTGGAGCCCCAAATAAGGATTATAATCAATTGTTTTTAATTATACATAATTCGTTTAAGGAAATGTGTCCTTTAAAAGACATTAAAATTAATTTTAAATTACAATTTAATGAGTGGGCTACTAAAGGCATTAGAATAAATAGGGACATACTTTATAGTCTTTATGATAAAAAATCTTTTAACGTTAATCCTGATTTTCAAAATTATGTTAGAAAATATTCCAAAATATTTAAAAAAGTTTGTTTAGTGGCCAAGTCAAAACTTATTAGTAGGCGTATAGATAAATCAGATAACAAAATAAAAACAGTATGGAAGATCATCAATTCTGAAACTGGGAATAGTAAACAGAGAGATACTGACCTGTCTTTGAAAATAAATAACAAAATCATTTCAAATAAGACAGAAGTTGCTAAAGCGTTTGAAGATTTCTTTTCGAATATACCTGTGGAAGTAACAAAATCTCTTCCTTCTTCTTCCATAAAAGCTGAATTGTTACTTAAGAAATTCGTTGATAGAAGTATTCCAAATTTTAATTTTAATCATGTATCTCCTACCACTGTTAAGAAATCATTTAATTGTATTAAAGTAAAGACCACAGAAGATTTATGGGGAATATCTGTCAAAGTAATTGAATCCATAATTGAAACTATTGCCCCGATTCTTGCAGAGATATTTAATGACTGTGTTGACTGTGGCACCTTTCCTGATTTAATGAAACACAGTAAAATAATTTCTATTTTTAAATCTGGTTGCAAGAATGATCCATCTAATTATAGACCAGTTTCAGTACTTCCTGCTTTAAGTAAAATATTTGAGAGACTGGTACTTGATCAGATGATGTCACATTTTATTAGACATAAGATTTTTCACCCTCGTCAATTTGGTTTCACTAGGGGAAGGTCCACCACCGACGCCGGGGCCAAATTAGTGTCTCACATTCTAGAAGCTTGGGAGGGGGTTCACAGGATGCCATCGGCATTTTTTGTGATCTCTCCAAGGCTTTTGATTGCGTTGATCATGATACTCTAATTCTTAAACTAAAACATTATGGATTACGAGGACAATCCTCAGAACTTGTATTGTCATATCTCTCAACTAGGCAGCAAAAAGTAGGCGTAAATGGAGTAACTTCGTCTGGTTCCTTAATAAGAATGGGCGTGCCTCAGGGTTCAATTCTAGGCCCCTTTCTATTTTTAGCATATATTAATGATCTCCCCTTCATGATGGACGACTTAACTGACATTGTTTTATTTGCTGACGATACCTCACTCATTTTCAAATTGGATAGGAAAACGAGGGATCTTAGTTATTTAAATGGTGGCCTTCAAAAATTATCTGATTGGTTTTCAACGAATAACCTGCTCTTAAACACGTCCAAAACAAAATGTCTTAGATTCACACTTCCAAATGTGCGGTCTCAGTCAGATTTAAATCTCATGCTCGACGGCGATAAACTCGATTTTAGTAACGATACTGTATTTCTTGGTATTACAATAGACTCTAAGTTACAGTGGGGTGCTCACATAACAACTTTATCTAAAAGGCTTAGTTCGGCTGCATTTGCAGTTCGGAAAATTAGGCAATTAACTGACGTTCCCACTGCTAAATTAGTTTATTACGCGTATTTTCACAGCATAATGTCATACGGCATTCTGCTGTGGGGCTCTGCGGCGGATGTGGAGTCTATATTTATTTTGCAAAAACGAGCAATTCGTGCCATCTACTGCATGAGCCCTCGCGAGTCTCTAAGGAATACATTTAAAGAAATTAACATCCTAACGTTGCCAGCTCTATATATCTTGGAAAATATAATGTACATTCGCAAAAATATACAGAGTTTTAGTGTTAATAGTGATCACCACAATATAAATACAAGAAATAAAAATAAGCTAGTAGTTCCAAGATTTAGACTAACTAAAACTAATACTAAATCTTTTCTAGGAAATTCAATTCGATTTTATAATAAATTACCGAAAGAGATAACAAGCTTGTCTAATAAAAAGTTTAAACATGTATTAAATCAAAACTAATAAAGAAAGCGTATTATTCGGTTAGGGACTACGTAGAGGATAAGCGCGCGTGGAATTAGTATCATCTGCATATGTGGCCTCCCTGGCGGTCTGCTAATAATATTGTTTTAGCTTATTACTACAGTTAGCTGCCCCCATAGCCTTTATTTTCAGAAGGCTCTTGACATTCCTTGACATTCTTGTTAGGGATTTTATTAGGACTACATATTGATGGTATGTAAAGTTATATTTTTCATCTTCTATAATTTTTTAAGTTTGTTTTTCTTTATATTTTCGTCCTTTGTAAATGTGACGACAATGTAAATTTAGCTGAATATTCGATTTCAATTTTTTCTTCCATTTTGGATGTCTTAGTTTATATTAATCTAAACATTCTGCTGTTTACATTGTTGTCGCATACCTTAAAATCAGTGTAATCTTAACCTCGATGTTAACATTTTTATATCTTTGACATAATTAATAATAAACGTCACAAGAACACAATTCACATTAAACCTCATAAAACAGCCCTATATTCAAAGAGTTTCCTAGGTATGGCTCCAAAAATTTTTAATAATCTACCCAAAGTCATCAAAGAGACAGATAATTTAAACAAATTTAAGAAATTGCTCTCGGAACTATTACTCAAAAAGGCCTACTATTCTGTTAAAGAATATTTAGACGATAAATTTTAATGGAATGTTTAAATCTTAATATTATAAAAATGTAAGTCCGATTTATAAATACTCACTCTCTCACTACTATACAATATCTTATTTAATCCTTCGGCTCCCAAATATCTTAAAGAACGTTTCATGTTCCTTAATGACACACATTCACGATGCTTGAGATCATCGGAAAATTTGAGACTGAAGATGCCGCCACACTCTTCAGGGTTCTTTGACAAATCTTTTACTGTTCAAGGTGTGCGTTTGTGGAATAAGCTCCCTGTGTCAATAAGACAAGCTCAGACACAAAGTAGTTTTAAAGGACTGGTAAAGGAACATTTCTTGCAACAAAACTAACTTCTTTTTAATTATTATTACATGTATGCAAGTACTTCTAAGATTCTTGTGTATGTATGTAACAGTAAATATTATATTATATTAGATATTTATTAGTAGGTATGTATGTAGTTTATCTATATGTATATATTATTATATGTATATATAAATATATTTGTATTATTATTATTTTTTTTTTTTTTTTTGTTGTAGTACACTTACGTTACGTTACTTTCATCTACCTCAGTTGTTTTTATCTTTCCTGTCCATCCAAAGGTTGTCTGGAAGATATCGCTATAAGCGATAAGACCGCCATTGTACGCTTTACTGTACTTTATATTCAAATATGTAACTTTAATGGTGTACAATAAAGAATATTCTATCTATCTATCTATCTATAAATAAGTCATTAAGTAGGTATTAAATTATAAATGTAAAGTGTCGAATAAATAATAATTAATAATTGAATTATAAAATGTAATTTACCATAAAAATATTAATAACTGAATAAGATAATTGTAACCAGTATTATAATGATAGGAATGACATAATTTAGCAAATATTTGTATGCCTTTCAAGGTTAAACATAGTGTTACTTAATATTACTGTTTTCCACCAAGTTTGTAACTTTTTACCTATGTTTTACAAATAAAATATTTTGATTTGATTTGATTTGATTTGATTTGAACCTTTTTTTTAAAGAGTAACCTATGGAGTTTCTTGCCGGCTCTTCTCCATAGGAAGGACACTTTGGAACCGAGCAACTAGAGTCAGTAGTTTTTAACGTAACGTTTCTTAAGTGCCTTTTTTTTGGTTTATAAGAAATAAAAACATTTTGATTTTGATTTTGATTTTGACCCACACACAAATAAAAATCCTTTTACGTCTAGTCGCCCGATTAAGAATACCACTGCATAGGTCCCCAATAGTCCCCAGCGACCTATCCATCAGGGTGCACTACTTCACGTCAAGGTCACAAAATCACAACATAAATAAATAACGAGACATTCATAGCACGCTGTCGGCGGATGACTAATCGCCTTTGATGTTAGGCGGGCGGTTGCCGCTTGCCGCTCTTGGCGCTGCTGCCTGCTGCCGCGGCGCGTGCGGCGCTCATTGGTCAGAGGGTGGCCGGGAAGCGTATTGCCATTGTGTATTTCAGAACAGACACCCATAGTCTGTACTCGATCACTTTGTGCTCTTAAAAATAACAAATACTCTAAAGCAAACTACGTATGACTACAGACCAGTCTGTATAAGTATACAGTTTGCTTGCATATTTTTAAAGCAAACTACGTATGACTACAGACCAGTCTGTATAAGTATACGGTTTGTTCGCATATGTCTAAAGCAAAATGTGACCGTGTTATTGTTTGTATTGTAGGGTATGTGGGGCCATAAGACTTTAATTATATGTTGCAGTGTACTACGTAACAATATTGAACATAACTATGTTGTACGTGTTTATATTCTCTGAGGGAAGCTTCGTGCGACCCCCTCCATAGAAAAGGATACAACATTTTTCTTCTTCTAAAGATTTTCCGATCTCTATGCTATTTATGTATGTTTATCGACATAATTAAAAACTAGGTTTAAACGTTTTATTCTCTATATAAAACGCCTATATAAGCCTAGGTATTTATTATGAAAATAACATTCTTAAATATAATGGAAATGGGGAAATATTTAGAAGTAGAAAAACGTTTCCTTCTTTTGTATCGAGGGCTCCGCAAAATAATTCCCACGTAATGACTGATGAAAAAAATGCAGTATCTATGTAAATAAAACAATATTTAAAAAACATTAAAGTATTTATTTTTGAAAGGATAAATCAACATTATTAAGAGGAAAGGAGAGCGGAAATTTTAGTTTTTGAAGAAAGTATTGCTGTCGCTCTAATTCCCCCCGCCCTCTTATTCGTGCGATACGGACAACTGCAGCTCAGACCGAAAAACTGACGAAAAATCGAGGTTTGGCTCTCGTCTATTTTCTCCCCCAATTCTAAACCAATTTTAAAGATATTTCATATACTGCATGAGAAAAGAATAATCTGTGCCTCTATTTTTTCCTTTTTTCGATTATTGTTGTCAAATTCGAAAAAAACGCGTCTGAAAACTGCGGTCAAAATAAGCACTTTTTAGAAGGTTCTAGTTCCTTTAAATAAAATTTATCTTTTTTTTTTTTTTTAGCCTATGTTGTCCCACTGCTGGGCAAAAGCCTCTTATTATAAGCAAAATTATCTTAAAAAAGGAAAAAATAGGGGCATAGATCTAGTTCATATTTATATTACTGCAAAAAATCATAGCCCTAAGTTCAGAAACCAGTGAGAAAACAGACGAGAGCGTTTGTATGGAAAAATGGCCGCTCCCCTTTCCTCTTAACTATTTAAAACGAAACCTTATTTAATGTTTTTTGGCATTTGGCTGATTTTTATTAATATTTTCAGAGAGATTATGTTGTTTTTTCTTTCTCACATCTCTTCCACTTTGTATGCGCCCTTTTCCTTTAGAGATCCCTCTGTCCTTTCTCCTCGAAACAGATGTTGGTTGAACGCCTATTTTCCTAGATCTACACATCTTTATTCTCTGAATGGAAAAATTTTTGGCTTGGTCTACGGTTTCTATGGTACGCACTCGCATGTAGTTTGCTCACACTGAAGCATGCCATTGTACATACCACGGCAGCCAAATTGTCTGTACTCGTTTGTGTTTTGCTCTCACGGATTAGAGCAAAGTGTATTTTATTTCAGTCTGTCTCTGTACTGATATGCAGTATGCTCTCTAGCTACAAGAGCATATTGCGTGCGATTACAGAGCAACCCCAGTCTGTGCTAGTATACATTATGGCAATACGCGGCCGGGAAATGAATGCGTCTCACTCTTTTGCATTATGTTTACATTAGCAAATGACATATACAATATTTTTTTCGGAATTTCGCCGACTACAAACTTGGAAGTACATTTAGATAAGCTTTGTTCCGTTGCAGTAAGTTTCAAATTTCTTTGAATATTTATATTCGCATTCTAACAACTTAAATATTTAAAATGTTTTTATTTTTTATGTGTGTGTAAGAATAGCTAGCGACGTAAGAACGAAATACAAATTGGACTTTATTCCTTTGACATAAGGTTTACATCACTTTAAAATAAAGATTAAATGTATTTGTTATAAGGTGGTGGTTCTAATTCAAGACATGTGGGAAGTTTTCCTGAAAAATTTACATATATTTTTTTATTTCGGAATTCGATTAAGAAGCCTATTCTGAACCGACTACTTTCTTAACTTGCCCGAATTGTGTAACACGTTGTATATCCATTGTTATTGCATATTAGGTACATAAACATAAATATTATTAAAATAATGTGAATTTGAAACTGTTGTTATGCAAATTAACTGAATTGTTGTTACAAACCTGGAAACTCCCAGATGAATAAAATCTTAAGGCCACTAGTAACTGGTAAATAGGAGGCACTGGAAGGCCTCTACTGGTAACTTTCAAAAGATCTGCAATTATTAGAGGCAGAAGTATATATACAACGATATCTTTCGAAAATCTATAGCGTCTTTTAAATTTATCTGCACTGTAATAATCGAAAGGATTTTGAAAGTCACGTATTACTTTTCTTGTGCTGATTGTTCTTTGTATGTTTATTCTCTCAAGGATATAATCATCAAAATCATCTTCGCTGCTGTAATCCATCGCAATTATTCAAACAAAACAAATCAGCGTATCACAAATCACTACAAACATAACCTTATACCCGATACCAGTTTGACATGTGTTGATTTGTCGCACTATGCGTTGCGTAAAGTAGCTAGCGAGCTACTTTATCTGTGCGTTCATTATAATGAGCGCATAGTGTCGTTCGTCCCTCAAGTATTGTTTATGATTAGGTTTTTGGGTTCCTGTGCGTCCGCGCGCACTATGAGACCTCATAGTAACGTTCATGAATACCGGTGTAAGTCAACAGAAAGTTACAGTACAGTTGAAAGGTGTTTTTATCAGTCAGCCAATATCAGTCATGATGAAAAACATTAAATGAAAGAAATCATACCTCAATTCCTTTTAAAATATTCTATTGTTAGGACAGAACTGAAATCACACTTAAAAAAAAAAGGTTTATTTATTAACCTAAAAACTAATCACATGAATTTTATAAAAATAATTATCAAACTTAGCAGCACTCAGTCTGGCCGGAACTCGTGTACCGTGCGCACGCGCTTTCTAAGTCCGGTGTGTGAATAGTGTTAATATAATGGCTTCTGACGTCGTTAAATGTAATACGTGCAATATTGTAATAAACGAGGTGCTTGCATTCATACAAAATAAAATGGATGTGATGGATAACGTGAGCTTAATCCGCATTTGCACTAGTGCTTTTTCGGAGGAGGACATAGTTACTGCCAAGGATCTCTTCTTCGATTCGGTAAAAACAAACAAGCGCAAAATACAGAGGAAGAAAGGTGGGAAAGCTCAACGGGATGTTGAAGATATAATATGTTTAATGAACCAGATAAATCAAGATGAGATACCAATTTTTGTCGCGCGTAATCAAAGTAAACTACCCCAAGTAACTTTTGATCACGTCGACGTTACGCGGCTTTTAAAAGACATTGTATTGTTACAACAGGAAGTTTCTACAATTAAGCAAACGTACGCGATGTTGGATGACTTAAGTGTAGTAAAGAAAGAATTGGTAACTTTTGTGAAATCGGAAATATTTAGGCCGCAGGAGATCAGAAATATAACTGACGGTAGTTCGTCTGAGGAGCGAAGAGACCAGGGTGAGCAGTCTCTCTTACTACAGACTCCCCCAAACACGTCTATGACTATAAATAATAATAGTGCAACGCGTAATGAACCGAGTCAAGTTAATATTATAACGCGTGTTCAGCTTCAATAACCATCAGGTAGCCAGCTCGTTCAGCAGAGTTAATTTAATACGTGGAGGCTCTTTAATTATTGCTCGGAATAATCTTAAATTTAAGGAACGTACAGACATTGTGAGCCTATCTGTTGAGCGAGTTGCTGAGATAGCATGTATTGAGCTTGAGCGGTTCATTGTATTGAGTGTATACAGGTCCCCATGTGCTTTATATGATACTTTTGAAAAAATCCTAGAAGATGTATTATTAAAAATATCAAATACTAATAAAACGGTTGCTGTCTGTGGAGACTTTAATATAAACTTATTAGAAAAATCTAGTATTGTTAATAGATTTCTAATCTTATTGAAGTCATATAATTTACGAGTATACAATACTTTCCTTGAGCCAACTAGAATAACTGCCACCAGTGCAACTTGTATTGACAATGTTTTTACAAACATGAAGCCAACTTTTTATTCAATTATTAATTTGTTGGATTCAGATCACTGTGGCCAGTTGGTTTCATACACTAAGAACATTGTTAAAGCACATCGAAAAACTATTAATTTTGTTCCTGTAACCAGTTGTCGTTTAGAACTTTTAAAAAATAATTTAATTGAAAAATTACCTAGTTTGCCTTATCACAATAACCCTGACCAAGCTTACTCTTTATTATTTAACCTAATTAATTCTCAGTATAGGAAGGTTTTCACTTCTAAATTAATATCTGTAAGTGACCGAGTTTTGTTCAGTGATTGGGCAACACCGGGTATTTTCAAAAGCAGAATTAGATTATTTGAATTATATAATGAAAGGAGGCATGATCATAGTGAAAGGTTTAGGGAGTATGTTAAAAGTTACTCTAAGACATTCAAGAGAGCCTGCACTGTCGCAAAAGCTTTACACATTAAAAATAAAATAAAATCTTCTGCAAACAAAATTAAAACTACTTGGAATATTATTAATTCTGAATTAGGAAGAACCACAGTTAAGAATAATGATTTTCATCTTAAAATTAATGATGTAGATGTTAGGGCGGATATGGAGGTGGCAACAGAGTTTGAATCTTTTTTCACTAATATTCCTGTATTAACAACTAAAACTTTGTTGTCGTCTTCCAGCTCCGCATACAATATACTCAAAGACTGTGTCGCGGAATGTGGGACAAGTTTTGAATTTACAGTTGTTAGTGCTAAGGACATTCTAGAATCATTTAAAGATCTAGAAGTAAAAAAGTCCACCGATCTTTGGGGGTTGTCAGTTCAAATAATATCCTCAACAATTGAATCTATTTCCCCATTTCTGGCAATTGTGTTCAACTCTTGTGTCGCATCTGGTGTGTTTCCGGACTTAATGAAATTAAGCAAGGTGATTCCACTCTTCAAATCTGGTAGTACAACCGATCCTACGAATTTTCACCCTATCTCAATTTTGCCCACTTTGAGCAAAATTTTTGAGAAAATAATTTTAAAGCAAATACTAAAACATTTCAATAGACAAAATCTTTTTCATTCAAAACAATTTGGATTTACCAAGGGTCGGTCTACTGCAGATGCAGGTGTGGAGTTACTAAAAAATATATTCGAGGCTTGGGAGAATTCACAGGATGCTTTAGGCATATTCTGTGACTTGTCCAAAGCTTTTGATTGTGTTTGTCATGACACACTTATCAAGAAACTACACCACTACGGTATTAGAAATAAGGCTCTTAGACTTCTGGGTTCATATTTAGACAATAGAATACAAAGAGCAGATATTAATGGCCAAAAATCAAAAGGATCTGTGGTAACTATGGGTGTTCCGCAGAGTTCAATACTAGGTCCTTTCTTATTCCTTATTTATATTAATGATTTACCCTTTTGTGTAAGGGATGATCACAAAATCCTCTTATTTGCGGATGACACTTCACTTGTTTTTAAAGTTAAGCGTCAGCTTGAAAATTTTGACCAAGTTAATTTGGCATTATCTAAGGTTTAATGTTAATAATCTACTTTTGAATTCAAGTAAAACTAAATTAATTAAATTTTCTACGCCTAATGTGAGACAGTTAAGCACCAATGTACAACTGAATGGAGTAGAGTTGGACCCTGTGGAGTCAACTGTTTTTCTTGGCATTACTGTTGACGCCAAACTACAGTGGGGCCCAAACATAAACAAATTGTCTGGAAGGCTTAGTTCAGCCGCTTATGCTGTAAAAAAAAATCCCACCAAAAACATTCAATGTAAAAAAAAGCCAAGTCTCTCTATGCAATTCTTCCATCGTAAAAAGTTTTGAGATCGCATAGGAGCCAAGTCCTGTTCAACTTAATTTGTAATAATAAATCAATATTTTGTGACTATATCAATAGTTTTGTTTACATTACAATAACAGTGACTTGGCCATGAGCACAAGTTAAAGGACGTTTGCTCCTTGTAATTACGTGCAAATACCGTTGAATTTATATATTATGGACATGATTTTGTAACTGATTGGAATTTGAGATCACTATGGACTAAACATGCGCCATAGTGCATGTGCAGTTCACTGATCTTGGATGATACCGACTGTCGGTTAAGGTGTCCTGATATTATTTATTATAAAATTTACTTTCAACTCCACCAAATATGCCGTTTTATATTTGTATCTTATTGTGCTCATGGCCAAGTCACTATTATTGTAATGTAAACAAAACTATTGATATAGTCACAAAATATTGATTTATTATTACAAATTAAGTTGAACAGGACTTGGCTCCTATGCGATCTCAAAACTTTTTACGATGGAAGAATTGCATAGAGAGACTTGGCTTTTTTTTACATTGAATGTTTTTGGTGGGATCTCATTTATTTTTTGTAGGTCTCTTTCTTTTCTTTTTAAAAATAAACAAAATTGCTATAAAAAATATTTGCTTTTTGTACATAAACAAAGAACAAAGTTAACAATGCAGTCAAAATTCATACACCATGTTCTTGTAAAACCGCAAATATAAATTTGATTCCTATTATTTACTAAGGTATATAATTAATTACCGTTTTTATAATTTTCCCTTTACATGTAGCTAAAAACCTATCTTGGTGCCAAATTTGAAGGTTCTAAGTTTGCTAGAAGTACCTTAGATTTTTGATGATCGGTCAGTGAGTGAGTCAGTGAGTGACAAAATGGTGTAACTTTGATCGCTCATAACTCGTAAACTATTGGTTCAAATGTCATGTAATTTCGAGGCTGAGCTTGTTGGGGGAGCGTGTAAATAGCTTCCCCTGATAGGGTGGTGTTTTTAAGAACTACCAATATGGCGGTGAATACAAATTTGAAAATTGAAAACCTGTTAACCGATTCCGAATCAGACACCAATACCGATCACAATTATTGCAGCAAATGCCCACGTACCTTATGAATCCAGGGACCACACTTAGAACCTGGGTGCGGAGAAGATGCCTCGTTCAAGGGTGCGTCGTTGCGTTGTGGGCTGCCGGCCGGCGAGCTAAATCTTGATTCATCCACCGGTGGCCAGGTGAAAACTCGTAAAATCAACACTGCACTATAAGTTCTTCAAGTCTCACGGCAGGAAGTCCATTTAATTCACGAGAATCATGAGAATTTCAACATATGCGGAATATTTAAAGCGGGGCGATGTACACTCGACGCAATGCGAATGGCGGCGGAACGAACTATCTATCTGTCACAGCTGAAGGCGCCCTCTATTGGTCATTCGCGTGAGTCTCCCGAAAACACTCGATACGTAACCAATGGGCGCTGCGATGACAGGTAATGGCGGTCGGAATCTTCAACAGGAATTCAATTATATTACTATTTTTTTATAAAAATAAGGAAAAATAATGTTCTTAAGTGCGGGAAAAATAACTAATCTATTTTATATATTATTTAACAAATATCTATTTGTGAGAAAAGGCATTGACGCTTCACCATGCTCCCCGCCTTGGAAGGACGCAAGTGCTTTCAAAGGGAAAGTGGAAAGTTATAAAAGATTTACTGATCCCGATCACGACCAGAAAAATCCAAGTTTTATGACTGAATGCGGAAAATAAAAGTTATTTAAAAACTAATCCTAAACCTTAAAAAACTACTATATTTAAAATAAAATTTTATTGCGTTGGAATAGGATATAATTTTGTGACAGAGCGTTTAAAATTACCGAACTTTGTCCTCACCATTGGAACGCGAGCGACATTGTCAGTCCCTTTAAAAACCTCAGTTATAACTCCTAATGGCCAACTCAGAGGAGGAGAATTATCCTGTCCCACGAGTACGACAGTTCCCACTTCTACAGGCTTGTCCGGAGTTGCCCATTTCTGCCTAACTTGCAGCGTATGCAGATACTCTAAATGCCATTTCTTCCAGAAGGATTGTACCATACTATCTAGCAAAAGTTTACGTTGGGACAGATTTAATCGCTGACCAGACAAACCGGCTGCCGGCAAGTACTGCAATGGAGTCGACATCAAAAAATGAGCGGGGGTAATAACTTCAGGATGCGGATCAGAAGACAACACGCTCAGAGGACGTGAGTTCATAATGCACTCTATTTGAATGAGTACAGTTTGTAACTCTTCATAAGTGAGAAGTTGATTTCCAATCACGCGATAAAGATGCGTTTTTAACGTTTTTATATTTGCTTCCCACATGGCTCCAAAATGTGGGGAGCGAGGTGGAATCATTTTCCACTTAATGCGGCGAGTTGACAACTCATTTAAAAGAGTTGAATTGAGGTTTGACCTCATCAAGAAATTATAAAGTTCGTCTAGTTGAGCTTTAGCACCAACGAAATTGGTAGCGTTATCCGAATAAAGGCAAGATACTGGCCCTCGACGCGAGATAAAACGTTTAAACGCGGCTAAAAAGGCGTCGGTAGTAAGTTCAGAGACTAACTCTACATGGACAGCCTTGGTTACCAGGCACACAAACAAAGAGATGTAAGCCTTCTGAGCGTGGTGACCTCTGCGACGAGTGAGAGTTATGCGTATGGGACCAGCATAATCCACTCCAGTATGGACAAATGCCTTTGATTCCGATACACGGTATTCAGGAAGGTCTGCCATCATTGGAGTGGGATGCGTCGGATTGACTCTAAAGCATGTGTTGCATTGTCGCAACTTGGACCTAATGACAGTCCTGGCATCTAATATCCAAAATCGCTGTCGTAAAATAGACATAAGTAGCCCTGGTCCAGTGTGACAATTCATCACATGATAATGACGAATTATTAATTCCACCACAGGATCATGTTTGGGAAGTAAAAAAGGATGCTTAGCATCAAAAGGAAGGTATGACTTTGAAAGTCTTCCCCCAATGTGTAATATGCCATCTTCATCTAAAAAGACAGACAAACTTCTAAGTTTATTTGGTAACAATTTACCACATTTGATGCGCTTAATATCATCTGCGAAATGGACAGATTGCACAGCACGAATCATAACTCGTTCTGACGCTGACAACCCTTGAGGAGACCGGGGTTCACAATGAACCTTCGGTCTAGCAAATTTAAGTATATAAGAAACGATGCGCAACAGTTTATCCCATGATGAGGTACGTTGCGCAAGTTGACAAAGAAGAGGAAGTTCTACTTGCGAGGTCACAGTTAAGACATTTGCCTTATGCTCGGGGAGCTCCCCACAGCCGGTGGGACAGAACGATTTAACAGGCCAATCTTCAGGGGCACTATGAAGCCAAGAAGGGCCGCTCCACCAAAGGTCATGTGACACCAACTGTGAAGGGAGCATGCCACGAGATAGGCAGTCACTTGGATTCTCAACACCTGCCACATGGTAGAAATGTTGAGAACCCAAGTTCTCCTGACATTGAGCTACTCTATTGCTGACAAAGACTGACCAGCGATGCGGAGAAGAATGAATCCAAGATAAGGCTATCGTGGAGTCTGAAAAAGCGTAAATCCCAGCAATAGAAACACGAGAAGCGTAGGTATCGCGAACAGTCTTCACCAGCTTTGACATGAGCACGGCTGCGCACAGCTCCAGACGTGCAAGCGTTGTGACCTTGGTAGGTGAAACCTTTGACTTCGCGCAAAGTAAGCGAACTACGACACCGGACGTACTGACAGAGTGTATATAAATGACACAACCGTACCCACCCATGCTGGCATCGGCGAACGCGACCATACGAACACAACAATCATCGGTAACACCCACATGACGTGGTATCCGTAAGGAATCCAACAAGGGAAACTCCTGCATGAGAAGTGAAAAACGTCTAACGATGTCGTCAGGAGCAACATCATCCCAACCGATATTGCTCAGCCATAACTCTTTAATGAGCAATTTGGCGTAAAAAATCACGGGAGCGACTAAACCGAGAACATCAAATAAGCGGGCAACTATTGAAAGTATATTTCTTTTAGTACATTTCTCGGCTATTTGAGCGGACGTGAAGAAGAACTTATCCTGAGAGGGTTCCCAGGAAAGACCTAAAACCCTGGACACATCATTCCCCTCGTGAAAATCGAGTGATTTACGATGTGAATCAGGAAGGCTATTTAAAAGTGCGGGTGAATTGCTACACCATTTTACGAGGTCAAAATCGCCCGACTTAAACATTTTTATTAGATTATGCGATAGCTGTATAGCGTTCTCCTCGTTATTCACAGAATAGACCAGGTCATCCATATATAGGCTGGTCTCTGCTACTTTAGCAGCTTCGGGAAAATGCGGACTGTCCGAGACCAGCTGTCGCACAGTGCGCATAGCTATGTAAGGACTCGACTTCAGTCCGAAAGGTAAACGGTTAAAGGCGAATGTCAACACAGGATCGTTCTCATTGAATCGAAACAAAATGCGTAGGTATTTACGCTGCTCAACAGGTACGCAAATACGTAGGTACATTTGCTTAATATCAGAATTTATAGCGACAGGAAATAATCTAAAATTGATTATAAGAATAAACAAATCTGTTTGTAAATTTGGACCAACATGAAGTACATCATTTAAAGATAAACCTGTATGAGTCCTAGCACTCGCATCCAGCACAATGCGCGGCATCGGTTTGTCTGGCCGAACGACAGCGTGATGAGGGATGTAATACCCGTCATCTGAAATGGCCGATTCGTCGACTTTACTTAAATATCCATTGTCTATGTAATCTTTGATCACTGCGTTATAATTTTCCCGCAACGTCGGAGATTGGCGGAGTTTTCTCTCCAGCGCAACCAGTCGACGGTACGCGGCGGTGCGGGAGTTACCTAACTCAGCGGGATCCTTACTAAAGGGCAACGCGACAGTATAACGTCCCACATCGTCACGTGACACAGTTGAGGAAAAAATATTCTCACATTCGGTTTCTTCGGGAGATAAAAAACGTTTATTTTCAACTTCTTCCAATTCCCAGAACCTTTGTAATAAATCATTAAGGGCTAATGCTGTGAAAGAAGAGCTAGGTAAATTTAAATTATCTTTACTATGCGGAAAATCACCCATAAAGACATACCCGAATGTGGTCAATAACGCGGGTGGGGCATGTGAACCTAAGTCTACCCTATTCCCCAAATAAATATACGGAAATAGCTGAGCGCCTAACACTATGTCAATATCACCTGGAATATTCCAGCTTAAATCAGCGAGCGGAAGCGAGTGGAAGTCCACATGGCAATCCCACTTAATATGGTGCGAAGGTAGCTGGTCCGTAATGCACTCAACTACTAACGCGTGAATGGTATACTTTTGATGCGAGTATACGCGAGACTCGATATCTAAGTTCACATAACCTATTATCGGCCGCGATACAGAACCAACGCCTTTGACAAAAGAATTACTCAAAGGAATTATTACTAAATTAAGTTTTCTACAACAAGCTGTAGTTATTAAATTATTTTGCGAACCATTGTCAATTAAACACCTAACAATAGTTTTATGGCCCGAGCTATTGTTATTAGCTCTCGCATAAACCTGCGCGGTTGATAACAGAATCGCCTTAGTCTTATTATCTGCTGCAAATAACACGGCCGTGTTGTGGGTCGGAGATGTTGTAATAACATCGCCCGAACCACACACGGGCACCGGTGCGGAAATATCGACCTTATCGCAATGAGAATAAGAGCGCGCCACAGTGGCGGGTGACGTAACATGCGATGACGCAGCGCGGAGCGGGGAAAGCGCGGGAAGCGCGGCGGACAGCGGCGCGGCCGGGGAAGACGCGACGACTACATTGCAAATCGTCGGTTTGGCATCAGCTGTTTGCGAGTGATAATTTTTATTAAAATGTAATAACGTATGATGACGTTTTTTACATATGTTACAGACTGAGGTCGACTTGCAATCACTCAAACCATGCGACATGCTCAGACAATTAGCGCAACCATGTTCGGATTTAATAAACTCAAATCTAGTTCTAGGAGTCAACGCGGATTGAAACTTAGGGCACTTATACAAATGAACATGGGCAGTAGCTTTACAAAACGCGCAACTCGAGATCGAGTTCGCGGGCGGAGCGGAAAAATTAGGCGATTCACTCACAACAAACGCTTTTGTTTGCGTGCAAGGATCGCGAGATGCGGAACCATGAGGTTTATTATAATTATTTTTCGCATTCGAATGAGATGAATTCGAGCGTGCTAATATCTTTGCCTGATCCTGAACGAAACTTATCAACAATTTAGTTGTGGGTATTTCAATATCGCGAATGGAAAGTTCAAACGATTGACCAGTCTGCGAATCTATTTTTCTCATGGCGCAATGCAAGAGTATAAAGTCCGCAAGATCCGGAATCCCAAGTTGTTTCAAAGCGGAGCTACTTGAACTAAATGTTTCAATGAAAGAATCGAGACCATTTGCGTTATATGAACAACTTTTTAAATCTAATATATTATTCAAATAGTGTGTACCTAATGTGCGCTTATCTTGGTATTTCTTAACTAAGCTGTCCCATAAAAACTGGTAAGTATCACCCGTAGGCACAATACCAGCTGTGATTTTTAGCGCGTTATGTGTAAGCCTACCCACTAAGTACTGCACACGCTGCGAGTCAGTCAGCTGATCATTATTATGAATATTAGCCTTGAACGACTCGTAGAAAACAGGCCAATTCTCGGGTTTCCCGTCGAAAGATGGCAGTGCGATCGGAGGCAATTTAATTTTTTGATACATATTTTGTGATAACTGAGATTGACTACTATTGATTTTATTCCTAATACGCTTAATATGAATAAACAAATCTTCAAAGGATTCTAAACAAGCATAGTCGGGGCTCGAACCAGGTTTCAATTTAATATTTATGTGGTTAATTTGATCGACATAAGATTCAAATTTGTCTCGCATGTCGTCAATAGTCTCGTACTCAGTCATAAAACTTTCGTTCTTACGCGAATCGAAGGAAGATATATTTTTTGACGAATCATATAGATGATTAATACGTTTAAACAACAATCTTTTTTTCTCGTGAAGGATTGTCAGTAAATCTTCAGGCTTTAGATCAGTCATTTTGTTAACTACTTTAATATCACAAGCCGAAACGATAGATAACTACCTCCTATTGTACTAGTTACCGAAGTGAAAAATAAATTAAGTATACCTACATAAAATGAACTTTACCAATTAATACGTAACACGTTCAATTTTATGAAACAAAACAATATGGATAACCACCTCGTATTGCACTAGTTACCAAAGTTAAAAATAAATTAAGTATACCTACATAAAATGAACTTTACCAATTAATACGTAACACGTTCAATTTTATGAAACAACTAGCTGTACCCGCGACGATGTTCGCGTTCATATCAGTCATCTGTGCGAATAAATATAAATTAGACTGTGGTATAGAGGGTCACCATCACGAACTACCTAGACACCGGCTTCAGAATGTTCTTTTTATATATTTAAAAATTTACAAAACACATGAACACTTCAATATTATCTTGTTTCGCTAGATGAATGTTTCTAAGTAGTCTGCTATACCTACGCAAAATGTATCAGATGTGGAACTTAGAGTTTTGTCACAAATATTGCTTGACACGTGCCAAAAAAAACAATTTACCGCTTTTTTTCTTTTGCAATAGTATTTCGTTGGTACAGCAGTCCCTAGTAAGACTACCGAGATCGGGGTTTTGGTTCGAAACCCCGAAATTCGAAATACTGAACTACGCAGTAAAATTGAAAGTAGATATCAATATTATTTACGCTCCGCTCTTTTCATCTCTGCTTTGGTGAAGTCCGGTTTTAAGACTAAGGTAGTGTTCTCATCTTAGTTAATAGCTACCAGATGTCAGTGCGGTGCCTAAGCCTAGAGTATATGTGGAAATAAGTTAAGGAACTTAGCAGCTAGGAACTATGTGGTCTGGTAATGGTGGCTGCTAATGAAAGGCAAAAGAGTGTGCGAGTGTGTTGTTTTTAAAGGGATGAACGACTGAGATAAGCAGGCTCCATTTTAATAAGGTATTTACCTGAGACCCGTGAAACTGAAAGAAAACGTTGACAATAGAGAGGCGCAGGATCAGAACTACCAAAACTGTGGTTAAAATTATTTATGACTGGAAACTAAGTAATAGACCAAGGACAACCGCATTCTACCCTGATCAAAGCCTTGGACTGGGGCTGTATCCTTTACAATAAAGTCGCTTTATGCTGCCCAGACGAAATGACGGCAGGTGGACTAAGACGGTGACAGAATGGTGGCCAAGGCATGGCAAAAGAAGCGTCGGTCGTCCGGGAGCAAGATGGATCGATGACATAGTTAAAGTCTCGGGTCGAGTCTGAATGAGGCTGGCACAGGACCGTAGAAAATGGCACGAAAAAGGGGAGAACTATGCCCAACAGTGGGAGGAAAAGTTCTGTGGATGATGATGATACTGCCCAGCATAAGGTGCTGAGCTCAAATGATGCAATATTAATTTTAAAATGTAGAGAATGCGATAGAAAGTTTATTTTATTTTAGTTTTTGGGCCAAACTTCCAGTAAATAGGTACACAAACTAAATGAAATTTGTAAACGAAAAAATAGAAGATTTATCTGGATCAACGCATTAAAACCCGTGTAGCAAGCTACCTTAAAATGAATATTAAAGAGTAAGTACTTACTAAAAAATTATATCATAAAAGATCATTGGGTTTTGAGTTAAAACAATAAAAATTTACAAATACAAAAAAAAACTTGTCCATGGAATTCTATAGATGACCAACAGAAAACATTACACATTACTTTGATGAAATAATTTAAAAAAGTTACTCCTGAATTGAAAAATAAGATTCCTCATAGATCACAACTATCAAATGATCTATGAGGAATCTTATTTTTCAATTCAGGAGTAAATGTCGGTGCCATAGATTTATATCTATGGTCAGGGCATTTACGCCAGACGTTCTTTACAGCATATGACATGCTTGATCTGCAATGAGCAACACACTTAAAATTTAAAATACAAACATAATAATTTTGAGCTTATGCATCGGTCTAGTAAAAAATGCACGACATAAAGTTGTTGCTCATTGCGAAAGAAACAACAAAATGATACAAAGATTTAAACTAATAAAAGTTAACCTAATAGAACACAAAAAGTGTTAGCTCGACTGAGACTTGAACTTGAGTAACAAAACATTCAAACGTATGTAACAAAAAGGACTCAAGAACAAAAATACAATCATTAACAACTGGATTTGAACCTGCAGCATGGACATCCATTTCCAATCCTACAACCACCAAGCTGTTTACTACGACAGCTAGTTTTCCAAAAAGTATACTTCAATCACAATGAAGAATGGTCGCTATGGCTACCGTAGCCTGCCAGCCTGTGGGATATCCCCACAAGCACACTCCACGCTACCGTGTGTTTGGTGTGCATGTTTGCAGAAGAAATAATTTTATGGTTTGACAAACATTTCTAATTGCTCATATGTTAGGGTGTGGAGCCATTCATCGGTGATTTTTTTGCAATTTCGGAAAGTACATGGATAGATAGTAAGCTCTTTATTTATTTTATTATATAGTACGGGGCTACAGAAGACGAACTGCCGGCGGACAGTTTCGAGCTTGACACTTGATGTACGACAGACTCTGTCAGTTCTTCGTTTTCGCCTTTTAAGATCAGGTTCAAAAGTTAGGGTTAGGTGTTTCCGCAACACAGAACTTAGCACAAAAGAGTGCCTTACCGTGGGTAGCTTCCACAGCATGTACAGTTCGCGGGTAGGGAAGCAGTAGGGTTTAAAGGCCATTACCTTGAGGACAGCCCTCTGCGCCCTCTCCAAACGCAGCATAAGACACTTACCAGCACCACCCCAGACCGAAATACAGTATGTTAAAATGGAGTGGGCAAGAGCAAAGTACACAGTTCTCAGGATAAAAAAATCGGCAGAGGTCCTTAAGTTTTTAAAAACGAAAATTAATTTTCTAACCCTAGACACCAGTGAATCGATTTGCACACTCCATGTCAACGCGCTGTCAACCCAGACACCAAGATATTTGATAGAGTCAGTACGCATAATTTCAGGACAGTCACAAGTGGCAGTTCTCACTGTATGACATGCGTGAGCAGTCAGGCGGAAAGCCGGGGCCGGTTGTGAAGCTTTCCTTGGACTGAAAGTGATGAATTTGGTTTTATCAAGGTTTAGGGTGAGCAAGTTCTGTGTGAGCCATTGCATAGTAGCTAGCAAGGCTGACTCTGCGTGAGTCCGCACCTCGTTCCAGTCACAGCCATGAACCAGGATAACAGTGTCATCGGCGTAAGCGAGTAGTTTGGAGTATCTTAGTTCAAGTTTACAGAGCTCGTTTATGTACACCAGAAAAAGGGTGGGTCCCAAGACACTACCTTGCGGAACTCCGTAGCTGATGGATGCTTCCTTACTGAAGTTATTATTTATGCTGACAATTTGAGAGCGTCCACTAAGATAACTCTCAAACAAACAAAGCGGTAGGCCTCTTACACCAATCCTTTCTAATTTACTGAGCAGCAGGGGGACGGAGACAGTGTCAAAAGCTTTAGAAAGATCAAGAAAGATAGCTAAGGATTTATCTTTGTTGTTAAGATTTTGAAATACTGTACCTATTAATTCTAATATCGCATCTTCTGTACTTCTGCCTGATCTGAATCCATATTGGTAAGTAGCAAGTATATTTTGTGAGTTAATGTAATCTAACAGACGCTTGTTTATTATTTTTTCAAGGAGCTTAGCTAGAATAGTTAGTACTGATATGGGTCTGTAGTTGTTGACACTGTCTCTGTCCCCACTCTTATAAATAGGGTGCACAACAGCCTTTTTGAACACCTTAGGGAATGTTCCAGTTGTAAGGGCAAGGTTAAAGACGTGGCAGATAATCGGAACCAGAGTGCTTCGAGCACTGTAGATTACAGTTGCAGGGATACCGTCCCAACCCGTAGCACTGGATAATCTTAAACCACGGATAAGATTGTCTAACTCTTCGTTATCTGTGCTCAAAATAACCATTGAGTTACGCAGGATATCTGAAGTGCCAGAGTCTAAAGTCCTGATAAGATTATAGTTTGGAGAGTTAAGGATTTTGGATGCCAGTTTTGTTCCCACGTTTGCGAAAAAATCATTGACAGAGTCAAGTGATTGAGTCAAATCTGGAGTTAAGGATAATAATTCAGCAGGCAGAGGCCTTATTCTTATTGATATTTGAGATAGTTTTAATGAGATTCCACGTAGCTTTCGGGTTCTTACGATTTTTTTCAAATTCATGTTGTTCGTATTCCCGTTTTACTTTCTTTAATAGATTGTTGCGAAAATTTTTGTATGGTTTATAGGTTATTTTCAGAATATTATTGTTAGCATCTTTCTTCAATTTGAAATACATTTTATCGCGATTCCGAATACATTTAAGGAGCCCAGGTGTGATCCATGGCTTAATTATGCGAGTAGTGTATAATTGGGGTTTCTGGATCAGAGGAGATCCAGAAACACCCAATTATACACCATTATTCGGTATATTCAAAATGTAATGTACTGCCCTCAACATTAATTAATTCAGATTCTAACGTGATAAAGTATTCTAACTTAAAGTTTTTGAGTGAACAGCATAAACGGATGTGGAGCGTGGGCCAGTCTAAGCATTCGTATATTCAAAATGTAATCCTGATATGATCTGTTTCTTCGATCTGTTCTTGATCATAATATTTAGCGGTTAAATGAAATGTCATTGCGAAATCTTCATTTAAACTAAAAAAAAAAATAAACCAGACCGGAACAAATATTAACTTGTCCGTGTGTGGGAATCGAACCCACGACATTTCGTCTTTGTGGTTAAAGAACGTGAAATTTAGCATTTGATTGTGTTGTGATCAGGTCTTAACCGCTATGCCAAACATGTCGTCAAATATGTAACAAAATAACGGACTACTTCATGCCCTTTGTTTACTTTAACGATACGCATGTTGTATGACGTCATTCATTTGATGCACTTCCTTATATGGTCTTCATTGTATTCATTTAGTCAATACTTTGATTCGAATATCTGTGTGAAAATTAAGCCATGAACTGTAGGAATTACTATTAATCGACCTTTTATGAATAAAAACAAGAAAAAAATTATGTCAAGAAATTTATTTGTTACTTAGATTATTTATACCATATAGTTTATACACCATTTATTTAAACAGAGAACGTTTTTCAAGGCACATACTGAATCATGATAAATACAACTATACAGATCATGAGAGTTTTCATATTCTTTATATAAGTTTAATAAACTAGGACAACCTTTATCTTCTAAGTTATTAACATTAGTACTATTTACAATGTTTCTTAACCACGACACTTTTTCTGAACCTTTGACATAAACACATTTATCTCTTAAAATATTTATAATCAAATTCTGATAATTTGAATAAGGCACAATTCCTTCATTCCAGTGTATCTTTCTATTGCGCTCAATCCAACTTACTTGTCGCCGTTCTTGTTTAGTCAAATCGTAAAATGGGAATGGAGGTTTTATTAGAAATACCTGTATTTTTTTATCGCATAATATCGCAATCTCCTTTATTATAAATTCGTTAACTTCTGTTTTGAAACCTTGAACATCTACAATTGCAGTCATGATAGCCTGCGCACAATATTACTTAAAGGTTTGTATTCCACAAGTCGATCGTTAATAATTAAACAATAAGCAGTTGTTTTGTCTGGTATCAATGTTGAAGATTCAAATTCCAACCTTACGTCTACCGGGCCAGTTTTTAAACAGTCATTTTGCCTTGAACAATCTATGATAAAGAGTGGTGCTTTTTCTTTAAAATCTTTCAGATCAAGCAAGGGATCGACTGGGCTGTTATAATACGACTGACGAAATTTCACATACATTTCATATAATATACTGTACTTGTTTTCAGAAAACTTTAAGCCTAAAGGTTCATAAGGGTAATACTGAGAATTCAAAAATAGCGTTACGTTTGTCACATCACAATGATCAAATACTGAGCTGTCTTTCGATTTGTTATTTTTTCTATTAGTCTGTAAGCAGAAAATTACATATCTTGGTTTTTCTAATTGTGAAGCCGTTTTAACTGACCAAGAATGCTTTGTAGATTTGGGTAGTAGAGGATATTCATATAAATCCCAATTCCTAAATGCCATTTGAATAGGTTTATCTTTTTCCAAATATTTCAAAAGTGTGAGTCGTTCCCGATCTGACACTTTTATATGTGGCACTCTCCACTGCACCCTTTGTATATCTATTTGAAAATGTGTAACATCATCACTAAGGATAACACTGTTTAAATTAGAATTGCTTCTGTTCATTATAAGTTCATGTTTACAATTAATTACAATTTTATTATAATCCTCAGCAAACCCTAAAATTTTATTTAACGGTATTACAATACTAAAATGACCATCGCTTTTAAAGCCGGCTAAATTCCAACCCCATAAGGCTGCAACTTTATTTTCTGCTTCATTTAATGAAATGTATGACTTTATTGTTGATGATATGCCAGAATTTTTCGTACGATCTATTTCAATTCCATTTATTTCGTATCTGATGTCTTGAAACAAAAACATAAGAGGATTATTAGTGAACGTAACAACTTTTTTGATCGGGTTCCCATCTTTTCCGATGAGTTTTGCTTCACCTTCGATGTAAATCGAGCTGGCCGATGGTAGTACGTATATATCTTGCTGTTGTATGGGAATTCTGATTTCATCATTTTCTCTAAAACTGTTATTGTAAGAATGAACTTCGTAACTTTCGATCGAAGTGTCAAAGTGTGGTAATTCAGAAACCTGTAGTATGTTCATATCTGGAAGCCTAGCGCCTTTAGAAAATCTTTATTCGACTTCGTCAATTTTTTCACTGTTTTGTTACGTCCTTGCACTTTAGATGTCTTTGAAGGAATAAGCCGCTTTACATTAACTGCTGGGTTTTTATAATATAAAATCATTTTATCTTTTTTAAATGAAGACGTAGTTTAATTTGTTGTTTTCCAAAGTCAATGCTGTGGCCGAATTGGTCAACAATCTTAATAGATACAGATGGGATTAATGTTTTGTTTACAGGCAAATAGATAACGTTTTGCGGTGATTCTATGCACCAATTACCCGGAGCGGTACTAGACATAAATTCATGAATCACATGAGTTGGTAATCCGTTGGAGTAGGAACCGTGTACTAGATCACATTCAATTCTAATTACAGGTTGAATATTATTACGGAAATGTTGCACTGAGTTCAATACAGAAAAGTATAGCAAACCGCACTCATATTGACCAGATAAGTTCAAAGGTGGTTGAAAGTATGAAGTCAATTCTGATTTATTTCCTGAGATGGTGACCGTTATAGACATACTTTTATACTGAACTATAATGAGATATACTATTTATTTTATTCTGTGCCCACTCCAAAATTTCCTTAAAAAGTTTAAGCAAAGATGTCCGCAATTAAAAGGATGGTCACGTTGTACATTGTCATAATTATAGTTAACTTTAGAACCTAAGTATTTTATAAATTCTTTTGGGGGTTTAAGATTACCATAACTATCAAAATATTCTACATAATTATTATATTTTACATAAGCTACCCAATGAGAACCAGGATTTTTAGAACTATCTAAATTAATGACCCCACATTCTTTTTTAAAAGGTTGTATTGGAAGTTCATCTCGCATAAAGACCCCTCGAAAATAAGGAATACTATTCCCATATTTTAAAATGTCAAAGTTATTTAAGGGACGATTGGGTAGCCGATACTTTAGTTTTTTTGTTTCGATACATAAATTTTAAGTCCATCTTTATGATGTTTAAGATGTAATCCTTTTCCAATGCAAAGAGCTTCTATTTTTTCGTTGTGCCTATTCAATTCAGCAAAATGCTTTTTAGCAATCTTGAATTCATTAATAGTCTTAGCAATACCAGCTGCACCACCTGCTAATGCTCCTGCCGCTGATAATCCCGCAAAAATAGGAATTAAAGGTAGTACTCCGCCAGTTTTAGGTATAGGAATAACACGAGGAAGTGTAATGGATGAATCATCAATCATTTCTCTTGCAGCAGCCATAGCTAATTCAATTGCCATTTTCTTGCCTTTTGGCTTTAATTTTTGGATGTGTTTTTTTGTTTTAGTAATTACATTTTTAAACTTATTTTTTAAGTCGAAAGTAATTTTTCTTGAAGTGTTTTTTTTACGATCATTATTTAAACCAGTTCCAGTTTTAATTTTAGCTAACATAGCTTTATTCACCACATGGGCTGCTATCTTCTCACTTACACTCGCATCAGAAGCATGTGCGCGTGTTTTTGCCATTTTTAATAAAACTAAATCTGCTTTATGTCTGTCTTTCAAGTTTGATGATCTGTGATAAGCAATATCGTGGTCTTTGCAATATTCGTCTAATTTATTTATACCTTTATCACCGCGTATAAGTCTCTTAATTAATTTGGTTCCGGGCCCACAATAATTGTATCCAGGTAGATGTAATTCAAATGGTAAATTATTTATAAACCAATTGAAAAGACTAATCTCTCCTAAGCACATAATAATACTGATTAATCGTGGTTGTAACGGTTAATATATATGTTTTATTACAATATATTCGACTTATCAATCCAGCTATTTTCGGTAGGGGGCAAACCAAGCCATTTTACTAATACCTTGTTTCCTTTCCTCCTAAGAACTTTTTCAACTAAGTATACATTAGGATGTTTTGTTTTTTGAAGTTCTTGTGTATAAAATGCTCCTAAAATAGGTTGACCTCTGATTGTATCTTCGATTAAATAAGTGATGGGAGCCGTGTTTTGTATTTTTCTAATTTTAAATATTTCTGTCGACCAGTTAGGCGTATATCCCTTTTCGAATGTTCCTTTGTACTTACTGATCCGTACATAATCACCCACTTTGAACTTAATCTTTGAATTAACTTTTTTTATCGACATTAGATATCTTTTTAATATACGTGTTTTATTAGTATTATTAACCTTTGCGGGAATTTCGTCAATTGTTCGATGATTAGTGTGATTATATTTATATGTGACGTTATTGATAGTATTATTTATCCAATTATAATTACCCTGTAAACTAAATTCTTGGTATAATTTGGACTTCAATGTTCTGATAAATCGTTCAACAATTGAAGCTTTTTTTGTCGAAAAAGTTGAATAATGATTAATATTATTTGATTTCATAAGACTTTGAAATTTATTATTATAAAATTCTGTTCCGTTATCAGTTTGTAGATTTTTAGGAACACGTCCTTTATCCAACAAATTTTTAAATGCATTATAAACGTCTTTATTCTTACTTTTCAAGGGATATGTCCAAGCATACTTCGAAAACGTGTCAATAACAGAAAGAATAAATCTAAAGCCGTTATTTTGTTTAGAAACTGATTGCATATCAATTAAATCCGCTTGCCATAGATCATCTATATCTTTTATAATAACCTTTCTGCGCGGAAAATGCACCCTCGCATTTTTATGAATTTCATTAACGACATCTGCTTTGCTCATATTAATTTTCTATTATATAGATATTTTTCAATAATTTTAAGTACCTTATGAGCGCTTAACAATCAGATATATATGTGATATTAATGAATTAATTAAATATTAATATTTTATCAATGATGTGATAATAGTTGGTTACTGATCAAGAATGATTCTGTAATACTAAAATAAAAACTATTTAACGCATCTATTTATTTATTCCTTAATTACATAGGCTTCTTTCAATTTCTCAATTATTGATAAAATTTCATTATCGTGATTTGTATTACCAGCATCTCTTGAAGCTATCAACAATTTTAACCTTTCAACCAATTCATTAGGATCATCCCAATATACCAAATCAGTTTGGGTTCTATATTTCTTGAGTTTTGGCAAGCTACCTCCAAGTTTGGTTTGCTTTTTCTCATTGAATAGTAGTAGTAGTAATAGAAAACAAAGGTTTGATTATATCTCGATATTTCGTTCCCTTATCACCTCTTATTTGACCTCCAGGATTAAAATCTCTCTTATGCGCATTTGTTTGAAGTAATATATTTTTATATACAACTTTATCTTCGCTTGTTATTGTCTTTAAATCTGGCTTTTTTCGAAGTAAAAGTTCTTTCAAGCCTGGAGTTAAATTGTAAGTTTTGTCATCAATTTTTACCAATAACACATTATTTTTATCCACACTGTCAATTTTAGAAAATGATACTATTGAGTTACCTATCATCAATTGTTTATTATCAGTTCTTATTCCAAATGGTACATTTAATCCGTCATAAATACCATAAACATCTTTACCCTGTAGTGACATCTCTAAATTTATATCTTTATCTTTATTTTTAATAGGAGTTGCAATATTTAAATCAGCATCATAAAAATCATCACATTTAGTAGAACAACTTGTAATACTTTCATCTGATTCGAATGATTCCGAATTGATCTCATTTTCCGTTGGTTCCAAATTCGGAGATTTCTTTTTCAAATTCACTAAGGTTTGAAGAGGCTCCGAAACAGGTTTTAGTATTTTATCAAGCGATAAATTAATTTCATGTTCCTGGTTTTTCATTTGTTGTAATTTATTTTTTACAGCGTCAGCAGACTTTATCAACTGTAATTTAATTTTTTCCTCCATATTATTGCTCAATACTTTATTCAGCCAGAGAAATACGGATACTGATTTATTATTTACAAATTACTTTTATTTATATCTTCACTGAAAATACAAAAAGATTCACTTTGTAAAAAACTGACGTAATCTAAAACCGTTATTTAGTTTTGCTTTTTATTTATTATTCAAAACCTATGAAGTTATCAAATGATTGTCTATATCTGCCATTGTTTAATTCACAGTCTTTATTGATAGTCAAAAAATCGTACGGAGACAGCCATACTTTTGAACAGAGATTTTTGAATTTGGACCATTCCATATCTGAACTGACATGTTTATCATAAATATGTTTTAAATTTATATCATCTTGTTTGAAGATAATCAGAAAGTTAACATTGTCGCGTAACAACTGCTTTGGTACTTTTGAATAAGTCTGAGATAAGTAAAAGCAATCTATTGCTCTGTGCCTTCCCATCGTAAAATAATTACGTATGTTTATTTGTTTTTCACCAACCACATCATCAAATATTATTACAGAATTAGGTAATGCATCATTAGGATGAATCACATCTTCATCAAATTTAAAAGTAAATAGTTTCACACTTGGAACTCTATCCAAAATTTGTTTGAGAAAGCGATATTTTGATTGTGAGCTTGTTTTGGAATACAAATATACGTTTTGAAATTTTAGCCCATTTTCATGAATTAATAAGCATAACATGACGTTAGTTTTGCCACAATTCGAAGGACCACATATTATACTGCGGATGTTATTCGGGAGAAGTACGCTATGTTTCAGGTGCAGCGTATTCTCCTTCACATCAATATTTTTAACTGCTAAGGTTACCGGGTGTTTAATCCACTTCATTTTTGTATCTGACATAAATCATATTTGTTCTGGTATTTATATACTTACAAGAGATCAGGTTATTCTTTATCTTTCATTAAACTTAGACTTTATTTCATATAAGAATAAAATCAACTGATGGAAAATATTAGCCAGTCAATCAAGATAGTATCGAAATTAACCACCCAGGATGCGCCGAATGTACTTAACATTACTCGAGAAGGCTATTTTCATGCATCGCGTATGCATTATTAAATCACTTAATATATCAAATCCCCAGTAGTTAATTAAATAAACCACATATCATTATAATTTATATCACAATAATTTATTTCCATATATATTTTATTACATAAGCACAATAATTTTTACTATTAAAATTATAAAAGTCGTTAGTGTATAACATTAGTTAGCATACATGATTACAATGACCCCAAGGAACAGTGTCAATTTGATTTCTTATATACATATATGTCGTAAGTATTAATTAAATACAACAAACTGTCTGTATCGGTGTAACACAATTTAGCTTTATCACCATATTTATTCTTAATAAAATTATAATGAAAATTGTACAAATGTTGTTTAGAGTATTCTAATACCGCAAATCCAACATATATTGGTCTATCTAATATAATTTTTTCTGGACTGAGTTGTATAGCTAAAAAGTTTTCATTAAATACAGAAATACTTTTTAAATTAGGTTTTGCGATTAATTTCTCAGCACCTATTATTTTGTTCGTTTTGTTCGAATAATCACTCCATTTACTTATTAATTTCACCTCGACATGCTTTCGTTTATTTTCTATTGTTTTCCCAAAAATTGAATTATTAAACAGTTTAAAAAAATCTCTTTCAAATGAAGTTAAAGCTGCTTGCCGTAGTCTAGTATTCAAATCTATATATTTTTTAAAAAAACTTTCTTGTCTAAAACAAAGGATTCTATGAATTTTTTTCAAAAGCAAACCATTTTTGAGACATTCTTTTAAATGAACATAATGAATAATGTAATTATATTTATCATACAAATTAGCGATTAATTTTTGTGTTTTCCCTCCAATAGGAGTGAATTTCTCTGGAGCAAAAGGCAAGTCACTATGTAAATTATGTAAATGATCTGGATACGTTATATCTACTTCTAAAATGTAGCCGAACTCTGAATTATCAGGAATATTAAGCACATTAAAATGTTTCACATCATTATCGGTCATAAACTTAAATTCTGAAATGGGTAATTTTTTCGTCATAGCATATCCGTAAAGATTATTACAGTCTAAGTAAATTAAATATGTTGATGGCTTTGAATTATCAAAATGAGGTAAATAAACATTATTAGCTTTGGCATATCGGTGAGAACATTGAGCTAACCCTCCTCGTATTCCTTTTTCCAACATTTCGTAAATTTCTAAGTCATGAATCATTTCTAACTGAACACCTGTGTAAAGGAGCATAGCATCCCAACTCAATCCAGGTGAACTTACATAATATGCAGGATCAAGTTTATAATGCTTGAGACAAATGTTTCTGAAATTTTCAAATATATCACATAATAATAGTACATCACATTTTAAATACAAGTCAGTATATTCACCAAGAGAAGTAATATTAAAAAGATTCCACACAATTTGAGCATGTTTATATTCATCATCAGTTATGTGTTTCATTTGTAAAGAGTTATAAAATTTATCCTTATCAGGGAGTTGTGTTTCATTGTATTTAGCCCATGTACAAATATATTCATATGGGTAAATACCTTTCTTTCGCATTAAATTAAATTGATTTCTGTCCGGAAAATGTGTGAATAAATGAATAAAATCATTCTCCGTTAAACTTTTACTCAGGTTATCAAGACTTGAACTTAGAAATTTAAACGAGTCTATAAATTTAATTTGTACTGGTTTGCATCCTTTACCGGTATTTATTATTTTGGTTATGGTTAAATATTTTTCTTTAGTTTCTGCTATAATTCTTATCTCACCTTCATATTTCGATAATTCAGTTATTATATTATATTATATATATATATCATCACTATCACTACATAGTATAAAACAAAGTCGCTTCCCGCTGTCTGTCCCTATGTATGCTTAGATCTTTAAAACTAGGCAACGGATTTTGATGCGGTTTTTTTTAATAGATAGAGTGATTCAAGAGGAAGGTTTATATGTATAATACATGCATAATATAGTAGAGAAACACTGATAATTATAGAGTTTTTTTATGTAAGGTCGTAAATAAACAAACTTTTTTGCGCTTACATTGCAAACGCTGGCTGAACCCTACGAGATAGATCAAAGTAATGTACTACAGTATTGTACACCTTAAAATGGTCTACAAAAAAGTCCGCGGTGGTATATGTCTATCTCTTGAGGATAACCCACAATAACCATTTTTATCCTTTATTTATTACTTATTAACGAAAAAGCGATCAATCTATATAGCTATTGCCCTTTACAGCATGTAATTTCAATGAATATTTTCGAAGATATTACAGATTTAAAATGCAGGGACATAGCGGTTGCGGTGGTACCGGCCGGGGGGCCGGGGAGCGCGTGCCTATACCAAATAGTGCGTCGAAGGCCGCGCTTCGCCCTACAACACTTTATGATTATGTAGTATATTTAGTAACAGCAATGCACCCGTGCAAAGCCGGGGCGGGTCGCTAGTTCAGTTATAAATATATGAGAATCGTAACCAACTAAATTGTGAAATATAACGGGTATAAAGGGACAAACTCTATAATTTAAATTGCACTGCGAGTGTGCCGCACCTCTGTACTCAGATGTTATATGATCATGATCACAAACTTTGTCACCAAATAATAAATCATTACAAATATGACATGTAGTTGCATTATTATAATTATCGGTCTGATCTCTTGTCATTGGTCTCATAGGTTTCTCTGTTAATAAAATTTTATGAATTAAATTCACTTCTTCAATCAATCTTTTAATAAATACTTCCACACAGTCAGATCCTCTATATGATACAAATTTATTTAAGCTGCTATCATGAGAACAACACACATAGAATGCAAAACAGGACGGTTGATGTAGTTTATTCTTTATTGTATTTTTATCATTCTGTTCCATTTTACAGTTTAATAATATACTTTCAAAGTCAGCGTATATTACAAAATTAATTTTTTGCTTTCGCTCATAATTTTTGAATTTTAATGTACTGTTTTTATCAGGTAGTACGGTTAAAATTTTAGAGCAACTATGAGAATTATACTTTACTAGCGACCCGCCCCGGCTTTGCACGGGTGCATTGCTGTTACTAAATATACTACATAATCATAAAGTGTTGTAGGGCGAAGCGCGGCCTTCGACGCACTATTTGGTATAGGCACGCGCTCCCCGGCCCCCCGGCCGGTACCACCGCAACCGCTATGTCCCTGCATTTTAAATCTGTAATATCTTCGAAAATATTCATTGAAATTACATGCTGTAAAGGGCAATAGCTATATAGATTGATCGCTTTTTCGTTAATAAGTAATAAATAAAGGATAAAAATGGTTATTGTGGGTTATCCTCAAGAGATAGACATATACCACCGCGGACTTTTTTGTAGACCATTTTAAGGTGTACAATACTGTAGTACATTACTTTGATCTATCTCGTAGGGTTCAGCCAGCGTTTGCAATGTAAGCGCAAAAAAGTTTGTTTATTTACGACCTTACATAAAAAAACTCTATAATTATCAGTGTTTCTCTACTATATTATGCATGTATTATACATATAAACCTTCCTCTTGAATCACTCTATCTATTAAAAAAAACCGCATCAAAATCCGTTGCCTAGTTTTAAAGATCTAAGCATACATAGGGACAGACAGCGGGAAGCGACTTTGTTTTATACTATGTAGTGATAGTGATAGTGATTTCAGAAGTAAAAAATTGTAAACATGTCTCACATAAATACATTCGTCCCTTATGGCATGAAACTTGTCGACGTATTAAACGTAAACAGATTTTTTATCAAACAGTAATGACCTTTATTATGTTTTTCAAAGTACAGTAAGTTTATATGTTTATCTTTCCTGCAATTCGTCACATAAATAGGGCCAGTTATAGTACAATGTTTATCAAATCCATAAATATTAATACTCAAGTCACAATTATTTTTTTCAAATAATTTTATATCCTTATGTGAAGGTGGAAATGAAATTCCTTGTGTATTAAGTACTGTACTAAAATGTGGATAGGAATTGACCCTGCAAACATTATTTTTAGCTGGATATAATGCTGCAACTATGCTCCACAAAAAACAGTATTCATCATTATTATGTATATTCAAACAGCTCTTTGTATTTTTAATAACACCGGGTAGCTCTAAATAAGTACCACCCCGCATAGGGCAATATTTATTTATATTTATTTCTAAATGATTTATAGAAACAAATGACCATCCGGATTGACAATGTTCAAATTCGGTAAATTTTCTTTTAAATGTTTCTATTACATTGAAATATATCTCATCAAAATCAGTATTATTATATATAATTTCATATTTAGTATTAAATGACTTAAGCTGTTGCTCACCTAACGTAGGCAGTAAAAAGTAAGCAAACAGCTCGAAATTAACTTTAATGCAGTTATGTCTCATTAATAACATTTTAATTATATTAAAAATATCTTTTCGCTTTTCATCTAAGAACGCCTCTGGTGTGAGGTACTGATTTTCTATAGATGGATTTAAGCGATAAGTCTGAATCCTGTTTTTAAATGCAGTTGCTATAATATCAACATTTTCAAAATTTGACTTGATTAAACAATTTGATTTATGGGTATTCGTTCTCTTATGGTATCTGTATTTATGTTCGGGGATCTCAATTTTACATTTCTCGCAATATCTTTTTAATAAATAATTAGTCTCATTAATATTCGTTTCATATTCATGTTCTGGGATCTTAGTTTCGTATAAATCATTATAAGTATCTGAACTTGCTGGTGTCGCATTACTGGCTTGTGTAACTGGAAAAAAAATAAATATAACTCATTTTTATCGTGCTAAATACTTTAATTGAGAGATTAAGAGGGTTGCAAAAAAAAAAAAACTTAAATACTAATCTCTTATTACACGACTGCCCAAAAAGGAGTGTTATGTTTTCAGGGTTCATGTATGTATGTATGTATGTATGTATGTATGTTTGTGAGTTTCTTTATTCCACCATAACTTCTAAAAGGCTTGACCGATTTCAATGTTTGTGGTATCATTAGAAGCTTTGAGTTATCCCGAGTGACATAGGCTATATGGGCATTAAAAAATGGTCAAGTGTGAGTCGAAATCGCCTGTAAAGGGTTCCGAACGATATTTTTTTTTGTGTTGTTATGTTTTTTTGTTGTTCACTAAAAGGTATTAAATAAAAAAATTATAATTAAAAAAAATAAAAAACACGCCTGCCATGTTAAAAAAAAATATAAAAACAAGTCAAATATTTGCAGTCGGGGTCGGTCACTTGGAACAATTCATTACAGGTCCCCCGACTGCAAATATTTGACTTGTTTTTATTATATTTTTTTTTAACATGGCAGGCGTGTTTTTTATTTTTTTTAATTATAATTTTTTTATCACTGTATATAATGTAATATGTGGGAGTACCTATGATTATATATGTTATAAAATAACTGATTATAATAATATCTCATACCAATAATTGAGTGTAATACATAATAGGTACTTCATTATTGGTATGAATTTATAAACGTTGGAGTACAGCGTTTGAACTCCCGCCTAGTAGCTATAATGTATTCATTCAAGTGCCGCCAGGATTCAGAATCTTCGTCTGTTTTATTTTTTATAGTGATCACTGAGTGACGCCACCTATTCACGGGTTGAATCCGCTCTATCTCGTCACACTTGTATACTTTAAGTTCTATGTAGAACGCACCTTTTTTATTCTCATCTATTTGACGAGAAAAACCATTGGCCAGTCTCCTTGTGATGTAGGAGTAAATCACCGGAGGCTTCTTCTCCAAGGGTACGTCTACCGCGTCGTCGTCGCTGTCACTCCCAAATAGCTCGCGAGCTGTAGACTTGGTAACAGGAGGGATTGGACGAATAACTGTCTTGCTTTTCTTACTGGTAGACGGCTGGGGGCTGCGCGTTGGCGTCGACTTACGTTTCTTGTTTTCCCTCGGTTTGGCCTTCATCTGCACCTCGTCCAACGATTCGTCCTCCGAAGGGAAAATATGGTCAGCAGTGTGTTTGGACCTAGAAAATAAAGATAAAAAATATTAGATAACATTCACATAAATTGTGAATTGAGTGATCGAAGAAATGAATGAAAGTAACTTGAATGATTGAATAAGAAGAAAATAAAACATGAGGAACATGAATGAATATATTGAGTAAGTATGTACCTACATGATTGATAGAATACTAAATAAAAACAAATAAACAGTGTTTGAACATAGCAAATAAAGAATATTGGATAACATTTACATAAATTAGAATGGAGTTGATTGAAGAAATGAATGAAACTAGCTTGAATGATTGAATACTAAGAAATGAAAGACTGAATGAAGTATAGCAGGTAATACTTACATTTTAGAAGATTGGTGGTTATTTTAGGAACTTCCGAATTTGGATGTGAATGCTTCTAGCTGAAGAATTGTTGTGATCCAGTCCCCGCAGATGATCTCTTAAATAGCATCATAGCTAAAATGCTTTGTCAGATCTACCACCCAAATACGGAATTGTTTAAGTTGCAGAAAAATAACTTAGCAACATACCGAGATCACGCAATATCAACTTTATCTACTTCATCTAAGATATAATATAATAAAATTTAATAACACTGAAATGTAGATCTCATTCAGATTAAATAATACCTACATACTTATTACACCTGGGTTTGTCTCCTCCTTTACGTTGGTAAGCAAATGTAATAGTATGTATACTAATCTGTCACCATTTACCTCATAAAGCTCGAAAGATTGGTATTTTTTTTTAACCGACTTAAAAAAGGAGGTTATTTTTTTTTCATTAGAGAATACATAATAAGGAAGGATAAACAAACTTACACAAAAACCGATTTCGATATATATATTACATTACGTTTAATTGCAATCCGAAGCGGTGATGAATGAAAATATTAACATAAGTATCTTTCTGTTGGTGACCTAACAATTAAAATAAGCTTGAACAATATTACAATAATAACAGACGAAACCATACGTAAAAATAGTATGTCGATATTGCTATATTGTTTTGATCTTCTCCTTATAAATGAGTACTTACGTTGCAAAATTTTTTAGCAAACATTAAGTTGTTGAACACGTGTCATGATATTAGGGTTTCAATTTCATACTACCATTTTTGTACGGGATATAATATCTAATAAAAAACGTACGATTTTGAACTCTATAGATAAAGATTTTAATTATATATAGATGGAAAATGTTTTAAAATCTAGTTTAATTTCACACCTGACTATCGCAACCGTCTTTACAGTGTAATATCGGTAAGTTTTTATGACTCAGTATTTTTATTCAACAATTAAAAAATAATACTAAAATTATTATCGGACAACAAGTATAATCTTTATTTAATATTACCACATGTCTGGAACATAAGTCGTTTTATTTATTTCTACATAAAAAAATTATTTCAACTATTATTAATTGTTGTTTGTTAGAGAAAAATAGAAAATGAAATATTTACTTAACATTTTTTTCTAGGTATTTAATATTTAGTATGTCGCGCTCACCATCATACAGTCCTGTTTTGGATAACATCGATCAATCATGTATTGTAAGTATTCAAGTAACCATCGATGTTAACAATTGAATTCATATTTAATGTTGTTTAATAACACAAATACTTCATATTTTTATTTCAGAATTTGACAGAGAGCTCAGATCCAGTTCTTAATCCATTTTATTATGCTCAAGACCGAGATAGCTGGTACGCCGAAGTGGCGGCAAGTGCATGTGAAGAAAGTCAACGGCAAGAAATAGAAAAGAAAAAAATAATGAAGAAAAAAAATAAAAAGAAATCTCTTAAAAACTCTTCTTTTATAAAGCGTAAAGAGCCTGGACAAGTTCGCCGAATAATAAAAATAATAGTTTTTGATGTGGATGGTCGTCATAATAATATGGAAGAAATAGATAGTGACCCTGATAGTGCTAGCGTGAATGTACAATATTTAGTGCGAAGTGATTTTGATGAAATAAAGGATGAAACTGATTATTTAGTTAATAAAATTGTTAAAAAGTTAAGTTCTAAGTAAATATAAATTATGTACATGAATACTTAATTGAAATATGTAAATTAAGTACATGAATAATAATTGATATTTTAAAAATATAATAATTTTAAATATTATTTTGCTTTTTATTTCTACGTCATAAAATTTAAAGTAAATAGTCACTGCACTACATATATAAGGCAGTGCGATGGGCGATAGCGAGCGCATTCCATTTTCGTTAGGCTGTCGTGTCGAATAGGCTTATTGCTCGAATTACATGCGTATGTCATTGAATTGTTGAATGAAAGTAATCCATTCTTTTCAATACTAAACCGTTTGTATTGAATAATGGAGTGATAGAATGACGGAATTTTAATTGAGTAATCGAATGCTTAGACTGGCCCACGCTCCACATCCGTTTATGCTGTTCACTCAAAAACTTTAAGTTAGAATACTTTATCACGTTAGAATCTGAATTAATTAATGTTGAGGGCAGTACATTACATTTTGAATATACCGAATAATGGTGTATAATTGGGTGTTTCTGGATCTCCTCTGATCCAGAAACCCCAATTATACACTACTTATGCGCCTTCGGTTCGAGACAACAGAATCACGACTATTTACGCTCCGACTCTAAATGCTCAACTCGTGAAGTCAGATTGTTTAATTTCTCACTCATCAAATCACAAGTAACTCGCAGTTCATCCATTTTAGAACATAACATGTTGTATTTGTCTTCTTGCTGTTGTTTAAGGTCGTTAAACATTATCCTCAAGTCCGTCATAAAAGTAGATAGGCAGTTCTCCTAGTCTTCACTGCGCTTTCGTTTGATATTCCGGAAGGTAATGGCAGGTGACATGTTACCGGGAGGAGAAATCATGCTTGCATTTAGGTTAGGTTCCGAGGAGCAATGAGGAGTATATAGTGGTTGCGGGGTACTGAAGAGAGTTGTAGGCGTCGACGGCGTGGTCAGCGGTGGGGGCGGCGAGCGTTCGAGAGGCATATTGTATTGTACTAGAGATCAGGTACCAGGCAAGCAGCAATTTGCAAGAGGTTAAAGACACACGCATCTATTGATGTTGTGTAGAGCTCAGCTTAAGCTGGTCACAATCGACGTTTTGGTACAAAGTTGTTTTCCGTCCAGTATAACTTGACCCCCGTGTTGGAATTGAATAGTAGACTCCTTTGGCGTTTACGTACGATGCACGCACACGTTGCAAATTCTTTAAAGAATGTGAATTAGGCAGATGTGTGAAGTGACGCACGGGGCGGGTCGTTAATGAGTTAATTGTTTGAGACTCACTTACTCAGGCGCAGGGCACGTAGTGTTGAGGAAATAGCGACGCACGGGTAGACCTCTTGGTTGTTTATGCACTCCTATTATTTTGTTCCGAATTTTTTAATTTAAATTTATTATTTATTTATTTGCGGAGTAAAATATTTTAGTATAAACACGTCCGAGCTACTCAGAGATCCGGAGGGAAGGGGTAGCTGTGCGGATATTAATTCAATTTTCGTATTACAAAAAAGAGCTGTCCGCGCTATATATAATCTGGGTCCTAGAGTTTCTCTCCGAGAGAAATTCAAGGAGATAAACATTCTGACTGTAGCTTCACAATATATATTTGAAAATCTACTCTATGTTCATAAAAACGAATCTGATTTTGTTAAATTGTCTGATGTTCACTCCCGGAACACCAGGAACAAAAATAATTTAACAGTTCATGCTACTCGCCTCCATAGAATAAGCAACTCGTTCATGGGTCAATGTATACGCTTCTACAATAAACTTCCCATGGATGTTCGAAAACTACCCATTAAGAAATTTAAATTTTTTATTAAATCAAAATTATTAACGAAAGGATATTACAACATATCCGATTATTTAAATGATAGAAACGCCTGGGATTGAGCTGCTCGCTTATACAGCTATCGCTTGTGTTTATTTTTTAAGTATTTTTTCCTTGTTTTTTTTTTGCATGTTGTACATATTTACAAACTGACATGTTTTGTGCTTTTGCATATAACATTTTACACTTTGACATTCAATAACGTTTATGTTATTATTATTTTTATGTTTTTCAAATTTTTTTTAAATTTCCTTGCTCTAACCTTGTATCCATTGTAAGTGTAAACATTATGCAGGTATATCATTATAGTTTATATTTATTGATATTATAGTTTATAGTTATTATTAGGCTGGCGATCTGAGTGAGTTGTTGCCCCACATATTTTTATGATGCCACTGGCGGTATTGTTGTGTACCGGGTTGTGCAGCTCCCTCAAAAATGGTTGAGTTGCATGAGCTATTCGGGGCAGGCTTGCCGTCTGCTGGCATAGGCTTGCTTAGATCGATCTGGTTCTTTCTTCCAAAGACCAGTCCAGTAAATACACTGCATTTGTCTACACAAATTTATAAATTTATTATTGTATTATTTGGACTATAAAAGAGACTAAGACCCCTGAGTTTGTTTCGACATTTCTTCTCAGGGTAGTCAGTTAGGAAATGTCGACTTTATCTAGCTTAGGAAGACATTGTAAAAGTGATTTATATAGTCCTACTTACAAGAATAAAATATTTCATTTCATTATTTCATTTCATTTCATTTCATTTGACGGGCCTGTTGGTCTAGTGGTTAGTGACCCTGACTGCTATACCGGAGGTCGTGGGTTCGATTCCCACTCAGGACAAATGTTTGTGTGATGAGCACGATCATTTGTTCTGGTTGTCTGGGTGTAATTTATCTATAATATAAATAATAAATAATAAATAATAATTTATTGCCATAGAAATACACATTGCAAGATACAACAGAACAATTAACATAATAGGTTACATTCAGATAATATGTATGTATTTAGAAATATATATTATGTATTTAGAAATATATAAGTATGTTTATTAGTTGCCTGGTTACCATAACACAAGCTCTGCTTAGCTTGGGATCAGATAACCGTGTGTGAGTTGTCCCGGAATATTATTATTATAATTATAATAATTTCATTTCGTACAGAAAAAACAGCGCGGGAATGTGGGTCCCACTCGGCGACTGATAAGCAAGTACAAAACATAGTCGTCCATCCAAGGAAGAAATCCTTCGCTGAAATCCTTAGTGACGAAGGAGTTTGGAAAAGTGAAAATAAAGATGAAAATTGGCAGTTAGTACAAAGGAAGAGATTGAAAAATAGATTTCACAGCGAAAAGGGCGAGGCAAATGTTGAATTGGATGGTAACTTCAAAGCAGCGGATACGAGTATCCCTCTGTTTATAAATAACGTATCTAAATCCACCTCTGCTAATGATATTTCGAGCTATATTTTTAATAAGACTCAAGTTCATGTCTCCTTGGAAAAGTTAACAATGAAAATTGAGAAGGATTATGATGCCTACAAGATAATTGCACCAAGGAGTAAATTAAATATATTTGTGGATGCTAAACTATGGCCTAATGGAATATCGTTTAGACGCTTTGTTTATTTTTTAAAGCGAAATACGTTTGTGGATAAAGACCGTAAATGATTTCAAAGTTAGTAACATTTAACTGTAAATCACTCAAGAGAAGTATTGAAGGTGTTCGAGCGTTATGTGGGTCAGCAGACATTGTAGCATTGCAGGAGACATGGTTATTGCCATATGACATTTCTCTGTTAGACACAATTGACTCCGACTTTGCGTATACTGGGACATCAGCGGTGGACATCTCGGCGGGTTTACTTCATGGCAGGCCTTATGGTGGGGTCGCCTTGCTTTGGAGAAAAAGTGTGATTCATACGGTGTCGGTAGTTGAATGCAACTGTGTGAGGTTATCTGCTATTAAAATCGTAATGTCTCAAAAGACGATACTGGTGTTTAGTGCGTATATGCCTACTAACTGTGCTGAAAACTTGAGTGAGTTTACGGAGTGTCTGGGCCGAACTAACGCCATCATTGAGGAACAACAGGTAGAAACTTGTTATATTCTAGGTGACTTTAATTCTCATCCGAATAAATTATTTTGTAATGAATTGCTTCAATTTAGTTTAGATCAAGACTGGAAATGTGCCGATATTGAGCGGCTAGGTATGAATTCGGATACTTTTTTCTTTCATCAGTGAAGCTCATAACTGTAAAGATGGCTTGACCACTGTGTGGTTACCGAGTCGGCAGGGAGGTCAATTGTGGGTGTGAATGTAAGGTACGATGTATTGTGGTCTGACCATTTCCCTTTGTGTGTTGACTGTGACTTTGATATCATTAAATCGAAAGTAATTTTAAATAATTTGGGGCATAATAAAATTGTATGGGATAATAGGCATTCTGAACAAATATCTAAATATAATAAAATTTGCAATAACGGGTTAAAATATATAGACTTTCCTGTCGAGTTTTGTGATTGTGCTGATAGAAATTGTCGTAACTTAGAACACCGCGTGGTCATTGATAATATGTACGAGCAAATAATAAAAATATTGAGTGATGCGGCCCGCGATAGTTATTATAAGCCTCGTTGTAAAAGAAAGGGAGGTTATGTCAGAGGGTGGAATAGGCATGTTAGTGGGGCACATAGAGAGGCTAGACTTTGCTTTCAAATGTGGTTGGAGGCAGGTAAGCCACTAAGTGGTCTGCTTTATGATAATATGGTGCAATCTAGAAAGCAATTTAAGACAAAGTTAAAATGGTGCCAAGACAATCAGAAGCAAATTGTAATGGATAGGTTAGCTAGTCTTCACAGTGCGCTTAATTTTAAGGGCTTTTGAAAAAGTACTAATAACTTGAACCCTGGGTCTGGCTTTCCTGTCAGCGTTGACGGTTGTACTGATAAGGCTGAAATTTCAAACATGTTTAAAGATTATTTCACTGTGGATTCACCACTGGGTCGGTCGTCGTCCGGTGACGGTGCCTTTGAGCTACCTACCTCGGATCACCTGACTATCAGGTATTCAGCTAAGGAGGTTATAAATGTAATAGCACGTATGAAGCGTGGGAAGTCTCCAGGACACGACGGGCTCAGTGTGGAGCACTTAAAGCACGCTGGAGTTCACTTGCCCAGGGTTTTGGCTTTATTTTTTAATTGTTGTGTATCGCATGCTTATCTGCCGAAGGATGTAATGAGGACTATTGTTGTTCCTATTGTGAAAAATCTGATAAGGTAAACTATAGGCCTATCTCCTTAGCCACCATTGTGGCTAAGGTTTTTGACTGTTTACTAAATAATCATTTGAAAAACATTGTCAAATTACATGATGCTCAGCATGGCTTTAGAGAAGGTCTTTCTACTGAAACGGCAATTTTATGTCTTAAGAAAACTGTTAGGTATTACACTGATAACCAAACACCTGTTTTTGCCTGTTTCTTGGACATGTCGAAAGCTTTCGACATGGTTTCTTATGACAAACTGTGGTCTAAGCTATGTAGTATTAATATTCCATCTGAACTAATAGGCGTGTTTAAATTTTGGTACACGCATCAAGTTAACTGTGTAAAATGGGCTAATGTATTGTCAGATGATTATGTCATGCAATGTGGAGTTAGACAGGGTGGGCTAACCTCCCCTACCTTGTTTAACATTTATATAAATGACCTGGTTGTCGAGCTCAGCAGCGTGCATGCTGGCTGTTACATAGATGGGGTGGCGTTTAATAACATAAGTTACGCTGAAGACATGGCGCTGCTGAGTCCGTCAATGGCAGGTCTTTTGAAATTAATTAAAGTCTGTGAGAGTTACGCGAGGGGCACGGTTTAAGATATAATACGAAAAAAACTGAATTTCTTATATTTCGGGCCGCTAACAAGGGCGCAGAAAACTACCCAGCTGTCACTTTAAATGGTGGTATCTTGAACCGTGTACATCAGTTCAAATATTTGGTACATATTGTGACTGACGACTTAAAGGACAATCTAGATGTTGACAGGGAACGGAGAGCACTGGCGGTGAGGTGTAACATGTTGGTCCGAAGGTTTTCACGCTGTTCAGGTGCAGTCAAAGTGACACTTTTTAAAGCCTACTGTCAAACTTTTTACTCGTGTAGCCTTTGGACATGTTATACTCTGAAATCCGTCAGTGCTCTTCGAGTCCAGTATAACAATCCATTCAGGATGCTGTTGGGGCTGCCACGCTTCTGTAGTGCGTCAGGTATGTTTGCTGACGCGCACACTGATTGCTTCGCTGCAATTATACGCAAGCGTGCAGCGTCATTGTTATACAGAGTGCGTGCCAGTTCTAACAGTCTCTTGTGTGTCATTGCTCAGAAACTGGATTGTCCTATTGTGCACTTTTTGAGTCACCTTCATGTAGTTGACTCAAAAATATCGTGTAATTACTAACATAGTTTTTAAGTAGTGCTACTAACAATTTTATTGTATACTAATATGGTTTTTTTCTGAATTAAATGAATTATTATTATTATTATTAGCAAAATTACATTTAGAGGAACAAAGTCATCACTTAGCAAATCAAGGAAATCAACAAGAGAAATTGTGAGATACAGAGATACCAGGTTTAGCAGATTACACCGAACGGCCGACGGACAGCGCTTCCGCACGTCACGCAGTCTAGACGGAAAGTGAGTCCGACCGGCCGCCTGCAGTAGTTTTATAGTGGCCGCACCCCCCGCGTCCCTGGGTCGGGTAGTTATATCCAACACGGCCATCCTGATCATGCGTCATCCTCGACAGCATCAGAAAGGTCCGGCAGGCTCTGCATGGCTGCTCCATGGGATTCGTCAGCTGGACGAGAAGGCCCAGCGACTGGCTCTGCACCACGATGATCAGGAATGGTGTCTTCAGTCAAGTCATTCTCTATGAAACAAGGAAAATTAACGTCTTTTGGAGAGCAAACACAGTCGCCTAATCTTTTGCTCACACTCAGTTCGTCTTACGTGGCCTTTTCCTTTCATTCATCAGACACATAAACTGACTAGCTAGATAGTCTATGGGGTACCAAGAAGTCATCTTTGTACTCCATAGAGTTCCATTCGTCACACAGAAACATCATAATTCGCGTCATCGACATTCATACATCATGCAACACACATGGATCCATGTTCATTCACTGTCATGTAGGGCGTTTATCGCCGAAAGGATCGTCTCGCTGTCCGTCCTCTACATGACCCATCGTGTAGGGTGATTACCAAATCACCGAAAGGAACGTCTCGCAGTCCGTCCTCTACACGTCAAAACACACGTTATACGGGGACGACATCCGTTATACGTGGGTGGCAAGGCCACTTTTTGTGAGACCGGTCAGGTACCTCGCAGTTTACCTGACGTAGACGTCTCGCAGTCCATCTTCTATCTCACCCCAAGATCTGCACCACCCTCTATGGCAATGCAGACCCCTCATAGTACGCAAGTACACTTACGCTCAAAGAATGCAGCGCAGGTCTCAGGACACCACTCCCCTTTCCAGAGCACCATGTACTGAGCAGCCGCTTGCGTCGTCTTGCCATATGAGCCGGTCAACAAGCGCAGCTCGTACCGCCCACTCGGTAGCGCGCGTGTGACCCTGTACGGACCTCGCATCCCGTGGTCCATCTTTCCAGTTGCCTGCGAAATCTTAATGATGAAAACCAAATTGTTCACATTAAAAACTTTTGGTGGGCATCGATTTCGATTTATGTAATCGTCCTGTCGAGATTGGTTTTCTTTTAGTAGAGCAGTTGCGCAGGCTCGGCGTAACTCTCTTTGTGCTTCACGATTCGGCTGTATACCTTCCAAAGCGACATCACGGACCAGTGACCGGATGACGGGAGTCGCCGCGTCAGTGCCCACCAGCAGATTTAATAGCGACGCCTAAGTCGTCTTCTGCTTGGTCACGTTGAGGGTCAGTTGGAGTCTCCACAGTGTCTCGGACCAGGCAGTCCCTTTGTGATTGGTCTCAATGCGAAGAAGGTTCAGATCGGTGCAGGCGTACCTCTCGACCTGGCCGTTTGATTGGTGCATCTCTGCAGTAACCAAATGTATCTCTGACCCCATGTCTTTAACAAAATCTAGAAACCTAGCAGACTGATACATTTTGCCTCTATCAGTAACAATCAATTTTGGCACACCAAAAAGTGAAACTGCGTTGGTAAACACTCTTAAAAGTTCTTCTACATCCTGCCTATAAATGGGGTAAAGGAGCGTGTACTTAGTAAATGCATCCACAATAAGAAGAACAAACTTGAAGCCGTTTGACTCGGGAAGCGGACCCAGTACATCTGTGTGCACAACTGAAAAAGGTTGATCGGGTTTTTCCCACGAAGTTATGTTTTGTTGTGGAGCCCTAGGCACACGTTTCTTGGAGATGCAAATCAAACAATGTTCAAGGTACTTTTTAACGAATTGCCTTAGGCCTGGAAACCAAAAGTGCCTTAGGATTAAATCCAAGGTCTTGTCATAGCCAATGTGATTGTGCTCGTCGTGGAACACTCGAAGCAGACTAAGTCTGTGACCTCGGGGAACAAAGCAAAGGAATCGCGGCTGTTCGCCAATCGGAGTGTACTCTGTAAACTCTAAGTTTTTGGAGAAGCTCCCGTGTCTCTTCATCTGCAGCTTGCGCTATTCGAGCCTAATTGCGATGTTGAGTGACATGAAGCACCTTAGGAGGGGGTCTCTGCTGAAGTAATCAGCATGTGACATCATCGCCCCTTTTCGGTACTCCATGTCGAAGGTAAAATCTTGGAGGTACATCCACCAGCGGGCCACTCTCGGCAGCAGATCCTTTTTACGTTCGGTGGATTTGAGAGCATTGCAGTCTGTAATTAATTTAAACTGGAGTCCGATCAAGTAGTGTCGGAAATTCTGCAATGCTTTCACAACCGCCAACGTCACTAACTCATAAGAGTGGTATCTACTCTCCGCGCCTTGAGTGGTCCGGCTAAAGTAAGCCACAACTCTTTTGCTACTGTTCGGGTGAGTTTGCAAAAGAATTGCGCCATAACCGATACTGCTCGCATCAGTATGAACCTCTGTGGGTAAATTCGGGTCAAATACAGACATACCAATACAGGTTCATTAGTCAAAATTGAAATAATTTCCTATCTCACGTTTTCCTGTTCAGGACCCCACTTGAACTGAACACCTTTTTTGGTTAGTTGTCAGATTGGGGACGTTTTCGTTGCATAGCCCTCAATGTACTTCCGAAAGTAACCGGCCAGACCTAGAAACTGCCTAACTTGCTTGATGTTTTCCGGGGCGGGCGAGTCTACTAATGCCTAAACCTTGTGAGGGCTCGGCCTAACCTGACCTTGACTTATTATTCGGCCAAGATATTCAACCTCGGTGGTGAGAAAGACACATTTGCGTGCGTTTATTGAAAACCCTGCCTTGGTCAAGGTTGTAAGTACCTGTCGCAACAGGTCGACACCTTCGTCCACTGTGGCACTCATCAACAGCACATCGTCGATATAGACTAGAACTTGTCCCGCGTCGATGAATTTGCGCAGCGTTTTGTTGATGATGCGTTGATACGTTTGACGACCTCCGTGGTCGAGTGGCGTACGCACCGGTTTCAAGGTGTCGCTAGCTCTGAGGTCCCGGGTTCGATCCCCGGACGAGTCAATGTAGAAACAAACTTTTCTACATTGTCTTGGGTCTGGGTGTTCGTGGTACCTTCGTTGTTTCTGAATTCCATAACACAAGTGCTTTAGCTACTTACTTTAGGTTCAGAGCAATGTATGTGATGTTGTCCGCATTTATTTATTATTATTACTAGCTGTGCCCGCAACTTCGTTCGCGTGGATGATGAAACCTTTCAATTAGTTTTTTGTTTTAAGTGCTATTTGTGTAGAACGTTATCTATCGAGCATACCTCTAGGCTAGTGTCATTCGCCTAGCGTATCTCGATGTAGCAGAAAGAGGTGGTCTTTTTCTGGAAGGCATCGTGTTATAATTATATATATATAATATATATATATATACTACTTCTCAGCCGATTTCGGCTATGGTGACTGCTACCGACTATCACATGCAGAGGAGCCAAGGTGGTCAGCTCTCTTGTTCGCCCTTTGATGGCTGCAGTATCCTATCTTATGAGTAAACGTGCGCGCGCATCGGCTGCACGTTAGGACATCGTCGACATAGTTATAAAACATGGCTGCTGGTGGTCTAGCCTTAAGGGCATCACGCTTCGAATCCAATTCTATGAACCTCAATGAACCGCATTCCTCACCATGCACTTCCATTCAGGGCGGCAAATGGCCTGTTTCTCCCATTTCTGGGGAACAATATTGCACCTTTTCATGTGTCTTTTCTGAACGTCCTTGAAGCGTAAGAACTGGCCGCCTTGTTTCCGCTTGCCGTTCTGGAGTTCAGAAAAGAAGATGCGTTTGGCCAACCTATCATCATCCATTCGTAAAACATGTCCACACCATCGGAGCTGTCGCCGCATCAGGTATGCTTCTGACATAGACATTTGCGCGTCGTAGCACTTCGGTATTTCTAATCCGGTCCGACCATTTGATTTTGAGAATGTCTTTTATGCACCTTAAATGAAACCGGTCCAGCGTCCGTATATGTTTCCGATAGAGGACCCATGACGCAGAGTACAGAAGATTTGGGAGGACTATGGCCATGTAAACGGAGATTTTTGTCGAAAGCTTCAAATCATGTGATTGTAAGACTTTGGCTCGTAATTTACCGAAAGCAGCTGATGCAGCGCCTATGCGATGGTTTATTTCGGCGTCAAGGTCACACTTAGCTGTAATTGTGCTGCACAGGTATATAAACGTATTCACTTGCTTCAGCTCAGTATTGCCAATGGTCACCTTGACAGGTTCTGTAGCTCCATGAGAGTCGATTGCCATCACCTCAGTTTTCTTCACACTGATTTTCAGACCGAAACGGCAGCAGACTTCCTGAAGATTCGTAATCAGGTCCTGGAGTTCTTGTGAAGAGTTGGTAACAAAACACAGATCATCAGCATACATGATCTCCGTTATAAGAGCGTGTGATACTTTTGTGTAAGCTTTTAATCTGGCCAGGTTGAAAAGTCCTGAAACGTATTTTGATTCCAGCAGAAGTTTGTTCGAGTGCTTCACTGACAACGACAGAAAAGTAAAGAGCAAACAGTGTTGGTGCAAGCACACAACCTTGTTTAACCCCACAACTGACAGGGAAGAACTCTGACTGATCACCATTATAGGTAACACAGCAGGTCATTTCGTCGTGAAGAAGGCGAATCATTCTAACAAACTTCTCAGGAGAACCTAATTTTGCCAGTAAAGTCCAGAGGGCTTCCCGCGGCACACAGTCAAAATGCTTTCTCCAAGTCCACGAAGCACATATACAAAGGTTGACTGTGTTCGCGACTTTTTATCTGGAGTTGCCGGATGGAAAAGATGGCCTCGCAGGTGGGACGAAACCCAATAGAGTTTCTGGCAATATGTCTTCGGAGACGGGTAAAAGCCGGTTGAGAAGAACTCTGGCGAATATCTTCCCAGGGACAAAGAGGAGCGATATACCCGGTAGGAGTTGCAGTCAGAACGGTCTCCTTTGTTTTTATACAGGGTCTCTATACGGGATATTTTAAATTCAGGCGGTATTATTTCCTCGTTCCAAATGCGATCAAAAATTTGCCAGATGTAAGTGTGAAGTTGCTCCCCTCCGTATTTAAGCAGTTCTCCGGCGATGTTATCAACGCCAACTGCTTTTTTATTTTCTGCTCTTTTGTGGCTCGAACTACTTCAGCAAAAGTCAAGTGGCTCAGCAAGCGAATCATTCAGCGGCAAAGGACGAATACGCTTTATAATATAAAGCGTATTCGTATGATCAAGATCTGCTAATCGATCTACATTGAGCAGATTGTTAAAGTGCTCTGCCCAACGATCAAGTATATCCTGCTTAGCAGTGAGTTTTTGAGAACCATCTAGGGATCTTAGTGGTGTGGTATTTTTAATGGAAACGCCAATCAACTTATGCATTTCTTCACAAAAAGCGCCTAGTTGGTGTGTGTCTGCGAGCCAATGTATCTGTTTTGCCTTTTCAAGCCACTATCTATCTTTCATGTTCCTTGTTAATCTTCTTAAGGAATCACCACTACTTCGGACTTCTTGAGTGAGATTATGATTACCTTCATTACGCTTTATGAGTATACGATGCTGTTTGAATGCTTCAGTTAGGGCCCTATCATTTTGGTCAAACCAGTCTACGTTGTTACGTTTTTTGCGTCCTATGATTTCTGTAGCCACAGTCAGTACGGAGGATGACAACTGTATCCAGTTTGATATTAGGTCACCTTGCTGGGCATCAAACCCATCTAGCGTGTCTATCAGTCCTTCCTGGTATTTTTCTCGAAGGTCCGCACAATTTAGTCGTTCTAAATTGAGACATATTGGTTTAGCCCTGCAGGGTCTTCGTGGTTCGCGAAGGCGGAGTCTCAATTTAGTTACCAGAAGCCGGTGGTCTGTCCAGCAATGCGCGCCGCGCATGACGCGGGTGATATGCACCTGGGAGATGTCCCTTCGTCGGGTTATGGCGTAATCGAGGAGGTGCCAGTGTAAAGAACGTGGGTGCATCCAGGTGGTTTTGAATTTGTCACGAAGCCTAAACAGAGTGTTAGTGATGGTAAGGTCGAATTGGGCACAGAGTGTGAGTAGTAATTGTCCGTTACTATTCATATTGCCCACACCATTATTTCCAATCACGCCCGGCCACGACTCAGTATCTCTGCCAACCCTTCACCCAGCAGAAGTATTTGCTTGTTTGAACGTATGTTGCTAAGGCATTGGCAAAGTTCTTCATAAAACTGATCTTTGACACTGTCCTCGTTACGCATTGTTGATGCATATACGCTTATCATATTCAGGTAGTTGTTGATTTGTAGGTGAAGGCGCAGTGTGATAATGCGGTAAGAGATGTATTGCGGATATTCAGACAGTTTTTGCGCGATGGTGGATTTGACGGCAAACCCTACGCCAGCTAACCTTCGTTCCGTTTGGGGTCGTCCTTTTCAGAAGAATGTGTACCCACCACCGATTTCCTCGAGTTCGCTTAACGCAGCTACATCTACGTTGTAGCGACCAAGTTCGCGTGCCACGACAGCAGTTTTACGCTCCGGGCAAAATCTTTAAGACTATTTTTAAAGAAGAGCCCTAACACCTAGCGCCTACCTACACTTATATGTATATACCAATAAATAAGCAAAATCGACTATTCCAAGTCGCGGGCACAGCTACAATATTTATTTAGAAACTCTAAATGAAGATAAGATACCCAAAAATCAAGGAAAGAACCGCCTAACCTATACCAAATACTTACTATGTTTATTTACAAAATTTTAAAGAAAATTAAGAAAAGGAACCTAACCTACAAACCCTAAAATATAAATAAATGATATATGCAAACAGTCAGCATTCAAGTGAATCTCAATAATCGAATGCAACTATGCGAGGCGTGTACGTACTCTGATAAAATAGCTCAACAAATGTTCGCCATGATTCTTTAAATTGTCATAACTTTTTTATTTATGGACCGATTGACATGAAATAAACACTAAATGTTAAGTGAAGTTTACTACAATATATTAGTGAAAACCGCATCTAAATCGAATAAGCCGTTTCTGATATTAGCGTGCACAAACACACAGACAAACAGACAAACCGACAAACAGACAAACAGACAAAAAAATTAATAATTACAATTTCGGGTTCGGCATCGATATAATAACAACCCCTGCTACTTTTTTTATATATATTTCCATTGTACAGACACCACTTTTCTACAATTTTATTATATGTATAGATATAGATTTGTGGAGTAGCGAAGTGGACTGTATGAGAAAAATATCTATAGGCTGGTAAAGAACTTGGAGTGCTACATGTGGACCCGAGTTGGACAAACCCCGCAAAGAGAACTGAAGTACGACTCACCGTTCCTCTGCAACGGCCGGCTTCCCGATGGTGATTCAAGGTTGCTGAAGACCGCCTGGCTGTCCACACAATTTCACAACACACGGTGTTGACAAAAGTTCCTGTTTTCAAAATTTAAAGCACACGCACGGCGCACGCGATGTTCTTCAGCCCGGGACGCGACGACGACTCACTCGTTCGTGCGGGCACACGAGATGGCGCTAGCCCCATTCAGCCGATAGGTGCGCGGCGCGCTACTATTGCTCATGTGTTGGTGCGGTGACACACGGTACCACCGAACCGAGCTTTGGTATGGCGGCCGCACTCAGCTACTTTGAAGGATATGTCCAACTACGGGTTAGATACTCAACACACCCCCTACCGAAACCATAGTGATGGTTTCTACAATTAAATTAAAAAAGAAAAGAGACTAACTCTAAAGAACTTTTGAGTTAAAAAAAATTAAACTATTACAATAAACCTAAATTTAGATCCCTAAGTTCCTATACTAAACAAAAGCTTAATTTTTTTACAGGAATGAAGTTAATTAGTATAGGGTAACGGACTGAGTTTATTGACTGGTCTTTGTAAGACACTCTTTTCAGTTTGTAAGGTCACACATCTGACTAATCCGTCAGGACCTGGATGTACTTTTTTAATTTTACCTAAAGGCCAGTTACAAGAAGGAACATTATCAGTTCTAATAAGAACAAGATCTCCAACCTTTAGGTTGGTGGAAGAGGTAAACCACTTTGCTCTTTGTTGAAGAGTATTCAAATATTCGCGGCTCCAACGTTTCCAAAACAATTGAGAATACTTTTGAACATATTGCCAACGTGACAGTCTATTGATAGGTATATCTTGAACGTTATATTCCGGTATAGATACTAAACTACGACCAATGAGAAAGTGTCCGGCGGTTAAAACGTTAAATTCGTTAGGATTGTCACTAGCTGGTAATGGACACAACGGGCGCGAATTCAAGACAGCTTCGGCTTTACAAAAAACGGTAGAAAGTTCCTCAAACGTTAAGGATTTTTCTCCGACACTACGTACTAAATGATATTTAGTGGCCTTTATGCCAGCTTCCCAGAGGCCACCCATGTTTGGGGCACTCGGGACGTTAAATTTCCATATTAACTGCCTTTTGGCGCAGCCATCAGAGATGTCAGATTCACTCTCACGCAAGAACTTTTGTATCTCAGAAAGATGTTTACTAGCCGCAATGAAATTTGTACCACAGTCAGAATATATAACTGAACAGAGACCTCTGCGCGCTACAAACCGGTCTAAACATGCGAGAAAACTATCAGCTGAGAGGGAAGACAACACCTCCAAATGCACTGCTTTTGTCGAAAAACAGATAAACAATGCTAAATAAGCTTTGAATGTCTTAGCATTTCGACGTAAGCTTTCTTTAACTAAAAATGGACCACCGAGGTCTACTTCGACGTGAGTAAATATTTTATTTGGTAACAATCGAGTTGGTGGCAACGGTGCCATTTCAGGTTGCAACAATGATGGTTTACATTTAAAACAAATTTTACATTTGGATAAAACGGATCTTATGACGCTACTAGCCTAGTCATTAGACTATCTTTAGGAAGAAGACGTGGATGTTTAGCATTATAAGGAAGTTCTGAGTGACCGATGCGACCCCCTACCCTGAGAAAACCGGATGAATCGACAAATGGAGATAATTTACGGAGTGCAGGTACGTATTTCTTATCCTTAATCATTTTTATTTCAGATTCATAATAGGCACTCTGAATCTAGACACGCGGCCGCGTGTCAAGCCAAGTTCAAGCAAACTGGCTAGACAGCGCCAAGTGTATCATTACACGAACCACTTGGTGCCACTTTTGACCCTTCCATAACTCAAAAGCTCTTTAACGTAAACACATAAAATTACGTGTGTTTTATTATATCCATAAGGACATCTAGAAGCCCAAATTTCATGAAGCTAGCTCAAACGGTTATAAAGATATGAAGGTCAAAAAGTCGTAAATTTTAATATTGACTGACTGACATATAGTACCTAAACCTAACCTACTTCCAGATGACCTAGAAAGATGAAATTTGGAATCCAGCTCGGTAATTGTGTGTAAGCGAAGGAAAAAGTCTAAAAATAAAAAAAAGTTAAAAATAGGGGGGTCCCCATACAAAATTTTGTTTTTTTTTTTTTTAATTGTAGCCTTGGAACCGTTATAAGCTGCTATTTGAAACTATCCCAATATATGTATTAATATATCTTCTATATAACAGAAATATAAAAATAAATTCAAGTCAAAAAATAAGTGATATCACTATACAAAAAACTTGTAATTTAATACGCGTTAAACAACCGGCCAACGGTGTGTTTTCGGCGGCGCGCGGCACCATGCAGCGGAAACGCAAGAAATAACATTAAATCTCAATACCTACCTAGTTTTCTTTACAAAAAGTAATGATATCCCACCAAAAACATAAATGTAAAAAAGGAAAGCCAAGTTCAATACACAAAAAGAATGGAGATCTCAATGAGTGCCAAGTTCTATGCAAAATCCAAATATGTATTTATAGGAACAAAATATCATTATGAACAAGTATTAAACTCTATTTCTTTGCTTTATTGGATACCTATATAACAATTGCTGTCATTTAAAAATGTAAGATATTAAATTAGGTTAGATTTGACTTGGCCAGTTTTTATCAGAATTAAAATACATATATATATATGTATATTATATGTGAGATGATATGAATAACTTTATAAAATGACTGATGTAATGAAAATTGGCCAAGTCAAATCTAACCTACTTTAGGATCTCACATTTTTAAATGACAGCAATTGTTATAGGTATCCAATAAAGCAAAGAAATAGAGTTTAATACTTGTTCATAATGTTATTTTGTTCCTATAAATACATATTTGGATTTTGCATAGAACTTGGCACTCATTTAGATCTCCATTCTTTTTGTGTATTGAACTTGGCTTTCCTTTTTTACATTTATGTTTTTGGTGGGATTCACTTTACTAGAGTATCTAATGCTGTTATATTGATAGTGTTGACGACGTACGAACAGCCATGTTTACATTATTACGTTTCAATCTTAAAATCCAAGCAATTGACCTTTGTAATCTAGAAAATGATGAAAATCTTTTAAATATTCTTTCACAAAACTCCCGTTTAGTTTCATTAGACAACTCCTTATTTTCTACTAATAAATTCACAGATTTTAACTCTGGTAATTTATCATTATTTTCATTAACAAAAATAAAAATAGGCCAATCGATACCGACATGCCGCCAATAGTGAGAAGGTAAGACTTCTAGAATTTGTGTCACACGGTGGCAAACAAAAGTTTTATGTTTATAAGCTTCAGTTTGAAGCCATGACAATACGATTGTCGAATCTGACAACGCTGTTATTTTAGTAACTTTAATACGAGTCAAGATATCACAAACCGATTTTATTAATTTACTCAATAAAACAGCACCCATTAATTCCAACCGAGGAATCGTGATAGGTTTTATAGGCGCAACCTTAGATTTTGCAGTCACTAAACGCACTTTCACATTATTGTGATCGCGACTGATAACATAAACACATGCAGCGTAGCCACGTGACGACGCGTCACAAAAACCAATTAATTCACATTCCGTTTGTCCCGGCAATAACATGTGACGTTCGATTCGTAAATCAGCTAACAACGGTAGTTCAGAGATAAAATCTTGCCATGTCTTTTTTATGGTATCTGGTAACCTCTCATTCCATCCAATACCTAATTTCCAAAGATCGTGCATTATTTCCTTTGCCACGAAAGTACATGGCGCGATAAAACCCACGGGATCGTAAATCGACGCTAATAATTTTAGTACTGTAAAACTCGGAAGGGAAAGGGGCAAAATCAAACACGGAACACATTATAATCAATATATTAACAATTAAATTACAGAAACAATTACTTACACTATTGCACGTTCGACGGCGCCAACCAAACTGAATTACATTCACATTGACAACTTGACGTTACAATGACATGACAGACTTGACACAAGAGACATGACATAAGGAACGAATGAATGATTGAGTGTTGGGATCGATATGCTAATCGATACCAACTTAACGTGCCTCTGAATATAAAAATATAACCCTAAAACATAATACGTGTTACAGTCGGCCATCCTTCGCATAACGTGTCCTCACGTTAACCGACACAAAATAATTCGCTATTAAAGAAAGCTATGTTAAACAAAATAAGACTCAATACATTATATAAATTTTGTGGCCGAAACTTAATATCTGATTATAAACATAATTATGTAATCACTGCTGTAGTGTTGTGCAACAACTCCTGGGCGGCAAGACCATATGCCTCTCATGCCCGCTACACAACACACTTCCTACTATAGTGGTGCGGGGTGACAGCAACTTCCTTCACAGTCAGCCCACTGTCACTGCGAAGTCACGCAACAACTCCTGGGCAGCAAATTCATATGCCTCTCATGCCCGCTACGTGACCCCCGACCTACTTATCTATAATGGTGCGGGGTGACAGCTACTTCCTTCACGGTCAACCCGCTGCCATTGCGAAGTCGTGCAACAACTCCTGGGCGGCAAGTTCATATGCCTCTCATGCCCGCTGCGCGACACCCTCGCTGGTCACTTGGTAAGTTCACTTAATATATATTTTTTTTTTTCGCAAATCAGTAAATAAATTAAAGTATACATCAAATCAATCACTCCCAATTGTTTTTAAATTATTTTGTATCTAGTTATTAAAATGTTATGTTTTCACTTTACAATTTTTGATTATGTAGTAAACATTATTTTGTATTTACTTTTAACCATTCACATTATGTCCGCTTTGTATATTCTGTCTGTATGTAATTTAATATTACAAGCCTTATTTTATAACATATTTCTTTTATTTATTCAATCGAAACCCTCATTATCACTACAATCACTACTTTCATGTGAATGACAAGCAGCTTCATTAAAACTCAACCATGGAAATATCTTGTCAACTGATACAACATTTTCATATCGTTGTCCCTTCCTGGTCAACGGGGTATCCTCTACTAAGTAGCGGTCGTTCGGTAGAACCTTTTTAATTCTATAAGGCCCTTGGCATTTTGCCTCTAGCTTTTTGGATTGACCGGGCCCAGTTACAATTGCTCTGGCTATACGGACTAGATCGCCCTCCTTATATTTCCTACTTTCCTTCCTACGTCTATCAAACCTACTTTTCATAATTTGTTGATTCTTTCTAATAAGTTCACTCGCCTCAGAACGGATACTATCTAATGTCTTACTATTTGTACCTTCGACTATATCGTCAGCTATATCGTTAAGCAAACCTTGTGCTGGGTTACCGACTTTCCTACCTAAAAGAATCTCAGTTGGAGTTTTCTTAGTGACTTCATGTACAGTGGTGTTGATACCGAGCTGTACATCAGGCAACAATTCGTCCCAAGTATTGTTGTCTTTTCCATGAGCCATGGATCCTAGAGAGGCCAAAATTGTACGGTTGTACCGCTCAACTTGGCCATTTGCCCGGGGAGTAGCCACAGAGTTCAAGATATGCTTAGTTCCAATTGAATTCACAAATGACTTAAACTTTTTACTGGTAAAGCTGGTGCCTCTATCGGTAATAATGCGCGTGGGACTACCAAAGTAGCTAAACAGGTTTTTAAATGCTTTAATGGTCTCTTTAGTTTTTGTGCTTTTGACAGGAGTCAAACACACATACTTGGTGTATGCATCGACGATGACTAATATATAGACATTACGTCGTTTACTTCGTGGAAAGGGGCCTAGATGATCCGCATGTAGTGTGTGAAATGGGATCTCGATTTTGGGTATTGGGTGGAGAAACCCTTCCTTCGCTCCTGACGGGAGCTTGTGATGGGCACACTGAAGACAAGCGCTAACATATTTCTTAATGAATTTACGCATTTTCGGGAACCAAAAGAGCGACCTCACTCTTTGCAAGGTTTTCTCAAACCCGAAATGTCCAACGTCATCGTGGTTAGTCTTCAGCACTTGCCATCGAACCCCACAGGGTACCAACCACCTCAACGTTCCATCACCAAGGATGCGAAATACCCGGCCGTTTTTGATCTTGTATTCCTTATAAACATCTGCGATCTTCGGGGTTTCAGGTTCCTCTAGGATATCCTTAATGCGCCTTACTTCCTCATCAGATGACTGCACTGTAGCGATCCAATCCTCGGAGTTCACTGAGAGGATGTCAAGTGTATGCACGGCTTCAGCACACTCACCTTCGACAGGGCCTCTGCTGAGCGCATCCACGTGAGACATTCTCTCTCCTGGACGGTATTCAATGTCGCAGTCAAACTCCAAGAATTGAATCCACCACCTAGATATCCGGGGAACTAAGTCTCTCTTGGTGAACGTAGAACGCAGAGCGTTGCAGTCCGTAACAATAGTAAACTTAATTCCGATGAGGTAAATGCGAAACTTACTGAGTGTACTAACGACAGCCAATGTCTCCAGTTCGAACGAATGGAGTTTCATTTCGTCTATGGTGGTCTGCCTGCTGAAGTACGCTACTGGACGCCAAGGGTCATCCCCAGTTCTTTGGAGTAATATCCCGGCTACTCCGAATTTGCTGGCGTCAGTATGAACCTGTGTTTGTGCGCTATGGTTATAAAGGGCCAGTACCGGTCTATTGATCAAACAGCTCTTAAGGGTTTCAAAGGCGTCAGACTCCGCGTTTTCCCATTTCCACTGCACGTCTTTCCTCAGGAGATTTGTCAAAGGTCTAGCTATCATCGCAAATCCCTTGACAAACCTCCTAAAGAAGCTGGCTAGGCCGATAAATCGCCTAACTTCGTGCTGATTACGCGGTTCAGGAAACTTAGCGACAGCCTCAACCTTTTGAATCCCTGGTCTAACACCGTGTCCATCAATTTGAAAGCCAAGAAACTCTATTTGCTCCTGGAAAAAACTACACTTTTCTAACTTTAAAGTAAGTCCAGCCTGTTTAAGAAGATCCAAAATTTCTTCGAGTCGTAATAATCCCTCTTCGAAATTTTTAGAAGGGATTAGGATGTCATCCATATATATAATGACGTAGCTAGCTTTGGATTTACTTAGGATTTTATGAATAGCGCGTTGAAAGACTGCAGGGGCATTCGCCAACCCAAAAGGCATACGGGTATATTCGTACTGCCCATCGGGTGTGACGAATGCTGTCTTCTCACGAGATTGCTCCGCTATCGGTATTTGGTGATATCCCGATGCCAAATCCAAAGACGTGAACAGGGACTGTCCCGATAACTGGTCCAGTAAATCCTCTATCCGAGGCAGCGGGTAGTGGTCTCGTTTGGTGCGACTATTCAGGGCCCTATAGTCGACACAAAGCCGTTTTTCCCCCGACTTCTTCTGTACCAGCACAATGGGGCTAGCATACGGGGAGCTTGATTCACGAATGATACCGTGAGTCATCATATCACTTACCATATCTCGAACCAATTTACGCTCTGAGTGTGGTAAGCGATAAGGCCTATATACAACAGGGGTCGTATCCTTGAGACATATTTCCATCTCAGTGACTGTTGTGAATCCTAGATCGTTCATACCATTGGAAAAACAAGCTTTAAATCTAGACAGTAACTCGGTACACTGTTTGATTTGTATTTCAGTCAATTGCTGACCATATTTAATAGTTGCGATATCAGAATTACTTTCTTCTCTAGATACTTCATAAATAGACATCAGATTCAATATAACGTGCTCTAGTGATGAGCGTATTCTTCGCGATTATTACCGGTTTACCACCAACATTTTGCAGTAACAATGAGCAGGTGCCCTCAGCTATGTGGTACTCCCCTGGCAAGAGATAATATTCGTTGCCAACACTGCCCCTAATTGTACCGTTTACGTAAATATTTCCACTAAGATTGTAAAGTGACTTGACAGGGACACACCTCATCTGGCCTATACCTATTTCTGCGTCGCTTTTGGATATGAGAGATAGTTTAATTGGTGGCTCTTTATAGACACGTTCAAACTTTAGGTCCGTAGTTGTCTTTGTGATTTGTAAATTAGGCCGTTCAGTAAAACTGTGCCCAAGCAAAACGCTGTAGCCGATCAATGCGTCAACTTTTCCAGAATACCTTGGACTTCAATATCTACCCTAGTGCTACCTCTAGGTAAATATGGAATATTTCCTAATCCGCGTAAGAATGGACCGTCAACATTTTTCCATTGCAACCCTAATTTTTTAGCATCACTTTCACGTATAACTGTCGCTTCACTACCTAGATCCACCAAACAATCGATAGGACTCCCGTTGACCTCTATGATTAATTTGTACTTGTTACTAGACTCGTTTTGAAGTGAAACCTTAAGGACACTCTTGTCTTTCTCACTCATCTGCTGATCCTTAATCTTATTAGTACAATTTGTAGACGTGTGGCCCATAAGGTTGCACTTCGTACATTTAATAATTGGTTTGGGACACTTAAAGCTCGGGTGCCCTACCTCCCGACAATTAAAGCAAGTCATAGTGTTTTTATCATACGGTTTACGATTGTTTTTGTTCAGTGTAGTATCACTAGAATTGCTGGTGTTATTCGGTAAGCGGGTGTCACGACTACTACGTCCTTTGGACTCCATCTGTTCTCGCGAAAAGGGCTTAATAGTTTTGAAGAATTCGTGTACTTCTTCAGGTTTTTCAAATTTAGCCGCTTGGGCCCCTACTCGCACGCCCCTATCATCAATTCCATGGACCAGACAGTCTACTGCTTGTTTATCAAAAATCTTACAGCGATTGAGAAGATTTATTTTCGCAAAATAATAAATTTCTAAGGACTCTCCGGGTCGTGCTCTTCTATTAAGCATTTCCATTAGCAAATCAGCGTAATTCTCAGTTGCTGGGAAGGATTCTTTGAGCATGACTTTCCATTCGCCCCAGGTATGCTTAATAGAAGGCAACCCCTGATACCATATACGAGCATGTCCAGTAAGCTTAGGCAGGGCATAGTGAATTTTCTGCTTTTCGTTCCAACCATAAATTTCGGCACATTCCTCAATCTTGTCAAGCCATGCGTTAATGGTTTGTTCTTTGGATAGTGGGTCAAATTCTGGCACGACATTATTGAGGCTCGAAAGGAATTCACGATCCCCTGACCTACCTTTCAAAATATTTAAAAACTCCTCCAAAAATTCTGAGGGTTCTAATCTGGGTTTCTTAGACCTAGGTTTATTGTCCGTATTCGAATGAGAAGAATTCAAATGAACATGTAAATCCGATGTACCTCGCTTGCCTGTTGAAGGGCTCCGATGTAAATCCCCCGACGCTTGTCTGCGATGAACCTGGTCTTCCAATAACCTCAGCCGCTTCCTCGTCTCTGACAACTCTCGTTCCGGTTCACGCGATGGAGTGCGATGATCTCCACGATGGGAACGACCACGACGCGAATGGCGACTTCGGCTTCGCGTCTCTCGGCAACGCGAACGCCGATGAGTATTTCGGCTGCAACAACGGCTACGGCTGTGGCTGCGGCTACGCCTGCTACCACGCCTGCTACCGTGCCTGGTACGGCTGCGCGATACTCGACTACTTCGCATCTCGTGGTCCAAATTGTAGCACGGTGTAGTCAGCCTCTTTGGTTTATTCGCTCCGCATTTGTCGCTCATTATCTGAAACTTACAGTTCTGACTTTATTCTAATCAGTATAGCTAGACTACATGTTCGTTTTTAAATTAGGTGGATGTTTAAGCACAATACTTTTACGACTGGTCATGAAAATTACAATAAGATACAATTTGATGAATAATATTTAGTATGGTGGTGGGTCTAATCAAAATTAAATTAAATCCGATAACATCCTATGAATCTTTTGTTGAAATTCAATTTTAACGGCCATGAACAGCTTATGGCCCTTTATTCTGTTGAGTTATATTAATATTTTGACAAAATAATAGGTTTGCAACACGTGGTCTTAATGGCGGTTTTTACCAGATTCGAAATTAAATAAATCTATTCGCATCCATCTAATCTTTACTCGGAAATTATAATTATACATTCGAATACATAGATTGTTTAGAGTTACAATAGATTTTGACAATATTTTACAGAAATTTATCATTACAATGGCCGCACCATTTTGTTTTTTAACTATTATGGCGCGTAGGTTATTTATGCAAAAACTGTTCGTTTTCACACCGATCCCACTTCTGAGATGTAAAACTCGGAAGGGAAAGGGGCAAAATCAAACACGGAACACATTATAATCAATATATTAGCAATTAAATTACAGAAACAATTACTTACACTATTGCACGTTCGACGGCGCCAACCAAACTGAATTACATTCACATTGACAACTTGACGTTACAATGACATGACAGACTTGACACAAGAGACATGACATAAGGAACGAATGAATGATTGAGTGTTGGGATCGATATGCTAATCGATACCAACTTAACGTGCCTCTGAATATAAAAATATAACCCTAAAACATAATACGTGTTACAGTACTGACCGCTTGGTGGAAACGATCAGTTTTATTAACTGAAAAAATAAAATTATCGGATGCCGGAATCCATTTAAGACCTAACACCTTAACTGTACTTTCATCATCACCTTTAAAAGTAACTCTTGACGATTACTTATCCACTTCTTTAAAATAAAATTGGCGCTTTCAAAAATACCTATCAATTGATCTTGAACCAAACAGGCTTGGTCATAAGTGTTACATGAATATAATATATCATCCATGTATACGCTCTCACGGAGAACTTGAGCGGCGAATGGAAAACGTTTCCCTTCGTCCTCAGCCAATTGAAGAAGTGTTCGAATTGCTAAGAAAGGCGAACAACTAAGTCCGTAAGTTACGGTTTTTAACTCGTATAATTTTATCGGATCGTTAGGCGAATACCGATATAAAATATGTTGATAACAACGGTCCTCTTTTTTTAATAAAATAGCACGGTACATTTTACAAACGTCGCTAACTAGACAATATTCAAAAAGACGAAAATTTAAAATTATTGCCGCTATGTCCGGATATAACTTAGGGTCGACTAATAACGGTTTGAATTCATTTATTTCTAAAGATTACAAATCACTTGTACAGAAATAAATACTTAATATTACACATATTATACATTTTTGTTGTCCAGGAGTAGCAAGAGCTTATAGTGTTAACATAACGAAATTATAGAAGGTTATTTTAAAAACAGTTTTGTATTGCCTACCGCCGTGCGGCGCGCTGTCGCGGCCGCCGTGCGGTGACTCGTTAACTTTGTTCGAGTTGTTTGAAATCTAAAGACTCGTTTACACTGGAGGCAAGCAAATTATTTTCATTAAATTAATTATTTTTCTGATGACCTTTTAAGATGTGACATTTTAGTAATTTTTTAAACAGTAATATTGATTGTGTATTTTTTATATCTTTTGGTAGTGAGTTATAAAGTTTTGCTCCCTCATATGTTACAGTTTTTTTTCCATAGTTAGTTCTGATACTACCTAGTATCAGAACTAACTATGGAAAAAAAAATGTGTAAATCTTGTGCGCGTCTCAGAATACGTTTTTGTACCTGTATGATTTTTGTGAATGTGATTTGTGTGTGCAAGTCTTTTGAAAGAATTTTACGAACTAATATACACGTGTTATATAAATATATATCAGAAATGTTAAATAGCTTGGCTTGCTTGTAAATTTTGTGTGTAGGGGTCAGATAGTGGTAGTGAAATAGGACCTTTATAATTTTGTTTTGCGCTCTTTGTAGCTTTTCTAGGTTGGTTTTAGCTGCTGAACCCCACAGTTCTATAAGATATTCAATGTGCGGTTTTACTAATGAATTATAAATAGTGTGGCGGACTTTAAGAGGAAAACATCTCACAATTCGACGTAACACCCCCGTTAGGCTTGATATTTTTGAACAGATTTTTTCTATATGTGGTTGCCATGTAAGTTGATTATCCAGAATAAGTCCGAGATATTTTTCTTCATTAACTTTATTTAAATTTACTCCATTAATACTAAGAGGTTTGTGATTTGAGATTTTTTTGTTCTTAGCTGCAAATATTATATAGTTAGTTTTGGATGTGTTTATAGTTAACAGGTTATTTAAAAACCATCTTTCCAAAATGATTAGATCCTCTTGTGCGTCCTGTATTATTGAGTCAATTTTATTTATTTATTTATTTATTTAGGGAAAACAAACAATTGTACAATGTATGATACAATAAATACAGATAATATTGAAAATTAGGCAAATGTACAATCCACGACGTTTCCACAGATTACTATAATTAGAGTACGGTGTAGACACAATATTTTACATTATAACAACATGAATATAAATTAGTAGACAAGAGGTAATCATCAAACAACAACGGGGAGAAACAAGAAGCAAACTATCGTAAGTTATTTAACATTATAGCTTACACAAATGCAGACTATCCACTAAACATTTTTTGAAGTTATGACGGTCTAAAGCGAAAATGTCTATGTTAATAAAATGTTCATTATAGATCTTAACTATTCTATGGAGAGGCGCCCGTTCACCCGCATGTGTACGACAAAGTGTCGTGGCAAAAAACGGGTAGACGCGAGCCTCTCGCCGTATAACAGTTCTGGGAACAACATAACATAAATTATTGATTATATCTGAACAATCAATTTTATTGTGCAACAGATCATGAAGCATCATTGTTTGAAGCAGGATGCGCCTATGTTCCAACGTAAGAAGGTTAAACTTATCCAAGGACTCGGTGTATGAGCTACGTTCCATATGGCACCTGAACTGCATTGTTCTTAAAAACTTGCGCTGTACGTTTTCTAAGGCGAGAATGTATTTTTTATAGTAAGGATCCCATATCATACAGGCATACTCAATTTGTGGTCGAATTATAGAGTTAAATAGATGCAGAAAAGTTGTTGGCCGCTTGAAATCCAGCGATGATCTCATTACAAGATGATACATTTGAAATGCCTTGGCGGTAATTTTATCAATGTGTAGATTAAGGTGTAGTTTAGAGTCCAATAAGATACCCAGGTCAATGATCTGAGTCTCTCTAAGAAGTAGTTCGTTGCAAAGAGAATAATTAAAACTAACGATGTTTTTATTTTTAGTGAAGCTAATATACCTACACTTATTTACACTTAATTTGAGTTTATTAACTTCACAAAAAATCGATAACCTATTGAGATCATCTTGTAAGAGGTAACAGTCATTGATAGTCAAAATTTTTCTAAAAATTTTGAGATCGTCAGCGTAGAGCAAAAAGTCACTATTTCGAAAGCAGTAGCCGATGTCATTTATATATATCACGAATAATAAGGGGCCAAGAATCGATCCCTGCGGTACACCGGAGGTAGCAAGAAAGGTGTCAGAATGGTATCCATTACTCACAACAGTCTGATTGCGGTTACTGATGTAAGACTGAAACCAGCGTAACAAATTGCCTCTAATGCCATTGAATGCGATTTTGTTCAGCAATATTTCGTGGTCTACTCTATCAAATGCCTTTTTAAAGTCTGTATATACGGCGTCCGTTTGTGATCTTACGTCCATATTTTTGAATAAGTAATTTGTAAATAGCATTAAGTTAGTAGCAGTAGATTTATTTTTGACAAAGCCGTGTTGTTGCTGAACCAATTGTTGATGAATGAAAGGATAGATTTTGAGATGGACTAGTTTTTCGAACAGTTTAGACAAGGCGCAAAGTAGGGAAATAATTCTATAGTTTTCAACATTTTGCCTAGAGCCACTTTTGAAGACAGGAACTAAATTTGCATTTTTCCAAATTGAGGGAAATACAGCACCCTGAATACATTTGTTAAAAATAATCGTTACAGGTTTAGAAATGGTGTCTGAAGTCCACTTTAGAAAGCATTGAGGTATCCCATCCGGTCCTGGACCTTTAGTAATGTCCATCAGCTGTAACTGTTTGCGAACCAAAGAGTCGCTGAAATGTAAACTATGAAGGGAGGTGTGACTAGAGTTAGATTGCTCAAATGTTGGACACCAGCAGAGAGATAGACTAGTCGGTTCATAAACTGACTGAAAGAAGTCAGAAAAGAAGTTACATATTTTATGAGGGTCGCTAGAAACATCACCTTTATAAAACATACGACCAGGGACACCTGTCTTGCCTCGGCGGTTCGCTATGTATGTCCAAAAATGTTTAGGGTTAAGCTGAATACTGTCTTCGACACTTTTCATGTAAATGAGGTAACATTTGTTGCATTCGACTTTAAAACGAGCTCTGTATGAAGAAAATATTTCATAGTCAGATAAATTTTTGTAATTTTTCCACTTACGCCAGGCTTTCTTTTTATAATTAAAAATTCGAATAAGAGACTTCGAAAACCAAACGGGAAAGTCAGGGTTTTTATGCCTCGATAAAGGTACACGATCTTTTATTATACCGTATAAGTAGTTGTAAAAAACATCTACACTTGATTCAGCAGACTGGTTATCAAAGATTGAATCCCAGTCAATTTCATCAAGATCCTGGTTAATAAGCTGATAGTCGGCCTTCCGAAAATTATACCTTTTAATATGTTGTTTGGGCATTGAGTTGACGTTAATATTTAATGAGAGCAGGGTAAAAAATGGAGGATGATGACTATCAACTTGGATCAATTCCTGGTTAGGTTTGTAAACACCGCAATCGTTATTAGATAGGAGTAAGTCTAGTATGCGCCCATTTGAATTAGCAAAGTGATTATGTTGCTTCAAATCGTGAACCGTCTGGAAATCTCTTAACCGTTGACATTTATTTTACATTATTCAGTGGCCTGATTTTACATAAATCATTTGAGGATTTAATGGCTATAGTAGAAAAATTTTCGGACCGCTTTACGAGAATAGTAGCATGCTTTATCCAAACGAATTTGTACTCATACTTCTTTGCCAGATCACGCGTCTCCCTTAACAGCTGCTTCTTCTGGAGAGTTAGGTGTTCGTTAACGTAGATAGTCCGAGGCGCTCCTAGGATACCTATGTCGGTGGAGGTCAGGCCTTTTTTTAGTCGATAGGCGCTTAGGATATTATCTCTTTGGCAGCGAGTTTGGAGTTTAGCAATTATATTTTTAGGCTTTTCGTTGGAAGCAGCGTGAGGCACGCGATGAACGGTGATTATATCAGCTCGTGGTATGGCACAATCAATTTTTTTCCCGATGTTTTCTATAACAGTGAAAAGGTTCTCATCACGCCGTTCAGGAACGTTAGATATTTCCAGGTTACACATCCGGGCTTGCTGCTCCAAATTATCTATTTTCTCTTCAAGGGCTTTTATAACATTTTGCTTCAAGATCCGCTCTTCCAGGCTATTAAGTCTTATTAGGTGGTCGTCGTATTTATCCGAGACAAACTGAGCTGTGTTTTTAATATCGGCAACTTCCTCAGACAATACGGAAACAGACTTTTTTATTGCGATATTTTCTGTACGGAGATAGCTAATTTCCTTCTTTGACTCCTGCATGAAGTTCTCGAGGTCAATCCTTATGGATTTTACATTATCATTAATAACCATCAAGCTGGCGTCCAAGCTAGTCTTCCATTCGCTCATGGTATTTTTCAAGTCAGTATACATATTTTCGATTTGCAAGGTGTGTTCACACTCAGGTTGCTTTCGTTTTCGAGTTGTTATGTTCACCTCACTCTCTTGTGATAGATGTTTAGCAAGGTCAGGCTCTGAGGTGGATTGTTCAGATCTTAGGGTAGTTTTTGGCGGTGTACGCTTGGTAGAAAACATGATGTTATGTGTGATTAATTGTAGCAGCAAACAGTGCAAGCAAACAATTGCTCTTAACTAAGCAGTAGGCGCTACAGCAAAGCTCAAATCGGTGCGGCGGCGGTGCAGTGACGTAGTAACGCACAGCGCGGCCGCTTGTTTCAATGCGTGATGACTAACCTTGATGGCGCTTTGGTAGGGAGTCCAACTGCAAATCCAGTGTCGCGGGTTCAAATCCGGGTGGAGCCAAGTTGAAGCAGGTCACCGCAATTATATTTGTCTCCTTCTAGGACAGCCCACTGGGCGGCACCAGTATATGAGAACACTGAAGGAGTAAGTGAGAAATGGATTCTACACCGATCGACCAATCACAAAATTGTCACAACCAGCAAGGTCAACACGTCCACACTGTACTCGGTCGCAAGACGGAATGAATGAACCATTCGAATTGAGTGACCAAAATAAAAAAGGCAAGTGTCATCAGCATATAAAGAAATATCCCCCTTTAGGCCTATCCTTTCTATGTTGTTAATGTATATTAGGAATAAAAGGGCACCACAAATTGAACCCTGAGGCACGCCGCAGTTAATTACCTTAGGTGCGCAAACATTGTCACCAATCTTAACGACCTGCCGGCGTCCCAGAAGATACGATTCAAAAATTTTGAAAGCAGTTCCAGTTACACCAATCGAAGTAAGTTTATTCATTAACAAGCTGTGGCTAACGGTGTCAAACGCCTTTTTCAGGTCGATAAAGATCCCTAAAGCAATTTGTTTCTTGTCTATGTTAGTTTTTATAGATGTGATTAAATCTGTTGCTGCTGAAAGAGTATTGGATTTTGGTCTAAAGCCATACTGTCGTTGAGAAAGGTAGTTAAATGAATTTAAATATAGACTAAGCCGATTGTACAATAGCTTCTCAAAAACTTTAGATAGTACAGGCAAGACTGAAATAGGTCTATAATTTCCCGGTGACAGTTTAGAACCAGCTTTAAAAATAGGTGTAACTTTGGCGTATTTTAATGTCTCAGGGAAGTGACCTTCACTCAAACATCTGTTGATGCATTGAGTTAGATTAGTTAATATGAGATTTTTTATACATTTGAGCGATTTAGCACTGATACCGTCTATGCCTGTGCTAGTGTTTGTATGTCATTTAACGAAACATTATTACTACTCTTTGCAGATCCATCAAACACTACACGCAGCGGAGTTGACGTACTACTAGGTCTCAAAATGCTATGATGCGGAATAATATACCTACTAGGTTTATCACCCTGATAAAGTTCCATATGTCCGAGGTCTTCATACTCCCTCATAAACTCGCTGTATTTCGTAAGTAACTCGGGCGTACGCGCCAGTTTACGCTCGGTATATACTCGTAACAACCTACGCTCGGCCACCGCGCGTGTATCACCTAGCGTCACGCAGTCGGGAGCGAATGGCAGCGGTACGATGTATTGCCCGTTCGAATCGCGAAAATGTTCATTAATGAATATGTCCTCGGCCATCTGTTCTATAGGATTTATTGCAGGTGTGCACGGCACTTCCTCCAGTTCTCAAAAAGCTCGTAATGTTTTGTCTATCGACTGTTCTTCATCATATGAAACTGATAAGTAAAGATTGTGTGATTTATTATCGTAACCAAAAACTGTGTTAATGACGCTTGGAATATTCGTTTTAATTAATAACGGTTTATCTATAATAAGTTCCGGCCAATGATATTATAAAGGGAAGATACGTTACGTTCATACTGAGCGGTGTCCAGAAATTGTTGCGTTGTTATTACGAATGTACTTACATGTAGGTCTATAGTCATTTTCAACTACGACTGCGATAGATAATAGGGAACGTATGGTACAGAAAGAGATAGCTATCTGTAGTGTGTTGCGCTTGAAGTACAGTAGTGAATCATAGAGTATGCGGATTTGCCACAGATGAGACATTGAATATAAGATAGGTACATTACATTGGTAATGATGTTTTAAATAAAACAAAAAACAGAATTGTTATTTATTTATTTATTTACAAACTTAGACTAAGATACAATAAAAAAAAGTCGGTCAAGTGCGAGTCGGACTCGCACACCGAGGGTTCCGTACAAATTTAAGTTTCAAATTATTTTTATTATATGATGTAAGTAAAAATTTACGGTTTCCGTGAGATAATTCTTTTTTTTTAAATCCTTTACAATGTTCTTCATGCTTGTCATTTTTTTTTTAATCTGCTGTTTTGGATTTTAAGAACATTATTTTTTTTCTGTTAGATTTCTTTTTCAACAACTAATTTACGAACTCGCGTCTTAAGCTTTGCTTTTCTGGGGGTATCGAACACTGAATCCAGGTCGGATATAACAACATGGTCCAGACTGGTAGGTGAGCGAAATTGTGGAACATCATCATTGTCCTGAAATATAATAAATTCTCTTAATTGATACGGTAAATATAAATTATATTTGTAATTAATTGACCAAGATTGAATGCACGGGTCACATCATTACATAAGTTACGACCATTTTTTTTTTGTTGTGAAAATAATGAACTATCGTAATATTTATAAAATTTAATTTTACCAGGGCTATCACAGGCACTGAAGTTTTTTTCAGACGCGTGTAGCCTTTGGAAGTAGTATATTTATCTTCATTTTTAAAATGTTCAGAACAAATTGTACTACTTTTTGCAGGCATCCAGTTATGTTCACTTCTTTCCGCCTGAACTATTCATGTTTTATAACATCATCACTAGAAAATCTGAAAATAACAAAAACATTATAAAAAAAAATGTTTTATCTAGGTACATACATTCTAATCGAGTAATAAAATAATATTGAATAGCCCACTATTACTAAACAAACTCAAGCGGTCAACGAACGCTGTGTATTCTGCCTACGACTTCGCTTCTAGTTGATTAATCTATGACGCATGGCTATTTGTCCTTGTCGCGCTGCAGTTGTCATCATATTCACTGTCCTTTTCGAACCACCATATTAATAATTCGAAATGTATTTTGTAAATGAGAAATAAAATCGTAAAAAAATATTAATATGACATTATTTTAATATACTTACGAATGGTATGAAACTCCTACACTTTTATTTATCTTGGAACCATAGTTTTTACACTTTCGTAACACACAACTTGGCATTTTAGGTAGTTATAGGCACGACACAAACACGCTTCGTTTCGCTCGCTGCTATTAACCGACTAAAACAAATCACGACAATTGTCTGAATTTGTTCGCAACAACTTTTGCGCGCCAGTGCGATATCTACCTCTTTTTTATATATAATATCATTGGTTCCGGCACAATGTCGTTACCTAATAAAATATCAATACGGGATCTTTTGAAAAAGAATGGATCGGTTAGTTTAAATGACTTATATTCTTCGGCGGTAGGTGTCAATAAAGTTTAGACGTGTTTTGCGATTCGGAAATTTTAATATATTCTTAATTATTAGTAAATAACATTAAATTTGATTATTTCTTCTTTTAAATAATCCTTAAAAGTAGTGACTTACTTTTGTTGCACATTTGATGTGATAATAGTTAAATAAACCACCTGCCAGCTGTTTACATACACTTCACATCAACCACATCACAACACAATAATGTCTCAATTGTCAGAAATCCTCTTAGTACAAAAGAGCCTTGAGGAAACTTTCATGAAGAAGATGGGTGACCTAGAAGCACAAATCCAGGGTGCTGGGCCGGCCAAGGACACAGTGGCAAAAGTTGCTGAAGAGTTTCGGACCTTCCGTGAGCTAATATTCTCCATGCTGGGTCTTCTGCGGCAACAAATAGCTGAGTGTGCCAAGCAGCTTGATGTGTTGGAGACTAGGCACCGGCAAAAAGCTCTGGTCTTCCTCGGAGTTCCTGATGCTGACGGTGAAGACTGCAGAGCCGCCATCATTGATATTTTAAATAACAGGCTCGCACTCAAAAGTTTGAGTGTGAGCTCAATAACAGTCTGCCATCGGCTTGGGGCGCTCAATAAGGACCATCACCGGCCTATTCTCGTTCGGTTCTCAAGTACTGATGACAGGAACAATGTCTGGAGAGCGAAGACTGGTTTGAAGGGGTCCTCAATATCAGTCAAGGAGTTCCTGACGAGGACCAGGCAATCCACATTTAGCAGAGCGAGGCTGCACTTTGGTATGAGGGCCTGTTGGACTCAGGACGGGGTCATTTGTATAAAGACTCCGGACGGCACTCGCCATAAAATAACATCCGGGGAGGAGCTGGCGCCTCTGATCGCCAAATTCCCAAAGTTGCAGAGTGTTTCGTCGTCAGCGGGTAGAAACGCGACTGCGCCTGCGGCTGAAAGAAGCCGGAAATAGTTATGGTATCGTATGGTGTCTTGTAACGATAAGTAGCTCACTCATTATTTTTCTACTCACCATAGTATTTTGCATTAAATCTTTATGCTCTCGCACTCTTATTGTAGTACAGAGGCATGTAACGCTTTTTTTGTTCATAGTTTCTTACACTCTTGTTTTATAAATAACAGTCTTTTAATTTTACCCTCGCTTTATATTGTAATTTTAGCTTAAATTATATGTTTACCCTGTCTTAAAATCATAATTTATTACGCTCGTTGCTTATGTCATTGTCATGTCATCTATGATCTATCTATCTGCTGTTCACTGACAGTGACAGATGTTAGAACGTCCGAGAGTGTCAGTTACGTTTCGTTCCACGAACATTTAAGTGCTTTGTTTTTTAAGTTTTTTCTCATGTTTGTAATATTACTATATTTTAACTATCTACTTTATTACCATTCAAAATTGAGTGAGTTTATTGTTACGCTCTGTTAAGTGTTATACTTTTTCATGATGTTTATTTTGTTGGATGAATTTTCTTGTTTTGTTTAATGTTTGTTGTGGTATGTATTGTTAAGCTGGCGGGTGGTGCAGATTGAAAAATTGCACTATCATTAGCTTTAACATTTATTGTTAATCCGTGTGTTTTCTTGTTATTTAATTTATTTATTTTATATGACTTCTGATAATGAATCTTTTTGGTCGCCATTAACTCCAGTTATTCTTCGGATACAAGCTTTCGTTCTCTTGGTGATACACTTGGTGACACTTTGCGTGACCAGTTTTGTCTTACTCTTAATAGGCAGCTTAATGTCTGTCACATTAACGCACAAAGTGTTCCAAGCCACTTTAGTGAGCTTCATGAAGCGTTCGGTAATAGCAATGTTCATGCCATTCTGATTTCTGAAACCTGGCTCAAACCTCATCTTCTTTCAACAACCTACCCCCTTCCTGGTTTTGTTCTCGTTCGCAATGATCGTGTGAATAGGCGAGGGGGTGGGGTTGCTGTCTATTTACGCAGTGATTTCCCATATAAAATAGTTGCTATTTCTTCTCCCAACCTCAATGTCTCTGCTGAATTTATTTTTCTTGAGGTTTGTGTCAGTGGGGCTAAGATTGCACTCGGTGTGGTTTACTGCCCTCCAGGATCTGACTATTTCACTGAATTCGAATCGGTTCTTGAATCTATAGGGTCGGAGTATGCACACCACATCATCATGGGCGATTTCAACACAAATCTCCTTGTCCCTGATTCCCATCGGTCTCGCAAACTTAAATACCTTGTGGAGTCAGCCAGCCTACACGTTTTACCATTGCAAGCCACACACCACAATGTAGCTGGTGACGACACGTGGCTTGACCTTATCCTCGTCTCCAAACTTCCTCTCGTCTCTTTTCATGGTCAATTTGATGCCTCCGGTTTCTCCCATCATGACCTAATTTATTTGTCATATACCGTGAAACCTCCTAAACCCAAACCTAAAATCCTCTCAATGCGCAGTTTTGCCCGTTTAGATGTGGAAAAATTGCAAAAGGATGCGGAAGAAATTTGCTGGGAGCCATTGATAGAGGCTAAAACGCTGGATGAGAAGGTGTCCTTTTTCAACCAGGTGGTATTAAAGCTGTTTGACGCACACGCTCCTTTGAGGAAAATAAAATTAAAACGTTTACCAGCACCGTGGATGACAAAGGGTATAACTATGGCTATGAGGCGCAGAAACCGTGCTTTTCGCATCTTTAAGAGGGACCGTACTGATGACAACTGGGCATTATTCAAAATTGCTAGGAATCGGTGTAATCAGATGATACGTAACGCCAAACGCCGTTATATTCACAATAATATCTCCTCAACTTCAGCTGCCAATATCTGGAAGTTCCTTGGAACTCTCGGTATCGGCAGAGCGCGACATTTAGACCTTCCAAGTACCATTGGGTTAGATGATCTGAACAAACATTTCTCCACCTCCTCAACTCTTGATCATCTAACTCAACGTGATACCAATAATTATATTTCTGGTCTAACGCGTCCTGCTATAGATTGTTTTTTTTTTGCTCCAATCGCTTGTGGAGATATTAAAAAGATTATCCTTTCTATTAAATCCAAGGCTGTGGGCTGCGATGGCATCAGCCGCCGGATGATCGTCCTCATCCTCGATCAACTTCTCCCAGCCATTACCCACATCATTAACTCCTCCCTGGACATCGGGGCTTTTCCGTGTTTATGGAAGAAAGCCCTCGTTCGGCCTTTACCTAAGATCCTTAATCCCTCTCTCCCTAACCACTTCCGTCCAATTTCTATCCTTCCTTTTTTATCAAAAACCCTAGAGGCCTGTGTCCATAAGCAGTTGTCAGCTTTCATTTATGAAAACAATCTCCTTAGCCAGTTTCAATCTGGATTTAGACCTGGACATAGCACCGTTTCCACCCTCCTCAAAGTGATTGGCGATGTTAGGTCGGGTATGGAGGACTCAAAGGTTACTGTCTTAGTATTAATTGACTTCTCAAATGCCTTTAATGCCGTCAATCACGATATCCTTTCCTCTATCCTGTCCTATCTTATGATCTCTCAACAAGCGTTGGATTGGTTTTCCTCTTATCTTCGGGACCGCCAGCAGTCGGTCCGTGTTGGTGACTCTTCGTCAGCATGGAGTAAACTGGAATGTGGCGTCCCTCAAGGCGGTATTCTTTCTCCTCTTCTTTTTTCTATTTTTATTAATCTCATAACAATCAATCTTCAGTGTTCGTATCACCTTTACGCCGACGACTTGCAACTGTACTCCCAGTCCAGTGTGGATGATATTTCCGAAGCTGTCGGCAGAGTGAATCGAGATCTTGACGTTATTAACAACTGGTCTAAGGCTTTTGGTGTGGCTGTAAACCCATGCAAGTGCCAAGCGGTGATATTGGGCAGCCATCGTGGCATCAACAAGTTGAACGGTGTCATCATTCCACCAGTTATTTTCAACGGCGCAGTTATTTCAATAAGTTCTAGCGTCAAGGATCTCGGTTTATTCATTGATTCTACGCTGGGCTGGCAGACACAGGTTGCGAATGTCAACCAGAAAGTTACAGGAACCTTACGTGTACTGTATCGCCTGAAAAATTTTCTACCATCTACTACGAAGGCAATGCTGGTGCAATCCTTAATATTTCCCATAATTGACTATGGTGATGTGTGTTACTATGACCTGAATGCAGATCTCCTCAACAAACTTGACCGGCTTCTGAATAACTGCATTCGATTCGTTTTCAACACTCGGAAATATGACCACGTATCCGCCCACAGGTCACTGTTAAAATGGTTACCTATAAGGCAGCGCCGTTGTGTGCGGGCCCTGACGTATCTGTTTTCTTTACTTTACTCTCCTAACTGTCCTTCTTACTTAACTTCTCACTTCAAATTCTTGTCTTCTAACCACTCTAAATGTCTTCGTTCTTCCAACAACCGATTACTACTATGCCCCTCCCACCGCTCCGACTTTCTTCACTCTACCTTCTTTGTCCAATCTATACTTCTTTGGAATTCGCTTCCTACGGAGATCAGGATGGCATCGAGCCGCTTTTCATTTAAAAAGAAGGTTCGTGACTACTTTCATGAACAAACTATGGCAGGATCCACTTAACTTTGTTTTAAAAAATCCCTTCATGTTTTATCAGATTACCTGACTACTTAGCTGTTGTTACTATTTATCAGAAGTCTTATGTATTTATATATTTATATATATATTTATTTTTATTTTATGTTGTATATTTGTATGTATTTTTTTTGGTATTAAGTATACATAATTTATTTACACTTTTTTTTTTTTCTCAACTTTGTGCTCGTGCATCTACCACGATTTGTTTTCTGCATCACCCTAAGGTTGACTGGCAGAGAATGCCTTCTGGCATTAAGTCCGCCTTTGTGCAACAGTGTGCAAAAAGTATTAAATAAATAAATAAATAAATATATTCGTGACTTAATTTATCCGGAAAAGGTATATTCGGCATGTCAGCCGATACTTTAGCTACTACTACTAAGTTCACATTAAACGTAGGTTCGTCCGCATGTCTTGGCTTTATGGTGCAAGAAATCATACCTTGATTTTTAACAATAGTTCCGCCTATACCGTTAATAGTAAAGGGACATTTTTTACGCGGTAAACCTAACTTCTGAGCGCATTCTGTCGTAATAAATGAGCTCTGAGCGCCCGAATCTATGACTGCACGGCAGTCTTGATATTGCCCGTCAATATCAACAATGTACGTAAGCGCAGTACCTAACAGTACACCGTACTCATAACTATCATCTACGCTGTGAAGCGCCTCCTGTACCGATGCAGTCTCGCTCACGGAGTGAGACGTAACAAGCGCTTGCTGTGTGAGTGAAAGAGACGGTTGTGCGGACGAAGTGTTCGGCACGGCCGACGTTCCTTCGTATCCCGTATCCTTATGTAGTAAATAATGGTGCGGTAATGCACATACACCACAGGTCATCGTACTTTTGCATGAATTAATATCATTATCGGGTTTAAGACAATTACTGCAAAGTTTTAAAGAATGGACACGGTCCTTTCTATTATCGACAGTCAATTTACGAAATTGATCACATCGATAAATCATGTGATTTTGTTTACAATAAGCGCAGCTTATATTATTTAAGTTTGTATAATTACGATTACTGACGGCCGGTGCTCGCGCAGTAGCGAGTACCGCCTTTGACGACTTATTTTAATTATTATTGTTATGACTTTTCGTGTTCGTACTATTACTCGTAGATTTTGGCATGAACGCATTATTATTTAATGAATTTGAAAAAGTGTGTTCTAGAACTTTTATTTGATTGTTTACAAAATCAATTAATTCAGAAAATGTAGGTATGGACTTCTGATCTCGACCTTCTTCAAATAATTTTCTCGTGTGTGGGTCTGTCGGTGAGTCTTTGTAAGGCTAAATGACAAAACAAAAAATCATCTAGGTTTTCAATTTTTAACGCTTGAATAGCTTTAAGTGAATGATCTAAAGCCTCAATAAATAATGTCAGATTTGGCAACGTATCTTTATTCAACGGAGTAAAGTGCAACATTTTATCAAAATACCTACAAGCGAGCGTTCGGTTGTCTTGATATTTATCAATTAAACTTTGCCAAACTAATGAGTAATTAGCGGAAGTAATGGGTAGTTTTTTAACTATACTTAGCGCTGAACCCTTTACGCAAGAAAGTAAATAATGGAATTATCTATGTCGGAGAAATTCCTTTCGTGAATTAATGATACAAACGTGTCATAAAATGTAGTCCAATTTTCTATTTGACCGTCAAATTGAAATAATGTAAGTTTAGGTAACGAGGGCACGGCTTTGTCGGACGTCGTATTCGACGAAGCCGACTTCGAATGTTGATTTGAAATTAATAAACAGGCATTGTACATCTCGTCAAACGCTTCGAGTTCACTTAATGACATTTTTGTAGTCGGTTTTATTTGTGCATCAACTTCGTATAATTCAAATATGGCTGACTCGAATTTCGTTAGAACACTTTCCATTTCGGAGAACTGAACTAAAAACGTAGGCAACTTATCTAAGTTTTTGCTTATTGTTTTGGAAACATCGTATAACTTTTGTAACTTGGAAAATAAATATTGTTTTTTAATTGTAAGGGTTTTTTGTTTAATTGCTAATGCTTCCGCCATCTTGTTACTTATTAGAAAGAAATGAGAAAAGGTTGTAAAAATTACGTAAATTTTATCTACTACTAATACTAATCCGGCTCGAAAGGACCAGAATGTGGAGTAGCGAAGTGGACTGTATGAGAAAAATATCTATAGGCTGGTAAAGAACTTGGAGTGCTACACGTGGACCCGAGTTGGACAAACCCCTCAAAGAGAACTGAAGTACGACTCACCGTTCCTCTGCAACGGCCGGCTTCCCGATGGTGATTCAAGGTTGCTGAAGACCGCCTGGCTGTCCACAAAATTTCACAACACACGGTGTTGACAAAAAATCCTGTTTTCAAAATTTAAAGCACACGCACGGCGCACGCGATGTACTTCAGCCCGGGACGCGACGACGACTCACTCGTTCGTGCGGGCACACGAGATGGCGCTAGCCCCATTCAGCCGATAGGTGCGCGGCGCGCTACTAATGCTCATGTGTTGGTGCGGTGACACACGGTACCACCGAACCGAGCTTTGGTATGGCGGCCGCACTCAGCTACTTTGAAGGATATGTCCAACTACGGGTTAGATACTCAAAATTATTATTATTATACACAATGGGCGAATTTGTCAGACCGTATGGCATTTTTAGGTACTCGTAATGCCCCTCGGGCGTAACAAATGCGGTACGATGGACTGACTCTTCACTAATTCTGATCTGATGGAACCCAGAAGCCATGTCAAGAGATGTGTACCTCGTTATATTTTTGTCACCTAAACGATCTATATGGTCATCTATTAACGGGAGTGGATAGCGCTCTTTGACAGTCACCCTGTTCGAAGCGCAAAAGTCAACGCAAAGCCGGTCCGATCCGCCCTTTTTCTTTACTAAAATTATCGGACTAGAATACTCGGACTCGGACTCTCGGATAATGCACTTCTGTAAAAGGTCATTGATGATTTCACGAACTCTAATTTTCTCAGCAATTGAAAGTTTATAAGGGCGGTAGGTAATGGGTACGTCGCTGGTTACATTAATATGCATTTCGCCCGTTATGACAGTAGTTGTCGCCGTGCCTGTTATAAAAAAAACTCCGCAAAATCATCAATTACCCTCATAAGAGATTCCCGCTCTGCACTCTGCAGTGTTGTAACTATGGGTATGTCAGTCTCTTTAGAGACCGTGAACACATGAGACCTATTCTGACTGTCAGGTGCGCGTGTGAGATATCGGTCTTTGGTTCTGATATATTTATGTAGGATTTTTGAACGAAAGAACTATAAGTTGATTTCTGAACGAAAATGTTTTTTGGGCTGTGGCGAATATCTCTCTGGTCGGGGGGACTACGCCATTTTGAAGGAAAGAATGTAATATGTGCTCTCTGAAAAATAAATTGAAGATATAGTAAAAAGTGGTATAATTTGGACCTCCCCTACATATTTCTCGTCCGGGATATGAAGTCTAAGTGAGCAGCTAAGAAATTACGACGATTTTCAACAATAACGACGAAACGAGTAACACGCATATGAGGGCGTGTACCAGCCGGCATAACCTCCACACGACGACGAGACGCGAGGTTTGGCGGTAATACCTGCGATACGATACGATGGCTGAGAGCAACAAGCAGAATGATGGAGCCCCTACATGCAATCCCTGGCACTCGATGGATTCTGTCCCAAAATTCACCGGTGATGACATGACGTACTCGTCGTTAAAATGGTGCTCTGATATCGACGACAACGCTGAGATATTCGGATGGACGCCGCAACAAAAACTCATCATCGCTCGTCGATGTTTATCTGGAACGGCTGAACTATGGCTAAAGACGGAGAAGGCATTTCGAACCTATGAAGAGCTGAAGTCGGCGATCGTCAAAGAATTTCCAGAGGCAGTGAATAGCAAACAAATGCACGAGTTGATGAGTACGGGAAAGAAGCAATCTAATAAGATATGTTATAGTGTGTGTCTACCGGCCCCCTTTAGGTGATTTTAATTTATTTGAAACAGTGATGGAGGATTCACTTAATAAAATTAAGTCGAGTAGGAAAAATTATAATCGTCTGTGGGGATTTTAATGTGAATATTTTAGATGTTACTGTTACCACTACTAGGCTACTTAATCTGTTTAGGTCTATCGATTTTCGAAATTAAATTACCAAAAAACCGAGGATTTACTCTCAAGGAACTAAATATCCAATATTACTCCATATTGTTATTACTTCATAGTTAGACATCTATTTTAAATAAAACACACGCACGCTCTTTACATTTCTTTTTTTATTCCTTCTTTTTTTGTTATTGTTAGTTTACTGATAACTATATAGTAAGTAAGTTAAGCGAAAATCAATGTTAATGGCTAGCAACATAATGTACGGAGGGACACTGACTTCTATAGTACAGGTTTATACCTAGTTTAGAAGGCAGAGTCTTTTATTTAGTCCACTAATCTAAAGCCACTAAATGTAAGCAAATTTTTGTAAATCTTTTTATGGAAATAAAGTTATTATTATTATTATTATTTGAATAACTTGTTTTGCGAACCCACTAGAATCACATCCTCATCTTCTACCTGTCTTGATAATATATTTAGTAATTGTGATGCTAATAGTAAACAAATCTTGACTGACATAACATCAGACCACTGTGGACAATTAGCTATTTTCCCACACTTAGTGTTAAAGAAGTTGCGAAAAATTGAATGTAGACCGTATACTGTTAGTTGTTGTAATCGTTTTAAAGAGAGGGTTGTTTCTAAAATAAAACCATCAATTTTAGAATTTGAGAATCCTAACGACATCTATGGAACTCTCTTTGACGTTGTTAAAAACGAATTCCAAAAATCTTTTAGAACTAAAACCATAAATGTTCAGAATACCATAGCTCCATTTAACCAATGGGCCACTACTGGTATATATAAAAGTAGAGCGAGACTGTATGAGTTATATGGAATGAAAAAATACAAATTTGATGAGTCATTTTTGAATTATGTTAGACTTTACTCTAAAACTTTTAAACGAGTTTGTAACATGGCCAAGGCTAAATTTATTAGTGATAAAATAAAGCAATCGAAAAACAAAATTAAAACGACCTGGTCAATTATTAATAACGAAACGGGTAAATGTACCAAACGCGATAATCAATTAGAGATAGTTGATAACAATAAATTAATTAGCGAAGCAGTAGACGTAGCTCAGATTTTTAATGACTTTTTTGCTAACATTCCGATAGCTGCAACTTGCTCCTTACACTCATCCACGGTTGCTGCGGAAAACCTAATGCTAACTTGCGCCCCAAAATGTCACTCAATTTTTACCTTTCAACATGTCACCTCACGGGATGTTATAACTACATTCAAATCACTCAATTTAAAAAATACTGGCGATTTTTGGGGTATTTCTGTAAAGTTATTAAATCAAAATCAAAATCAAAAAGTTTTTATTTCTTGTAAACCAAAAAAAAAGGCGCTTAAGAAACGTTACGTTATAAACTACTGACTCTAGTTGCTCGGTTCCAAATATTATCATAGATGATGTTGCTCCTTATCTTGTTGTTACTTTTAACAAGTGTGTCGATTTGGGAATATTCCCAGACCTCATGAAGTACAGTAAAGTTATACCATTATTTAAATCCGGTGTTTTTGCATTGTGTTTCCATTATTTAAAAGTGAAGTGAGTAATTTTAGACCCATATCAATACTACCCGCGTTTAGTAAAATCTTTGAAAAGTTAATATTACAGCAATTATTAGGTTTTTTTAATGTAAATAAGCTGCTCCACAATGAGCAGTATTGTTTTACAAAGGGTCGCTCAACAACTGATGCCGGTGTAGCTTTATTAAAACACGTCTATAGCGCCTGGGAGAATTCACAAAATGCCATAGGCGTTTTTTGTGACCTTTCTAAGGCATTTGATTGCGTTCATCACGACACACACTCGCTAAACTTAAATATTACGGTATACAGGATATAGCCCTTAACTTAATGGATTCTTATTTAAAGCAGCGCCTTCAATGTGTAGATGTTAATGGCGTAAAATTTAGGCCACTTCCGGTTAAATTAGGTGTGCCCCAGGGTTCTATACTGGATCCTTTTTTATTCCTGGTATATATAAATGACTTGCCGTTTTATTTAGAAGGTATCTGCAATACTGTACTTTTCGCTGACGACACGTCACTCATATTTAAAGTGAATAGAAATAGTGATAGTTTTGATCACATTAACAGTGCACTTTTACAGGCAACAAATTGGTTTACTGTTAATAACTTAGTACTAAATGCTAAGAAAACGAAGTGCATTAAATTTGTAATGCCAAACGTTAAAAATCTAGGTCCAAATATAATTGTTAGTAATGAAGTGCTGGAGACTGTAGAATCGACCGTCTTTTTAAGTATTACAATAGAAGGTAGACTTAAATGGGCAGCTCATATTTCATACCTTGCAAGCAAACTGAGTTCAGCAGCATATGCAGTTAGGAAAGTTAGGCAGCTAACGGACGTGGATACAGCTCGATTAGTGTACTTTAGTTACTTTCACAGTGTTATGTCCTATGGCATTCTGTTGTGGGGTAAGGCTGCAGATATTGAAACAATTTTTATTCTGCAAAAACGAGCTGTTAGGTCTATTTACCAGCTAGGCGCTAAGGTCTCACTTAGGGAGCGTTTTAAGGAAATTGAGATTCTAACTGTTGCCTCACAATTTATTCTAGCCAATATATTATACATTAGACAAAATATTCACCTCTACACTAAAAAGAGTGACATACACAACATTAATACTAGAAATAAGCATAAGTTATGCACTACATCCCACCGGCTGCACAAGGTGCATAACTCATTTATAGGACTTAGCATTCGTATCTACAACAAGCTGCCTCCTAGTATGTTAGAATTACCATTTAATTCATTTAAATCAGTAGTCAAAACAAGGCTCTGTAAGAAAGCCTACTATACATTAAATGACTATTTAAACAATAAAAACTGTTGGTCGCCTTGATAGACACAAGACGGTTCTGATTTGAATTACTGGGATCATTTTTTCCCATTTTTTATTATTTTTTTGTTTATTTTTGACTGCCATACACATAGTATGTTACTATCAGTGGCGTGCATTGGTTTCCGGCCATGGTAGGCACTCGTACATGGAGCAACTTTACCGTAAATACGCAAATGAACTCCCAAAAAATGGAACAAGCATTATTTTTGTGGATCACAAGGTGCGTTCAGGTCTGACGACCGCGCACCGAATGCGCTGCTCGCGCCTGCAGTTAGGTACTGCAATATGTTAGTGCGCCTCCTCCGCGAAACTCTCGCAAAGGTCGATGGTGCAAATAACGCCGTCTCCGAACTGTTCGCGAGCAGTAAGCGCGCTGCAAGATACGATTTAAAATGCACGCGCGCAGCTCGCGACCAATTTCTGATTGAATCACTATTTCAACTTGTTGGTATAAGTTTGTATAAAATAATCTTAGTAAAGCTAACTGCGAACAGCAGCCGACTCCGCGACTCGGGACTCGCGACGAGCAAACGGTCAGCTTATGATTGAGGACTTTTATTTGTGTATTATTCTTAATAAGGGTTCGAAACCGAACCTAAATAATAGTAAATATATTGAGCCATAGTCAATATGACCATTCGAGATCAACATTTTTCTTACCTACCTTATGTATTACATAGACAAAAAAAGAATCAGTCGTATTATTGAATGTGCCAACATATTATACTATTATCTTGTATGTTTAATTTACTCCCATTTTTATTAAGATTTTAACTAAAAACAATCACTTAATATCATCATCCACAACAACAATGATATGTTTTCGTCGTAGTTGTTCTCGTATATCAATTCACACAACAATTTCGTATTTAACAATCAAGAAACGACGAATAACACAAAAAGAACAGTTCGTCCAGCAGCACACCCCTAGTCAGGCGATAGTTTCTAACATTTTGAGTTAATATTATTATGAGCCTTACCTTTAAAGTTTTGTCAACAAACCCCATCTGATGGGTTTGTATTGTAAGTTTGTAATTACGCACGTATTTCATTTTCGCCACAATCTTAACATTCATACACATAGCGGTTTATTAATGCTCCTGTTTCTTAAACTACAGCCACTTCACAAAATCACAATAAATAGAAACTAGTTACGAAAGACAAGACGAAAACACTAGCGATGGGCGTTGTGAATCAACGAACTAGTTGAATCAACGTTGATGTCTCTTCAACGGGGTTAACGTTGACCGTGAACAAATCAACTCGTTGAATTCGTCAACGAGTTACGACTTCTTCTTCAACTCGTTTGACGAAACGAGAAACTTAACCCAACATTTTGTTATTTTCAACGTATGTAAATTGTATTTCTTTGACAATAAAACCACCGCTACGACACGATAGTCACAATAATTTGAACTCTAAAACTTCCTGAACGTAAATTTGCCTGAAGACAGGTTTAAGGGCTATGAATAAAATATAAAAAACGTAAAATTACGAATGTACATAAAATTACTAAAAACAACAAGATTAATAGTAAAAAAAAAACAACAAAAAATACAAAAAAAAACGGCATCAAATTGTTCGCTTAATTAACATTACAACAGCATAAGTTAATAAGAGCGTTTAGGCGTTTATCGTTCATGCAAGTTGACAATCGTACACGTTAACTCGTTGACGAAATTAACTAGTTGATCAACTAGTTGACAAACGCAAATCAACGTTAACGTTTCGTTGACGGAAAAACCTTCAACGACCCATCGCTAGAAAACACGCGCGCGAACTATCAAAAACTTAATAAAGAATCTGCCACAGATAATAAATATCGAAAAACGACCAAGTTGCAACACAGAAGTAAAACAATAAAAATGTTAATTGAAACTAAATATAATAAACATCACTAAGTAACTAAATAATATTGTGATAATTAATTTACAAGTTATTAGTATTTTAAAACGCAAGTTTCATTTAAAATACACTAATAACTGGAATAAGAATTGACAAGTTCGATGAACGACCCAAAAGACTTTTGCTCCAAAACGGATATGAGAGTAGAATGAATGGGAGAAAGAAAGAATCTTGTTTATTGGCAGGTAAGCATGCTTACTGTAGGTGTAAAAAAATACGAATGTCAAATGTCAGAGCATTACGCTTTGCAAAAAGAGGTTTTCGTTTTTGTCGTATAATAAAAACTCAAGATGGCGGTGTATTATTTTCTGTTTTTGAAGTGTGCGTGCGTATATAGATAAGGAGATTTTGTTTGAATGTGTGAGTGGAAACTAGGCAGTTTTTGAATAGCCTACTTCGTCGTTGAGTATTGACTAGTATTTAATGAATTTGAATGTGACATATTATGTGACGTCATTATTGATTTGTTTGTTATTGAAATGTTTGGATACAAGTTTTATTATCTGTAATTTAATGATTATGTATTGTTGGATACAACTACCCGACCCAGGGACGCGGGGGGTGCGGCCACTATAAAACTACCGCAGGCGGCCGGTCTGACTCACTTTTCGTCTAGACTGCGTGGCGTGCGGAAGCGCTGTCCGTCGGTCGTTCGGTGTAATCTGCTAAACCTGGTATCTCTGTATCTCACTATTTCTCTTGTTGATTTGCTAAGTGATGATTTTGTTCCTCTAAATGTAATTATGCTAAGATTGATAATTGTTTTTATAAAATTCATGTGATTAGTTTTTAGGTTAATAAATAAACCTTTTTTTTAATTGCGATTTCACTTCTGTCCTAACATCAGAAGTGGGATAACAATCCAACCCCAATTTAGGCTCTCTGACCAGTTTGAATTTCATAACGGAGGAACTTTGTCGTTACCTACCTACCTGTGTATTTTTTATTTTTTTTGTTTGTTTTGTTGATTTGTGTACCTACATAGAACTTGTTTTGGTAAGTGAACATGCCTAACACGCATAGTTCACGGAGCAGATCTCGTAGCAGATCGCACCGACGGCGTCGTAGGCACGATCGGTCACGGTCACGAGATAGCTCACGAAAAACTCGGAATAAGTTACGTAGTCGTCGCGAACGGACTTCCTCTAGAGTACGGTCGAACGGGACGCCGCCGCTTGCGTCATACATTAGCCAGACATCACGGTCTACCCCCGCAGAAACGCGAACGTTAGACACAATCTTATCGCGTCTAGAAACGATCGAGAGCAAATTCACGTCTACCCCCATTTCGCAACCGGACTCAACGGCGCCGTCTGTGGCCCAAGCCATAGTGGATGCGATCCACTCCATAAATCCGGGACGTTCCCATTATTTTGTGTCAAACTTTGACCCGTCTATCCATGATGTGGACTCCTGGTGTGATGAAGTGGATCGCGCACAAATAGCCAATCATTGGGGCGACCGAGAATGCCTGTCACGCGTAGCCGGATGTCTGAAAGGCGACGCGAAGACTTGGTTGAATGAATGGGTAACCTCTGATAGATCGTGGAGTAGCTTTAAACGCGAATTCAAACCACTTTGCCCCCGAAAATTAGATTACGCGACGATACTTTTCGAAACTATGAGTACGTCATCTAACAAATTTACATCGTACGCTGAGTACGCGAGACGTACCCTGCTCCGCTTGCGCATCGTCAAAGGCCTTAGTGAGGAATTAATGACGCAAATAGTGGTCCGCGGCATAGACGATGCACAAGTGCGGGCAGCGGCGGCAAACGCAGAACTTTCTTCAGAAAATCTCGTGTCCTTTCTATCTATATATGCGAAACCAGATCAAACAAAGGGTGGCTCAGCTAAAACTACGAGCTACCCTCCGTCACGAAAACGCGGTACAGAACATGCAGATTCGAATCAGCGTAAGACCTGTTTTAACTGTAAGGGCCGAGGTCACTTGTCTCACAACTGCCCAAAAAAATCTAAAGCATCCGAGCCAGCTTCCAAAGTACGTCCCAACGCTCCAACCTGCACGTTCTGTAAAAAGATAGGGCATACGGAGGACGTTTGTTTTGCCAAAGAAAGATCGTCTGGACCACAGGGCCAGCAGAACAAACGCAACGTAAATTTTTGTCAGGATCCTACGGGGGAAACAGCGACATAACCACCGCAGTAGTACACGGTATACCGGTCGATGTGTTAATAGACACCGGCGCGCTTAATGTCTCCCTCATATCATCCGACGTAGTAAAACATTTGGCTTGTGCAGTAAAACCTACTAAGTGTGTGTTGAAGGGCATTAGTAACCACGAAATTGTGTCCACCTCTTACGTAACCCTTACAGTTGAGTTTGCGAATATTACACTAGAGGCTGATTTCGTTGTAGTACCAGCGGCATTTATGGGTACACCCCTAATAATTGGAACTGACATTTTGAATAGGGAAGGCATAACATATATCAGAACCAAAGACCGACAATATCTCACACCCGCACCTGACAGTCAGAACAGGTCTCATGTGTTCACGGTCTCTAAAGAAACTGACATACCCATAGTTACAACACTGCAGGGTGCAGAGCGGGAATCTCTTATGAGGGTAATTGATGATTTTGCGGAGTTTTTTATAACAGGCACGGCGACAACTACTGTCACAACGGGCGAAATGCATATTAATGTAACCAGCGACGTACCCATTACCTACCGCCCTTATAAACTCTCAATTGCTGAGAAAATTAGAGTTCGTGAAATCATCAATGACCTTCTACAGAAGCGCATTATCCGAGAGTCCGAGTCCGAGTATTCTAGTCCGATAATTTTAGTGAAGAAAAAGGACGGGTCGGACCGGCTTTGCGTTGATTTTCGCGCTTTGAACAGAGTAACTGTAAAAGAGCGCTATCCACTCCCGTTAATAGATGACCATATAGATCGTTTAGGTGACAAAAATATAACGAGGTACACATCTCTTGACATGGCTTCTGGGTTCCATCAGATCAGAATTAGTGAAGAGTCAGTCCATCGCACTGCATTTGTTACGCCCGAGGGGCATTACGAGTACTTAAAGATGCCATACGGTCTGACAAATTCGCCCATTGTGTATCAACGCATCATCAACAAAACGCTGCGCAAATTCATCGACGCGGGACAAGTTCTAGTCTATATCGACGATGTGCTGTTGATGAGCGCCACAGTGGACGAAGGTGTCGACCTGTTGCGACAGGTACTTACAACCTTGACCAAGGCAGGGTTTTCAATAAACGTACGCAAATGTGTCTTTCTCACCACCGAGGTTGAATATCTTGGCCGAATAATAAGTCAAGGTCAGGTTAGGCCGAGCCCTCACAAGGTCCAGGCATTAGTAGACTCGCCCGCCCCGGAAAACATCAAGCAAGTTAGGCAGTTTCTAGGTCTAGCCGGTTACTTTCGGAAGTACATTGAGGGCTATGCAACGAAAACGTTCCCAATCTCACAACTAACCAAAAAAGGTGTTCAGTTCAAGTGGGGTCCTGAACAGGAAAACGTGAGACAGGAAATTATTTCAATTTTGACTAATGAACCTGTATTGGCAATTTTTGACCCGAATTTACCCACGGAGGTTCATACTGATGCGAGCAGTATCGGTTATGGCGCAATTCTTTTGCAAACTCACCCGAACAGTAGCAAAAGAGTTGTGGCTTACTTTAGCCGGACCACTCAAGGCGCGGAGAGTAGATACCACTCTTATGAGTTAGAGACGTTGGCGGTTGTGAAAGCATTGCAGAATTTCCGACACTACTTGATCGGACTCCAGTTTAAATTAATTACAGACTGCAATGCTCTCAAATCCACCGAACGTAAAAAGGATCTGCTGCCGAGAGTGGCCCGCTGGTGGATGTACCTCCAAGATTTTACCTTCGACATGGAGTACCGAAAAGGGGCGATGATGTCACATGCTGATTACTTGAGCAGAAACCCCCCTCGTAAGGTGCTTCATGTCACTCAACATCGCAATTGGGCTCAAATAGCGCAAGCTGCAGATGAAGAGACACGGGAGCTTCTCCAAAAACTTAGAGAAGGCAGCCTAGATCCTAATCGCTATGTTGAGAAAAATGACCTTTTGTACTATAAGTACACTCCGATTGGCGAACAGCCGCGATTCCTTTGTTTTGTTCCCCGAGGTCACAGACTTAGTCTGCTTCGAGTGTTCCACGACGAGCACAATCACATTGGCTATGACAAGACCTTGGATTTAATCCTAAGGCACTTTTGGTTTCCAGGCCTAAGGCAATTCGTTAAAAAGTACCTTGAACATTGTTTGATTTGCATCTCCAAGAAACGTGTGCCTAGGGCTCCACAACAAAACATAACTTCGTGGGAAAAACCCGATCAACCTTTTTCAGTTGTGCACACAGATGTACTGGGTCCGCTTCCTGAGTCAAACGGCTTCAAGTTTGTTCTTCTTATTGTGGATGCATTTACTAAGTACACGCTCCTTTACCCCATTTATAGGCAGGATGTAGAAGAACTTTTAAGAGTGTTTACCAACGCAGTCTCACTTTTTGGTGTGCCAAAATTGATTGTAACTGATAGAGGCAGAATGTATCAGTCTGCTAGGTTCCTAGATTTTGTTAAAGACATGGGGTCAGAGATACATTTGGTTACTGCAGAGATGCACCAATCAAACGGCCAGGTCGAGAGGTACGCCCGCACCGTTCTGAACCTTCTTCGCATTGAGACCAATCACAAAGGGACTGCCTGGTCCGAAGCGCTGTGGAGACTCCAACTGACCCTCAACGTGACCAAGCAGAAGACGACTCAGGCGTCGCCATTAAATCTGCTGGTGGGCACTGACGCGGCGACTCCCGTCATCCGGTCACTGGTCCGTGATGTCGCTTTGGAAGGTGTACAGCCGAATCGTGAAGCACAAAGAGAGTTACGCCGAGCCCGCGCAACTGCTCTACTAAAAGAAAACCAATCTCGACAGGACGATTACGTAAATCGAAATCGATGCCCACCAAAAGTTTTTAATGTGAACGATTTGGTTTTCGTCATTAAGTTTTCGCAGGCAACTGGAAAGATGGACCACGGGATGCGAGGTCCGTACAGGGTCACACGCGTGCTACCGAGTGGGCGGTACGAGCTGCGCTTGTTGACCGGCTCATATGGCAAGACGACGCAAGCGGCTGCTCAGTACATGGTGCTCTGGAAAGGGGAGTGGTGTCCTGAGACCTGCGCTGCATTCTTTGAGCGTAAGTGTGCTTGCGTACTATGAGTGGTCTGCATTGCCATAGAGGGTGGTGCAGATCTTGGGGTGAGACAGTAGACGGACTGCGAGACGTCTACGTCAGGTAAACTGCGAGGTACCTGACCGGTCTCACAAAGAGTGGCCTTGCCACCCACGTATAACGGATGAAGTCCCCGTATAACGTGTGTTTTGACGTGTAGAGGACGGACTGCGAGACGTTCCTTTCGGTGATTTGGTAATCACCCTATACGATTGGTCATGTAGAGGACGGACTGCGAGACGATCCTTTCGGCGATAAACGCCCTACATGACAGTGAATGAACATGGATCCATGTGTGTTGCATGATGTATGAATGTCGATGACGCGAATTATGATGTTTCTGTGTGACGAATGGAACTCTATGGAGTACTAAGATGACTTCTTGGTACCCCATAGACTATCTAGCTAGTCAGTTTATGTGTCTGATGTATGAAAGGAAAAGGCCACGTAAGACGAACTGAGTGCAAGCAAAAGATTAGGCGAATGTGTTTGCTCTCCGAGAGACGATAATTTTCCTTGTTTCACAGAGAACGACTTGACTGAAGACACCACTCCTGATCATCGTGGTGCAGAGTCAGTCGCTGGGCCTTCTCGTCCAGCTGACGAATCCTCTGGAGCAGCCGTGCAGAGCCTGCCGGACCTTTCTGATGCTGTCGAGGACGACGCATGATCAGGATGGCCGTGTTGGATACAACTACCCGACCCAGGGACGCGGGGGGTGCGGCCACTATAAAACTACCGCAGGCGGCCGGTCTGACTCACTTTTCGTCTAGACTGCGTGGCGTGCGGAAGCGCTGTCCGTCGGTCGTTCGGTGTAATCTGCTAAACCTGGTATCTCTGTATCTCACTATTTCTCTTGTTGATTTGCTAAGTGATGATTTTGTTCCTCTAAATGTAATTATGCTAAGATTGATAATTGTTTTTATAAAATTCATGTGATTAGTTTTTAGGTTAATAAATAAACCTTTTTTTTAATTGCGATTTCACTTCTGTCCTAACAGTATGATGAGTGTTGACTGATTTATTTTATATAAATTGTTATATTTAAAGATAGTTAGTTGGGATTTTGTAGGTAGGCACTGCCTTTTTGCCTATATGCTATGCACGCCACTGGTTACTATATTTTGATACAATTATACTATTGTATAATTTAACTTTTATTATTATTATTACTTTGCTGTTTTGACATTTTATAACTTTATTAGTATACAATTCTAATTATTGTTCCAAATTGATTGGCATACACTCTGTATGTAACAATTGTTTTATTATTAATGCAGTTATACGCATGTATATTGATTATTGGTATACTATTTTAATGCCGCTTTTATAAGGGACTGTGCAGTGAATCAGTGCTTGGGGTTTTCTTCTAATTTGAACACAGAATTCCTTTTGTTTTATTTTCTTTAAGCCGGCAGCAGTTTCGTCATGCTCCCTTAGTTGTCATTGCCTGCAGTGGCGTCTTGGGTCGGGTCTCCTCCTTCCCTCTAATATGGCGAGGGAGGGGATGGCTGATCCTTGCGTCATACTCGTGAACGGGTGCCGCTTGCGGTGACTGGTCGTTCTGCTGACCTTGGTCTCCACGTAGATACAATACTTTTTACTCTTAAATAGTATGATACCCATCTACCACCACCCATCTAACCACTTGTTCACTTTGCGCGGTCCCTTATTGTTATTATTTGATATTATTTATTATTTTTAATGTAATGACAGCGTGCTACTGGGGAGTTTGTTGCGCCGTTTCTTCTCCTCAGCCAAAGCACTTAGGAAGCGGTGAAGGGTGGGCGATTTGGGGTCGGTTCATGTCTGGCGGTGGTGGCGTCGCGTGTTGTCGGTCGCGTGGCGCTGGGCGGGCGGGCGCATGGTGGAGCATTCAACCTTTCACACTGACCTGATGACGCGTAGGTGCGTCAGGTGTGAGTGGTTGGATGTTTTGTTGTGTGTTTGCTCGTTCTGGCGTTGCGCGGCCGATGTTGCGCGCTGCCTTTTCCGCCGGATATGAACCGACCCCTAGGGTGCTGTCCTATTGTAATAATAATTGACGTTTGATAAGTGCTACTTTGTAGCCTAAGTTAAATAAATAATTTTTGATTTTGATTTTTGATTTTGATTTTAACGAGACATTTTACCAATATATGCTAACCATGAAGGAATTAGGCAAGAGGGCAAAGTTTCCAGACTACGTGGCTATTCAATACATAGTCGATGGTATTGAAGATTACGAATCTAATAAGCTACTGTTCTATGGGGTAACGACATATCCAGCGCTGAAAGAAAAATTGTTATTAAACGAAAGTTTCAAGAAAAGACTATGAAAAAGAAAAATGCTCCACAACGGCGGGACGACAAAGAAAAGGCGCATTCGCAAGCAAACGAAGCGAAGTCTTCCTCTCTGCGCAGCTTTAAATGCGGGGAAAAAGGCCACACGTCGAATAGCTGTCTTAAAGGCGTGAAATGTTTCAGGTGCAATGAGTTTGGGCATATTGGCGTGGAGTGCAAGAAAGTACCAGGGAACAAAGGTCATCAAGTTCATCAAAATGGCGGCAGCAGGAACGGGACACCGACATCGCATAAACGATCGTTGATGGCGGTGGCTACCGGATATTCCGGAGAAGAAGGTGATCGAGAACGAATGGATTTAGTGAATGAAGGGAATTGCGATGGTCAGTCGATAGAACGGGTGAGTGAACGGGTGCCAAAAGTGAGTGCATTCATTCCGCATATGTGTCAAAGTCAATCTCAGTGCTATGTTGACAGCCGTCAGTGTCAAAATATTATGAATGTAAACAAAAAACAATGTTTGTCAGTAAATATATGCGTAAAAGATATTAAAATTGGTAACTTTGTAGACAAATGTTTAGTTGATACTGGCATTGAGGTAAATTTAATAAGTTTTGAATTGTTTTCCAAATTGAAATGTGATTTTGTACCTGAGAAAATGTCACTCATCGGTTTAGGTTCTTGTCAAGTGGCTTCCATGGGAAGGTTTACTATTGATTTAGTTGTGGATCAACACAGTTACTCTATTAGCTTTTATATACCAACTAATACTATACCATACAATATAATATTGGGTCAGCCATTTTTAGTTTACACTATAACAGTTATTAACAAAGGTTCTGTTGAAATTAGGCCGCAGTGTTATGATAGTACATATTTTGCATAAGATTTGTTTATTTTCCAGTCTGAATGATGACCGCCCATTCATTCAAGAAATTATTGATGGCTACAAACCTTTGAAGATCAAAGATGCACCCATCAAGTTGAAGATAGTATTAAAAGATGATATTCCTGTGGCTCAACGTCCAAGAAGGTTTGCTTTAACTGAAGAGAAAATAGTTAAAGAACAAATTGAAGAATGGTTGATCAAGAAAGTTATACGTCCAAGCTTCTCCGAGTATGCAAGCCCTTTGGTACTAGTGAAGATAAAAGATGGGGGAACCAGAGTGTGTGTAGATTACAGAAAAATAAACGAAAAAATGGTGAAGGATGAGTACCCACTTCCTGTCATTGATGATCACATTGATAAATTGAGTAATGTGAAGATTTACAGTACTTGAGATTTAAAAAATGGATTTTTTCACCTACCTATCGAAGAAGACTCTGTGAAATATACATCATTTGTAACGAGTAATCCGGAGGGGCAATATGAGTTCCTGAGAGCACCATTTGGTTTGTCTGTGTGTCCAGTACTTTACCCGCTACATAAATATAATTTTTTCAGACTTGATAAGACGAGGGATAGTTCTTATATTTATCGATGACTTAATTATTCTATCTCATGATGAAAAAGAAGGTATTGCAAGCCTACAAGAGGTATTGAAAGTGGCTGCTGAATATGGTTTGGAAATAAATTGGAAAAAATTGCAGTTATTACAAACATCAGTTGAATATTTGGGCCACAACATTTCCAACGGAATGGTAAACCTTCGACAGATAAGATCAAGGCAGTTAAGACCTATCCTGTGCCGAAGAATCTGAAAGAAGTGCATAGTTTTATTGGTCTTACATCTTACTTTAGAAAATTTATTAAGAATTATGCGCTGATAGCAAAACCAATAAGTGATTTGCTCAAGAAGTCAGGTGAATTTCGTTTTAAAGCAGAACATATACAAGCTTTTAAAAATTAAAAGACAGACTGTGCTGTGAACCTGTCTGAAAAAATTTTGATGTGCATTTAGAAACTGAACTACACACGGACGCATCGAAGTATGGATATGCAGCAGTTTTGATGCAAAGAGATTCTTATGATGGTAAGCTACATCCAGTCCATTTCATGAGCAGAAAAACTACAGAAGCTTAACAGAAGTGCAGCAGCTCACAGTTGCGTTTGCGAACTCGTTTCGTGCGGGCGTGTATAAATTCGCTGCTAAGTAGTATCGCGATCAGTGCCATAAAAAGTTTATTCTTTTTTATTAGACGGGCCTGTTGGTCTAGTGGTTAGTGACCCTGACTGCTATACCGGAGGTCGTGGGTTCGATTCCCACCCAGGACAAATGTTTGTGTGATGAGCACGATCATTTGACGACCTCCGTGGTCGAGTGGCGTACGCACCGGTTTCAAGGTGTCGCTAGCTCTGAGGTCCCGGGTTCGATCCCCGGACGGGTCAATATAGAAACCAAAAATTTTCTACATTGCCTCGGGTCTGGGTGTTTGTGGTACCTTCGTTGCTTCTGAATTCCATAACACAAGTGCTTTAGCTACTTACTTTGGGTTCAGAGCAATGTATGTGATGTTGTCAGCAAATATATATAAAAAAAATAATAATAACTATACTTAAAACATTTGTTCTGGTTGTCTGGGTGTAATTTATCTATAATATGTATGTATTTAGAAATATATAAGTATGTTTATCAGTTGTCTGGTTACCATAACACAAGCTCTGCTTAGCTTGGGATCAGATAACCGTGTGTGAGTTGTCCCGGAATATTATTATTATTATTATTATTATTATTATTATTATTATTATTATTATTATTATTATTATTATTATTATTATTATTATTATTATTATTATTATTATTATTAATTATGGAGACCGAAGAAGAAGAAAGTGGTGGTTAAATATTATTGTTTGAAAGATATTTAGCTTTAATTCCGCTACCAAAATCCAAGCTTGGAAGCAGGATGCAGTCCCACCGTCCCGCCCTCATGCAATATGCGCATGCAGGAAAGCCCACCCTCCCGCCCTCATGCATATGCAAAATACACGAAAAGTGAGACAAAAGGGGGGTAGCATGCCATGCAACCAAACCAATACTCGACACGTGTTTCGCCCCTCCACGGGGCATCCTCAGGAGATGTTGACTCGACAACCGCTCGGGCGCGAATGAGCCAGTTGTACGGCTCTCGCCCCTTTATATAGCGCAATGATGACGCATTGGCAACGGTCGATACAAACGTCACAAAGACGTCTGTATCGACCTACCTGCAATCATACTTAAAAGAGGTGATGTAATTAAGTTAGTTTGTTCATTCAACAGTGTATAGTTATTATTATTATTATGTTTGGAGATTTCTAACTGCTCCAACACACACAACCGGAAACTTTTATCACATACATGGAGAATGTTGTACGTATTATTGTCGCTCAAGGAATGGCCGGTATCGATTAAATGTTTAGCAAAATGTGATTTTTCTGAATGGCCATTCCTGTAAGCGGCAACATGCTCCCTATACCTTATTTCGAAGTTACGGCCTGTCTGACCTACATAGACCCCGTTGCAATCATTGCATACTAATTTATAAATACCGGATTTTTTGGAATTTTCTAATTTATCTTTGCCGTTACAAAGATTTCGTAAGTTATGATCTGATCGAAAGGCAACGAAAACATTGTGTTTTTTAAGAATATTCGCGATTTTATCGGAAATGGGGCCTATGTAAGACAGACTACCGACATGCTTGTTAATTCGTTCGGGGGTACATGCATAAAGTAGTGAGCGAACCCTGTCATTCTGTTTATTCTGAATTATATTATCAATAACTTGTTTGGAATACCCGTTTGAAATCGCGATTTGATATAATATTTTAAGTTCTTTGACGTAATTATCCGTGGACAGTGGGACAAACATTAGTCGGTGGACATAGCTGCGGAAGGCTGCAAGTTTGTGTTGTAATGGGTGACAGGAAGAAGCGGGAATTGTTGTGTCGGTGTGAGTGGGTTTTCGGTAAATTTGGAAATCGAGTTTATCATTAACTCTAGTGATATTTAGATCCAAAAAATTGAGGGATTTGTCGGATTCTAATTCTAATTTGAATTTAATTTTCGGGTGGAAAGAGTTAAGCTTATTGAGAAAAATGTCTATTTGACGAATAGTACCCGTCCAACAGATAATTACGTCATCTACATATCTATAATAAAACAGAATGTTGGGTTCGCCCACCACATATTTACATTCAAAGTTATCCATAAATATTTCCGCCATTAAAGGACTTAGAGGTGATCCCATTGCTAACCCCTCCTTTTGGCGAAAATATTCGTTATTGAAACGAAAATAGTTTTGTTGCATGCAAATACGTGCAAGGTTAAGAAAGTCATGTATTTCTCCAGGATGTAAACGTTGTCTCTCCAAATGGTTCTCCAAAATACGAAGGCACTCTTCAAATGGAGTATTTGTAAATAAACTGTCAACATCCAGTGATAATAATTTTGAATTGTGAGGGATGTTGACATTTTTTATTTTTTCAATTAAATCTAAACTATTTTTTAAACTGTATTTAGGTGAAAAAGAAGACTTAGTTTTTAATAAGTTATTGAGATATTTAGCTATATCGTATGTTGGAGCACCAATGTAAGAGACAACGGGGCGAATTGGGATATTATCTTTATGAGTTTTGGGTAAGCCATACAAAAAAGGAGATCGTGGGTTCATAGGGATTTTATATTTTAATAGATCTGGAGATATACATGACATGTTATTAATAGCATTTTTTAACTCTACTGTAAATTTTTTGGTGGGGTCGGAACTCAAACGTTCAAAATCCTCTCCCTGGATAACGTCGTTAATCTTCTGGTGGTAAGCAGTTTTATCCAAGATGATAACAGTATTGCCCTTGTCGGCTTTCGTAATTATTAAGTTATTTTGAGTAATTTTGTTTTGTAATGACCGATGTATTTGTAATTCGGAATAATTTTGAGAAAAGGAGGTAGATGAAGCTTTTTTGATCTGAACTGCCACCTGATGTTTAACGGCGCTATCCATTTTACTTCTAACACAAGCCATTTCTGAATCCACCACCAAAGTTTCGAGCGATTTCTGGGATAACCGTGGTCTGATGTTATATTTTAGACCTTTCTCTAATAAAGAAATCTCAGCAGATGAAAATTGGGTATTTGTATAATTTTTAACGCGTGGATAAAAAGAATGAATTGTATCTATATTATTATTTTCTCGATGGTTGATATTACTGTTCCGGTTATTCCCAGATAATCGCTCCAACTTCCTGCGCTGTGTTATATATTTATCATGCGCTACTTGGGAGGCGAAGTCCCGGGCTTTGTTATCTAAAATGTCAAACTCCACATTGTGTAGTTTGTAACTCAATTCTGAGTATAAAACTTTCAAGTGGAGCTTGACATTGTCCCTAACTGAAAACCAATGTCTACATTCTTCGTTCAACCACACCTGTTTTGCCTTCACCAAAGCTATACTACTTGACCGGCTGTGTGTGTTGGTATGTATATTAATATAATGGGGAAATACTTTTAATTGTTTACACTGTTGATTGAACCAAACGTTCTGAGCTGCTAAGCGATGGAGTTTGGTCAACTTGATGTAAAGCTTTGCCTGTTCAGCTATACATGCTGACTTAAGATAAGTTATAGAATCAGGCGTTACTTTGCGGAAATCCATGACATTAAATATTATTGTTTGAAAGATATTTAGCTTTAATTCCGCTACCAAAATCCAAGCTTGGAAGCAGGATGCAGTCCCACCGTCCCGCCCTCATGCAATATGCGCATGCAGGAAAGCCCACCCTCCCGCCCTCATGCATATGCAAAATACACGAAAAGTGAGACAAAAGGGGGGTAGCATGCCATGCAACCAAACCAATACTCGACACGTGTTTCGCCCCTCCACGGGGCATCCTCAGGAGATGTTGACTCGACAACCGCTCGGGCGCGAATGAGCCAGTTGTACGGCTCTCGCCCCTTTATATAGCGCAATGATGACGCATTGGCAACGGTCGATACAAACGTCACAAAGACGTCTGTATCGACCTACCTGCAATCATACTTAAAAGAGGTGATGTAATTAAGTTAGTTTGTTCATTCAACAGTGTATAGTTATTATTATTATTATGTTTGGAGCAGTTAGAAATCTCCAAACATAATAATAATAATAACTATACACTGTTGAATGAACAAACTAACTTAATTACATCACCTCTTTTAAGTATGATTGCAGGTAGGTCGATACAGACGTCTTTGTGACGTTTGTATCGACCGTTGCCAATGCGTCATCATTGCGCTATATAAAGGGGCGAGAGCCGTACAACTGGCTCATTCGCGCCCGAGCGGTTGTCGAGTCAACATCTCCTGAGGATGCCCCGTGGAGGGGCGAAACACGTGTCGAGTATTGGTTTGGTTGCATGGCATGCTACCCCCCTTTTGTCTCACTTTTCGTGTATTTTGCATATGCATGAGGGCGGGAGGGTGGGCTTTCCTGCATGCGCATATTGCATGAGGGCGGGACGGTGGGACTGCATCCTGCTTCCAAGCTTGGATTTTGGTAGCGGAATTAAAGCTAAATATCTTTCAAACAATAATATTTAATGTCATGGATTTCCGCAAAGTAACGCCTGATTCTATAACTTATCGAAAGTGGTGGTGATGTGGAAATATTACGTAAGGAAGGAGATGTTGATAAATCTTTGGAACCAACAATAATACACCGAATAAATCAAGTAATCGAAGAAAATGAGACGAAAGCACCTGAGAAGAGAAAAGAGAGAGAGAGTGAAATGAGTGGTGATGATGACTTTATTACTGTTAATAGAAGGAGACCTAAACGATTAAATAGAAGTTTATCAGTGGAGGCACAAAATAATAAGAGGGTAGATGAAGAAAAAGATAACGGAGTAAATAATACCATACGACATGAAATATGTGTAACTTCGCTAGAAAGCATACCTAAACAAATGGCATTAGCTAAATTCGTTAAGATCGGAAAATATGAAAAATGTAATACTGTAAGAAATGAACCACACGCGCCTTCACCATGCGATAACTTGAGAGCAAAACCTGCTCGCTACACCCACAAGGGCGCGGGCGACGCACGCATGCACACATAAGCAGCGCCACCAACTATAAAAGGCCTTCCTCCGCCCGGCTAGCGCCAGTTCGATTTGCGCTTGGGCATTGCATCCGACGATTCGGAACAACTCCTGAGCCAATCGAGCGCACCGCGTACAGTGACGTCACGTAGTGGTGGTACTTTCGTAACACGGAATACGGCTAATGCGTGATCCATTGTGCGTGGTCTTATTTTTTCTTATAGCGCTTCTCGCATTAATTACTTTGTTATCCTTCAATATCACTGTAAAGATACTTGGGTAGTTCAAATAATATTTTTTTCTGTTATACCCGCATTGTTTTTTTTTTACTCAATTAGCTTGGTGCACCAATACTGTAAGTTTAGGTTTCATTTTTTTTATTCCTCATTTCTCTTGATTGTTTTAACTGTGATTTTTTGTGTATATTGTTTTTCATTTCTCTTGATTGTCATAACTGTAATTTTTTTGTGTATATTTTCTTTCCTGTAATATAGGTTCTTAGAAATTTTACTGAAGTTTTATTGATATTGAACCCACCTGTTACAATTGGCGCCCAACGTGGGGCCTTCAAAGAAAAACCTAAGACCTAGACCAACAGAAAGAACACAGAGGTTTACGGTGCAACATAACTCGCAGAGAGAAAAGAAAAAAGAGACAATGGAAGAAGTTAAGGGCGGTTCAATGTCATCATCCATAACTATGTCTGCAGAACAATTTCAACAACTATTGGCAGCAGTTGGCTCTGGGTCAAAGCAACATCGGAGTTCAATGGTCAGATGTCCAGTAAAGTTTAGTGGCAATAAAAGCGCTCCAGAGGTCGAGTCATTTTTGGCGGCGGTTAGTATATTTAAAAAAGTAGAACACATAGAAGACAAAGATGCACTTACTGGGCTACCACTCGTCTTAACTAATGACGCTGCTACTTGGTGGCAAGGCGTTAAAACCCAGGTCACAACTTGGAGCCAGTTTGAGGAACGACTACGTTATGCATTTGCACCCAAGAAGTTGGCGTACAAAATATATCAGGAGATAGTTGAACATAAGCAAAAGAAGGACACTTTAACCGAAATATTTATTGCGGAGAAACGTGCTCTTATATCTCAATTGCCTGCACCTGGTCACAATGAGCAACAAGAGTTGGATTTGGTTTTCGGACAGATACGCTTCGAAATTAGAGAGAAGATATCAAGAGAATCCTTAAAAAATTTTGATGATTTATTACAGAAGGCGAGAGAAGTTGAGCGAAATTTAGGAGAGAAGGCTGAAGAAAGACAAATGCCTAAAGAGATACCCACAAGCACAACAAAAGCAAAAACACGGTGTAATATCTGCAGATTACCAGGACACACAATTGATGCTTGTCGAAAACGAATAAAACAAGATCAACGTGTGCAAAACCCGAGTGACAAGACGATCGAAGCTAAGCCCACGGAAACAGTGAAGCCCAAATTCTCTTGTTATGGATGTGGCGAGCCTGGTGTCGTGCGTAGTCGATGTCCTAAATGCAATAAGCAGCAAGGTAAGATGGAGGACATCAGTTTCTGCTCGTTCAACGCTCGTAGCGCAAAACGGCTTAGACCTGTAGTACCCATAAGTATCGGGAGTATAAAGGGCACTGGATTTATAGATACTTGTGCAAAGTCAAGTGTAGCTTCATATCAGCTAGCCTTATGTCTAAAGAGGGAAGGCTATCAGTTCACTGAGGAAATGATGAACATAACGTTAGCAGACGGTATACCCAGAATGCAAACTGTCTGGATCGTCACAGCTCCCGTCACGATTTATGGAAGAGTGATTGAAACTCCATTTATTGTCCTACCTCACGCAAAAGGTAACAAAACATTATTGGGAGTAGGCTTTATCGAAGACGCAATGATGCTGCTTAATTTACCCCAACTAACATGTCGTTTTCTTGATAATCCTACAAAAGTGTATGATCTAGTCCAGGAGGAACTTTGCGAAGCACTGCTCACTGAGATGATTTGTTTACCACAAATGATTTCTCCAGTGGCTAGTACCCCAGGAGATGCATCTAAGCCTTCGATATCAAGTACAGTGGAACAAAATCTGATACGACCATATGGTCCCGAAATGAGCACGGGTTCTACCGAAGTACCCAAAAGTGCAACGGAAACGTCACACTGCGAGCCATTAGTGGGTACTGATGCCCCTTCAGCCTCAAATCTAAATATGGGGATCTGTCAGGCGAGTATCGACAGACCCAAAACACCCACATATGGTCCACTGAAACCAATCGAGTTTTCTACGCCACCGCTCAAAAGACAACGATTGTTTGATGGCTATTCTCCCGTCATCGATGCCTTATATCGAGATGCCAGAAGGTCGATTGAAGAAAGCACCATAGTATTGTCACCTAGCACCAACTCATTATTTAATCCGCCTAATACGGATATTGCGGCAATAGATTGCGAAGAATCTGACTGTGTGCTAAGCACTAAGGAAGTTAAAGAGCTGCAACGACTATTAGAAAGAAATGCAGATGTGTTTGTTCCCAATGGAAAACCAACAACCCAAGCAGAACATTTCATAGACACAGGGGATTACAGACCAGTATCAGTGCCACCGTATCGTTTACCGCCTGCTAAAACACAAACCCTGAAAGATGAAGTACATAAAATGCTAGCCGAAAAAATAATAGAACCATGCACGTCACCATGGTCTGCACCCGTCGTCATGGTTCCCAAAAAAGATGGCGGAATACGAGTTTGTATCGATTACAGACAACTCAATGCAGTTACAAAGCCGGATGCGTATCCGCTACCCCGTATCGATGATTTGTTGCATGACGCTAAACCTACGCCATATATGTCCACCATTGATCTTCGCGCAGGCTACTGGCAAATCAAAGTAAGGGACGAAGACCAATGCAAAACCGCTTTTGTGACCCCATTTGGCATGTACAAATTTTTAAGAATGCCTTTCGGCTTGCGAAATGCGCCGGCCACCTTCCAACGGTTGATGGATGTTTTCCGTTTGTCACTGAGCCACGTCAAACTGTGTGTGTACATTGATGATCTAATTATCTTGTCCCCAACGTTTGAGCAACACCAGCAGGATCTCCAAGATGTCTTTGTTCGATTACAAGAATATAACTTGACGGCCAATAAGGAGAAATGCAAATTTTGCTGTTCCAGGATTAAGTATCTCGGGCATTATATTACTCCAATGGGCTTGCAAATGGATCCTGATAAAGTCAGCTCTATATTAAATATGCCTGCACCCACTAGCTTAAAACATTTACTGTCATTCCTTCAAATGTGCTCGTGGTACAGACGATTTGTTCCTGGGTTTGCTAACGTTGCTGAACCCCTTACCCGATTGACAAAGAAACACACCATTTAGGTTGTGGGAAAAGGAACAGGAAGTAGCTTTTGATAAGCTCAAAGATCTACTTGTCACAGCGCCCGTATTGGCACAAGCAGACGACACAAAACCCTACATTATCAAATCCGACGCCAGTAATTATGCCATCGGTGCAGTACTAGTGCAGGGGGAGGGTGAAAATGAACACCCAGTTGAATACGCGAGCCGATTGCTCAATCAGGCCGAAAGAAATTACACGACGACGGAGCGCGAGGCTCTTGCCGTAGTTTGGGCAGTTAATAAGTTTAGAGGCTACATCGAAGGGACGCCTATTACTGTCCTCACGGATCATCAAGCGTTAAAATGGCTCATGACATTAAAATCCCCAACAGGACGTCTAGCTCGATGGGCACTACAGCTACAGCCATATGATATCACAATAAAGTATATCACTGGTAGGACGAACGTTGTAGCAGATGCATTGTCACGCCCAAATTGTGATGCTGAAACAAGAGAAAGCTGTGGAATATGTAGTGTTGTAGTAGACGCACCTAGAAAGAATCCTAAAGAAATAAGAAAAGCTCAAATGGAAGATAAAGATATAGAAAAAATTGTAAAGGCATTAGAAGGTAATACGGAAGAGGAGACACGTTACTGGTGTCAAAAGGGTTACGTCATGAATAATGGTTTACTATACCGCTATAATCCTGATGGTGATAGTGATAGTAGTCAACTTGTTGTGCCTACACACGAGCAAACTGATGTCATATCGGCATACCATGACGGACCTGCCGCCGGTCATTACGGAATGGAAAAAACATATGCCAGAATAGCTCAACGCTATTATTGGAAAGGCATGAGAAAGGACATTGACTTGTACATTCGACACTGTTTATTATGTCAAAAGTACAAACCATCGAATATGAAGCCAGCTGGACTCCTCCAAACAACAGCGATGAACAAGAGGTTCGAAGTTGTCGCTTTTGATTTATTCGGCCCTTTACCTGCCTCTTCTGAAGGACAGACCTGGATACTCATTGTTGAAGACCTTGCCTCCAGATGGGTAGAACTATTTCCTCTGGAACATGCAACTGCAGTTAATTGCGCCATGGTGCTCATTAATGAGATATTTCTACGGTACGGCATGCCACGAAGGCTGATTAGTGACAACGGCACACAGTTTGTAAGCGCTGTCATGCAGCAAGTAGCTTATTGCTTTAACATTAAACATGCATTTACGCCGGTGTACCATCCCGAAACGAACCCGGTGGAACGTCGCAATCGAGATCTGAAAACCCAGCTTGCCATACTTGTTGGTGATGATCATCGGACCTGGTCGGAGAAGCTGCCAAGCATCCGATTTGCCATGAACACGGCGGTTTGTTCCTCGACTGAGTATACTCCAGCATATCTGACGTTCGGACGAGAATTAAGAACACCCGATGACAACGAACACGACCTCCGTGAAATTATATTATCAGAAAACTTCATTCCTGAAATCACACCCAAGCAGCTGATGCTCGCTGAAACAATGAAGATAGTTAGAGAAGTACAGGAAGAGAAAGAAGAGAAACGGAAGGAGTACGTAGATAAAAATAGGAGACATAGCCCTAAATACAAACCTGGAGACCAAGTCCTTGTGGAATCACACCCTATCAGCATGACCACCCAGGGATTCAGCTCAAAACTTGCCCCACGCCGAGATGGCCCTTATGTCATAGTAAAACATCATGGACCGAGCTCTTACCATGTTGCTCACCCCAACACGCCAGAACAGAGTGTAGGGCTATATCATTCATCAGCCCTGCACCCTTACCAAGGTACGACAGAAGGTCCGTTACCTGCACCAACTCTGCCAATTCGAAAGCGCGGACGCCCACCTAAAGCATCTGAACCACTTACCTCTGTTGATGACTCCAGCCTGCGACCACCACAGCCACGTCGAGGTAAACCATTAAAACAAACTACGGAACTGGCTTCCTCGCCGAGACGTCATCGGAGCCAGAGGGGGAGACTGTAAGAAATGAACCACACGCGCCTTCACCATGCGATAACTTGAGAGCAAAACCTGCTCGCTACACCCACAAGGGCGCGGGCGACGCACGCACGCACACATAAGCAGCGCCACCAACTATAAAAGGCCTTCCTCCGCCCGGCTAGCGCCAGTTCGATTTGCGCTTGGGCATTGCATCCGACGATTCGGAACAACTCCTGAGCCAATCGAGCGCACCGCGTACAGTGACGTCACGTAGTGATGGTACTTTCGTAACACGGAATACGGCTAATGCGTGATCCATTGTGCGTGGTCTTATTTTTTCTTATAGCGCTTCTCGCATTAATTACTTTGTTATCCTTCAATATCACTGTAAAGATACTTGGGTAGTTCAAATAATATTTTTTTCTGTTATACCCGCATTGTTTTTTTTTTACTCAATTAGCTTGGTGCACCAATACTGTAAGTTTAGGTTTCATTTTTTTTATTCCTCATTTCTCTTGATTGTTTTAACTGTGATTTTTTGTGTATATTGTTTTTCATTTCTCTTGATTGTCATAACTGTAATTTTTTTGTGTATATTTTCTTTCCTGTAATATAGGTTCTTAGAAATTTTACTGAAGTTTTATTGATATTGAACCCACCTGTTACAATACGAATTAAATACAAAAGTTCTAATAAAGTTCTCATTCAGTTTAAAGAAAAAAATGATGCAATCAAATTATTAGAATGCCAAAAATTTAAAGATGATGATGGGATGTAGATGTCAGCTAATAGATGAGTTGTTCCTATCCTATGGTGTTGTCAAGGGGGTGGATTTGGACTTAACTGAAACTGAGCTATTGGATATATTTGAATGTAGTACCGAGGTGATATCTGTGAAGAGATTAAGACGGGTAGACTATGAAGGTAAATGGGTTAACAGCGAATCAGTGAGAATCTGTTTTAATAACAATAGGCTTACGTATATACATATGATTGCCGATTTAAGGTAGAACCATACGTTTTTCTTGTGACAAAATGTTCCGGTTGTTGGCAATTTGGACATATAATGAAGTACTGCCCAACAAAGAAAAAAATATGTCCAAAATGTGGGGGTAACCATGATAATTGTGACACTACTAAAATAACATGCCTTAATTGCAAGGGGAATCACTTTGTTTTAGATAAAGAATGTCCTATGTTTTTAAAAGAAAAGAATATAAGGAAAATTATGAGTACCAAACAAGTCACATATAGAAAAGCCCTTCAGCTATTTATACTACAACAACAACATGATAATGATTTGAACTCGAAAACTTCAATTGAAACAAACTTAAGAAGCGAGTCGAAAACATTCAGCAGTGTGCTCACAAAATCATTAAATAAACATAGCGCAAACCCCAATTTTCCGGTCGTACGGGAAGAAAACACAGAGCGTTCTAGATAAATAGAAGAGAGTCTACAGCAAGAAGAGCCGTCTCAGAAAATATTTTTTAGTAATAATAACAATAGGGATGTAAGGGGTCCCAACTAACATCTTTCGGGACTCAAGTCAACCTCACCTGCACGTGGTACATCCTGCTAACAAACGAACGAGGCAATGGCGACCCACCAACACGCTTAGGACCAGCGCGGTGGCTTACGGTCCACTACCCCCCAAATGGATAGACGAATGAGGAACAGGCCCCAAGTCCCCGGCGACTCCAGTAGTTGTGTTGATGTGGACGGACAGTGGCGCAACTCTGGAGTTAGGGGTGCTAAGAATCTCCGGGTGAGAGCGATTAACCGTCAAACGATAACAGCACATTGTATAACGGACACCGATTCTCTTAATATTCTTACTTATAATGTCAGGACTCTAATGAAGGATGAACGCTTAATAGAACTAGAAAATGCTCTACAAGATATCAACTGGGACATTATCGGAATCTCAGAAGTCAGACGAACAGGCGAACACACAGAAGAAAGGGACGATGCAGTGTTCTTTCACTATGGAGGTCAAGGACATTCAATAAAGGAATGTATGAAGAAGGCTGAGGCACCACAATGCGCCACTTGTCTGCATTTCAAGAAGCCGAGCAACCACAAAACCGGTTCTGCTGACTGTCCGGCGAAAACTTTGGCCGAAAAGAGGTACATTAACTCAATTGATTATGGCGGCGCCTAAGAGCGCCGTTAACTAAGGTAGTTTCTGACCTATTTTCTTTTTAAGTTATACTGTCATGATTCATAATATTATTATTGACTTAGATAATTTATCTGTATCCGAGTGTAAGACTTGTGATGCTGAAAATTGCAAACAATATCTATCCTCTTACAGTAAACCAATAACAATACTTACACAAAATATACGCAGTATTTTTAAGAATTTTGACAATTTTTGTATTTTTCAAAAAAGATTAAGCATAAATTGTGACTTTATTATCTTAACCGAATGCTGGCTTGCCAAACAATACAACGTACCATTAATTCCGGGATATAGTATGTACAAGAGTACTATAAATTACAATCAAAACGATGGTGTGGTAGTATATGCAAGGAACCACTACGATATATCTGTTGAAGAACCAAACATACTCGATTGTAACAGTCTGTTAATTAAAATTGGAACAAATTTTGCGATCCTAGCATTATATAGACCCCCTCTTTTAGAAATATACACAAGTTTGTGGACTCTCTGAATGATACCTTGAAAGAGTTATCATCCTATAAAAACATCGTTTTGATTGGAGATATTAATATCAACATTCTTACAGAATGCCTTGATGTAGCTGCACAGGAATACCTTAACCTCTGCTCTTTTCATGGCATGATCCCAGCACATACGCTACCTACACATCAAAGCGGTTCCTGCCTAGATCATATCATGCTTAAATCGAGTTTCCCCTCACTTGCGCTTATTATTAACTCGACAATAACCGATCACAATGCTGTCCTACTAACCTTAAATTGCAAATTACCCAAACAAAATAATACTCGCACAATTTCTAAATTAAACACAAATAAACTTGAAGAAGATTTATGCAACATTGACTTCGACCCAGTTTACAATAATGCTGACCCACAGTTTTGTATGTTATACCTAATCGAAAAAGTGCAACAGGCTATTCAGAAAAACACAACCAATATTCGGGTGAGTAATAAAAATTATAACATAAAACCTTGGATCACGCCAGGTCTCATTCGGTGTATGAGACATAGGGATAAACTGCATATGAAAGTTAAGCGTCACCCAGATAATTCCATATTGCAATTATCGTACAAAAGATATCGAAACTTTTGCAATAATCTTTTAAAAAATGTTAAAACGAACTATGATAAAATTGCAATGGAAAAGGCTGGGACAAATAGTAAGAAAATCTGGAAATATATTAAAAATGTTACATATACGTCGAAACAACATGAGTCATCTTCAAGTTTATTGCAAGTACATTCATCACAGTTGACATCTGCCAACTTTGCAAATGATTTTTTTGTTAATGTCGGTAAATGTTTGGCGGAAAAAGTTCAGGGTCAATCACAATACCTTACAAGTTCTCATTTTACGAGTATCAATACATTATCATCATTTACGCTATTAGATACTGACGAAACAGAAGTGCAAAGCATAATCATGAGTTTAAAGGACGACTGTGCAGTCGGGTGGGATAATATCCCAAATAAAATAATTAAACAGTTCAAACACATTTTAGGGCCTCCACTTACTTATATTTTTCAAAAATGCCTATCAAAAGGCATTTTTCCCAAGTGTCTCAAAAAAGCTGTTGTTGTTCCTGTTCATAAATCTGGCAGCAAAGATCAAGTGACAAACTATAGACCAATTTCCTTGTTGCCTTCTATGTCAAAAATATTAGAAAAAATTATTAATAATAGATTGGTTAAATATTTGGAGGATAAATTGATTCTTTCTAAAACTCAGTTTGGATTTAGACCTAAATTATCAACCGCCGACGCCGTCCATCATCTGACTGACTATCTAGCACAAGAACTCGATAAAGGTAACCATGCTGTAGGAATATTCCTGGACCTCGCAAAAGCGTTCGACACAGTTTTTGTCCCTATTCTATTGCGTAAGCTTGAAGGTATAGGGATAAGAGGTAACCAGCTGAAACTTTTCACTAGCTACCTAGAAGACCGTACTCAATGCGTAAGAATTGGCAATATACACAGTCATATCATACGCTGATGATACTGCTCTACTATTTTCGGCTGATTCAGAAAAAAACGTCTACATGCACGCGCAACACGGATTCAATATTGTAAATAAATGGCTTCAGCAGAATTTACTAACATTAAATGCGGATAAAACAAATTATATAAGGTTTAGTATGCGTAAACTAGCGTCGATGCATAACCCAACATTACATGCTCATTACTGTAGGACCCCCACCATTAACCAATGTGTCTGCCCCGAGCTTAAAAGGACTAATAACACAAAATACCTGGGTTGTATAATAGATGAAACTCTTTCCTTTAAACATCATATAGGAGCTCTTAATAATAGAATACGTAAATTGATATTTATCTTCAAAAAGTTACGATGCATTGCAAATGAAAAAATAATTAAACAAGTTTACTTTGCCTTATGTCAATCTATATTAACATACTGTATCGCCGCATGGGGTGGAGCGGGCAAAACACTACTACTAACCATCGAGCGTGCCCAGAGAGCCATTCTCAAAGTATGTACTTTCCGCCCTTTCCTTTTTCCCACTAACCTCCTCTATGAATCGTGTAAAGTCTTAACAGTCCGACAGTTGTTCATAATGAGCATAGTATTAAAACAGCATGCAGCCCTTCCTTTTAGCACTGAATTTACTAATAAAAGACGGAAAGATATAGTTTGCCCCCAAAAAATAAGAACACAGCATGTTTTTACGACTAAATTTTATGTGTTCCTAGGACCGCTTCTTTATAATAGATTAAATGCGATAAAAAGCATATATTCCCTCAATTATCGTAATTGTAAGTTAGCCCTCAAGGATACCCTCCAAAGCATGTCCTACGAAGATACAGAGAAGCTATTAATTGCGTTAAGGTAAATATTGTTGATCTGTTATTTAGAATAGTTAATAGTTAGTAAAGGTAATGGATTAAGATTTTTTATGTTATGTAAAGATATTGTTATTTTGTTTACTTTGTTCAACTTACCTGTATCTCTATTATAGATTCATTTATACTATGTATCTAACAATTATATTGTAATAAAAAAGTTTCTGTTTATTTTAGATTTAGCTAGCACTGAACGCCTGAAACACAGGATTACCTAGTTCAGGCACACATGTAACGTAGGCTGTATGTATTAAGATTTTTGTACCTTAGTATTAATTGTAACATTTTAATTTGAATAAAGATATTATTATTATTATTACTATGGTGAAACCACTGGACTCCACGGAGTGGGGTTCATGGTTGCAAAAAAGTGGAAGGCGAATATTATTGAGTTTGTAGGATATTCAGAACGTGTTGCGGTCCTTAAATTTAGACTGACCCCTACCAAAACTCTAACCCTTATACAAGTATATGCACCAACATCTGCATATAACGCCGAAGACGTAGAGGATTTCTATGATCTGGTTAACAGAGCTTGCGACGAGAACAGGGGTACTTGGAACTTGGTCATGGGAGACTTTAACGCCAAGATAGGAAAAAAGCAGTACCAGGACAGCGATGAAATAGTCGGACAATTCGGCTTAGGTGACCGCAACGAAAGAGGGGTTCGTCTTACACAGTTTACCTTTGGACAGAGAATGAACATAGCCAACAGTCTATTTTATAAAAAACCTCAACGTCGTTGGACCTGGGTATCCCCTGATGGTAACACAAAAAATGAAATCGACTATATTTTAACTTCAGACAAACACATTATCAAGAATGTTGGTGTTCTTAATAAGATTAAATACAGTTCCGAGCATAGACCAATCCGCGCGAAAGTTCGATTTGATTTTAAAATTCACCGCACCAAATTATTTAGAAAAAAAGTTCAGAAGCTTTCAAAAGAGACCCTTATTAATAATATAGAAAATTTCAATCTTGAATTAACAAACTATTTTGATGAACTAAAACTTGACGAGACAAGCGCAGAAGTTCAATATAATACAATAGTTACTGGAATTACTAAAAGTTGTAAAAAGATAAAGAACACAAATAAAAACAAAAACAAACTGACTGCTCATAGTTTAAAATTGATTGAAGAACGAACGAAAAAGGAAATAGGCACATTAGAATTTAGAAAAATAGACAAAGAAGTCAAAAGAAGTATTAGGAGAGATCTACGAAACATTAATACGCATTTAGTAGAAACGGCATTAACATCAACGGCAAAACAAACATCTTTAAGGGTTTTAAAACACGGAATCACTAGGGGAAAGGCCTGGATTAATAGCCTTAAAGGCGATGATGGTATTACCATATCACAATAGAGACAAAATTATGGATATAGCCACCAAGTTCTACAAATCATTATACGCCGATACGATACCATCACTCACTAACATCGAGTATATACTTCCCGATTCTATCCCGTTAATAAGCGGTTACGAGGTAAAAAATGCACTTTCTACTATGCGCTACGATAGAAGCCCAGGCGATGATGAAATCACCACCGAGTCTCTTAAAATTGGTTCTGTCACATTGCTACCCCACCTTACAAACTTATTTAATACAATTTTAAAATCTGGAAATGTCCCAAGCAAAATGTGTCAATCAAATATTGTCCTTCTGTATAAAAAGGGCGATAAAAGAGAAATAGGTAATTATCGTCCTATTAGTTTGACATCTCACATATATGTAAAAAGCGTTCATTAAAGTAATACAAAATCGCATTAATAATATACTAGATCAACACCAGTCACCGGAACAAGCAGGATTTCGTCCTAGTTTTTCAACCACAGACCACCTTCAGGCCCTAAACCAGACAATAGAAAAACATTCTGAATTTAATAAACCACTGTATTTAGCCTTTGTAGACTATACAAAGGCATTCGATAGTATTCTGCATTCTAAAATATTCACATCATTAGAAAATCAAGAAGTTGAAAAACCATATATCGACCTTTTAAAAAATATATATACCAATAGCTCCGCTAACATAAAATTGAATACATCTGGACCATCATTTAAAATACAAAGAGGTGTCAAACAGGGTGACCCGCTATCTCCCAAATTATTTACGAGCACGCTGGAGGAACTATTTAAGTCTCTGGCAGCCTCATGGACGACCAAGGGCATCGACATCGGTACTAAGAGGCTTACAAACCTCCGTTTTGCCGATGACGTTGTCCTTTTTGCCTCCACAGCTCAAGAACTCCAGATCATGCTCCAAGAACTGAGCACGGCAAGCTCCAGGGTAGGGCTTTCGATGAATCGGTCTAAAACTCAACTAATGACCAACAGCACCAAGCGCAAAGTTGAGGTTGATGGGCAGGAGATACTCTATGTCGATGAGTATATCTACTTGGGCCAGTTAGTATCTTTCGGAAACAGGCAGGAGAGGGAAATCGATCGCCGAATCGAGAACGCCTGGAAAAGCTACTGGTCCATGAAGACGCTAATGAAGGGTGATCTACCGATCTCCCTGAAGCGAAAACTCATCGACATGTGTATCCTCCCCATCCTAACCTATGGTGCTCAGACATGGTCTCTGACCGAATCTCAAAAGTACCGCCTTGGAGTTTGTGAGAGAGCTATGGAACGCAGCATTCTCGGTGTAAAAAGACAGGACCGGATTCGGAACACCACGCTGCGTTCCAGAACGGGCATAATGGATGTAGGCAAAAAGGCTGCCAGGCTCAAATGGGATTGGGCGGGTCACGTCAGCCGTATGTGCAGTGATCGCTGGGCCAAAATAACAACACAATGGGTGCCTGAAGACGGACGACGCCGCCGAGGCCGGCCCAGGAGGAGGTGGCAGGACGACCTACAGTTGTTCTGCGAGGGTTGGTTCGAGGTGGCTCGAGAAAGAGAAATTTGGAAAGATTTGGGGGAGGCTTTTGCCCAGCAGTGGGACAACGTAGGCTAAAAAAAAAAAAAAAAAAGGAAGAAAATCTACGAGGAAGAGGCAGAATAAGAATAGAACACCGATAGAAGAAGATCCAGATTGTTTTGATTTCGAAAATGAAGAACTAAATTATCAGAGTGATGAACAGTTACTTTACAAATTTGAATTTAAGAAATTTCTAATTAAACTAAATAGAATATTTACATCAGAAGGAACATTTGAAGATAAAATATTAGTGTTGTTTAAAACTATATGGGAAGAATTAAAGAAAGTCGTAGTAAGTTGTTTTATGAAAGGAAATTTTCTAGACAAAATTACTAATTGTATAAATGGATAATTCAAGTAAAAATATTAATATGAATATAATTCAATGGAATTCACAAAGTCTTTTGCCAAAACTAAGTTCATTCACAGACATATTACATAAACAAAATATTCACATAGCAATCATAAGCGAAACATGGTTAGACAGAGAACCTGACCTTCATGTAAGTGGATATAACATATACCGAAAAGACAGGTTCGATTCATATGGAGAGGTTGCAATTTTTGTACATAAATCCATACAATCACATTGTAATTCATATCAACTTTTAAATACAGGTATAGAGGTAGTAAGTGTTAGATTAATTAATTGTAAAGACTTAGAAAACGTGGTCTCACTTTATTGTCCATCTTCGGTATCTACCCAGCCGTCAGACTGGGAACAGGTTTTGCTCTATTTTCAAAAAATACTTTAATTGCTGGCGATTTCAATGGTCACCATGTTAACTAGTCAACGAAACCTGACACGAGAGGGACTCATATAATGGATTCATCCCTCGAAAGTTCTTTTGTTTATCTTAATGATTGTAGTCACACAAGAATTAAATTAGTCAGCGGGAATATACAGAAAACATCACCAGATATATCCTTTGTTTCCTCCGATATTGCTATAGAATTTAACTGGAAAGTGATTAATGAAAACCTGGGTAGTGACCACCTTATGATTAAAATGACACTTAATTTTACTGATGATTTCATTGTTTCTAAAAAAAGAAATTACAAAAAAGCCAATTGGAAGAAATATCGGGACCTTTTATTAAAAATGTCACTTCCGGAAAGCAGTAGTGTACAGGATATGTACAATTTTTTCTTAGATAATGTAAATAAAGCCGCTGATAAATATATTCCCTTTATTGAAAACTGTTCTAAACCAGCACAAGAATTTAAACCAAAAAGTTATTGGACGCCTGAATTATCCCATATAATCGCGCAACGTAGATTAGCTTTATCAAAATTTCGACGCAACCCCACTCCTTATAATTTAACTAAATTAGAAAGTAAAATTGCAGAATCTCATAAAATGATACAAAAAGCGAAATCATTAGGGTGGCAAAGATTTTGTGATTCCTTTAATGAGACAGTGTCAGCATCTGACATGTGGTGGCGTATGCGATGGATGAAGGGATATAAACAGTCAGTTACTCATCCTCCGATTGAAAAACAAAAAGAACTACGTTCCTTAACACCTGATTATGTTCCAAATAAAATACCTGTGTTTAAGTCCCAAAATGATGTGTTAGAATGTGATTTTAATATGGAGGAGTTGGAAAATTGTTTAAAGAAAAAAGATACCGCACCTGGTGAGGACGGGGTCTCTTACTCAATGATATATCATCTACCCAACATTGCTAAGAACTATTTACTCAGCTTATATAATAGCATTTTTAGATCCGGTATTATACCTACTCAATGGCGTAACATCCAAATAATTCCGATTCCCAAAGCTAACAACACTACAGAAAATCCTAAGTTGAGGCCCATATCCATGATATCGTGCTTGTGTAAAATCTTCCACTTAATGTTGTCAAAACGTTTGGAATGGTTTGTGGAAAAAAACAAAATATTATCACCATACACCGTAGGCTTTAGAAAATCGTTGTCCTGTCTTGATTCCCTGGTGCGTTTAATTAACTATATACAGATTGGCTTTTCTAAAAACATTCCAACACTAGCGTGTTTCTTGGACATTCAGAACGCATACAATAATGTCTCAATTGATGCAGCAGTCAATATTTTGGATGAGCTTCAAATAGGATCAAAGTTTCGTTCTTACATTTATGCCTTTTTGAATGAAAGATATCTAAAAATTAAATCAAACAATAGTGATGTTATAACGGTTCGATGTACTAACAAGGGATTGGCCCAAGGAGATCCGTTATCTCCGTTACTTTTTAATTTAATTACTTATAAAATCCACGCAAACGACTTTGTTATTTATATTAAAGATAAAGATATTAAGAAATGTGAACATTATGTACAAAATTCATTAGATTATACTGTAGAATATTTGGCTGGTCTTGGTCTAGAACTATCTTCAACCAAGTCTACATATTGTGTGTTTAGTAGGGGCAGACGTAGAATATTGCCATCTCTTAAAATTAATGAATAGACACTTAGTTTTTCAGAATGTACAAAATATTTAGGTATGTGGTTAGATCGTAGTTTACGTTGGGGAAAACACATTAATGAAATTTCAAGTAAGTGCTTAAGGTATTTAAATATATTAAAAATTTTAACAGGGAGTTCGTGGGGTGTTCATACAAAACATATACGTAGACTATACATCTCTTTGATTCGGAGTCGATTGGATTATGGTTCTTTTATTTATGATAGCAGTGCAAAATGTCACATTTCAAAATTGGATAAATTACAAAACCAATCTTTACGTATCATAGGTGGTTATTTAAAGAGTACCCCTATTCACGCCATGGAGTTTGATTTATGTATTCCCCCACTATTATTAAGAAGAGAATTTCTAGCTTATAAATATTGTGTCAAGTTAATGTCATGGTCAAACAGTATTACAGTTGGTCTTTTGTCGGAATTGGGTACGCTTTGCCTAACCTCCTATTGGCAAAACAAAAAAAAACCTTTATTAATAAAAACATATAATGATACTAGAAATTTAGAAATTATATCTTCAAGTATTCTTAAAATGTTTAATTTAGAAATTTGGACAACACGTATAAATACAAATATTATTAAAATTGATCTTGAATGTTTGCGCAGTGCTAAATCAAACCATAACCCAAACATACTGTTGAATGATGTCCTCATGGAATTAAATAATAAATATAGTCAATGCCACAAAATATTTACAGATGGATCGAAAAGCAGTCAGGGCTTAGGAGCGGGTTTTTATCATCAGAACTTAGATATAAAGTCAGGTTTTAGAGTGAATTGTAATATATCAATCATGTCACTGGAGCTTATTGCAATTTATCAAGCAGTGGATTATACAACGAGTAATACAATTTACTCAAGTTAAGAAAGTAGTCGGTTCAGAATAGGCTTCTTAATCGAATTCCGAAATAAAAAATACATGTTAATTTTTCAGGAAAACTCCCTTCACATGTCTTGAATTAGAACCACCACCTCATAAAAAATCTTTAGTTTAAAGTAATTTAAACCTTATGCCAAAGGAATAAAGTCCAATTTGTATTTCGTTCTTACGTCGCTAGCTTTTCTTACACACATAAACAATAAAAACATTTTAAATATTTAAGTTGTTAGAACGCGAATAATAAATATTCAAAGAAATTTGGAACTTACTGCAACGAAATAAAGCTTATCTTCCGACTTTGTAGTCGGCATTTTACATTGTTGTGTCAAAAGACGCGAAAACCCTAAAAAAATATGGTACGTCATTTGCTAATGTAAACATAATGCAAAAGAGCGAGACGCAAACATTTCCCGGCCACCCTCTGACCTATGAGCGCCGCACGCGCCGCGGCCGCTCGCGCTGCTGCAGCGCCGCCGCCAAGAGCGGCAACCGCCCGCCTTACATCAAAGACGATTAGTCATCCGCCGACAACGTGCTATGATTGTCTCGTTATTTATATTGTGACTTGTGACCTTGACGTGAAGTATTGCACCCGATGACCCCCCGGAGGGAGAGACGCTGAACCGAATGTACCTGTGATCAGACAGCGTTTCCATCCCTACCACGACACGCCAGTCGTTTATGCGCCCGGCAATGGCCTGGGAGCAAAACGACAGGTCCACAATGGACCCGCCATTATGCCGGACGCAAGTCTGGGTGTGACCCCGGTTCAGTAGGACAAAGTCCAACCCCAGGGCCCACTCCTCCAGTAGTTCCCCGCGCCGGTCTGTTGCCGGTTCCCCCCAAGCCGTGCTCTTGGCATTGAGGTCCCCAGCAGAATGACCGGGCGAGGTGTCAGCACTCGAACAAGGGCCTCCAGTTCGGCCATAAATGACTCAAACTCGGAGAGACCCCTGTTCGGTGAGAAGTACGTGCCGATGACGGCGTACGACCCCCATGACGCAGCGACATATCCAGAGCCCCTACGGATAGTGTGTAGGGGCTGGGAACGCGTGCCTGTTGCGGCGACGACAGCGACGGACCCGTCAAGGTCCCCCGCCCAGTCGGGCCTGGGGGGGACAAAATAGGGCTCCGCCACCACCGCAACGTCAATCTCCCACTCCGCCAGTGCCTGTAGGAGGAGATCCTGGGCACCGGCGCAGTGGTTGATGTTCCCCTGGAGGAAGAGATGTGGACGGACTTGGTCCATTACGACTCCATCATCTCCTCCGTGCGGGGCGCGACCTGCACCCTCGCCGCGTCATTTGTGGGCCGTACTGAGGCCCTCTTGTTCCTGGTCGGGGCCGGGGGAGCACATCTCCGGCTGCCCATCTGGTGGTCCGCCTTGCGCCCCCTCTGCACGCAGATGGGGCATTTGGCGGGCTCACTGCAGGATGCCGCCTTGTGGCCGGGCTGTGCACACCTGTAACACAGCCCGCTGCGGTCCGTCTCGCCGGTGCACACGGGCCTAGTGTGTCCGATCTCCAGGCATCGGAAACACTTCATGGGCCGTGCTGCGAGTTGCACCACTCGAGCGGAGCTCCATCCGACCAGGAACTTTTTGGCCCTCGTCGTGACGAGCTTAGGGGCAGCGACCAGCGGGCACTTCACCAGGGCGGTGAACATGCCCCCGGGGCCCAGCCTAAGCTCGTCGACCGTCACCGTGCCAGGAGGACACTGGCCCTTCGCCATGACGGCTGCAGTGAGGTCCTCCTTAGTGACGGAGTCATCCAGGTCTGTCACCCGGAGCTCCGCGCACTTGAGCGGTCTGTGGACCCTCACTGTGCCATCCTCGTAGATGGCTTTCAGCCGATCGGCCATCAGGTCCGCCCCCTCCCGGCTCAGGTTCCTGGGAAGCTCGAGAACTCGAGCTCCCGTCTGGGACCTTTTGATCCTGATGGGATCGACTGCCATGTCGATCCCCAGCTCGGCGACATTGATATGTCGCCGCGCCTTGTCCAGGACCTGGGCGTACGTGAGGCCTTGGCTGGCAGCTTCGGGCTCAATTGTCAGGACAACGGCGGGCGTCTGAGCCGCACGCCGCTGTCTTTGGGCCATCTTCCTCCGTTGCTTGCCGCTCTGCTGCCTGGACTGTGTCTTTTTGGCGGGCCTGGGTTTGGGGGTCTCTGTCCTGACCCTGTTCCTCACCCTTTTCCGCCGAGAGACCTTGGTCCAGCCCCCGGCCTCATCAACGCCCGCACTCTGCTCTGGTGCAGCAGGTTTGGGCGCCGGTCTTGAAGCCGGTTTCGGAGCAGGCTTGGCAGCGGCAGCCTTTGCAGCCGCCCTGGGAGCCGGCTTGGGGGCCGGTCCAGGTCGCTGCTTTGGTGCCGGGCCGGGAGTCGGCCTCGATGCCGGTCCGGGAGTCGGCCTCGGTGCCGGGCCGGGAGTCGGCCCCGGTGCCGGTCTGGGAGTCGGCTTTGGTGCCGACTTCGGCTTCACAGCCGTTTTTGGAGGCTGCTTGGGTGCGGGCTTGGCGGGCTGCTTCGCGGCTGGTTTGGGCCCTCTGCCCACAACCTCCGCACAGCTTTGCCTGTCCGCCGCCAGGGGCGGGCGTAAAACCCGCTCCAGCGGAAGCAGCTTCTTGACCCCGGCCAGCTTGGCGTCCATCATTGTCCCGACCGACAACATGATGGACCGCTGGAACTCGGCCATGTCGAACGCTGCAGGGGCCTGCTCGCGCACCACGAGCATCTGGCCCCTGAGGTCTTCGACCTCTCTGCTCAGCCGAGCATTATCGGCGAGCAACCTTTCCACGCAGGTGGAGCTTGTCAGGGAGCGAACGCCATCCTGGACAAGCTCCACCGCATCCTTGAGACGCTTGATGTAGGTCCCCTTGAGATTTTTGGAGGTGCGCGCTACCTCCAATATCACTGCGAGACCACTGTCAATGCGTTCTTTGACAGAGGAGGGGTCGGTCGGCTGTGAGCCGGAACTAATGAGGTCCCGGACAGCCGCCCGAGCCTCCCTCCTCTGTCTCTCCTCCTCTTCCTTCTCTACCGACGCACGAGCGTCAGGTGCAAATGAGGTAGCGAGGGGCAGGCCCTCGCTACCTTATTTGCAGATTTATTTTTTAATGGATAAGCTTCCACAAACTTCGTAAGCTCACATTGCAAAGTCAATATGTATACGTTGCCATACTCATCCCTATCAAGAGGTCCTACTAAATCTAAATAAACTTTTTCAAAAGACGAAGATGCGGTGGTTGTTATGGTCATCGGTTCCCTAACATTCCTGTGATACTTTTGCTTTTGGCACTTTTCACACCTACGAACATATTTAATGACATCATGTTCAATTGATGGCCAGTAGAAATACTTTTTTATATTATTCACCATTCTACGTATCCCTGCATGCCCACTCGTAGGTAGAACATGAAAATCATTCATAATAACCCTCTTTTCATCGTTGTCTTCTATTCTCCGCACATCCGCTATTACACAAAATTTAAAACTCTCACATATCGATTTACCGTTTTCCTTTAAATATTTTGCCATCTCCTTTATAATACGATTGTTATAACAATTCTTCAAAATAACTACTTCTTTTATGCCATTTTCTAAACAAAATGTAACTATATCTTTCGACAACTCGTCTCGCGATGATGCCGATAAAGATTCATAGTTTATATAAATACTCGAGTTTTCTGGCATATACATTAAATTGCGCGACTTTGAAATTATTTTCGTACAAGAACTCTTGATTAACTTTTTCCACGTATTCACACCTATTTGAAGTACTTCAACGTCATTTCCTTGTTTCTTAAGAACTTCTACGATAGTAGGGTGATCAGTCCTACTAATCCACATCTGTCATATTGCAAACAACTTCTGAGGAAGTTGTATTTAATACCCTAATGGGTATTATCCCATTCCTAGGTCTAGCTATTACATTAGCCAAAAAAAAACACCCTTCTGCACCTCTTTCCTAATGACTACACAATCGTCCGCTCTATTGACTGGAAAATACTTTATTACTTCACATCGCGGAGGTATATTCAATGAATAACTATAAAACTTAAGAGGAATTGAAATCATGTTCCCTTCACGTTCCCTAAGTGTTAACTCGTTGTCCGAAAAATTTACAATACCACTATTTTTTTTGTAAAAAGTCTTGACCTACTATGCCAACAGATTTACACGGCAAATCATCAAAAACATAAAATTTATGCAAGAAGGAATATTTTCCGCATCCTAATTTTAAATTAACATAACCAATAGACCTTAAATTACCACCTACACCATTAATTATTAACTCGTCCTTAACAATCTTATAACACATCGCGCTTGATTTCAAGAAACCCTTTTTGATGGCTGATAGTGACGCTCCCGTGTCAACTAACCATTCTGTATCTATTCTACCAACTACAAAATTAACCCAGTTAATACTATTACAAGCTAAAATATGCTTAATCCCGAAAAAACTGATTTCTATTAGGCTATGATTTTGCTGACTATGCCGACCGCGATATGTATTGCTCCTCACGTTACGACCTTGCGCTTTGTTGTTACATACGTTCGCATTTTTGCCCCTCTGGAATGTACGTTCAACAGCTGATTTTTGTAGTTCATTATTATTCTTGGGTTAAACGCGTGGCGAGCACGAACTTTATTAAGAGCCCGCTATCGAGCTCCCCTAACATGGAACTATATAAACCTATGGCTTCTATTAAATCCTGGGTAACACTTTCATCGCCGTTCATTTTCGGAAGCAAACTAGCTGCCGTTTTTAACGAAAACCTCTCCGAATTTTGCGACTCCATCTTTGCTTGTATCTCGCCTTCGTGCTCAAACTTAATAGTTTTCACATACAAGTCTTCTATTTTATTTTGGAATCACTTACTTCTTGATGAGGGAACGTCACTCCGTCCATTCTGGTCAGGCGATCTGCACAGCTTTACGAACCTCCCGCTGATTGATCTTCTCTTCGATCCAATTCTGGTGACATCTTCTGTACATCCAGGCTGCCTCACCAACGATACACAATAGTAAACACACAGCAAAAACCAACAGCGCCGTCTTAATAGCTGTCAGCTGCTCTTGCGTAACCGCTGCGGTATTTGTGCCACCCGCTGCCGTCTGAGCGATGATCACCTCTTCCTTGGATGTCGTGCTCCTCATGGCCCGTGACCCGACGTGACGTGAAGATGACGGAAGTCGACTAAACTGCGACTCTGACTAGCCCCCGATTAGGCAGCTGTAACGCCGTCCAGCCGACTGGCAGGGTCGCCATGTGGTGTGTGGGGGGTTATGGGTAGCCAGGTGATGAGGGTTTACGAATAAACACGGACTCACTGTAGGTTGTACAAGTATATTGAATACTGTTTAGTACTAGCACGATGATGTGTCTCCGTCTCTCAGTTAAAGAGGCGCGTATATATACAATATAATACGTGCCTTATAACAATCTTAGTATCTAACATGGTACATATCTTATCTAACTTAAATCTAAAACTAACCTAATCTACATCAAGATAAGTACGTGATGTCGTGACTACACACTACATCGCTCTCGCAGCCCGAAGCGGCGCGGCTACCCACGTCGTCCTCCTCAACCGAACCACGTCGTGGACGCTTCCGGCCGGGCTTCCCGGAAACAGAGTTGTCTCGGGACCGGCAAGGCGCCGGCACCTCAAACTCCATTTCCTCCTCCTCAGGGCGACCGGTGGTCGTCGCCTAATCGTCCATGGCGAGCCTCTCGAGCATCACTCGAGGCTCTCTCGCCATGCACTCCGCGTGACTCAGCCTACTCGCAGACCGAGTCACCCTCCCCTCCCCTCCCAATGACGGCTCGTGGGTCTCCCCATTCGCCGAGGCAGATGCTGGCGCCAGCAAATACGTGCGCCTGAACTCTGAAGAGTCACGGGATTCTGGTCGACCTGAGGCCTCCCTACCCGCTTGCTGAGTCTGTTGCTCATCTGTCTTGTCCATGTTTTTGTTTGTTTGATGCCCTAACGACGGAGTACCCCTCCGCCATGCATCCCCTAGCCGGGCATCGGAAGCATAGGCTTCAGGGTAATTTTTTTTAGTGGTTTTCTTCCACGTAGCCTCCCTCCTGTAAGGGAAGGCGGCCCCCGGTCCTGTCCTGAAAAGGACAGGATTACGGATTCGGCCGGCGGTGACCGGGGTCCTGCCCGACGAGTCGGGCCCGCCGCCCGCGAATGCGCCCCCAATCTCTCAATAGAGAGAAAGGAGGGCAAACATAACGGCCGTCCGAGATGCCGACGAGCCACTACCGAGTTTGGCCAGCAAAATACCGACCCAACTCACACACGACCACTCACCTCAACCGCTCCTCCTCTAACGAGGAGGTATAGGAGAGAGAGCACCACCCCCCCGCTGCCGCTGCCCGGAATATCCAGGTCGCCAGCGGGTCGCGACTGACAGCGATCGCCCTACGCGCGGCGATCTGGACAGAGCCAGACCCCGCCATCTTACCCACAACGTAGGCAGACTCACCGCCCACCACCGCTACTCGGATAACGTCCAAGACGCCGGTGGGCCGCGATGTTCGACCAGCAAAAACACCGACCAAACTCGCACGTCCGCTCCCTCTACCATCCCCCCCAAAAAGAAGGTCAGGAGGAGGAAGCACTGCGCCCGCTGCCGCTACCCAGAATGAATCCAGGACGCCAGCGGGCCGCGATGTTCGACCAGTAAAAACACCGACCAAACTCGCACGTCCGCTCCCTCTACCATCCCCCCCAAAAAGAAGGTCAGGAGGAGGAAGCACTGCGCCCGCTGCCGCTACCCAGAATGAGTCCAGGACGCCAGCGGGCCGCGATGTCCAGCCAGCAAAACCACTAACCGAACTCGCCCAACAGCTCCACTCGACCGTCCCCCGCGCGCATGGGGGCACGGAGAGAGAGCGACCCACTGCCGCTACTCGGAATAAGTCCAAGACGCCAGCAGGTCGAACAACACGCGGTGACCTGGACAGATAGGCCCCCGCCGTCCGCCCACCACATGGAGAAGTGGGCAGACCCAACGCCTGCCGCCGCTACTCGGAGTACGTCCGAGACGCCGGCAGGTTGCGACATCCGGCCCGCAGTAAACACAGACCGAACTCGCACGACCGCTCATCTCACCCGTTTCCTCGCAAGAGGGACGGATGAGGGAGCACGACACCCGCTGCCGCTACCCGGAATGAGTCCGAGACGCCAGCAGGAGACCACCACGCGGCGGTCTAGACAGATCAGACCCCGCCATCCACCCGAATGTGGGCAGACTCACCGCCCGCCGCCGCTACTCGGAATACGTCCGAGACGCCGGCAGGCCGCGATGTCTAGCCAGCAGTTGACACTGGCCAGACCCGCCACGGCTGTCACATCCTCAGGCTGAGGAGCGACCCCGCTGCTGGAGCTGTCCGCGCCGGTAAACCGGTACCGCACATATCTGTGCGGCATTCCCTTATCCGCAACCTAGGGACGCGCCCGGTAGGGGTCCAGCAACCCCTCTCCCGCAGGATGCACCACTCCCGCGGGTCCGGGGACAGTCTCATGCCTTTTTTTTTTTTTTTTTGATAAGGCGGGGGAATCCTCATGGACACCCACCCACTCGGGGGAGTGGATGGGTAGTGTCAGACTCTTACTGACTAAACCTGAACCGCCGTGCACCGTCATCCGCGTTTAGTGTTGGCGCGTGGTAATGCGTTGCAATTCGTCACGCGCCAACCGCGGGGATCCATCGGCCAATAAGCCGATGGCTCACTTTCGTGATTGGAGGCCGAAGTGTAAAAGGCTTCGGCCTCCCCGCCTCGTATTGGAACCACACCCGATGCTACGAAATGTGGCTCCCCGTCGTGGGTCCTATACACGGACGACATGCACCCCCGTGCCTGTCGCCCAGGGCCCTAGTTAGGGCGGGAGATCGCGCTCATGCGCGGCTCTACGCCGCCCCACTCGTCGTCGGCGTATCTGGGGCTTGTCGGGGTCGTCCTCCCGAGCGCGCTCCGCCGCCTCCTTCTGGGACATGACGGTCTCACAGAAGGAGGACAACGCGTCCCACGCTGCACGACTGCTGAGCGCGGATGCGACAACAGCCGACAGCGCGGAGACGTCCACGCCACCCAGCGCCGCCTGGAGAACGGCGCGGGGCTCGGCGAAGGTGGGACACACGGCCAGGGTGTGCAGCGCGGTGTCATCACTGGCACCGCACTGGTGGCAAGCCGTGGTCCCCTCCCTCCTGGCGACCCGGCACAGGTAATGGCCAAAGGCCCCGTGCCCGGTCAGTATCTGCGTGAGGCGGTAGGTCAATAAACCGTACCGCCTCTCCACCCACGGTTGGAGATGTGGGCGGATCGCTTCAACTGTGACCCGTCCCGCCGACGGTCTCGCGAGCCGAAGCTCCGCATGGTGACGAGACGGGCCTGTCGTCGCCAGAGCTCGCGTTGCCTCGGCATGGGGTCGGTACCCCGGGACCGGAGCTCGGTGCAACGGGTGTAAAGGTCCGTTAGCACCTTCGCGTCCAGATCCCAAGGCGGTGTCCCAGCCAAGACACACGCGGCTTCATGACCGACGGTCCGGTAGGCCCGGACGATCCTGTTGGCAACAGCACGCTGCGAACCAAGTAGGACCGCCCGGTTATCGGCCGTCAGTCGGTCACTCCAAATGGGTGCGCCGTACAGAGCCATCGATCGAATGACCGAGGCATATAGACGGCGACACCCAACGTCGGGGCCCCCGACATTTGGCAGGAGCCTTCCGAGGGCCGCAGCGGCGGACCGAAGCCTCGGCGCCAACCGCTGAAAATGCTCCCGGAAGCTCAACCGCCCGTCGAGGACCAGGCCGAGATACTTCATTGTACCCGACAGTGGGATCCTCGCGTCCTCCACCGTCAGGCACAAATCCGTATGTCTGCTCCGGGGGCCATGTAGCAAAAGTGCTTTGGTCTTCCCCAGAGCGACGTCCAATCCAAGCATCCGGATGCGACCTACGACGAGCTGCACGCCGCAGGTAGCACGCCGGATGCACTCCTCCTGGGTGGTCCCTCTGACCAACACCAGGGTGTCGTCTGCATAGCAGACGACCTCCGTCTGACTGAGGAGGGCGCCGCGAAGCACCCAATCGTACCCGATGTTCCACAAGAGAGGTCCTAAGACTGACCCCTGTGGAACACCGCGCCCGGTGGGTTGCAGCTGCGGGCCCATCACTCCCGTGTAGGCGACATGTCTGTCGCGCAGGTAGTCCGCCACGATGTGCTGGAGGTAGAGGGGCGCCCCGTGGTAACGAAGCGCCGACTCTATGCACTGGTGCGGCAGCGAGTTGAAGGCGTTCGCGATGTCGAGCGACACCGCTAGCGCCATTCCTCCCCGCGCCGCAGCCTCCGTGGCGAACTTCCTGACGTGGCTCAGGGCGTCCAGCGTAGACCGGCCCGCCCTGAAGCCGAACTGGGAGGCCGACAAGTCGGGCCCCGTGCCCGTCAGATGCCGAACGATGCGGGCGGCGATGACGCGCTCAAAGAGCTTGCCCGCCTCGTCCAGCAGGACGATGGGCCGGTAGCCCGAGGGCGAGTCGGCCGGGCGTCCCTCCTTGCGAAGGAGGACGAGCTGCCCCGTCTTCCAGACTTTGGGGAATCTCCCCGCCACTAAACAGGCGTTGAAGAGACCCCGCAGCCGGTCCTTCAGGGGACCCACAGCCAAGGCAATAGCCCGAGCCGGTACCCCGTCAGGTCCAGGAGCAGTCGTCTTCGTTCGGAAGCGTTGGGTACACGCCTCGAACTCTCCTTCGGTTATCTCCTCCAGCTGTTCCCGCGAAAACGCGGTACCCATAGCTGGAGGGATAAAGTCAGTCCGGTGGGATGGGAACAGGGACGAAACGATGTTCCGGAGGAGCTGAGGCTCCATGGACTCCGTAATCGGGGGCGCTGCGACGCGAAGTTTATTCCGCACCGCCAGGTACGGGCGACCCCACGGATCCCGGTTCAGCTCCTCGTACATCTCCTGCCTTGCTGCGGCCTTCGCCTGCAGAATGGCCAGGCGGAGATTCGATCTGGCCGTGCGGTAGGCCCTGTAAAGAGGGGCCTCCGCGGCCTCGTCCCTGTGCCTAGAGCGATGGCGTGTGTACCGGCGTTGCGCCTCAACACACGCCTCCCTAAGCACTGCGATCTCTGGCGACCACCAGTAGACTGCCCGTCTGTTGGGTCTTCTCCGGACGCGAGGCATCGCTGCGTCGCAAACCGACGTAAGCGTTCTGCGAAACAACTCCGCCTCGTCGTCAATCGAGAGACCCGACGGTGGTGCGCACCAGTCACTGATGATGGCCGCCTCGATCAGCAGTTCCCTGTCCATACGTTTTAGGGCCCATCGTGGAGGGCCTGAGTTCGGGGTCGGCCGAACCCTGGGCCCCCCGGAGGGAGAGACGCTGAACCGAATGTACCTGTGATCAGACAGCGTCTCCATCCCTACCACGACACGCCAGTCGTTTATGCGCCCGGCAATGGCCGGGGAGCAAAACGACAGGTCCACAATGGACCCGCCATTATTCCGGACGCAAGTCTGGGTGCGACCCCGGTTTAGTAGGACAAAGTCCAACCCCAGGGCCCACTCCTCAAGTAGTTCCCCGCGCCAGTCTGTTGCCGGTTCCCCTCAAGCCGTGCTCTTGGCATTGAGGTCCCCTAGCAGAATGACCGGGCGAGGTGCCAGCACTCGAACAAGGGCCTCCAGCTCGGCCATAAATGACTCAAACTCGGAGAGGCCCCTGTTCGGTGAAAAGTACGCGCCGATGACGTCGTACGATCCCCATGACGCGGCGACATATCCAGAGCCCCTACGGACAGTGTGTAGGAGCTGGGAACGCGTGCCTGTTGCGGCGACGACAGCGACGGACCCGTCAAGGTCCCCCGCCCAGTTGGGCCGGGGGGGGGACAAAATAGGGCTCCGCCACCACCGCAACGTCAATCTCCCACTCCGCCAGTACCTGGAGGAGATCCTGGGCACCGGCGCAGTGGTTGATGTTCCCCTGGAGGAAGAGATGTGGACGGACTTGGTCCATTAAGTCTCCATCATCTCCTCCGTGCGGGGCGCAACCTGCGCCCTCGCCGCGTCATTTGGGGGCCGTACTGAGGTCCTCTTGTTCCTGGTCGGGGCCGGGGGAGCACATCCCCGGCTGCCCATCTGGTGGTCCGCCTTGCGCCCTCTCTGCACGCAGATGGGGCACTTGGCGGGCTCACTGCAGGATGCCGCCTTGTGGCCGGGCTGTGCACACCTGTAACACAGCCCGCTGCGGTCCGTCTCGCCGGTGCACACGGGCCTAGTGTTTCCGATCTCCAGGCATCGGAAACACTTCATGGGCCGTGCTGCGAGTTGCACCACTCGAGCGGAGCTCCATCCGACCAAGAACTTCTTGGTCACTCCTACAGACCTCGTCGTGACGAGCCTAGGGGCAGCGACCAGCGGGCACTTCACCAGGGCGGTGAACATGCCCCCGGGGCCCAGCCTAAGCTCGCCGACCGTCACCGTGCCGGGAGGACACTGGCCCTTCGCCATGACGGCTGCAGTGAGGTCCTCCTTAGTGACGGAGTCATCCAGGTCTGTCACCCGGAGCTCCGCGCACTTGAGCGGTCTGTGGACCCTCACTGTGCCATCCACGTAGATGGCCTTCAGCCGCTCGGCCATCAGGTCCGCCCCCTCCCGGCTCAGGTTCCTGGGGAGCTCGAGAACTCGAGTTCCCGTCTGGGACCTTTTAATCTTGATGGGATCGACTGTCATGTCGATCCCCAGCTCGGCGACATTGATATGCCGCCGCGCCTTATCAAGGACCTGCGCGTACGTGAGCCTTTGGCTGGCAGCCTCGGGCTCAATCGTCAGGACAACGGCGGGCGTCTGAGCCGCACGCCGCTGTCTCTGGGCCATCTTCCGGCGTTGCCTGCCGCTCTGCTGCCTGGACGGTGTCTTCCTCGCGGGTCTGGGTTTGGGGGCCTCTGTCCTGACCCTATTCCTCACCCTTTTCCGCCGGGAGACCTCGGTCCAGCCACCAGCTTCATCAGCGCCCGCACTCTGCTCTGGTGCAGCAGGTTTAGGCGCCGGCCTTGAAGCCGGTTTGGTAGCAGGCTTGGCGGTGGCAACCCTCGCAGCCGCCCTGGGAGCCGGCCTCGGTGCCGGGCCGGGAGCCGGCCTCGGTGCCGGGCCGGGAGTCGGCCTCGGTGCCGGGCCGGGAGTCGGCCTCGGTGCAAGGCCGGGAGCCGGCCTCGGAGCCGGTCTGGGAGTCGGCTTTGGTGCCGACTTCGGCTTCTCCGCAGCTTTTGGAGGCTGCTTAGGTTCGGGCTTGGCGGGCTGCTTTGCGGCTGGTTTGGGCCCTCTGCCCACGACCTCCGCACAGCTTCGCCTATCCGCCGCCAGGGGCGGGCGTAAAACCCGCTCCGGCGGAAGCAGCTCCTTAACTCCGGCCAGCTTGGCGTCCATCATTGTCCCGACCGACAACATGATGGACCGCTGGAACTCGGCCATGTCGAACGCTGCAGGGGCCCGCTCGCGCACCACGAGCATCTGGCCCCTGAGGTCTTCGACCTCTTTGCTCAGCCGAACATTGTCGGCGAGCAACCGCTCCACGCAGGTGGAGCTTGTCAGAGAGCGAACGCCATCCTGGACAAGCTCCACCGCATCCTTGAGACGCTTGATGTAGGTCCCTTTGATATTCTTGGAGGTGCGCGCTACCTCCAATATCGACAGGAGACCACTGTCAATGCGCTCTTTGACGGAGGAGGGGTCAGTCGGCTGCGAGCCGGAACTAATGAGGTCCCGGACAGCCGCCCGAGCCTCCCTCCTCTGTCTCTCCTCCTCCTCCTTCTCTGCCGACGCACGGGCGTCAGGTGTCTGCGCCGCTTCAGCGGCGAGCGCCCTGTACAGCTCGCGCTGTCGGCTGAGCCCCACGTAACGACCGTGGGTCACACGACCGCGGGACCGCGTCGACGATGCTAATGAAGCATCGCTCTCGCAGCCCGAAACGGCGTGGCTACCCATGTCGTCTTCCTCGACCGAACCACGCCGTGGACGCTTCCGGCCGAGCTTCCCGGAAACAGAGCTGTCTCGGGACCGGCAAGGCGCCGGCACCTCAAACTCCATTTTCTCCTCAGGACGACCGGTGGTCGTCGCCTGAGCGTCCATGGTGAGCCTCTCGAGCACCACTCGAGGCTCTCTCGCCATGCACTCCGCACTCTCGGCGTGACTCAGCCTGCTCGCAGACCGAGTCACCCTCCCCTCCCCTCCCAATGACGGCTCGTGGGTCTCCCCACTCGCCGAGGCAGATGTTGGCGCCAGCAAATACATGCGCCTGAACTCCGAAGAGACACGGGATTCTGGTCGACCTGAGGCCTCCCTACCCGCTTGCTGAGTTTGTTGCTCATCTGTCTGTTCCATGTTGTTTTTTGTTTGATGCCCTAACGACGGAGTACCCCTCCGCCATGCAGCCCCTAGCCGGGCATCGGAAGCGTAGGCTTCAGGGTAATTTTTATAGTGGTTTTCTTCCACGTAGCCCCCTTCCTGTAAGGGAAGGCGGCCCCCGGTCCCGTCCTGAAAAGGACAGGATTACGGGTTGGCCGGCGGTGACCGGAGTCCTGCCCGACGAATCGGGCCCGCCGCCCGCTGCCGCTACCCAGAATGAGTCCAGGACGCCAGCGGGCCGCGATGTCCAGCCAGCAAAAACACCGACCAAACTCGCACGTCCGCTCCCTCTACCATCCCCCCCAAAAAGAAGGTCAGGAGGAGGAAGCACTGCGCCCGCTGCCGCTACCCAGAATGAGTCCAGGACGCCAGCGGGCCGCGATGTCCAGCCAGCAAAACCACTAACCGAACTTGCCCAACAGCTCCACTCGACCGTCCCCCGCGCGCATGGGGGCACGGAGAGAGAGCGACCCACTGCCGCTACTCGGAATAAGTCCAAGACGCCAGCAGGTCGAACAACACGCGGTGACCTGGACAGATAGGCCCCCGCCGTCCGCCCACCACATGGAGAAGTGGGCAGACCCAACGCCTGCCGCCGCTACTCGGAGTACGTCCGAGACGCCGGCAGGTTGCGACATCCGGCCCGCAGTAGACACAGACTGAACTCGCACGACCACTCATCTCACCCGTTTCCTCGCAAGAGGGACGGATGAGGGAGCACGACACCCGCTGCCGCTACCCGGAATGAGTCCGAGACGCCAGCAGGTGACCACCACGCGGCGGTCTGGACAGATCAGACCCCGCCGTCCACCCACAAGAATGTGGGCAGACTCACCGCCCGCCGCCGCTACTCGGAATACGTCCGAGACGCCGGCAGGCCGCGATGTCTAGCCAGCAGTTGACACTGGCCAGACCCGCCGCGGCTGTCACATCCTCAGGCTGAGGAGCGACCCCGCTGCTGGAGCTGTCCGCGCCGGTAAACCGGTACCACACATATCTGTGCGGCATTCCCTTATCCGCAACCTAGGGACGCGCCCGGTAGGGGTCCAGCAACCCCTCTCCCGCAGGATGCACCACTCCCGCGGGTCACGGGACAGTCTCATGCCTGTCGAAACCATGACCAAGCAACTCAACTTGGGCTTTCAGCTTTGAGAGTGCTTGCCAGACAAAGGTCTTGAAATCCCTGAATTCACTGCCGATGGAGGTGATGCTGACCGCTGATGAGCCCGTTCCTGCAGAAGCCAGGAACTTGTTCCTACATGGCCGCTTGTGGGCAACAGGTGAAAATCATTGAGCACTACTTTTCTATCGTCGCTGTTATCTATTCGTTGCACGTCTTGTATAATAACTAATCTAGGTCCAGACCAGTTTATATTACTGTTGATTTCACTAACTAACTTTTCGACGAAAATATTATTACTACTGTTTTTTATGAAATATACTTCCTCTACACATAATTCTTTACAAAAATCGCATAATTATTTTACAAACTCTGCTCGAGTAATTTGCGAGTAAGACATTGGATTTATAAAAATAGTCATTTTACCTTTTGAATACGAGAACACGTTAGTCTCTTTACATATAGTATTTTCCTTTCTTAATTTATCTAGCCTCGACTTATCAATAAATGTTAATTCTACTGCCTGTTTTGGTTTAAACTGAACCTCGATAACTTTTGGTTCATGAAACCAACCGTCGACGTCATTGTCGAGAACTACATCAGTTGAAGAGGTTTCATTTAATTTACGCTTTTGTGCTCGTGTCATGACGCATATGTTTTTGTTAATTTTCTCCAATTCTTTTGAAGTGAGTCGAGATAGTGCATCCGCAGCTACATTTTCTCGACCCCTGACGTATTCTATTATGTAATCGTATTCTTCCAGTACAAGCCTAAATTTAAGTAGCCTGCTAGACGGATCTTTCAGGCTGAACAAGTAAATTAAAGGTTTGTGATCTGTCACTATTTTGAAATTTCGGCCATACAAATATGGCCTAAAGTGTTTTACTGCCCACACAATAGCCAAAAGTTATTTTTCAATGGTGGGGTAATTTTTCTCTGACTTATTTAAACTTCTACTAGCATAGGCAATAGGGCGCTTATCTGCGTTCGATAGTACTGCCCCGATAGCATAGCCTGATGCATCCGTTTGCAGCACGAATTGATTTTCTTCCGAAAAATTTGGATATTGAAGAACCGGTGGTGACATCATACTTTCTCTCAGAATATCAAACGATTTTTGTCAATTTTCGTCCCAGTTGAATTTAATATTTTTCCTACATAAATAATTGAGATGATAAGCTTTTTCTGCAAAATTGGGTATGAATTTACGATAATAGTTCGCAAACGCCACGAAACGTTTTACTTCTTCTACAGTTTTAGTTTGAAAGTTTATGACAGTTCAATTTTTGCTGGATCCGGCAAGACACCTTCATCGGATACAACGTGCCCAAGATAAAGCATTTCTTTTCTTAGAAAATTACATTTTGATGGGTTCAATTTTAAGTTTACATTGCGAAGGCGTTCAAATATTTCTAAGAGGTTTTTATTGTGATTGGAAAGTGATTTCCCGAAAACTATCAAATCATCTAAGTAAATGAAACACTTATCGTATGTCAAACCGGCCATAGCCATGGTCATCATGCGTGGGAATGAACTGGGACTAGTTTTGAGACCCATGGGCATACGCGTCATTTGGAATTGCCCCGAGCAAAATGCTGTATATTCGTGACTGTCTTCGAACAAATTTACATTATAAAATCCCTGGTTCAAATCTAAATGGCTGAAATAGATACAACCTGATAAAGTGTCTAATATCTCAGATATATTGGGGAGAGGAAACTTATCGTCCTGAATACAGTTATTGAGTTTTCTATAATCGACCACTAGACGCCACTTCTTCTCCCCGGTAGTATTTGACTTTTTGGGAACAAGAAGAACAGGAGATGACCCCCCCGTTGCGACACCGCCGCGAGTAGACGTGTTTAGTAACGCTCCGCGTATAAAATAGTTTAAAAGTGATTTTTTTGAAAATATCATTTCATTTCTGTACCCTACTCGGGTTATAAAGACAGTGATTAACAAACAAGTGTAAATTACCACACATAAACTAAATATATAGTCCCATAAAAGCGAAAAACAAATCAAAACTTAACGTGTTTTAAGAGTGCAAAAGTGATTGTCATTGTCTCGAGTGCGAGTAGTGTCAAAGTACAAGGTCAAACTGTTCGTACGAACGCGACGCCGGCGTCTGACAACACATCTAAGCATTTCAATAATAGATAGCGTGTAGCTGCGGTCGAGTGGCTGGTACGACCGACCGTGTTGTTGCTACCGCGCCTGAGTGGTGGATCGAATCTGAGCCCAGAGTAATTCTTTTTGGATTTCGCAGATTGTTTTTATGGCTTTATAACATCTTGCTGACCTTTTTAAACACATTTAAGAAGTTATTAGCTATTCTTCACAACAAGCTTACAAATTTTTCGACTGTTTTGCTCTTTCGCCGTACATTCCCAATCCAGCTTCAACATGCCTATCAATAGATCTCCACCACAAACACCTACGCCAAGCTCCACGCTGCCTGCTGGGCCTATACTCAACACGCTGCAACATAGCTTGTCGGAACCAAACATTAACGCCGAGGAACCCGAAAGGCGTGTTGAGAAGGAATACCTGCACGTTACACAACGGAATAAACGCAAGTGTTTGGAATCAGGGGCTACTCAGGAGAGTCAGATATCGATTTTTATGTCAGAAATTAAAACTATGTTTACCGAATTTAAAGAGCAGCAAAACAAAAAGATTGAGAAAATTTATGAATCCATTGAAGAGATTAAAACCCAGAACACCAACTTTCAATCCACAGTAGCTTTTCTTTCGCAGGATTATGACGCTTTGAAAACCCATATAAGTCAATTAGAAATGCAACTAGAATCTGAGAGGAATAACAGTTCAATGGCGCTAAAGGCCTTGGAAGACAAAATAGAAAAACTTGAAAGAGGCTCTAGATCAACTTGTGTAGAAATAAAAAATATACCTGTTAATACCCAGGAGTCAAAAGAAAAACTGTTGGATACCGTCATCAAGGTCGGTTCTATAATCAATGTACCGATTCAACGCCATGAGATTAAAGATGCTTTTCGCACAGGTTCCACTGAAAAAAATTACAGGCCTGTGGTAATAGAATTTACTACCAACATTTTAAAAGAACAATTTCTTCGAATGTACAGAAAATTCAATAAAGACACAAAGAACAGGCTGTCGACAGAGCACATGAAAATAAGCGGTCCAGCGAATCCTATATTTGTATCCGAATATTTAACACCGAAAATGAGAAGGCTGTTCTTTTTGGCTAGAGACTTTGCAAGCAGTAACCAATACCAGTACTGTTGGGTAACAAATGGTAAAATATACCTGCGCGAAAAACAAGGATCGCCACATATCTTAATTAAGGATGAATTAGATTTTCCTAAAAAATGACTAAAATATTTTGCTTCTTACCCCTGTATATGCATGTTATTTATTTCAATTCAAGTTAATGCAAAGGTATATGCTGTAAAATTGTATTCTTATAAAATTAACAAAACCGATACCTACAAATCATACAATATTTCGTTGCTATGTAAGATGTTAATATTCCTGTACACTAAAACTTTATTATTACCATTTACACTCTACCCCAAAACACACAACACTGAACTCTTACACCAACTAGTACAAATCTATTACAACTCCACACTACACTATGAGGTAAAACGGTTATTCATCAAAATAGTGTTCTTATATAATAATCCGCCAGAAATTAGTCATGTCCTCAACACTGAAACTACGTTTATTGGTACCAATCGCTGTCATTCCATGATAATTAATTTATTAAATTATTTATTTAATCCATATAACCAACAAAATGGGTGATACATCACATATATTAGCTGATCTAGAACAAATTAATGTTTCAAATTCCCATTCCTGCTCTCCGGAACAATGTAATACATATATAAAAACTACAAAAAATGGAATGTTTACATGAAAAATATTTAATTTTTCATGTAAACATTCGTAGCATAGGTAACATTAGTAATTTTAACAACCTTATAATCTTATTGGATAGAACTAAATTGCATTTCCACGTGATTGTTTTGACTGAATGCTGGTTACAAAAATGTCCATATCTCCCTACTATACGGGGCTTTGAGTCTCATGCGTCCAATCATGCTAATAAGAATGATGGCGTGGTCGTATACATAAGGTCAGATATTAAATACACCTTAGAAAAACCAATATTCGGCGACGCTAACTGCCTTATTGTTAAATTCTCTACAGAACTGGCCCTGATCGCGACATATCGTTCTCCTTCTTTCCGGAATATCCAAAACTTTGTTACCAGTTTGGATACTACCCTACATTCACTGAATTCCTATAAAAGTATTATTCTACTGGGTGATATTAATATCAATTTATCTCCTAATAATAATAATGATGGCATGCATTCTCAGCTTTATCTAGATACACTAGCATCACATGGAATGCTACCAGCTCATTTGTTTCCAACTCGCTGCGACAGCTGCTTGGATCACGCAATGATTAAATCAAAAACGAGAGTAATCACTTTGGTTTTGGACTCGTTTATTACTGATCACGCCCCTTTGATAGTGTCTTACGACTCCCGAATTAAAGATCCAAAGCCAGTATCATTAACTCGTCGGGTGGACCTTGCAGCATGCGCTGAAGCTCTTGAGACAGCCGATTTTTCACCGGTCCTACAATGTCGCGATGCTTCACAAGCGGCTGATGCACTAGTAAATTTAATATCCAATGTTATCAGTAATAATACACGCAATGATAAAATCTCAAGTAAGAAACGCATACTGAAGCCCTGGATCACCCCCGGACTCCTAAAATGTATACGGAATAGGGATAAATTATTTCAGAAAACTAAAAAAGAACCCAATAATGAAACTGCCCGGGTGATCTACCTGCGTTATAAAAATTTCTGTAACAATTTATTAAAAAGAATAAAACGAAAATACGAACGAGCAGAATTCAAAAAACATAAAAAAAACCCAAAGGCAACATGGAATCTCATAAAAACAATTGCAAATCTTCACACTAATAAATCTAGTTCTAATGAGCTATTGTCTCTGATGGATGACCCCACTCGTGCTGTTGACGTTGTTAATGACTTTTTTGTAAATGTAGGGAAGAATCTAGCATCCAAAATTGTTTCGAATAATTATGACTCTGAAGGTGACTTACGCTCCCATGCATTAGGTACCTATCCAAATTCAATGGCTATGTTCGAAACTGATAACGAGGAAATTGAAAAGATTATTCTAAGGCTGAACTCTACGAGTGCGGTTGGATGTGATGGCATCTCAACCATGCTTATCAAAAATGCAAGACATACTCTCATCCCAATTATGTGCCATATCTTCAACCTGGTTTTCGTAACAGGGGTTTTTCCCTCGGTATTCAAGACGGGTCTTGTTCATCCAATACATAAGAGTGGAACTAAAGACCGTGTCGATAATTATAGGCCAATTTCTGTGCTAACTACATTATCCAAAATATTAGAAAAACTTATTAACAGTAGACTCCTCAGTTACTTACAAGCCCAAAACATTATCGCTGAGAACCAATATGGTTTTAGATCTGGCAAAAGTACTGAAGATGCAGTATTGGAATTAACTAATACTATTGCTAAAAACCTTAACAATAAATTAAAAACATTAGCAATTTTCCTAGATCTCTCTAAAGCCTTTGACACGGTCTCCATTCCACTCTTACTAAACAAAATAGAACGACTTGAAATCAGAGGTTTGCCTCTAAATCTTTTCACAAGTTACCTAACAGGTCGTTCTCAGACTACTAGAATAGGAAATTACACAAGTGGACCCAAATATATCAGTCACGGTGTGCCACAGGGTAGCGTACTTGGTCCTACACTATTTTTGATATACATAAACGACCTCTGCAACCTACCTTTACAAAACTGTAAAACTATAACATATGCAGACGATACTGCAATAGTAGTACATGGTGCCGATTGGTCCGATACGCTCTCTCATGCTGAAATGGCCCTACAGACTACTATGACCTGGCTTAGAAAAAATCTGCTGACCCTCAACTTAGATAAAACTAAATTTATGACCTTTTCCCCACGCAGAACATCACAGCCGACCTCTGCCTACACACTAACAGCTCACAAATGTAACCCGAGCACTAACCTGGACTGTAATTGCACTCAAATTGTCCGTACTCATTGTATGAAGTATCTTGGTGTCTACATTGATAGTACTCTGTCATGGAACGAACATATAAATTCTTTGGTGGGTAGAGTCAGGAAATTAATATATGTGTTCAAGAACCTACGGGTCTCTGCTGATTTCCCTACTTTAAAAACGGTATACTATGCTCTAGCTCACTCAATAATAACCTATTGTATAACAACTTGGGGCAATTCTGGGAAATCCTCATTACTGCGAATGGAAAGAGCGCAGAGGGCAGTTTAAAAAGTTATGGCCCGCAAACCTATCCGCTTTCCCACAAATGAGCTCTACGCATTATGTGGGATACCAAGAGTGAGACACTCGTTTGTGCTTAGCACGATACTACGTAAACACTCCGAACTGACTTTTGATGCTGACCTCATTAAGCACAGACGAAGGTCTACTAGAGTCTGTTTGATCGAGCCAGTCGGCACCGAAGCGGTTAGACGTCAATATAGATACCTAAGCTCTATTTTGTACAACCGAGTAAATAGTTTATGTAACATATATTCACTTAATCTGAGGGAATGCCGAGTCACCGTTGATAAATGGCTTCATACCCTTACTTATGAAGAACTTGAAAACTTAGTTAAAACTTAACAATTTGTACGTAAACATGCACCTACACACCCCCACACACACCCTCACACACACACACACACACACACACCCTCACACACACACACACACACACACACACCCTCACACACCCCCACACACACACACACACACAACACACTACACTCACACACTCACTTTCAATACCCCGCACTCACATCTCACCACACCCACACACACGCACAACACAGCATATCACACACGCTTGCCTTTTGATTACCATACCTTTTCGCTTTTGTATTGTTTTTCTTTTTAGTATTACTATCCTCTGTAATTTTTAGTTTTAAGTTAATCATAATTTCTCAACGCTGGAGCACTGACGCATAAACATTTTCGTATGGGCGTTAATGGCTGCGACACAGTTTATAACTAATGCAGTCATTATCGTACAAAATTTTATTGTACTTTATGTTTTAGTTCCAATAAAAATTATTATTATATTATTATTATTATTATATTCGCTGTTACATCTTTCTATAATACCTTGCTGAAGTAAATTATCAATTTGTTTATTTACTTCTTCTTTTTGTGAATGTGGTAGTCTATAAGGTTTCGTGTAGACTGGTGTAACGTTAGGTTTTAAATTAATTTTATGTGAATAAACATCGGTTGTTGTTAATTTATCCCCCTCAATATAAAAAATATCGGAATATTTAGCGCATATTTTCTCAATTGATAATTGTTCTTCTTGATTAAGATGTTTTAAGTCCAGGGAAGAAAACAATTTTTTTACTCGTTCCGCATTATTGCCTGATTTCGTAAATGAGCACACGTGGTACTCTGACGCTAGATGAGTAATTGGGTTAATCTCGTTTAATGTTAATTCTCTTTCCGTTGTGTTTAAGACACGAATAGGAATCATGCCTTTCTCTGGTTTAACCAAAGTGCTAGCTATAAAGACCCCGTGTTGTAATTCTGATGCACAAACAACTATTTCGACGGGCCCCAAGAACAAAATCGTATGTGACAAATTGTCAGTTTTCAGTATGAGCGTTTGAAGTTCTGTGTAAATATAATCATAAATTGTTGACGCAAATATAAGTAATTGTTTTGTGAAATAAATTTGTAAAAGCTATAGAGGAGAATTAAATCTGTATTTTCATATAGATTTAATTAATAAATTGAGTTAATTTAATGTTTTTGAATAAAACTAATTCTTATAATACCATAGGATTTTGTTTTCCGGACATATCTACAACATAATATGTTGTATGTTAACATACGACTTTGTTTTTCGGAACGACCTAGTGTACATCTTAATATACGATTTTGTTTTAGGGAATTTATGTTTTGTTTTGATGTCTTAAAAGACAATTAAGCCCTAGTAATCAGATTAATAATGAAATAACCAATATTAAAAGTAGAAAACTTTAATTAAATAAATGAAAGGAAACATTTTTGTCTCAAAAAAAAATATTATATATAGTTTTGAACCTTATTTAATGAATAAACACCAATGATACCGTGTATCATACATTGATACAAAAATAAAGGGTATAGTTATTATTTTAACGAACAATAACTAATTGGAATACCTTATTATTATTTTAGTGAGTGAACTTTTATATAAATTTAATTAAAAATCTTTAAAATGCCTAGGGCTACTATAATATTAGAGTAACTTTGGGAATGATACAAAAATAATTTATATTTAATATGATACAAAAATAATTGATACAAAAATAATGATACAAAAATAATTGATACAAAAATAATGATACAAGAATAACTTTGGGAATGATACAAAAATTTGAGAATAAAACGAAAGGAATCTGGAACTACATTAAGAAAATAACAGACATCGGACAAACGGAAAAATTTATTAGCTGTATAGAAGAGGAAAACAAACAAGTAACGGAACCACAACAAATAGCTAGTATTTTTAATATGAAGTATGTAAGTCAAAATTACGATAAAAAATTTAATGAACAAAAATATAAACCATTGGGCCATAGTCATTCGAAATCGTTATTTATGGAACCAGTAGACGAAATGGAAGTATTAAGGTACATATTATTATTAAAAAAAAACAAAAAAAGTACCGGATATGACGATATAACCGTCGAAATAATTAAAAGTTGTGCATTAGTAATACTCAAACCTTTAGCTCACATCGCAAATATTATGATAGAAGTAGGTATTTTCCCTGAGAAACTAAAACAAGCTATTATTAAACCACTTTTTAAAAACGGAAAGAAAAATCAAATACAGAATTATAGACCTGTCGCATTACTACCAATCTTTTCTAAATTGTTTGAAAAAGTAATTTATACACGGTTAGTAAATTACCTAGAAAAAAATAATCTATTAAACGACGCTCAGTGTGGCTTCCGTAAAGAAAGATCGACAACTATAGCAGTTTTTAAAATTCTTAAAGAAATATTAGATGCAATAAATACAAAAATGCCTGCTACAGCTATACTTTTAAATATGTCTAAAGCCTTCGATTGTGTTATTCATACCATACTACTTAAACAGCTGGCACATATCGAAGTGAGGGGTATTCCTTTAAAACTAATGGAAAGCTACTTAACCAAGCGCAAACAAGCCACAGAAATAACATTTTCAGACCTTAAAACAAAAACTTTGTCTTGCACTCGCTCACCTTACACACATATAAAAGTCGGAGTTCCACAGGAAAGTATCCTGGGACCCATACTGTTCTTGGTCTATATAAATGAATTCCCACAAATAATACAGGATCAAACTGTCTTATTTGCCGATGACGCATCAATATTTTTTACTAGTAAAAGTATGAATAAAATGGAATATGAACAAAAAATAAATAATTCTCTTGCTAAAATAATTGAATGGTTAAAAACATTAAATCTTAAAATCAACATAAATAAAACTAAATATATACAATTCCAATCATACAAAGCCGCCCACAATAATCTAAAGATAAGTTACAACAATAATAAAGTAGAAGAAGTGAATGCATCAAAGTTTTTGGGTCTAAACATAGATAAACACTTAAATTGGAAATTGAATATAGAATATTTGAATAAAAAAATTAGAACATATTGCTATACACTACAGATAATTAAAAATACAACTAATATTAAAACCGCACAATCAGCATACTACGCAAAAGTTTATTCCATCTTAAATTATGGAGTAATATATTAGGAAAATTCCGTAGATTCTAAAACTACTTTTCTACTTCAAAAAAGATGTATACGAATAATCCATAACCTTGATAATGAAACCTCTTGCAGACCGACATTTAAAAAATATGGATATTTAACTTTAACAGGAATATATATTCTCCAAGCAGCTATTTTCATTAAGTGTAACAGTAATTATTTTCCTGACAAAAACTCTCTAGAATATAATAGAAGATTGCGAAACAGAGATAAATTAATAATACCACAATCTCATAATTAAATGTACAAAAGGAACATGTATTTTACCAGTATAAAAATTTATAATCACTTGCCCTGTAAAATAAGATCACTCAAACTAAAAAGTTTTAAAAATGTAGTTAAAAGACTTCTAATTGAACACTGTTTCTATGATTTAAAAGAATACTTTGAAGCTAAATTATGAAAACTGAGATAATGAAAGATTATTGTAAGAAGACAATGCATTTTTTGTACTGTTTACTGTTTTAATGTAGTTTTACTAAAGTATGTAATAATTTAAGAAAGCTAAAATTGTATGTATACACTAAGTGTTCTATTGCATGCCTATGTAGGTAAATTGTGCAGAGCTTCAAAACCTATATTAAGACCATACACTGTAACCACAATTAGTGCAATAAAGATTTATTATTATTATTATTATTATTATTACCTTTATAAAGAACAAAAACGCATTTTGAATTAATTCACAGAAAACAAAATCGTTTATTTACATAAGATACAATTTTTTAATTACTAATTCGTAAAACAAAATCATATCTGCTCAAACGATGAGAGACTTGGAATTGATTTATGAAGAAAAAAAGACTTAAGGGAAAATAATTAGGTAGAAAATAAATAATGTAAAATCATAATCTTACAGTGTAATCTATCAATATAGAAGTATAATGTAAATATTTTTTTTTTTAGAAAGTTACTTTATGAATTCTTTACATTTTATAATATGGTATACACACAAACGACAAAATGTATTGTAGAGGACAAACACGCAAATGACGTTAGGTCGCTGCGCGCGCGATGCGAGATGCATCGAACAAGCTCGTAAATGGCAATACGTGTTTGTTTGCGGGATAATATTTCAAATACGACAGTGTTCGATTGGTTATTTCAATAAGTAAAAAGAAAATTAACAAAAAATATTGTGCTGGATAGTTTTTGATATGTAGAATACGAATCCGAAATAAAATGCATTTCGTCTTATGTTTCCATAAGATTTTGTTCTTGGGACCCGATTTCTTCTAATGCATGAGTATTAATTAAATGGATAGACTCACATCTTGCGGGTATTGTTATACTCTTACGTGAAAAATATAATGGAAAGGAGATCGAGACATTATTATTCCATAGCAACAAAGTATTGTTACCAAAGTTCAGAATTAATTTCGACGTCCCCGGGGAATAAACCGGTAATCGCAAAAATCAAATTTTACAGAAAAAATGATTTAGTGTTTTTCGAGTATATCTCTTTAACAAAGGGGAATAATGAAAACATTGTTATATGACGGAAAAGCTAATTTTTACCCGAACAGTTTAAAGTATTAAGTGTAACTATTAAATATACACAGAATTAGTTATTCACCAAAATACATATTACCGAAAATGGTTTCAAACAATTTTTAGGGTACTGATATCTTACGATCCTGACTTATCAATATTATTCCAGTAATGTTTACTTACCGAATTATTATTGTAACTTTCTTAAAAATCTTTGGCATAATAGTGCTTTACTGGATTATTCAACGTGTTTTTTCATTACAGAGAGATATTGTAATCTTCAGTTACCGACTTATTATGGTAAAATTACAAATAACCATAAGAAGGTAAAGTAATATAAACCGTATTTTATAGGAAATTTTTGGTAGTCATATTTTCGTAATCATTACTACTGTTAACCGAAATTAGAATCAACTAATACGTCGCGTCACTATTACCGGATGAACTGACAACACTAGAGGTCTATTGGGTAATGGCGGCGCGTGCGATTCTCGTTGTAGTAGTCTCTTGCATTGTATAAATTAATAATAAGCATTATGGCGTCGCTGGCCTCTAAAAGTATTGTAATTGTAACGTTGTATCCATCCTTATGATAATATATTGTAAAGTTTAAAGCATCAGTGGTTTTTCCTTCTAACATCTCAGAAGTGAGATTAGCGACCGACGCGTACCTACCGACTTGCCCGCCATAATGATTGTTCGTAATTTAAAAAGTTGAAAAAGTTATTTCAATTTGCAAAAAGTTCTTTAATATTTAATTTAAAGATATTATGGTCAAACTATAATGTTAGACATATCAATAAGTATGTTATAGTAATAATTTATTAAGTTGTGAAACAACATGGTCGATGATACGGAAGATATAAGTATTGTTTGTGGGTAAAAATACTTATTGGAATCGAATAAACATGTGAATGCATGTGATCTCAAGTTTTACAGGATTTAATATGAGTGTTACCACCTGATGAAATTCTGTAGAGAGACAAACAGAAGTACATTGTGGTTATATGAAGTAATTATGGAATTAACTACAATAATTAATAGACCAGATCACAAGTGGAAGTTATGATCCAATATATCTGGCACTCGAGGAATACTATGAAGCAATTTAAATGAAAGGAAATAAATGCTAATAAAGTATGATCATCGAAGGAATTGTTAAGAAAATGTATTATAACTATTTCTGTTTCAGTTAACATTCCAAGTAGTATTCAATGTATTTTAAGGAATTAGTATGTGGAATAACTAAAGTTTAATACAAGATGATTGATTAATAACAATCATTTAGTGAGTTATGTTATGCTACCCCATATAAAAGGTAGGGTGATAACAGGTATGATTTTACTATTTGATTTTATGTTGATTTTACTGTGATAAATAATTTCTCATGTTATGGTTTGTCTGAATTATACTCATAGAACTCTACTCACTTTGGCTATGGTACAAAGATGGAGTATTCAATGTTTATTAGAAGTAAAAATTTATAATCAACTTTACAGATTATAAATGAATTATATGTTATTCCTTACCTGGAAAAATGGTTTACAGGATGTTTGCAGGAATATTTGATGTTCATAACAGTACAGAATAATATAAACAGGTATAGTGTTAGTTGGAGTTAAATTGGATCTTACTCTTAGCGGTTTCCACATGTAACCTTTGGAATTAGGGTTGGGCTCAAAAGGGGCTGTAGAGATTATGTTTTAATTTGTGGTATCTCATGTATTTTATGGAGTGTGGATTGACTTGTTGTGTGTTGGGAATTAAAGACCAAATATTTAGTGCATTTATGTATTATTAATTGTAGTTGGTGGATGAAATTTAACTTGTTTCAGAAAGATATTGAAATAATTGATTTCAAGAGTATAAAAATATTTGTGATATTAATGCTGGTCGAAAAATTGTTCTCTAAGTCACACTTGTTTCTGATATTGTCGAGTTGAGTTTACAGGAATGTTTCAGGATCTTAAAATGTTGTGAACAAATGTTTTCAAAACATATAAGTGATGTTAAAACTGGTGATCAAGCAATAGTTAGGCATAGTCAAAGTTAAACTTGTTTCAGAAACGTTTGAGTTTACAGTAATGGCCCCTAGTATCAAAAGATATTGTTTGTAAATCATTGAGATGGTACATAATATCAGTGGTATTGAGACTGGTGGAAAAGCGTTGTCAAAGTCAACTTGTTTCAGGAATGTTTAATGCATATAACATTAATAAATTTGAGAAAAGGTGGACTAAGTGTTATGTCACCGGGATGTAAAATTATTTTTATGAACAATGTTAACATGATTGATTGCTTGGTGAACATTGACTTATGTCATGGAATTAATATTCGCTTAGTAAGATTATGTATTGTGATTTCAGAAAATTTAATATTATGTTATTAAGTTACCAGACACAGGCATTATGAAATATATCTTTTGGTTTTGGAACAACATGCTGCTGTCTGTCGATTTATGCAATAAGTGTAATAAACATAACAAAGGATGTGTTTTGGCATTATGGTAACCAGCTGAATTTAACCATGAAAAAATAATATAAATAAATAAGGTAAAAACTATTAAGGACCAACATGATGATAGAATAATTTAAAAGGAATTGAGGTATGTTTACTTTTATTTAATGTTTTTCATCATGACTGATATTGGCTGACTGTTAAAACACCTTTCAACTGTTCTGTAAGTTTCTGTTGACTTAGTATTTTAGAAAAGGGACTGGTGGCTAGCATTATGATACTGGCTTATGTTGAGGCTTTATAATTTCTACTGTGCTACTCTTAATTAACTGGTGAGCTTTTAACTGTTTTGACGTCTTCAAAGATACCTGCCGAACAGTCGGACATAATATTGGATTATGGACTGTACTGGTCGACATCGTAATCATTCAGTTGATTGCTTGTGCCAAGATATGGGATTATTCAAATTGATGTGTATTACATTTTGAAGTTATCTGTGGTTATCATTGTCCCACAACAGAGCTTTAACAATAGCTTAACTTTGTTGTCATCGTTTGACATTAATACTGCATGGTTTGAGACTTGGGACTTCGAATAGCTTTTACAGATGAGCGATGCTATGGCAGATGACAGTTACTCCAGACTATGCCAATGCTTATATGCAACTTGAGTTGAATATATTAATGACCTTGATATTTATTTGGGATCTGGGACTTCGAATGGCTTTTGAAGTCAGTGATGTTTATTATGAGCAGTTATGCTATCCCAACACTAGTTTGGTTTTGTGTGATGAATAGCTTCGATACTCATCTTGGCTAAAACCTTGACTAGCTTATGGTATTGAATAAAATAATATTAGATTGTTTGCTTCGCAGTTTATCACCTTCAGGGTGTATGCTTTTCTAGGGTATAAATGCTTGCCCTCAAACTAGAAGTGGATCATTTGAGCGACCTCTAAAAGATAAAGGACTGGTAGGTTGGAAGTTCGCAACACTGCAGAGAGGTAACATACTGCGCTGGTGTCTGGGAAAATAATCAATATTACCTTCAAATTGCAACTAGAGTCATTGATGAGATAAAGGTATGATTTTCATTTGTTTTTGGCTTGCGCCGATTGCCTTCGGGTACGGAAAAGAAAACAAAAGAGATTTCAAACACTGTAGAGCATAACCCATTGTGCCGAGTGTGGACAGATAATTGGCTGTGTGTGGTGTATTCTTTTGTTGATTTGGGTTGTTTCCGTGTAACGACGGAAAGGCTGAGCGAAAGTGTCGATGGTTCTGATTTATGTAGGGTAATATTAGATTCTGAGATAGCTAACGATGCTCTGCTTTGATCATTAGTGCTCATGGTTCATACCAGAGTATGAACCATATGCGCACATTGAACTTTCTTATCCATCCTTTAACGGGGCTCGCTCGGGTTGTCTTGGGGCGCAAACAGGTTGCATCCGGGCGTACACAAATTGCACTCGGGTCGTACACACACTACTTTCGGGCGGTATCACTGCCTAACGGGCCCTATATTTTTATTTCTCACCTTGCGCTGTATTAGTTCGGAACCTTACACATAGCTTAAATGTATATAATATTGCCGTAATGGTTTATCACATTTACCTCAGCGGCATATCACATGGCCTCAGTGGCATATCACATGGCCTCAGTGGCATATCACATGGCCTCAGCGGCATAACACGTTGCCTCAGCGGCATATCACGTTGCCTCAGCGGCATATCACATGGCCTCAGTGGCATAACACGTTGCCTCAGCGGCATATCACATGGCCTCAGCGGCATAACACGTTGCCTCAGCGGCATATCACATGGCCTCAGCGGAATATTACATGGCCTCAGCGGCATAAGACATTGCCTCAGCGGCATATCACATGGCCTCAGTGGCATATCACATTGCCTCAGTGGCAAATCACATTACCACAGCGGCATAATACATTGCCTCAGTGGCATATCACATTACCACAACTGCATTACACATTGCCTTCGGGGCGTTTCTACCAGTGGGCGTATTCACTATGGCAGTTGTCAACGAAAGCAATAATTTCTTTCTTAAATATTATGTGAAAATACCAATTTCGCATCGTCTAACGGCGATTATTAACGAGATATACTATTAAATAATTGGTCACCGATCATAGTCGATGATAATTTTGCGTTTATGCCATTATTTTTATTTACTGAACATTGCTTGGGTTGTCAACAAGCGATAGCAAATAAGCCTACTGATCTACGATTGCCTTCGGGGCTTGCTAACTGATCTACGATTGCCTTCGGGGCTTGCATACTGATCTACGATTGCCTTCGGGGCTTGCATACTGATCTACGATTGCCTTCGGGGCGTTGCATACTGATCTACGATTGCCTTCGGGGCGTTGCATACTGATCCACGATTGCCTTCGGGGCGTTGCATACTGATCTACGATTGCCTTCGGGGCGTTGCATACTGATCCACGATTGCCTTCGGGGCGTTGCATACTGATCTACGATTGCCTTCGGGGCGTTGCATACTGATCCACGATTGCCTTCGGGGCGTTGCATACTGATCCACGATTGCCTTCGGGGCGTTGCATACTGATCTACGATTGCCTTCGGGGCGTTTCTAACAGTGGGCGTATTCGCTATGGCATTTGTCAACGAAAGCAATAATTTCTTTCTTAAATACCGTTTAGGCGCGATTGGTCCAATTCGCGGTTCATAGTCGATGATAACATTGCGTTTATACCATTATTTTTATTTACTGAGCATCGCTTGGGTTGTCAACAAGCGATAGCAAATAAGCCTACTGATCTACGATTGCCTTCGGCGCGTTGCTAACTGATCTACGTTTGCCTTCGGGGCGATTAACGTTGTCTGCGGCGGTATAGATGTTCTGCGCAACTTACCGCCCCAGACAACACCATTCTTTCAGCTTCCTCGGTCGAAGAAGTGCACTTGCCTGAGGGGTGAGCTGAGTTCCTGCGAGGACGCCGGAAAGTCAGGATCGCCGAACTGTTAACCGAAATTAGAATCAACTAATACGTCGCGTCACTATTACCGGATGAACTGACAACACTAGAGGTCTATTGGGTAATGGCGGCGCGTGCGATTCTCGTTGTAGTAGTCTCTTGCATTGTATAAATTAATAATAAGCATTATGGCGTCGCTGGCCTCTAAAAGTATTGTAATTGTAACGTTGTATCCATCCTTATGATAATATATTGTAAAGTTTAAAGCATCAGTGGTTTTTCCTTCTAACACTACTCAAATCGTACTAAAGTACTCATAGAAATCACAATTACAATCAGTCAAAATATAAAAAGTAGCCAAGTAAAAACATTAATAACTAATCAGTATTATCATCATTGGTCTCATTATTATCGCGGTGATCATTACAATTTTCTACAAAAATCAGAGACTCATAAAATGTGTGGTAATACCGTGGAATCGCACCACTATTGCACAAAGAATTTAAATGAAAAATGCCTTTCTTATAGGAAGAGGTTAATGATAAGGACGTTCCTATACAGTATCTTCTATCAAAGCATCTGGCTTAGGTTTTCGCCAACGTCGTTTGGTTTGGAATTAATTTGAAATATTTAATTCAGAATATGGAGGCATATTCTGAATTAAATATTTCATAAATAATTCATTTATAAATCAAAATCATATTTAAAGACGTGAGTCTTTACAGACTTGGACAGGGAAATGGAGAGTCTTGGTAGTCTCACCAAGAATCGGATGGTTTTTTGCTTGCACTAAGCACAGGGGCACAAACTTCTTTCATTAAAATATAGTGTACTTATGTTTATTAAAATAAATAGATGACTGAATTTTTCGTGTGGTGACGTACCTAAAGAATACAAAGGTCACCACCCCATCTCATCCCGTGGGTGTCGTAGAAGGCGACTAAGGGAAAATTGAGCAGAGCCGAAAACCACTGCTTAGAGAAGGAAAACTCGAGACCAAACCCTATGCCAACCCGTCTGGCCAGCGTGGCATTAGTAGGCCAAAACCTCTTTATGAGCCCACACCACATAAAACGGCCCCCAGTTCCCGGTAGTCCCGCTATTCCCGGCCAAGGTAGCGGTCGCGGTAACGGTGGGACACCCCGTGCTAGGAATCTCCGGGCTACGGGAGGCTACCACCACCTCAAAAAACTGACCCTGGCGACGTATAACGGACGAAGTCTACGGCTGGACCAACACCTCACCGAACTCGAGGTAGAATTGGGTCGCATAAACTGGCACATTTTGGGGTTATCTGAAGTCCGAAGACAGGGGGAGGACACAATAACCATTGAGTCAGGTGACCTGTTCTACTACCGAGAAGGTGATAGGCCCTCCCAGGGCGGTGTCGGTTTCTTGGTCAACAAGTGTCTCACAAGCAGCGTTGTGGAAATCAGTAGTGTGTCGACAAGGGTAGCGTACCTCTTATTGAAAATCACCGACAGGAAGTTCCTGAAGGTGGTGCAGGTATATGCGCCGACCTCGACATACTCTGGTGAGATAGCCGAAACCATGTACGAAGACATAGCGAAGGCACTACATGGTACCAGGAAGGCTCACTACAACGTTGTTATGGGAGACTTTAATGCCAAGGTGGGAGTACAAGTACGCGGCGAAACGAAAATCGGACCTAACGGCGCCGAAATCACAGAGGCCAAATGTTGGTCAACTTTCTAGAGTCCCAGGGGCTCTTCTTAATGAATTCCTTCTTTAAGAAGAAGCCCCACAGAAAGTGGACATGGCGAAGCCCCGATAATGTGACGAGGAACGAGATAGATTTCATCATCACGGACAAGCGGCATATATTTAGAGACGTCTCGGTGATCAATAGGTTTAATACCGGTAGCGATCATAGACTCGTCCGAGGCTCTCTAAATATCAACCTTAAGGCTGAAAGAGTTAGGATGATGAGACCTACTCTCCGACCCACGCTGCCCCAAATAGCCTTAGGTTCCGATAAGTTCCAGTTGGAACTCCAAAATCGTTTTGCACTGCTGGAAACCACGGACAATGTTGACGAAAAAACCGACACAGTGGTCAAAACGCTACAGAATGTGTCTCGAAGGTTGTTCCCCGGAAAACGCGGTAATAGGGAGTCCAAGCTCTCACCCGAGACTCTCGAACTTATGAAGGAAAGACGAGAAACGCCGGACGCCCAGATGTCTTCGTCAGATAGGCGGTCCTTAAACATGAAAATCAGGAAACTGACGCGACGTGACCTCCGACGCTGCAGCACTCGTAATATCGAGGCTGCGATTGAGCGAAATAGAGGCACCAAAGTCTTCGCTCAGCAATTAGGTAGACCCCATCTGGCGAAACTGAGGACCGGGGATGGCAGGATCGTTACCTCTAAGTTCGAGATTCTCGAGGAAATTGAGAGTTTTTATAGACACCTATACGCATCACGGATGACTAAACCATCGAGACAAGGCGAAGATGACCGCAGAGACTCACGCGCCATTACACCGAGGACATCCCGGATGTCGACCCGGGCGAGGTTGAGGCAGCTCTCAGACAACCGTACCGATGATGAGGTCGAGCGCATCGTCCGGATCTGCATGCTCCAGTGCGGGAGCATGGTTAATGCTCGGCTGGAGGCGATCTCTCGGCGTCTCCCGCCAGAAGTCCTCCGTCCGCCCCTAGCGGCTGACAAACGGAGGACTGGGGAGCCGCCGAGACCCGCGCCTCAGAAGGGGAAGCCCGCGGAGGGCGTTAAAAAACCCGCGGAGAGAGCCCCACCGCGCGATCAGCCCACGACTGCCGGGTCTAAGGGTGAGACCTGGGCGAAAGTCGTGGGCCGTAAGAAGGCCCGCAAAGCCACCAAGAAGGCTGCGGCTGCTGCACGCGCTCCCGTCCAAACCGAAAAGGCGGTTGCGCAGCCTGCGAGGCGGACTGCCAAAGGCGGTCGCAAAGGACCGACGGTGCATGCCCCGCGTTCCGAGGCTGTGACGCTCACGTTGCAGCCCGGAGCTGCGGAGCGCGGTGTGACGTACCGGTCGGTCATTGCCGAGGCCAAGACCAAGATCAAATTGTCTGATCTTGGTCTTCAGTCCGTCACCATCAGGCAGGCTGCCACGGGTGCGCGGCTGTTTGAGGTGGCTGGTGCAGCGAGCGGCAGTGCCGAGAAGGCGGACGCTCTGGCCGCCAAGCTGAGGGAGGTCCTCAACCCTGAGGACGTCCGGGTCTCCAGGCCGGTGAAAACCGCAGAGGTGCGGATTGCTGGTCTGGACGACTCGGTGACCTCAGAGGAGGTGGTGGCGGCCGTTGCCCGAAGCGGCGAGTGTCCGCCAGATAAGGTGCGGGCCGGCGACATACGCGCCGACGCCACTGAACTTGGCGCGGTCTGGGTTCGGTGCCCTGTGGCGTCGGCGAAGAAGATCGCCGAAAAAGGTGAATTGCTGGTGGGCTGGGTTGCAGCGAGTGTGAAACTCCTGCAGCCCCGGGCCTTACGGTGCTTCCGGTGCCTGGAAAAGGGGCACGTCCGGGCAAAGTGCACCGCCGAGGTCGACCGTAGCGATCTGTGCTATCGCTGCGGTCAGCCCGGCCACAAGGCGGCCCAGTGTTCCGCGGCGCCCAACTGCAGCTTGTGTTCGGCTGCGGGGAAGCGAGCGGGACACATAGTGGGCGGAGGAGCCTGTGGCGCGCCTGCCAGCAAGGCCAAAAAGAAAAAGAAGGGGAGCACTAAACCTGCGGGGGAAACCTCGCCACCCCCGCAGGCTAGCAGCTCCGCGGCCGACTCCCGGCCCAGGACCGTTGCCGAGGGAATGGAGTGTCAATAATGGCACCACTACATTTCCTCCAGGGCAACATCAACCACTGTGCCAGAGCTCAGGATCTTTTGCTCCAGAGCATGGCAGAGTGGTCGATCGACGTGGCTGTGGTCGCCGAACCGTACTTCGTCCCCGCCCGTGACAACTGGCTTGGGTGCGTTGACGGTTTGGTGACCATTATTGGCGAGGCTCTGATCGACCCGTCTAGGGGCCGTGGCTGGGTTGCTGCGGTCTCGGGCGGCATCGTCATTGTGGGGGCGTATTTCTCCCCCAACAAGAGTCTCGCCGACTTCGAGGGTTTCCTTGTCGAGTTGGGCGCCGTCGTAGGCCGCTATCACCCTCGTCCCGTTCTTGTGCTCGGGGATCTCAACGCCAAGTCATCGGCGTGGGGATCTCCGGTCACTGACCCTCGGGGCGAGGTGTTAGAAGAGTGGGCGGTGACGACTGGCCTGGTCGTCCTAAATCGGGGTTCGGAATACACGTGCGTGCGGCAGCGGGGCGGGTCGATAGTGGACGTCTCGTTCGCTAGCCCCTCTGTCGCTGGCCGTGTCCGTGACTGGCGTGTCGCTGTGGAGGTGGAGACGCTATCGGACCATCGTTATGTTCGGTTCGACGTCTCTGCCCAGACCGCAGGCGGCCGCCATCCAACAACCCCGATGAACGACGGCCCGCGTTGGGCGCTTAAGCGCATCGACAGGGAACTACTCGAGGAAGCTGCATTAGTCCAGTCCTGGACCTGGGAGTCGGCGACGGACGGCCCCGTCGACGTCGAAGCGGAGGCGCTGCGGTTTCGCGGGGCGATGACGCAGATCTGCGACGCGTCCATGCCCCGTGTCCGCCAACAGTCCGCAAGGCGCCAGGTGTACTGGTGGACCGCCGAGATCGCGCAATTGCGCGTAGCGTGCGTTGCGGCCCGCCGCCGGTACACCCGATACCGGAGACGACGTCGACGGGATTCCGCCGAGGAGGACGCGCTGTATGAGGTGTACCGCGCGTCCAAGGAGACTCTGTGGCTGGCCATCGGCGACTCCAAGTCGCGTGCCAGGGAGGAGCTGCTGGGGTCCCTGGATCGGGATCCGTGGGGGCGCCCCTACCGCTGGGTAAGGGGCAAGTTGCGTCCCTGGGCGCCCCCGCTGGTGCAGACCATGCGGCCCCGGCTGCTAGAGGTGGTAGTATCGACCCTCTTCCCTGTGCGAGGGGGACATGTTCCCCCGGCGATGGCTTCGCCCTCAGCCACAGACTCTCCAGAAGAGGAGGGCACCGATGTCCCCGAGGTGACGCAGTCAGAGACGAGAGCGGCCGTGTCGCGACTCCGGGCTAAGAACACAGCGCCCGGACCCGACGGAGTTCCTGGTCGAGCTCTCGTCTTGGCTCTGAAGGAGCTGGAGCCCCAGCTGAGGGGGCTCTTCACGGCATGTCTCGGGCGGGGTCAGTTTCCCAGTGTATGGAAGGAGGGGAGACTGGTCCTGCTCAGGAAGGAGGGGCGCCCCGCGGACTCGCCGTCCGCGTATCGGCCCATAGTGCTGCTCGACGAGGCGGGCAAACTGTTTGAGCGAATTATCGCAGATCGCCTCGTCAGCCACTTGTGCAGGGAGGGGCCGGACCTGGACGACAACCAGTTTGGTTTTCGTCGGGGGCGCTCCACCATAGACGCCATCATGCGCGTGAGGAGCCTGGCGGAGGAGACGGTGTCCCGGGGTGGGGTGGTGTTGGCGGTGTCTTTAGACATCTCCAACGCTTTCAACACCCTACCCTGGAGCTGTATTCGGGAGGCGCTGGTATACCACCGCGTGCCTCCCTACCTCCGCCGTACAGTAGGGGCTTACCTGGAGGACAGATGCGTCACCTATCGGGGACGTGACGGTGCTTGTCGGCACTCCATGTCGTGCGGTGTTCCACAGGGATCGGTCTTAGGACCGCTCCTGTGGAACATCGGCTACGACTGGGTGCTGAGAGGCGAGCTCCCGTCGGGCGCAGACTTGACGTGTTATGCGGACGACACGCTTGTCACTGCCCGGGGGAGCTCGCACAGGGAAGCGACGTTGATAGCCACGGCTGCGGTGTCACAGGTGGTGAACCGCATCCGGCGCCTGGGCCTGGAGGTGGCCCTGAACAAGTCGGAGGCCATGGTGTTTCATGGCCCCCGGCGGGCGCCGGCGCCGGGATCACACATCGTGGTCGGTGGGGCTCGGATAGCTGTCGGGTTCACCATGAAGTACCTGGGATTGGTGCTCGACAGCCGTTGGGAATTCGGGCCTCACTTCCGGCGGCTAGCGCCCAAGCTCATGGGCGCGGCGGGCGCGCTTTCAACGTTGCTTCCCAACATGGGGGGCCCGAGCGCCGCCTGTAGGCGGTTGTACGTGGGAATCGTGCGGTCCATGGCCCTGTATGGGGCTCCCGTATGGGCGCTCGACCTGACGGCCAGCACTCTCGCCATTCTGCGCAAGCCGCAGAGGGCGATGGCCGTCAGAGTCGTCCGCGGGTACCGCACGATTTCCCACGAGGCGGCTTGCGTCCTGGCCGGATCTCCGCCCTGGGACCTAGAGGCGAAAGTACTCGCGTCATTGTACCGATGGCGCGAGGAAGAGCGGGCACGGGGCTCGATGCCGGTGCAGCGGCAGATCGAGCTGCGCCGGGGAGAGCTCCGTCAGGTCTTGGTGGCGGAATGGCGGCAAAGGCTTTTGCGCCCTGCCGCCGGCCTCGCTACCGTCGAGGCGATCCGGCCAGTACTCGACGACTGGCTCGGGAGAAGGCACGGCTCCCTGTCGTTCAGGGTGACGCAGGTGCTGTCGGGGCATGGATGCTTCGGCAAGTACCTGTGTCGCATAAACAGGGAGCCGGACGCTCGGTGCCACCACTGCGTCCAGTGCGGGGAGGACACGGCGCAACACACGCTCGCTGAGTGTGTAGCTTGGGAGGAGCAGCGCCGTGTCCTCACAAATGAAGTAGGAGGCGACCTGTCGCTGCCGGCCGTAGTGCGGAGTATGGTCGGTAGCGCAGAGTCGTGGGACGCGGTGGTGTCCTTCTGCGAGGACGTGATGTCGCAGAAGGAGACTGCGGAACGGGAGAGGGAGATCTCGACTCCCTTCCCCGGCCGCAGAAGACGCACCGGGCGCAGGGGAAGGGCGGACAACGCCCTTCTCCGCCCCCCATGAATGGGTCCAGGGGCGAGGGACTTGGGGAAGTCCCCGCCCCCCTATTCGATGGACCCGAGGCGGAGGCGCGCGCGGGTGTCGGCGCGCGCCCCTGAGGCGGTGCACGGGGTAGTTGTACACCTCACTACCCCGTGCAGGAGCTGAGGCCCGGACAGACCGGGCCGGCACCAGTGTGGGGCTGCGGAAGAATCCGGATTCCCGCGGCCCCACGCGCACGTGCGAGGAGGAGACACCGGGGGGTTTTAGCCGGTAAGAGTCCGGCACGCCCCTCCGCCTCTCCCCAGGCGGAGGAAGTCCATGAGGATTTCCCCCCAAAAAAAAAAAAAAAAAAAAAAAGCTCTCAGACAACTAAAGAACAACAAGGCGCCGGGTGATGACGGAGTTACAATCGAGCTCCTTAAGGCCGGTGGGACCACAGTCCTGAAAGAGCTAGCGAGTCTCTTTAATTCCGTCATTCACCAAGGCTTAACACCACAAGCGTGGAGCGGGAGTGCGGTGGTTCTGTTCTTCAAGAAAGGCGACAAAACCTTGCTGAAGAATTACAGACCTATCTCACTCCTGAGCCACATTTACAAGTTGTTCTCGAGAGTAGTCACTAACCGCCTCGCTACAAGACTCGACGAGTTCCAGCCACCAGAACAAGCCGGGTTTCGAAAAGGCTTTAGCACCGTAGACCACATCCATACTGTTCGGCAGATTGTGCAGAAAACCGAAGAGTACAATCAGCCGCTGTGTTTGGCCTTTGTGGACTACGAGAAAGCCTTTGACTCCATCGAAACTTGGGCGGTTCTGGATGCTCTACAACGATGTCGTATTGACTGGCGATACATCGAGGCGCTGAGATGCTTATATGACACCGCCACCATGACTGTCCAGCTCCATGACCATAAGACCAATCCGATCGAGCTGCGTCGGGGGGTGAGACAGGGGGATGTTATATCCCCAAAGCTGTTCAACAACGCGCTCGAGGATGTCTTCAAGACTCTGGACTGGACTGGACGGGGTATAAATGTGAACGGTGAGCACATCTCGCACCTTCGATTTGCCGATGACATCGTCATAGTGGCAGAGTCGCTGGACCAACTAAGCGAGATGCTGCATGGCCTAAATGGAGCTTCACGACGCCGACGGGTCGGTCTTGGCATGAACTTGGATAAAACCAAGATCATGTTCAATAAACATGTCATGCCGAGAGTCGAGACCGATATATGTCGAAGGATCGATGCTCGAAGTTGTTCAAGTGTATATCTACCTAGGGCAGGTCATTAAGCTTGGTAGAAACAACTTCGAGCGGGAAGTCGATCGGAGAATTCAGTTAGGCTGGGCAGCGTTTAGCAAACTCCGTCGAGTCTTCTCTTTGCCTATACCGCAATGCCTGAAGACGAAAGTTTATAACCAGTGCGTCCTACCAGTTATGACTTACGGTGCCGAAACGTGGACATTAACGGTTGGACTAGTCCACAAATTTAAAGTCGCGCAGCGGGCTATGGAGCGAGCTATGCTCGGAGTCTCTTTGAAGGATAAAATTCGTAATGAGGTCATCCGACAAAGAACCAAGGTAACCGACATAGCTCGTAAAATTTGCTCGCTGAAGTGGCAATGGGCTGGCCATGTCTGTCGAAGGACCGATAGCCGCTGGAGCAGACGAGTCCTAGAATGGAGACCGCGACTCGGCAAGCGTAAGGTAGGACGCCCCCCCCCGCCAGGTGGACTGACGACCTGAAAAAGGTCGCTGGAGGGGACTGGATGCGGAGGGCGGAGGACCGGGTGTTGTGGCGCAAATTGGGAGAGGCTTATGTCCAGCAGTGGACTATGATTGGCTGAATGATGATGATGAGATGACTGAATATGGGTTAAGTGAAGTTGAGTGAAGATTGCGTCAATATTATCATTACTGATAACTTTAAAAACCTGGCAACGGGCTGAACGCAGCCGATCTTTACTTAGGTAGCATTTTTGGATAAATTGAGATTTTCTCAGCCTAATTTTTACTAAAGATTTTAGAGATAGAATACTTAATTAAATAATTTATATACCTATGCAGCGCAACAACTGAAACAAGTTAAGAAAGAAAACACCATATATCACATTTTTTAATTAAGAACGATTAAATTCACACATAGTTAAATTGTTTTTTTTTGTCTTCAGTCACTAGTAGAAGATGGATTAGAAAGTAGCTACTGTTTTAGTAGGCGGTATTGATACTTATGTTTTTTTTCAGGGCATATAGTACCCGCCATGCTTCTGCACCTATGGTTAAGACAAAAAGATTTTGTACTACTAGATGTAATTACACAGACTGCTGGATAAATATATTAAATAACATTAGCAAGATTTGTAATTTTCTATTAGAGTTTGGCCAGGTTTTGTTGCGCTTAATGCAGAATAATTTAAACTTAATACTATTGTTCTCAGGATTGCTATGAGGTGTCTTAAGACATTGATTGTTATTCTATAAATAATACTGGTTATTTTGTAACATAGTGTAACTACGATTGTTGATTGAACTTGTTCAGGATAAGTCAAAACAGAACAACTCAAGTTTAGTTTATTTAAATGATTGCATCTAACTAGAAAGAGTTGACTGCACAAGTGCATAGTATGTATTTATGTATAGGACATGCCTACTTATTTATCTTAAGTTTTATCTCAACTTTACCATCTCTTGAACATCTGCATGGTAAATAACATATATCGAGAAGGAACGAGGCATGGAGTGTATAATAGATGATCAAACGAACTTACCTGATGTTCGATCATTATTATACGAAGTGCCTCGTTCTCGATATATGTTCCCTACCCATCCCACCCTTGGTAAAATTGAGATAACCTACGAGACTCTAAAGGAATGAAGTTTGACAGGAGAACAAAGACAGTGTGACACTAATACTTCGTTTAGTTTTGGATCTGAAAGAGTTTAGTTGCCAAGCGACGCGAGAAAGCTGCCATGGTAAATAATGCGTTTGATCATCTATTAGTGTGCGTAATGTGCGTTACATGTGCATTACAATGACGAACTTCGTGGTCGAGTGGCGTACGTACCGGTTTCAAGGTGTCGCTAGTTCTGAGGTCCCGGGTTCGATCCCCGGACGGGTCAATATAGAAACCAACTTTTCTACATTGTCCCGGGTCTGGGTGTTTGTGGTACCTTCGTTGTTTCTGAATTCCATAACACAAGTGCTTCAGCTACTTATTTTGGGTTCAGAGCAATGTATGTGATGTTGTCCGCATTTATTATTATTTATTTAAATGTAGAAACGCGTCCTTGACTCGCCGAGCGCGAGCAAGTTCCCGCCAATACGTATAGTAAGGTATAATTTTTTACCGGAATGATAACTGTAAGTACTTGTTCACGTTGACACGCGGGCGCGGTGGCGGGCGCGGTCACGAAATATCAAACATATGGCGTAATATCCAAGTGTTCACGTACGAAACGCACGTGCGGTCTAAGTAGCGGGCAAGCTAGCGACTGGCGCGCGCGCGCCGCTCGCGGCTATATCAAACGCGTGAGATGTTTGTGTGTGTTCACGTCGAACTAGCGGCGGAGCGCGCGATTCACTCGCGACGTCAGGTAAGTTCAACCAGTTTGAACTTATCACTAGAAACGTTAGCACGCCTTCTCTTCATCATGTCTTTCAACACAGAAGAATTTATTAGTGCTGTTCAGGCTAAAACTCCGATTTGGCAAAGCAAACACAGTCATCATACGAACAGAAATATTCTCAATAAGTTTAGGTACCTATGAATACTTTACTTTAGGTATGAATTTTCGAAAATAAAAGATCGTCGTCCATGTTTACAATCTCTGACAACACGTACACGACACACAGATTGTAAACATGGACGACGATCTTTTATTTTTAACCGAAAATTCATACCTAAAGTGGGAGATGATAAAAATTAGAAGATTGATGATTTCGATCTTTGGCTTATAGCTTTCGTTTGGGTATTAGTACAGTGGCATATGGATGCACTGCCGTCTGAAGACAGGTCTTCAGACGGCAGTGGCATATGGACATTCAAATTTTTTTTCCAAATAGCTTCACAGGTACTATAAATAATCTGAGACACTGTACTAATACCCAAACGAAAGCTATAAGCCAAAGATCGAAATGCCAACCCAGTGGAAAGATATCTGAAACATGTAAAAAAATACAATTATTATGTAAAATTTGTGAAATGTAAAACTTATTTAATTGAAAATTACGTTTTGCTTCGTAATTCGTGAACCCGTTATCCGATTTAACTAATTTAAACGGATTTGGCATTTCTGATTTCCTATATGATAGACATATTACAATCTTAATTATCACAATATCTAAAAATTCGATTTTCAACTTACGTAATTATACAATTTACAATTTTTTATTTCAAAACTTTCCTTACTTGCTATCATTTACAAGATATACTAGACTATTCTTATTAGTAAAGCATAAAAACAAAAACATAATATATCTAATAAGAAACTTAAAAAACAAAAACAAAATATAAAAATAACTCAATGAACAGGTGAGCGGCATGAGCGCAGTACCCCACCTTCTGAGTTCCGTTCAGTTTGTATCGTCGCTTAGCGCGATACCCTTGCATTTAATCTTTATTCAATGTAACAACTTATATCTAAAAAACACTTTTATCTATGTTACTATTACATGATGTTCTTACGAATATTATAATTTGAGTTCGTCGCCGACAATTTGAATAGATTTATACTACTTACTTAATATAGGTATGTACTAAAATTATATAAGGCATCAACACTAAACAAAATTTATTTTTTACAGAAAAGGCTTTAAGAAAAAAATGGAAGAATATTCGGGACCAATTTATGAAAGAGTTAAAAAAAAATCCGGTTTCTCGTTCTGGTGATGGTGGAACTGGTCAAAACACTTCAGTGTGGCCATATTTTCAAATGATGCAGTTTATAAAAGATGACGTTACCCCAGAATCAAATGAAGGCAATTTAGATGAAATTACTGATGGAAACTCTAGTGATAATAATGAGCGGTCTCCAACTCCCCAGTCAACAGCTGGTTCATCTACAAGTACACTATATACGAGCACCAAACGTAAATGTGCACAAGATATAAGAGAGGAATTTATGGAATTGGAGAAGAAAAAGTTGGAATTATTACAAATTAAACTGTCGCAAAGCAGCGAAAGGCAAGAAAAAGATTGCGAAGACCTGTTATTTTTTAAAAGTTTGTTGCCGTACATGAAGGAGTTAACTCCTATACAAAAATTACGTACTAGAAACAAAATTACACAAGTTGTTATGGATGAAATGAATAGTGTCACGACCCAGGCTTACCATGGTTACAATACTTACGAATATAACACATCAAATTATGAAAATTAAACTTTAAATATATCTAATTAACTACGAAAATTCTTGTCTTTTTTTAAACTCACCTTATAGTTAAAAATAGTCTTTCTTCGGGTTTTATGCTTTTATGAAAATTAGTGTCTTGTTTTGAAATCACACTCCTTATTGAATCCAATATGTAATCAAAACAGTTGACAGTCATCCTGGTATATCCAAAAAATCTTGAAGGATGTTCTCTCAAATTACTATATAAAGTATGAAATTCACCGTACCGTTCTCTTTCTTTATTAATTTCGTGCACACCAATTCTAATTTTTATCATCTCCCACTTTAGGTATGAATTTTCGGTTAAAAATAAAAGATCGTCGTCCATGTTTACAATCTCTGACAACACGTACACGACACACAGATTGTAAACATGGACGACGATCTTTTATTTTCGAAAATTCATACCTAAAGTAAAGTATTCATAGGTACCTAAACTTATTGAGAATATTTCTGTTCGTATGATGACTGTGTTTGCTTTGCCAAATCGGAGTTTTAGCCTGAACAGCACTAATAAATTCTTCTGTGTTGAAAGACATGATGAAGAGAAGGCGTGCTAACGTTTCTAGTGATAAGTTCAAACTGGTTGAACTTACCTGACGTCGCGAGTGAATCGCGCGCTCCGCCGCTAGTTCGACGTGAACACACACAAACATCTCACGCGTTTGATATAGCCGCGAGCGGCGCGCGCGCGCCAGTCGCTAGCTTGCCCGCTACTTAGACCGCACGTGCGTTTCGTACGTGAACACTTGGATATTACGCCATATGTTTGATATTTCGTGACCGCGCCCGCCACCGCGCCCGCGTGTCAACGTGAACAAGTACTTACAGTTATCATTCCGGTAAAAAATTATACCTTACTATACGTATTGGCGGGAACTTGCTCGCGCTCGGCGAGTCAAGGACGCGTTTCTACATTTAAATAAATAATAATAAATGCGGACAACATCACATACATTGCTCTGAACCCAAAATAAGTAGCTGAAGCACTTGTGTTATGGAATTCAGAAACAACGAAGGTACCACAAACACCCAGACCCGGGACAATGTAGAAAAGTTGGTTTCTATATTGACCCGTCCGGGGATCGAACCCGGGACCTCAGAACTAGCGACACCTTGAAACCGGTACGTACGCCACTCGACCACGAAGTTCGTCATTGTAATGCACATGTAACGCACATTACGCACACTAATAGATGATCAAACGCATTATTTACCATGGCAGCTTTCTCGCGTCGCTTGGCAACTAAACTCTTTCAGATCCAAAACTAAACGAAGTATTAGTGTCACACTGTCTTTGTTCTCCTGTCAAACTTCATTCCTTTAGAGTCTCGTAGGTTATCTCAATTTTACCAAGGGTGGGATGGGTAGGGAACATATATCGAGAACGAGGCACTTCGTATAATAATGATCGAACATCAGGTAAGTTCGTTTGATCATCTATTATACACTCCATGCCTCGTTCCTTCTCGATATATGTTATTTACCATGCAGATGTTCAAGAGATGGTAAAGTTGAGATAAAACTTAAGATAAATAAGTAGGCATGTCCTATACATAAATACATACTATGCACTTGTGCAGTCAACTCTTTCTAGTTAGATGCAATCATTTAAATAAACTAAACTTGAGTTGTTCTGTTTTGACTTATCCTGAACAAGTTCAATCAACAATCGTAGTTACACTATGTTACAAAATAACCAGTATTATTTATAGAATAACAATCAATGTCTTAAGACACCTCATAGCAATCCTGAGAACAATAGTATTAAGTTTAAATTATTCTGCATTAAGCGCAACAAAACCTGGCCAAACTCTAATAGAAAATTACAAATCTTGCTAATGTTATTTAATATATTTATCCAGCAGTCTGTGTAATTACATCTAGTAGTACAAAATCTTTTTGTCTTAACCATAGGTGCAGAAGCATGGCGGGTACTATATGCCCTGAAAAAAAACATAAGTATCAATACCGCCTACTAAAACAGTAGCTACTTTCTAATCCATCTTCTACTAGTGACTGAAGACAAAAAAAAACAATTTAACTATGTGTGAATTTAATCGTTCTTAATTAAAAAATGTGATATATGGTGTTTTCTTTCTTAACTTGTTTCAGTTGTTGCGCTGCATAGGTATATAAATTATTTAATTAAGTATTCTATCTCTAAAATCTTTAGTAAAAATTAGGCTGAGAAAATCTCAATTTATCCAAAAATGCTACCTAAGTAAAGATCGGCTGCGTTCAGCCCGTTGCCAGGTTTTTAAAGTTATCAGTAATGATAATATTGACGCAATCTTCACTCAACTTCACTTAACCCATATTCAGTCATCTCATCATCATCATTCAGCCAATCATAGTCCACTGCTGGACATAAGCCTCTCCCAATTTGCGCCACAACACCCGGTCCTCCGCCCTCCGCATCCAGTCCCCTCCAGCGACCTTTTTCAGGTCGTCAGTCCACCTGGCGGGGGGGGGCGTCCTACCTTACGCTTGCCGAGTCGCGGTCTCCATTCTAGGACTCGTCTGCTCCAGCGGCTATCGGTCCTTCGACAGACATGGCCAGCCCATTGCCACTTCAGCGAGCAAATTTTACGAGCTATGTCGGTTACCTTGGTTCTTTGTTGGATGACCTCATTACGAATTTTATCCTTCAAAGAGACTCCGAGCATAGCTCGCTCCATAGCCCGCTGCGCGACTTTAAATTTGTGGACTAGTCCAACCGTTAATGTCCACGTTTCGGCACCGTAAGTCATAACTGGTAGGACGCACTGGTTATAAACTTTCGTCTTCAGGCATTGCGGTATAGGCAAAGAGAAGACTCGACGGAGTTTGCTAAACGCTGCCCAGCCTAACTGAATTCTCCGATCGACTTCCCGCTCGAAGTTGTTTCTACCAAGCTTAATGACCTGCCCTAGGTAGATATACACTTGAACAACTTCGAGCATCGATCCTTCGACATATATCGGTCTCGACTCTCGGCATGACATGTTTATTGAACATGATCTTGGTTTTATCCAAGTTCATGCCAAGACCGACCCGTCGGCGTCGTGAAGCTCCATTTAGGCCATGCAGCATCTCGCTTAGTTGGTCCAGCGACTCTGCCACTATGACGATGTCATCGGCAAATCGAAGGTGCGAGATGTGCTCACCGTTCACATTTATACCCCGTCCAGTCCAGTCCAGAGTCTTGAAGACATCCTCGAGCGCGTTGTTGAACAGCTTTGGGGATATAACATCCCCCTGTCTCACCCCCCGACGCAGCTCGATCGGATTGGTCTTATGGTCATGGAGCTGGACAGTCATGGTGGCGGTGTCATATAAGCATCTCAGCGCCTCGATGTATCGCCAGTCAATACGACATCGTTGTAGAGCATCCAGAACCGCCCAAGTTTCGATGGAGTCAAAGGCTTTCTCGTAGTCCACAAAGGCCAAACACAGCGGCTGATTGTACTCTTCGGTTTTCTGCACAATCTGCCGAACAGTATGGATGTGGTCTACGGTGCTAAAGCCTTTTCGAAACCCGGCTTGTTCTGGTGGCTGGAACTCGTCGAGTCTTGTAGCGAGGCGGTTAGTGACTACTCTCGAGAACAACTTGTAAATGTGGCTCAGGAGTGAGATAGGTCTGTAATTCTTCAGCAAGGTTTTGTCGCCTTTCTTGAAGAACAGAACCACCGCACTCCCGCTCCACGCTTGTGGTGTTAAGCCTTGGTGAATGACGGAATTAAAGAGACTCGCTAGCTCTTTCAGGACTGTGGTCCCACCGGCCTTAAGGAGCTCGATTGTAACTCCGTCATCACCCGGCGCCTTGTTGTTCTTTAGTTGTCTGAGAGCTTTTTTTTTTTTTTTTTTTTTTCGGGGGGAAATCCTCATGGACTTCCTCCGCCTGGGGAGAGGCGGAGGGGCGTGCCGGACTCTTACCGGCTAAAACCCCCCGGTGTCTCCTCCTCGCACGTGCGCGTGGGGCCGCGGGAATCCGGATTCTTCCGCAGCCCCACACTGGTGCCGGCCCGGTCTGTCCGGGCCTCAGCTCCTGCACGGGGTAGTGAGGTGTACAACTACCCCGTGCACCGCCTCAGGGGCGCGCGCCGACACCCGCGCGCGCCTCCGCCTCGGGTCCATCGAATAGGGGGGCGGGGACTTCCCCAAGTCCCTCGCCCCTGGACCCATTCATGGGGGGCGGAGAAGGGCGTTGTCCGCCCTTCCCCTGCGCCCGGTGCGTCTTCTGCGGCCGGGGAAGGGAGTCGAGATCTCCCTCTCCCGTTCCGCAGTCTCCTTCTGCGACATCACGTCCTCGCAGAAGGACACCACCGCGTCCCACGACTCTGCGCTACCGACCATACTCCGCACTACGGCCGGCAGCGACAGGTCGCCTCCTACTTCATTTGTGAGGACACGGCGCTGCTCCTCCCAAGCTACACACTCAGCGAGCGTGTGTTGCGCCGTGTCCTCCCCGCACTGGACGCAGTGGTGGCACCGAGCGTCCGGCTCCCTGTTTATGCGACACAGGTACTTGCCGAAGCATCCATGCCCCGACAGCACCTGCGTCACCCTGAACGACAGGGAGCCGTGCCTTCTCCCGAGCCAGTCGTCGAGTACTGGCCGGATCGCCTCGACGGTAGCGAGGCCGGCGGCAGGGCGCAAAAGCCTTTGCCGCCATTCCGCCACCAAGACCTGACGGAGCTCTCCCCGGCGCAGCTCGATCTGCCGCTGCACCGGCATCGAGCCCCGTGCCCGCTCTTCCTCGCGCCATCGGTACAATGACGCGAGTACTTTCGCCTCCAGGTCCCAGGGCGGAGATCCGGCCAGGACACAAGCCGCCTCGTGGGAAATCGTGCGGTACCCGCGGACGACTCTGACGGCCATCGCCCTCTGCGGCCTGCGCAGAATGGCGAGAGTGCTGGCCGTCAGGTCGAGCGCCCACACAGGAGCCCCGTACAGGGCCATGGACCGCACGATTCCCACGTACAACCGCCTACAGGCGGCGCTCGGGCCCCCCATGTTGGGAAGCAACGTTGAAAGCGCGCCCGCCGCGCCCATGAGCTTGGGCGCTAGCCGCCGGAAGTGAGGCCCGAATTCCCAACGGCTGTCGAGCACCAATCCTAGGTACTTCATGGTGAACCCGACAGCTATCCGAGCCCCACCGACCACGATGTGTGATCCCGGCGCCGGCGCCCGTCGGGGGCCATGAAACACCATGGCCTCTGACTTGTTTAGGGCCACCTCCAGGCCCAGGCGCCGGATGCGGTTCACCACCTGTGACACCGCAGGCTTATTACTACCTAATCGAAGTTTTTGTGTTCCCAATATGTCCCAGAAAATATCGGCGCCAATGAGTATATCGACGTCACCAGGCGAGTAAAACTTTGGGTCTGCTAAAACAATATCTGATGGAATATTAATGTTAGTCAAGTCTACGCTTCCGCTCGGAACACAATCGGTAATGGTAGGCAAAATAAAACATCGAATGTTGCTTGTGTACTGCTCATTCAACGATTTCATGTGCAATTTACACATGTTATGTACTTGTGTTAAACCATTATTTATGCCTAGAATAGATTCATCTATGCATATCATCGGCAAACTTAATTTTTTAAACATTGACTCAGTAATTAAACACGACGTACTACCACTATCTAACACGGCGCGTGCTATATGCTCGCAGTTATTAGCATCGTATAATTTAACTAACGCCGTTGATAACAGAATTTCGCAGCGCGCACTGTGGATGACAGAGGCGTCTGCGCTGCGGCCGGGGTTCGCGCGTTCTACACTCGCAGACAACGTTAGGTTGGGTTGAGATGCGCTTGTCGATGCGGTGCTATTATCGTTATTAGGAAGAATGTGAATATGACTTGTTTGTGTCGGCTCGCTACTGTCAACCGCGTTTGGTTTAGACGCCATATTAGAAACGTGGATAATTGTGTTATGTTTTCGTTTGCATACTTTACACCCTTGCCTTTTGCAACGGTTCGCGAAGTGTTTACTACTAAAACAATTAAAGCATACCTTGAATGATGGCATTAACTTAAAACGTGACTCATTGTTTAAAGATAAAAATTGTGAGCAAGAAGCTAGGCTATGATCGTAGCTTTTACACATGGGACATATTTTAACCGGTGGATGTGAATTGTTTTGTGCAGAAACCATAGTTTTATGTTTTGCAGTTTGTTTATTAGGTGAATCACAGTGTGTTTGATTTGAGCTTCGCGATAATTCTATCCCACCAAAAACATTCAATGTAAAAAAAAGCCAAGTCTCTCTATGCAATTCTTCCATCGTAAAAAGTTTTGAGATCGCATAGGAGCCAAGTCCTGTTCAACTTAATTTGTAATAATAAATCAATATTTTGTGACTATATCAAAAGTTTTGTTTACATTACAATAACAGTGACTTAGCCATGAGCACAAGTTAAAGGTCGTTTGCTCCTTGTAATTACGTGCAAATACCGTTGAATTTATATATTATATATGTTATGGACCAAGTGATAAATTGAGCAGTATACATAATGCCCGGTCATTATGAAAAATGCCCAATATGAGAGTGCAATTTGACAATAATTATTCAAATAATCAAATTGACCGGGCACTATACATATTGCCCATCACCTTTTGGGCAGAATTAATACAAACATATTTAATTACTATTTTTTTATTGTTATTGTCATTTAACTTAAAATAAAATAAATATTAAACCACTTAAATAATCAGACTCATTATTTGGATTAATTAAGAAGGACTTCTACCTTAAAAATCCACTAGTTTTTGCATTTAAAACTTAAGGAAAGTCATATTAAAAATATAAAATAAAATATAATTAAATTTAAAACAAAAATTTCACAACATATCTTTGTTTTATAGAAATGACTTATTATTATAAAACATAAAATAAACTAAAGTTTAAGCAATCAGACTCATTATTTGGCATATATAGCATCTTCTCCTAAAAGTCAAATGAAAATATAAGTAAAAGAGAACATCAAAATTAAAAATAATAATCATACAATATGTAGCAAGTAACAGGTTTATTTATTAGAACAACTGCCACTGTGATGGCAGTTTGAGGTACACAACTTTTTGGCTTTGCGACAACTACATTTATCAGACTTGCTACCACCTTTACAACACCTTTAAACCGGTCTCTGATTGGTCAAAGCGTGTACGCCATGCGTACTTCCCTCCCCGCCCTCGCACCACGTTAAATATAGCTTTATTATCAAATTGCCCAACTATCATGTAGCAATATAATAATGACCGTGCAATGTGATAAATAATGAAGTTAAGATAGTAATTAATCACTTAGCCCGATAAAGCTAGACATTATTCATAATGCTCGTGCATTATAAATAATGCCCGCATTAATCACCTGGTCCATAACATATATATTATGGACATGATTTTGTAACTGATTGGAATTTGAGATCACTATGGACTAAACATGCGCCATAATGCATGTGCAGTTCACTGATCTTGGATGATACCGACTGTCGGTTAAGGTGTCCTGATATTATTTATTATTTACTTGCAACTCCTCCAAATATGCCGCTTTATATTTGTATCTTATTGTGCTCATGGCCAAGTCACTATTATTGTAATGTAAACAAAACTATTGATATAGTCACAAAATATTGATTTATTATTACAAATTAAGTTGAACAGGACTTGGCTCCTATGCGATCTCAAAACTTTTTACGATGGAAGAATTGCATAGAGAGACTTGGCTTTTTTTTACATTGAATGTTTTTGGTGGGATCTCATTTATTTTTTGTAGGTCTCTTTCTTTTCTTTTTATAAATAAACAAAATTGCTATAAAAATTATTTGCTTTTTGTACATAAACAAAGAACAAAGTTAACAATGCAGTCAAAATTCATATACCATGTTCTTGTAAAACCGCAAATATAAATTTGTTTCATATTATTTACTAAGGTATATAATTTATTACCGTTTTTATAATTTTCCCTTTACATGTAGCTAAAAACCTATATTGGTGCCAAATTTGAAGGTTCTAAGTTTGCTAGAAGTACCTTAGATTTTTGATGATCGGTCAGTGAGTGAGTCAGTGAGTGACAAAATGGTGTAACTTTGATCGCTCATAACTCGTAAACTATTGGTTCAAATGTCATGTAATTTTGAGGCTGAGCTTGTTTTAATACTTACTATAGGTCATCGAAAACCTAAACCCCTAGCTTTGTCCGTATCGATGATACAGGGGGGGTGAAATAGCCGCGAAACGCTTCGAGAAAAGAATGGTACGGCCGTGCTCGTTTTGCTCGAGACTTGGCTGGGGCACTGCCGTGCCCCCAGATGGTCTCAAGCAAATCAGCACGATTCCTAAGAAAAGAGTTAAAACATTCAAAAGTGATGATTTCATTTTTATTCAACCGATCCTTATGCTCCTCCCACTCACGAAAGGTTCGTGAGTTTAACTTCTTTGAAATAATATAAATTAAAAGAGTGTCCCAATGTTTGACAGGTTCTCCTAGGGATTCTAAAGCGAGTAAATTTTTATTAAAGTTGTCAATGAGTCGTTTCAAACTAACCGACGATTCTTTTGTTAACAGTTCAATGTTAAATAATGACGAAACATGATTATGTATGAGTAACCGTTTGCCATCAAATCTATCGCACAATAATTTCCATGCAGCCTCATAATTCTTTGCACAAAATTGGATAGATTGTATAACTACTGCAGCCGAGCCTTGTAGCGAGGTTCTTAAATAATGGAACTTATTTATGTCTTCTATTTCAGTGTTGGTATGTATAAGACTGGAAAACGTGTCATGAAATTCCAACCAATTCTCATACGATCCGCTAAACGTCGGCAACTTAATGGTGGGTAATTTGACGAGTTTATGCGTACTAGAAGCACTACTGACATTTTTCATCTCGTTAGCAGCAGAATACTTATTCACAATGTCTTGCGCCCTTGCAAGCAACTTATAATAATAATAATATAATTATAATTATAATAATAATAATAATATTATAATAATAATATTATTAATATTATAATAATAATAATAATAATATTATAATAATAATAATATTGCAATTCGGAAACATCAGTGGAGGTTAATGAAGAAATATCTAAACCGTTAAGGAACGTAGAAAATGCCGTTACACGTCCCTTGTAACTGCCTCGCTTCTTAATCAATTCCTTTTCTTCGGACATTCTGGGAATGCAGGTGCTGTATCAACCTGTAATGTTACAATGCGATGATAATCACTGATATTCTTAACAAATTAACATTCACCTATTTGATTTTAAAGGTCTAACTTAACAACATAGAATATCTAACTTAGGTGTCTTCAACACTTACAACTCAAATAATTTACTGGTTTTGCGAGTCAATTTATCTTAATTAATCTAACAACAGTAACTAATAAGCTAAATGGTAACAATATAATCTCGCAAACCAGAAAATACCTTTAAACAAGTATTTGTAAGCTTGAATGTAAGACAAATTATGAATTTAAACAGACACGAAAATACATAAAAAATATGTGGTACTGACCTTTAATTAATTTGGAAACACTATTAGCCTATATACTACCTGAGTGCTGGGTGAAAACAAGGCAATTAACACAAATAACTTTAATTTTACGCTCACACTCCGGGTAAATATTCTTCACATAACCCTTACAACGGACTGTGCACATGTGAACAAATCCTTATTTTCCCCAGTAAATCCCTTTTTGGCTTTTGATAGCAGCAAATCTTCTTGGTTCTAAGTTAATCCGGCTCGAAGGACCATGTTCAGGGGTCTCAGGTATGAAGTAGAAAATAAAACGGCTAAGTTTTCGCAATGATGATGTAATGTCGAAGTCAGACAAAAGAGTGCAGTATATAATATGACATGCAAATTTGGACAAATCGCAATAGTATTTAAACCGCGCACATTGCGGTAAATTTTATGACAGGCGCTTCTTAACAGCATCTATAGGTCGGGATTCACCTATACAATTTTTTTTATTTTTTTTTCTGCGGTAATTTCTAATGATTTTCCTTATAACACTTTTATTCTTTGGAAATTTTTAATTTTTTATTTACCAGAAAAATAACGTAATACATTATTACAAATTAAGTTCTGTGGCTACATTTCGGTAAAGTAATAATACTGTTAAATATATCAGAAAAAAAATCTGGTTAATGCGATTACAGGTTTATTATCGTAAATATTGTGGTAGTACTTGTTCACGTTGACTCGCGGGCGCGGTGGCGGGCGCGGTCACGAAATATCAAACATATGGCATAATACCCAAGTGTTCACGTACGAAACGCACGTGCGGTCTAAGTAGCGGGCAAGCTAGCGACTGGCGCGCGCGCGCCGCTCGCGGCAATATCAAACGCGTGAGATGTTTGTGTGTGTTCACGTCGAACTAGCGGCGGAGCGCGCGATTCACTCGCGACGTCAGGTAAGTTCAACCAGTTTGAACTTATCGCTAGAAACGTTATCACGTCTTCTCTTCATCATGTCTTACAACACAGAAGAATTTATTAGTGCTGTTCAGGCTAGAACTCCGATTTGGCAAAGCAAACACAGTCATCATATGAACAGAAATATTCTCAATAAGTTATGGAAACAAATTGCGGAATTGTTTCCTGATATGGAGGGTGAGTAAATGAAATATTATGGGTATTGTAAACCTTTTATTTTTATATAGGAATATTATGACAGACTACTAAAGATACATATATTTATTATTATTATATTACAAAGATGGCGACGTATATATTAAACGATTGTTCTGCCAAAAATATTTCGTGAATAAACTCCGAATTTGTTTAGCTCGATTTGATGGATTGTTGTTTCTTCCAGTTTGTCGCCTTTGGTGCCGAGTTTCAGTTGTTAACTTATCATTGCAATTGTAACCATCTATATCAATTACAATATTATGCAATAAGCAAGCGGTTTTTATGATCAGGCGTGCATGTTTAACATCAGTTTCAATAGGTTTTAAAAAAACTCGCCATTTATTACATAAAATTCCAAATGCACACTCCACGGTTTTTCTCGCTCTTGACAATCTATTATTAAAATTTTCTCTCTCTTGATTCAATGTTCTTTGTGGATATGGACGCATTAGATACTCTTTAAGAGGATAAGCTTCATCGGCTACTATAACATATGGAGCTGTAATGTTAGAATTGGGTAATGTTCTTGGTTCTGGGATATTGAATGCGCCTCTTTCGAGTAACCGGTTCAGGGACGAGGCGTTGAATGTACCGCCGTCGCTTTGCTTTCCTCTACCTCCAACTTCAATAGTTAAAAATCTTTTGTTCGCATCAGCCACAGCTTGCAAAACAATAGAGAAATAATGCTTGTAGTTAAAAAATGCCGATCCTGATCTTTTAGGTCGTTTAATTCTACAATGTTTACCATCCAAACTGCCAATGCAGTTAGGAAAGTTCCACATTTTTTCAAAATCTGAAGAAATATGCTTAAGCATATTTCTTCAGATTAAGAGAGCTTATCCTCTTAAAGAGTATCTAATGCGTCCATATCCACAAAGAACATTGAATCAAGAGAGAGAAAATTTTAATAATAGATTGTCAAGAGCGAGAAAAACCGTGGAGTGTGCATTTGGAATTTTATGTAATAAATGGCGAGTTTTTTTAAAACCTATTGAAACTGATGTTAAACATGCACGCCTGATCATAAAAACCGCTTGCTTATTGCATAATATTGTAATTGATATAGATGGTTACAATTGCAATGATGAGTTAACAACTGAAACTCGGCACCAAAGGCGACAAACTGGAAGAAACAACAATCCATCAAATCGAGCTAAACAAATTCGGAGTTTATTCACGAAATATTTTTGGCAGAACAATCGTTTAATATATACGTCGCCATCTTTGTAATATAATAATAATAAATATATGTATCTTTAGTAGTCTGTCATAATATTCCTATATAAAAATAAAAGGTTTACAATACCCATAATATTTCATTTACTCACCCTCCATATCAGGAAACAATTCCGCAATTTGTTTCCATAACTTATTGAGAATATTTCTGTTCATATGATGACTGTGTTTGCTTTGCCAAATCGGAGTTCTAGCCTGAACAGCACTAATAAATTCTTCTGTGTTGTAAGACATGATGAAGAGAAGACGTGATAACGTTTCTAGCGATAAGTTCAAACTGGTTGAACTTACCTGACGTCGCGAGTGAATCGCGCGCTCCGCCGCTAGTTCGACGTGAACACACACAAACATCTCACGCGTTTGATATTGCCGCGAGCGGCGCGCGCGCGCCAGTCGCTAGCTTGCCCGCTACTTAGACCGCACGTGCGTTTCGTACGTGAACACTTGGGTATTATGCCATATGTTTGATATTTCGTGACCGCGCCCGCCACCGCGCCCGCGAGTCAACGTGAACAAGTACTACCACAATATTTACGATAATAAACCTGTAATCGCATTAACCAGATTTTTTTTCTGATATATTTAACAGTATTATTACTTTACCGAAATGTAGCCACAGAACTTAATTTGTAATAATGTATTACGTTATTTTTCTGGTAAATAAAAAATTAAAAATTTCCAAAGAATAAAAGTGTTATAAGGAAAATCATTAGAAATTACCGCAGAAAAAAAAATAAAAAAAATTGTATAGGTGAATCCCGACCTATAGATGCTGTTAAGAAGCGCCTGTCATAAAATTTACCGCAATGTGCGCGGTTTAAATACTATTGCGATTTGTCCAAATTTGCATGTCATATTATATACTGCACTCTTTTGTCTGACTTCGACATTACATCATCATTGCGAAAACTTAGCCGTTTTATTTTCTACTTCATACCTGAGACCCCTGAACATGGTCCTTCGAGCCGGATTAACTTAGAACCAAGAAGATTTGCTGCTATCAAAAGCCAAAAAGGGATTTACTGGGGAAAATAAGGATTTGTTCACATGTGCACAGTCCGTTGTAAGGGTTATGTGAAGAATATTTACCCGGAGTGTGAGCGTAAAATTAAAGTTATTTGTGTTAATTGCCTTGTTTTCACCCAGCACTCAGGTAGTATATAGGCTAATAGTGTTTCCAAATTAATTAAAGGTCAGTACCACATATTTTTTATGTATTTTCGTGTCTGTTTAAATTCATAATTTGTCTTACATTCAAGCTTACAAATACTTGTTTAAAGGTATTTTCTGGTTTGCGAGATTATATTGTTACCATTTAGCTTATTAGTTACTGTTGTTAGATTAATTAAGATAAATTGACTCGCAAAACCAGTAAATTATTTGAGTTGTAAGTGTTGAAGACACCTAAGTTAGATATTCTATGTTGTTAAGTTAGACCTTTAAAATCAAATAGGTGAATGTTAATTTGTTAAGAATATCAGTGATTATCATCGCATTGTAACATTACAGGTTGATACAGCACCTGCATTCCCAGAATGTCCGAAGAAAAGGAATTGATTAAGAAGCGAGGCAGTTACAAGGGACGTGTAACGGCATTTTCTACGTTCCTTAACGGTTTAGATATTTCTTCATTAACCTCCACTGATGTTTCCGAATTGCAATATTATTATTATTATAATATTATTATTATTATTATTATAATATTAATAATATTATTATTATAATATTATTACATATGCTATAAATAATTTTTATAGCAATTTTGTTTATTTATAAAAAGAAAAGAAAGAGACCTACAAAAAATAAATGAGATCCCACCAAAAACATTCAATGTAAAAAAAAGCCAAGTCTCTCTATGCAATTCTTCCATCGTAAAAAGTTTTGAGATCGCATAGGAGCCAAGTCCTGTTCAACTTAATTTGTAATAATAAATCAATATTTTGTGACTATATCAATAGTTTTGTTTACATTACAATAATAGTGACTTGGCCATGAGCACAATAAGATACAAATATAAAGCGGCATATTTGGAGGAGTTGCAAGTAAATAATAAATAATATCAGGACACCTTAACCGACAGTCGGTATCATCCAAGATCAGTGAACTGCACATGCATTATGGCGCATGTTTAGTCCATAGTGATCTCAAATTCCAATCAGTTACAAAATCATGTCCATAATATATATATAATATATAAATTCAACGGTATTTGCACGTAATTACAAGGAGCAAACGACCTTTAACTTGTGCTCATGGCTAAGTCACTGTTATTGTAATGTAAACAAAACTTTTGATATAGTCACAAAATATTGATTTATTATTACAAATTAAGTTGAACAGGACTTGGCTCCTATGCGATCTCAAAACTTTTTACGATGGAAGAATTGCATAGAGAGACTTGGCTTTTTTTTACATTGAATGTTTTTGGTGGGATAGAATTATCGCGAAGCTCAAATCAAACACACTGTGATTCACCTAATAAACAAACTGCAAAACATAAAACTATGGTTTCTGCACAAAACAATTCACATCCACCGGTTAAAATATGTCCCATGTGTAAAAGCTACGATCATAGCCTAGCTTCTTGCTCACAATTTTTATCTTTAAACAATGAGTCACGTTTTAAGTTAATGCCATCATTCAAGGTATGCTTTAATTGTTTTAGTAGTAAACACTTCGCGAACCGTTGCAAAAGGCAAGGGTGTAAAGTATGCAAACGAAAACATAACACAATTATCCACGTTTCTAATATGGCGTCTAAACCAAACGCGGTTGACAGTAGCGAGCCGACACAAACAAGTCATATTCACATTCTTCCTAATAACGATAATAGCACCGCATCGACAAGCGCATCTCAACCCAACCTAACGTTGTCTGCGAGTGTAGAACGCGCGAACCCCGGCCGCAGCGCAGACGCCTCTGTCATCCACAGTGCGCGCTGCGAAATTCTGTTATCAACGGCGTTAGTTAAATTATACGATGCTAATAACTGCGAGCATATAGCACGCGCCGTGTTAGATAGTGGTAGTACGTCGTGTTTAATTACTGAGTCAATGTTTAAAAAATTAAGTTTGCCGATGATATGCATAGATGAATCTATTCTAGGCATAAATAATGGTTTAACACAAGTACATAACATGTGTAAATTGCACATGAAATCGTTGAATGAGCAGTACACAAGCAACATTCGATGTTTTATTTTGCCTACCATTACCGATTGTGTTCCGAGCGGAAGCGTAGACTTGACTAACATTAATATTCCATCAGATATTGTTTTAGCAGACCCAAAGTTTTACTCGCCTGGTGACGTCGATATACTCATTGGCGCCGATATTTTCTGGGACATATTGGGAACACAAAAACTTCGATTAGGTAGTAATAAGCCTGCGGTGTCACAGGTGGTGAACCGCATCCGGCGCCTGGGCCTGGAGGTGGCCCTAAACAAGTCAGAGGCCATGGTGTTTCATGGCCCCCGACGGGCGCCGGCGCCGGGATCACACATCGTGGTCGGTGGGGCTCGGATAGCTGTCGGGTTCACCATGAAGTACCTAGGATTGGTGCTCGACAGCCGTTGGGAATTCGGGCCTCACTTCCGGCGGCTAGCGCCCAAGCTCATGGGCGCGGCGGGCGCGCTTTCAACGTTGCTTCCCAACATGGGGGGCCCGAGCGCCGCCTGTAGGCGGTTGTACGTGGGAATCGTGCGGTCCATGGCCCTGTACGGGGCTCCTGTGTGGGCGCTCGACCTGACGGCCAGCACTCTCGCCATTCTGCGCAGGCCGCAGAGGGCGATGGCCGTCAGAGTCGTCCGCGGGTACCGCACGATTTCCCACGAGGCGGCTTGTGTCCTGGCCGGATCTCCGCCCTGGGACCTGGAGGCGAAAGTACTCGCGTCATTGTACCGATGGCGCGAGGAAGAGCGGGCACGGGGCTCGATGCCGGTGCAGCGGCAGATCGAGCTGCGCCGGGGAGAGCTCCGTCAGGTCTTGGTGGCGGAATGGCGGCAAAGGCTTTTGCGCCCTGCCGCCGGCCTCGCTACCGTCGAGGCGATCCGGCCAGTACTCGACGACTGGCTCGGGAGAAGGCACGGCTCCCTGTCGTTTAGGGTGACGCAGGTGCTGTCGGGGCATAGACAGGGAGCCGGACGCTCGGTGCCACCACTGCGTCCAGTGCGGGGAGGACACGGTGCAACACACGCTCGCTGAGTGTGTAGCTTGGGAGGAGCAGCGCCGTGTCCTCACAAATGAAGTAGGAGGCGACCTGTCGCTGCCGGCCGTAGTGCGGAGTATGGTCGGTAGCGCAGAGTCGTGGGACGCGGTGGTGTCCTTCTGCGAGGACGTGATGTCGCAGAAGGAGACTGCGGAACGGGAGAGGGAGATCTCGACTCCCTTCCCCGGCCGCAGAAGGCGCACCGGGCGCAGGGGAAGGGCGGACAACGCCCTTCTCCGCCCCCCATGAATGGGTCCAGGGGCGAGGGACTTGGAGAAGTCCCCGCTACCTATTCGATGGACCCGAGGCGGAGGCGCGCGCGGGTGTCGGCCCGCGCCTCTGAGGCGGTGCACGGGGTAGTTGTACACCTCACTACCCCGTGCAGGAGCTGAGGCCCAGACAGACCGGGCCGGCACCAGTGTGGGGCTGCGGAAGAATCCGGATTCCCGCGGCCCCACGCGCACGTGCGAGGAGGAGACACCGGGGGGTTTTAGCCGGTAAGAGTCCGGCACGCCCCTCCGCCTCTCCCCAGGCGGAGGAAGTCCATGAGGATTTCCCCCCGAAAAAAAAAAAAAAAAAAAAAAAGGTAGTAATAAGCCTATATTGTTCGATAGTAAATTAGGATGGTTAGTTGCCGGCCCTGTTAACAGTTATAAGTTAGAGCCGTCTAATCGTAATAAATGTAATTTGTTACATAATGATTCATCTGCTTTCTCTCATTGTGATGACATTCAAACCCAACTTTCGCGGTTTTGGCAGCTCGAAGAGGTTAGCCCTAAGTCATCATCTCATTATTCTAGGGAAGAGCAATTATGTGAGGAACATTTTGTAAAAAATACCATCCGTTTAGAAAACGGACGTTACTGCGTTAGAATACCATTGAAAGAAAGTTCTAATGTTTTGGGTGGTTCTTATCAACGCGCCAAGCATTGTTTTCTTTCCTTGGAACGCAGAAATAAATCTAAACCTGTACTAGATAAATTATATAAAGAATTCATGCTAGACTATTATTCACTCGGTCATATATCTGAATGTGCAGTTTTGGACACTGAAAAACACCATTTTATTCCTCACCATGGTATTTTACGTGAAGGTAGTACAACCACAAAGCTCCGAGCTGTTTTCAATGCCAGTAGTCCCACCACCTCAGGTGTTTCTCTGAATAATATTCAGATGGTAGGACCTCAAACGCAGAGTGATTTATTATCCATTCTCATTCGTTATAGGCAACATAGATACTTATTGGCTGGTGACGTGGAGAAAATGTATCGACAGGTTATGGTACATCCCGATGATCGTCATTTACAAAATATTTTATGGCGTTTTAATGCTAGCGATCAATTAAAGGTATTTCAGCTTAATACTGTGACCTATGGAACCTCAAGCGCTCCGTTTCTTGCCACTAGGTCCCTAAAACAAATAGGTTTAGATTGCTCAGACCCTAAAATCGCTGAAATCATCATCAATGATTTTTATGTTGACGACCTACTGACAGGTGGAACCAACATAAATGAAGTGCTAGCTATTCGTGAAAAGGTCACTAGCTCTCTGGCGGCTGCCGGTATGCCCTTACGGAAGTGGAAATCAAATGATCCCCAGTTGACCACCGGGTGCACCCAACCGTCGTTTGATCTTAATATTGGTGCCGCCGAACAGAGTAAAACTTTAGGTCTTGGGTGGTTAACGGCATCTGATCAGTTGTGTTTCCCAATAGGCAATGATATCGCTGTTCATAAGTCAAAGCGCGGTATACTATCAGTGATAGCTCAAATATTTGATCCCCTAGGTCTATTAGCACCGTGTGTCATACGCATGAAAATCCTTTTGCAAAAATTATGGTTGGAGAAATTATCTTGGGATGATCAATTGTCACCAGAAGTTTGTGCGCTCTGGTCAGATATTATTAGCAGTTTGCCTTTGTTGAACAATATTCGGATACCACGTCATGTTATTTGTGATAACAGTCAATTAATTGAATTGCATATTTTTACTGATGCCTCGGAACGGGCTTACGGAGGTTGCGTTTACATACGCAGTGTTGGTTCTGATAATGACTGTTTAGTAAGATTACTTTTTGCAAAAAGTCGCGTGGCGCCGATAAAGCCCACTACTATTCCGAGGTTGGAGCTATGTGGAGCATTAGTGGGAGTACGACTTTATGAAAAAGCGGTTAGTTCTGGCGGTGGTTTTCTGGACCGATTCAACTGTAGTACTAGGTTGGCTAAAAATGTTGCCTAGCAAGTTACAACCATTTGTACGTAATCGGGTCGCAGAAATATTAGAAACATCACAACATTATTCGTGGAGGCATGTCCCCACTGATGTTAACCCGGCTGACTATTTAACACGCGGAGTAGACTTTAAATTGATGCATTCTCTTGATATATGGTGGTCAGGGCCAGCATTTTTAAAGCAGGACGAGTGTCATTGGCCGGTAAATTCGCAAATTAAAGATAAATTACCTGAAATAAGACATATTTCGTTGCAGGCCAATAGTAGTGCTGAAGTGTCCACCCAGACGCAAGGCTTATTAATTGATTTTAATCGCTTTTCAAATTTATCGCGTTTAAAACGCTCTGTAGCTTTTGTTTTAAGATTTGTTAATCGATGTAAAGGGTTATCAATAACCGAAAACTATTTAACAGCGATTGAATTAACAAACGCATTAACTATAATTATTAAATTTTCTCAAAAGGAATCCTTTGCCGAATATAATTTATTATTAAATAAACAACCTTTGCCTAAAAAGAGCCCTCTACTCAAATTTAATATTTTCTTAGATGAACATAATGTTATGCGAGTTGGTGGTCGATTATCAAATGCTGATTTTAATTATGATAAAAAATTCCCTATCTTAATACAGTCCACACATCGTTTTACCCAATTATTATTTAATTGTGAACATTTAAAATTAATGCATGCCGGTCCTCAATTACTATTAGCCAACATCCGTGAAAGGTATTGGCCCATAGGAGGTCGGAATTTGGCAAAATCCTGTTATCGTACATGTATACGTTGTAGTCGCATAAAGGGGCAAGTTATAGCTCCTCAAATGGGCAACTTACCTCATGATCGCCTTAAACCAGGTTATCCCTTCAGGAATGTAGGTGTAGACTACGCGGGGCCTATGATGGCTGTTAGTAGACAAGGTCGTGGGTCTCGTACGGTTAAAGTTTATATATTCATATTATATATTCATATTCATATGTTTTGCCACAAAGGCAATACACCTAGAACTGGTGGGTGATTTGACGAGTCACAGTTATATTTATGCGTTACATCGTTTTGTTTCGCGGCGAGGTAAGCCGCAGAATATTTATTCCGATAATGGAACATCCTTTGTAGGTGCATATAATGAATTATCAAAATTCCTTAAAACCAATTGCGATTCGCTAGCAGAAAGTGTGGCTAATGAAGGAATAAACTTTCATTTTATCCCTGCTTATGCACCGCATTTCGGAGGACTCTGGGAAGCAGGCGTCAAATCAACAAAATATAATTTAGTTCGAGTGCTGGGAAATTGTCACCTCACGTATGAGGAACTTAATACGGCTTTAGCTCAAATAGAAGCTATTTTAAATTCTCGCCCGCTCACTCCGATTTCCTCAGACCCAGAAGACTTGACGCCTATCACCCCCGGCCACTTTCTGATCGGAAGACCGCTCACCGCATTGCCAGACAAAGGTTACGAAGACTGCTGTTACAATCATCTCAGACGCTTCCAACGCATTCAGCAACTTCGTGAAACCTTTTGGAAACGCTGGAGCAAAGAGTATGTGGCAGAATTGCAGCAACGGACTAAGTGGCGGACAAACAGCGAACCCCTTAAATTAAATTCACTCGTCGTTATAAAGGAAGACAATTTGCCGCCCTTGAAATGGCGGTTGGGTCGTATTGTCGCCGTTCATCCTGGTTCAGACGGGATCAACCGGGTTGCTGATGTCAAGACGAGTAGCGGCATTGTGCGGCGAGCTTTTAGCAAGATTTTCCCGCTGCCTGTTCAAGGTGGCTCTGTGTAGGGTTGGAAGGGAAGCTTCCAACGCCTGGGGCATGTTAAGAAGCGCCTGTCATAAAATTTACCGCAATGTGCGCGGTTTAAATACTATTGCGATTTGTCCAAATTTGCATGTCATATTATATACTGCACTCTTTTGTCTGACTTCGACATTACATCATCATTGCGAAAACTTAGCCGTTTTATTTTCTACTTCATACCTGAGACCCCTGAACAGATGCCGAAAATGATATAACAGTAAAAAGCAGGGCTCGGAACCATTATTTAAAATAACGTTTTTAAAACGGTTTCAGCAGTTCTTTGAACAACATTTTGTTCGGAACTAAAACGAAATGAGAACAAAAAGCTAGATTTAAAAAAAACCGGTTTATTCCGCAGGACACAGCCGCACGTAGTGTGCAGCGAAAAGCATGAACTTGTTAAGTTCTGTAGGGTATGTTTAAATTTCGATAAATTATTCATTCCGATGCGGTCGCGCATTGATTAAGGTTGTGTGTTGCGACTTGCGAGTAATTAGGTAGTTTGCAACATGGTGTTCTAGCATATGCACCACGACAAAATTTTGTCGACACTTTTCTCTCGTCAGCGTGATGTCTTTCCCACTCACACGGCACTGACATCGCGAGACGAGCGTCGACGAATAGCCGTGGTGCGCATGCTAGGCTGGCTGGTGCTCTGCCATGGTAATTGAGACTAGGTATTTGAGACAACCGACGGAAATACCCGCCTAAAGTTTTACACAATTAACAATTTTTGGCGTCACCATCACAAAATCTATCGGAGATTTCATTATACTAGCTATTTACGGTCTTCTTCTTCTTCGGATCTTTTCATACACTGTGCAGTCGCGATAGAAACGAGGAGTAACTACACATCTGGGACAGCCCAAGAGGCTGGACGATCACACAAACGATGTTCTTAAGTAAATGCAGCAGTAACAAACTAAAACACGTGCACTTACCTTGGTCTGCTATTTCTGCTGCCGATGATCCGCCTGCGCTATGATTCCACCACAGTTTATTACTGAAGGTCACGAGCTGCTCGGAATAGGGATTTCCACAGAGTTGATTTCGAGTTGACGCGTTTAAAGGGTTTTTTCTTGAGAGAGATCGCGAAGTGCGCGCGCGTGCAAGATGGTGAGAAAAGTTTGTCGATAGGGGGGGGGGGGGCGGTTTGTCCGTTAACGGTAGTGACGTCATGACAGATGCAGCAGTAGCACCAATCGGATAACGAGTACGGCACGTATTACAACTGTCAAAACAGTTGTGATTGCCACTGCTGAAAATCGATAAGAACATCGTGTGTTGCCCGTGGTGAAATTTAAACGATCTTATTTTAGTATTTTGTATGATGTCGAAACATTCCGCCCACCAAAATACCTATGGTATTTTCGAAAATACGAAATATAAATAGAAAAGTTAGGAAGAAAACGTTAAACCTTAACTACGAATCTAATCAACCTAACCTACGATGCTTCATAATATTAAGTTAAATAATACGTTAATCCTCTATAGGTTTGACAGAGTTTGACCAGCGGTCGCTTAACAGAATTGCTAGTAGCGGTCTTAAGAATTGCAACCCTAACTTCTCCGTCAGCGCCAGGAAGAAGATCAGTAACCCTACCAAGTGACCATGCAAGAGGAGGTCGATTGTCATCCTTGATGATCACAAGCGAGCCCACCCCTAATGGTCTTGAGTTCTTGGTACATTTGGCGCGTTGAGTGAGTGAATTTAAGTACTCGTGTTTCCATCTTGACCAAAAACTTTGTTGGAAAGCTTGCAACAACTGCCACCGATGAAGACGATGAATATTGACGTTGGAATAATCATCATCGGGGACAGCGATCAAAGGCTCAATGTAAGGAAATGACCCGGTGTTAACGCTGACAAGTCATTAGGGTCCGAACTAACAGGGCACATGGGCCGTGAATTTAAAACCGCCTCGATTTGTACGAATAATGTAGTAAGTTCTTCAACTATTAGAACCCGATCACCGACTATGCGATACCAATTGTGCTTTGCGGCTTTGATTTTTTCGAACGATGAAAAACGATTTAATAAGTTATCGATAATTGAAACATCTTTTTCCCGAGGATGCACAGTTGATACTAACACAGGAGATTTACGAGTCTCGGCCTCAACAACTTTCTGCTCGTCATTAGCAACGCTGTCAATACAAGATGACCATGACTCATGCAGCTCGGGTAACCATCGTGGCCCCGCCCACCATAACGAGTTGTGGAGAAGTTCACTTGGAAATTGGCCTCGCGAACAAACATCTGCAGGATTGTCTGCAGAGGACACGTGATGCCAATATTCAATAGCTGTTATTTCTTGAATATGACACGCGATTGGCAACGAAAGTAGACCAACGACATGACGGTAAACGCTACCCAGAGAGTGTAACACTGGAATCGGACCACAAAAAGACAGCTGAAATAGGAATACGAGACCGATAAGTTTCTGTAACGAATTTGTACAGATCTGAAAGCAAAACTGCGGCGCAGAGTTCTAGACGTGGCAATGAGGTACGTTTTAATGGTACCACGCGAGCTTTCGAACAAACGAAATGAACGTAAGAATCTACGTCTGTTACTCGTAAATAAATGACCGCGCCATATGCAGTTTCCGAACTGTCGCAGAATCCGTGTAGCTCGTAGGATTGTGAATCAGTACGAGTGACTCTACGCGAAATTTTTAGATGTTGCAACTGAGAAAGTTGATCCTGATATTGTTTCCATGTACTGACGACCTCGTCAGGGGGAACGTCATCCCACCCGGCACCGATAATCCAAAGCTTTTGGATTAAGCTTTTAACATGAATTGTCAGGGGGGATAAGAATCATAACGGGTCGAAGATTCTAGCGAGTTCACTAAGAATAGACCGTTTGGTACATGGCCGATGTGAAGATACAACTTCAAAAAGAAACGAATCAGTTGAGGGATCCCATTTGAGTCCCAACACTTTGAATGAAGCCGGTTAAGCTTTATCTAACGATACAGAATCAGTTAGGCAATCTTCAGGTTGAAGATCCGATAAAAGACGATTGTCATTTGACACCCACTTCCGAAGATGAAAACCTCCTTTTTTTTTCAAAAGCGATAAGTTGTGTTTTTGTTCTTTGTGCAGTGGCGAAGTCCTGACTACCGCTGACGACATCATCTGTGTAGGTGTCCGACAAGATTACACTCCTGGCAAGCGGGTAAGAATCCCCCTCGTCATCAGCAAAGTACGGCAAGCGAGATAGGGGGACGAAGAGATGCCATACGTGACCGTGTTCAGACGAAACTCTAAAAAAGGTTCGCTAGGCGAAGCTCTCCAGAGAATTCGCTGATAGTCACGATGGTTGCCGAAGAGTATAATCTGTCGGTACATCTGACGTACATCTGCCATGAAAACGACGTCGTGTTTGATTGTAATTTTGGACCGATGTGTTGACTTTCGTTTAACGATCGAGAACGTGCATCTTAAGCAGAGGCGTCAAATACGACACGAAGGCGAGTCGTGGTACTATCAGGACGTATGACGCAGTGATGGGGAATATAGTATTTCCCATTCCCTACGTCATCTGGAGAGACCAATGACATATGGCCCGCAGTTAGATAGTCAGACATAAAATCGCAATATTGACGATGACACTCGGGTTCACGTGACAGTCGACGTTCAATCGCATAGAAACGACGCAAAGAAATATCACGTGAACCAGTAAACATAGGCTCGGACTCGTCCCTGAATGGCAACTGCACGATGTACCGCCCAGATGAGTTACGAGAATGAGTTGTGATAAAATGTTGTTCACATGCAATCTCATCTGGGGTTAGGGATGCTGCGGGTAGTAATACATCTAATTCCCAAAAAAAAAAACATCCATGCTTAACACACTATACTCGTACTCATAGAATAATAGTAACCGATAATATAAATAATATAGGGTCTACTTGCGTTAACGAAACGACGAAACTTAGCCGCGCGGCCGTCAAATACCAACTGTATTAAAATCGTGATATTCTTATTTTCGTATCGAAGTTTCGTTGTTTCGAACGAAGAACCCAAAAAAATTGAAAAACCGGTTAAAAACGTTTTATTAACCGAGAACAATTCCAATGTTGTTGTTCGAACGGAACGTTTTTATAACGTTCCGTTCGAACGTAACCGAAACAAACTGTTCTTTAGGTATTTAAGACGAAACCGTTTCGAAAAATATACCGGTATCCGAGCCAGGGCTCGAAACCGTTATTTAAAATAACGTTTTTAAAACGGTTTCAACAGTTCTTTGAACAACATTTTGTTCGGAACGAAAACGAAATGAGAACAAAAAGGGAGTTTTAAAAAACCGGTTTATTCCGCACGACACAGCCGCATGTAGTGTGCAGCGAAAAGCATGAACTTGTTGGGTTCTGTAGGGTATGTTTAAATTTCGATAAATTATTCATTCCGATGCGGTCGCGCATTGATTAAGGTTGTGTGTGTTGCGACTTGCGAGTAATTAGGTAGTTTGCAATATGGTGTTCTAGCATATGCACCACGACAAAATTTTGTCGACACTTTTCTCTCGTCAGCCTGATGTCTTTCCCACTCACACGGCACTGACATCGCGAGACGAGTGTCGACGAATAGCCGTGGTGCGCATGCTAGGCTGGCTGGTGCTCTGCCGTGGTAATTGAGACTATTTGAGACAACCGACAGAAATTCCCGCCTAAAGTTTTACACAATTAACAATTTTTGGCGTCACCGTCACAAAATCTATCGGAGATTTCATTATACTAGCTATTTACGGTCTTCTTCTTCTTCGGATCTTTTCATACACTGTGCAGTCGCGATAGAAACGAGGAGTAACTACACATCTGGGACAGCCCAAGAGGCTGGACGATCACACAAACGATGTTCTTAAGTAAATGCAGCAGTAACAAACTAAAACACGTGCACGTACCTTGGTCTGCTATTTCTGCTGCCGATGATCCGCCTGCGCTATGATTCCACCACAGTTGATAACTGAAGGTCACGAGCTGCTCGGAATAGGGATTTCCAGCAGAATATCGGTCGAGTTGACGCGTTTAAAGGGTTTTTTCTTGAGAGAGATCGCGAAGTGCGCGCGCGTGCAAGATGGTGAGAAAAGATTGTCGATAGGGGGGGGCGGTTTGTCCGTTAACGGTAGTGACGTCATGACAGATGCAGCAGTAGCACCAATCGGATAACAAGTACGGCACGTATTACAACTGTCAAAACAGTTGTGATTGCCACTGCTGAAAATCGATAAGAACATCGTGTGTTGCCCGTGGTGAAATTTAAACTTTCTTATTTTAGTAATTTGTATGATGACGAAACATTCCGCCCACCAAAATACCTATGGTATTTTCGAAAATACGAAATATAAATAGAAAAGTTAGGAAGAAAACGTTAAACCTTAATAGTTACTGAACTACGAATCCAGTCAACCTAACCTACGATGCTTAATAATATTAAGTTAAATAATACGTTAATCCTCTATAGGTAGAGGACAGAGTTTCGAGTCGCTTAACAGAATTGCTAGTAGCGGTCTTAAGAATTGCAACCCTAACTTCTCCGTCAGCGCCAGGAAGAAGATCAGTAACCCTACCAAGTGAGCATGCAAGAGGAGGTCGATTGTCATCCTTGATGATCACAAGCGAGCCCACCCCTAATGGTCTTGAGTTCTTGGTCCATTTGGCGCGTTGAGTGAGTGAATTTAAGTACTCGTGTTTCCATCTTGACCATAAACTTTGTTGGAAAGCTTGCAACAACTGCCACCGATGAAGACGATGAATATTGACGTTGGAATAATCATCATCGGGGACAGCGGTCAAAGGCTCCAATGTAAGGAAATGACCCGGTGTTAACGCTGACAAGTCATTAGGGTCCGAACTAACAGGGCACATGGGCCGTAAATTTAAAACCGCCTCGATTTGTACGAATAATGTAGTAAGTTCTTCAACTGTTAGAACCCGATCACCGACTATGCGATTTAAATGTTGCTTTGCGGCTTTGATTTTTTCTAACGATGAAAAACGATTTAATAAGTTATCGATAATTGAAAAATCTTTTTCCCGAGGATGCACAGTTGATACTAACACAGGAGATTTACGAGTCTCGGCCTCAACAACTTTCTGCTCGTCATTATCAACGCTGTCAATACAAGATGGCCATGACTCATGCGGCTCGGGTAACCATCGTGGCCCCGCCCACCATAACGAGTTGTGAAGAAGTTCACTTGGAAAGTGGCCTCGCGAACAAACATCTGCAGGATTGTCTGCAGAGGACACGTGATGCCAATATTCAATAGCTGTTATTTCTTGAATGTGACTCACGCGATTGGCAACGAAAGTAGACCAACGACATGAGGGTGAACGCAACCCAGAGAGTGTAACACTGGAATCGGACCACAAAAAGACAGCTGAAATAGGAATACGAGACCGATAAGTTTCTGTAAAGAATTTGTACAGATCTGAAAGCAAAACTGCGGCGCAGAGTTCTAGACGTGGCAATGAGGTACGTTTTAATGGTACCACGCGAGCTTTCGAACAAACGAAATGAACGTAAGAATTGTTATCTACGTCTGTTACTCGTAAATAAATGACCGCGCCAGATGCAGTTTCCGAACTGTCGCAGAATCCGTGTAGCTCGTAGGATTGTGAATCAGTACGAGTGACTCTACGCGAAATTTTTAGATGTTGCAACTGAGAAAGTTGATCCTGATATTGTTTCCATGTACTGACGACCTCGTCAGGGGGAACGTCATCCCACCCGGCACCGATAATCCAAAGCTTTTGGATTAAGCTTTTAACATGAATTGTCAGGGGGGATAAGAATCCTAACGGGTCGAAGATTCTAGCGAGTTCACTAAGAATAGACCGTTTGGTACATGGCCGATGTGAAGATACAACTTCAAAAAGAAACGAATCAGTTGAGGGATCCCATTTGAGTCCCAACACTTTGAATGAAGCCGGTTCAGCTTTATCTAACGATATAGAATCAGTTAGGCAATCTTCAGGTTGAAGATCCGATAAAAGACCGATTATTGTAGAGCTTCTCTATAAACAACATTTGACGTTAAATTATTTTCAGGTAACAAAATATACTTATGGTCGGGAGCCCCGACCCGTGATAGGGCAACGTAAAGTTGCCCATGCGTAAAAAAATATTTTCGTAAATCAATTCCTACTAATTTTTCGCCATAACTTCAAAACCAAACGTCCAATTTTAATCATTCAAAGACCAAATATTATCTACTTAAACTGTACTTAGTGATTAAATTATTTATTTTGATAAGGATTATAATAATTATAATAATAATAACTAAGCCATTTATTCCATATTTCTGAGTTACATTTAAAATGTTAGTAAGTTTGTTAAAATTATGTTAGTAAAATTTTTATCTTTAATTATAATTATTTTTGATTTAAATATGGATCCCTGTTAGGGTAAAGGCCTCCTCCATCTTTTTCCATAATTCCCTATCCTTGCCAGAATTCATCCATTCCTTTCCTGCTACATGAATGATATCATCAGCCCACCGTGTCATTGGCCTGCCAACATTTCTTTTTCCTATTGGGCCTTTCCATCGTGTTGTTTCAATAGTCCATCTTTTGTCTGTATATCGGGAGATGTGCCCGGCTCACTTCCATTTAAGAGTGAGTGCATGGATTAGAGCGTCGGTAATTTTAGTTTTTTGCCTGATGGTTACATTCTTGATCTTTTGAATTTTTCTTATCTTTAGCATGCTCCTTTCCATTGCTGTTTGAGTCCATTTAATGTGTTGTTTTACTTTGTTTGTGAATATCCAGGTTTGGCAGCCGTAGAGTAAGCATGGTAAAAGACATGTATCGAAAACAACTTTTTTTAAATGCTGACTGTAGTTTCCTTTTAGGACTTCTTTCAGTGACCAAAATTTTTTCCATGTTATGTTGATTCTTCTTGTTATTTCCTCTTCATTGTTGTACTTGTTAAATGATACTTGTTTTCCCAAATATATATAATTGTTGACGTATTCTATGTTGTTTCCTTTTATTTCAATGTACCTTTTATGACTGTTAGTCATTATCTTTGTTTTGTTTACATTCATTTCTAAGCCAATGCTAGAGCTTTCATCATCAAGGGATCTCATCATTTCTTCTAGATCTTTAAAGGTTTCAGAAATTATGACTATGTCGTCCGCAAACCTTAGATGGTTTATATAACATCCGTTAATTAGCACTCCTTTGTTTGACCAGTCTAATTTCCGAAATATATTTTCGAGCACAGCGATGAAAAGTTTCGGTGACAGAGGGTCTCCCTGTCTGACTCCTCTTTCTATGCTTATAACTTCTCCTCTGTTTTCTAGTTTTACTTTACTCGTACTGTTTGCATATTATTATATAAATTTTAAGATGTTAATATATTTTTGTTTAATGTTTGAACATCGTAGTGCATTCCATATTGAGCAGTGGCTGATGCTGTCAAAGGCTTTGCTATAATCAATGAAGGCCAGATACAGAGGTCTGTTAAACTCTCGGTATTTTTCAATAATTTGTTCTAGTGTATGTATATGGTCCATTGTGCTAAATCCCGACCGGAAGCCTGCTTGCTCTCTTGGCTGCTGCTGATCAATATCCTGTGATAATCTTTCTAGAAGTAGAGATGAAAACAATTTGTATATGCTTTCTAGTAGGCTAATGGGTCTATAGTTCCCTATGTCCAAGGGGTTACCTTTTTTGTAAAGCAAAATTATATCTGATGTGCACCATTGTTCAGGTACAGTTTCTGTTTCCAACACCATATTATATAAATGTAACAGATAGTGAATCAGAATAGGTGCTCCTATTTTAAGAACTTCATTACATAGCCCATCTGAGCCAGGGCTCTTCTCAGATTTTAACCGCTTTATTAATATGTGTTTGTAGATTTCCACGTCTTCAAATGGCTTAACATGGTCCTGATCAGTTTCATCTCCGATTCTTGATTGTATTTCAATGTCACGGTTATTTCTCTTCTGGTATAAATTCTTGTAGAAATTAGTTGCAAGGTGTATTATGTCTTTTCTTGATTTTGTTTCGGTTGACTTTTGTTCCAGTTTTTGTATCCAAGTTTTATGTGTTATTAATTCTTTGTATGCTCTTTTGGCACTTCTAAAGTTTTTTATGTTTCTTGTAATGATTTCTTGTCTGTGGTTTCTGTAATCCCTCTTGATTGATTTATTGGTTTCTTTAGATATTCTGCTAAGTTCATTTTTCATGTCTTTTGTTTTATTATTTGTGCGTATTAGTTCAGTGCGTCTTTTTATTAGTTGGTCTGTGTCTTTACTAAATATTTTTTGCCGTTCTTTTTGGGTTCTATTTTTTGACATCAGTCTGTCCGTTAAGAACTTTTCCAAGAAGTTATAATAGGTTTGGATGTCGCTTGAGACTGCTTCTTTGCCCTTCATATGTATGTTTAGATTTTCGATGTATGTTTTGATTTCGACTTCTGTTTTCGAAATATTAAGTCGTGTTACGAAGTTTTTTCTACACTTTATTGGGCGACTTAGTAGTAGTGTTGCTCGCAGTGGTCTATGATCAGAAGGAAATTGTATGTTGTTAAGTATTTCAACATTAAGGATTATAACATGAGTAAAATAAATGCGTTTAAATGTAGTCCAAAAAAAATTCAACCTGAAAAAAATGGTTGTTGTGCCTCACTCGACATAGATAGGTATAGTGTGTCGCGGACTTTTGTGTAGATATTTATAAGATCTACAATTAATTAAAACATTTTATGGTTCTATCTTTTATAGTTTAGGCAGCGTACGCAAAATAAGTAACTTTTCTGGTTGATTTTTTACACCTTGTGTCCGAAAAACCCAAATATCTTGCGGAACCCTATTTTTTTCCAAAATAAAATTTAGCCTATGTTACTCGTGGATAATGTAGCTTTCGAATGGTGAAAGAATTTTTAAAATCGGTCCAGTAGTTTTTGAGCCTATTCATTACAAACAAACAAAGTTTTCCTCTTTATAATATTATATTATATATATATATATATATATATATATTATAAGTGTGGAAGTATGGATTAGTGTGGATACAGGGTCTACTTGCGTTAACGAAACGACGAAACTTAGCCGAGCGGCCGTCAAATACCAACTGAATTAAAATCGTGATATTCTTATTTTCGTATCGAAGTTTCGTTGTTTCGAACGAAGGACCCAATAAAATAGAAAAACCGGTTAAAAACGTTTTATTAACCGAGAACAATTCCAATGTTGTTGTTCGAACGGAACGCTTATTATAACGTTCCGTTCGAACGTAACCGAAACAAACTGGTTTTTAGGTATTTAAGACGAAACCGTTTCGAAAAATATACCGGTATCCGAGCCCTGATCCGAGCCCTGGTAAAAAGTCAGTAACAGTATAATACAGGTTTATTCCTTGGGGGCGTCGATTTGTACTTGTTTAAAAAGTCTTGCCCTAATATGCCACTAGTCTTACAAGGCAAGGAATTAAAAACATAGAACTTGTGTCTCAATATCAGATTCCTAGAAGTTAACGTTAAATAAACATATCCAATAGATTGGACTCTGCCTCCAATACCAAATACGTCAATGTTATCTTTATGGATTGGAATGTTTTGTTTCAATACATGTTTATACTTAATAGCCGATATTGTAGCACCGGTGTCAATTACCCAACTGTATGAATAATGATTACTATCCTTTAAAAAAATTGTACATGAATCATTATTTGTAGTAAATATAGACTTTTTAGTCACGAAAAAAACTGATTATTTTCGTTATTTTCGTCTGTTTGCGAAGAAGTTTTTCCGGTCATATGATTATTTTCCTCTGTTCTCGAAAAAGCTTCAGAATCTGAGTTTGTCAAAGTATGTACCTGCGGTGAATGATTATAGTTAGACCTACCTCTGTTCCTGGAAAATGATTGTCTACCTCGCTCAGGATATGCGCGGCCTCTCCAACCGCGGCCTCTGGTCCATGTATTGGCTCGCTGATATCCGGAACCTCTGGAATTGTCATTACGGTGGTTATAGCGATTAAAATACAACATATCAGCAGAATGTCCTGGTGATGTAATTTCCTCATCTACAGCCGCTTGGACAGCATCTTTTAATGAGGTGTAATTCCTCGCTGTTATAACTGTACTCAGTCTACGATTTCTGGGTCCATCTGCAAAACATTTAATCGCAAACTTTTCATTTAATGGGCGCAAAATTTCATATGCGTTGTCTTTTCCTTCAGACTGAGAGATTGTAAGATCTGTGAACATTTCCGATATTTGTTTACCGTATTCGTCAATAAATAATAATAAATAAATAAATAAATGCGGACAACATCACATACATTGCTCTGAACCCAAAGTAAGTTGCTAAAGCACTTGTGTTATGGAATTCAGGAACAACGAAGGTACCACAAACACCCAGACCCGGGACAATGTAGAAAAGTGGTTTTCTACATTGACCCGTCCGGGGATCGAACCCGGGACCTCAGAGCTGGCGACACCTTGAAAACCGGTGCGTACGCCACTCGACGAATTATTCCCTGAACGTCGCTTCCCATAATGTCGCTCCTCAACAGACGTCTTGCTTGCATTTCCATTACATCGCTCTTCACCTTACTGTAAGTCCCACAACGTCACGCCTACTTATGGTACAGTCATAGGGGTAGTCTCTTTTCAAACTTTAAGATTGCATATAATTGTTGAATTTCATTTTTTTTATTCTAAAAAGAAAAATAAAAAGGGTGAAACCGAAATAGGTATAAAGCCTGATTTAGACGATGCGAGAAATGTCGTGCGAGTTGCGGTACATATGGGGGCCGCGCGGCTATGGTGTCATAAGAGATGGATCGTAGACGGCAATGTACCGAAACTCGCACGACATTTCTCGCATCGTCTAAATCAGGTCTTAGTTTGAATTTCTCTCGGATTGGTCCGACGATGACCACTTAATTTTACTTTTTATTATTAATTTGTAATTTTATTTGAAAAGCACTAGGGTATCAGAAGTATGCAAGAGATTGCTGCTAAAATAAAACTCATGAAGAACATGCGGCTTATGCATGGGGTACGCTTAGGTATCTATTATACAACCTCCTACTAACTTCTGTTACCCTAGTACTTTCAAGTTAAAAACATGTTAAAATCAGGTCAAGTTTGAGAAAATGACATTGATATTGTTTTTTATTAGGCCGTACATTTTCAAAAAAATATGTGAATTTTTTTATTGGTCGTTTTTAATTTTAAAATGAGTTAAACGTTGATGTGTTGCCGGTTATACTATAACTTAGCACAACTAAATAATAAAATTTCATAAATGGATATCTAATAGCGCCTTACTTCCTGGGCGAGATAAACCAACATGAATAACTCCCACAAATGCATGCAACTACATCTATAGGAATTATAAGGTATCGGTATGCATTTTGCTCGTAAACAAATTAGATTCTCGGGTTCGGGCCGTGCGAGTAGGCCGTGTTTCAAGATCAAGGTGTACCCTACACATCGAAACTCTCGACATTTTATTATTACTTCTAAGGTAAGTACCTAATGTTACATTATTAAAACAGTTGTCTAGTTAATATTAACAATATCATTTTGCATATTTATGGTATCAAAATAGAAGATTAAGTGTTTTCCCATTCATTACAGAATACCCACAAATTCCGAAAGACATAGCAGTTACATATTTTACTTGAATTCAAAAACTTGGAAGTAAGTGTGTTGTTTAAACTAAAAACCGTCGAAGTTTATTTTTTTTACATTACTACACTTCTCATCAAAAAAATCGAAACACCTCGCAGTTTATGATTTGATAAGGATTATCAGAAAAATGTGTATATTTAGGAATAAATGTAAAATGTCATTTAATAGTGAGTAGTATGACGTTTTTAAATCCTAATGTTAATGTTCTAAATTCAAATTAAGTCTTCATAGGTTTCGTATTTTGTATAATGAGTAATTTTTACCCTGTATGGAATATGAAGGAAATGGGTAAAACAACACGCGTAAATGAAAAAAAAATGTAAGAAACGTTTATTTAATAACTTGTATTCCCTCCGCGAGCTCTTATTACTGCTTCCATACGGTTCTTCATCGATCGGATGAGAGTCACGATCACATGTTGTGGTATATTATCCCATTCCTCTTGGATTGCATTTTGCAGCTGGCTAAGTGTTTCTGGGGCTGGATCTCTTGCTCGAATTCGTCTCTTTAATTCATCCCATAGATGTTCAATGGGATTCATGTCCGGGCTTCTTGCTGGCCATACCATAATGGAGATACCGACTTCGGTAAGATAATCTCGTACGACGCCCGCGGTGTGAGCTCTAGCATTGTCGTGCATGAATATGATGTCGTTGCCAATAAAATGTGCATAGGGCATCACATGAGGTTCAAGACACTGTTCGATGTACCGATGAGAGTTTAGTGCAGGCAGCCGTGGCCCAGACACAAAGGCAAGTTCTGTCTTACCGTCGGCGCTGATTCCTCCCCAAACCGTCCACGAACCGCCACCATAGCTGACCTTTTCTTCAATGCAGCATTGTGCAAAGCGTTCTCCATCTCTTCTGTAGACCTTGTTCCTTCCGTCGTTACCATACAGCATAATTTTACACTCATCAGAAAACAGTACTTTGCTCCACTGAAGGTATGACCAAGTTAGGTGCTCGCGTGCAAAGTTAAGGCGCGCTCTTCGATGGTCTGCAGTTAATTTCGGCCCATTCGCTGGCTTATGCGGTGCCAATCCGCGTTCCTTCAACCTTCTTCTTATTGTAGAGTCACTTACAGCTACTCTTCGTACAACGCGAAGCTGCTGCTGCAGTTGAAAAGCGTTAAGGCGTCGATTTCGTAAAGAAGTTGTTACAATAAATCGATCATCTCGCTCAGAAGTGACCCGATTCCTGCCAGATCCTGAACGGCGCGTGAACGAACCAGTCTCCCGATAGCGTTTGTAGACTCTATGAACAGATGATAAGCTTAGATCCAATCTTGCAGCCACAACACGCTGACTAAGTCCAGAATCCAGCAATGCCACCACTTGGGCGGCTTCTGCGGGCGAAGTATCCATATGTTTTAGAAAAAAAAGTTTTTTCAGACGTCCCAAAGTCACAGTAAATGAAATAAGAAACAAAAAGTTTAAAGACAAGCGCTAATTTTTAGTTTTTAAACGAGAAACGTACTCCAACCCTAAATACACATTTGTCTCAAAACAGTGATTAATTTCATTTATAGGATAAACAAATGAAATTCTAATTTCGAATTTTGATTTTTTTCTTCTTACTGTAATGACCAAACTGCCAGCTACACAATAATGTTTTTTTTTTCATGGAATTAATTCTCTTTTGTAAAAAATTAGGACAAAAACAATAAAAACGAAAGTGTTTCGATTTTTTTGATGAGAAGTGTATATTGGTATATTTTTGTGTGTTCCTCCTAAGTAATTCCTCCAAAGGGCATTAACTATTTATCAGATTTTAATGAATACGGTGTCCATTGATCTGTTATTAAAACCCGCTTAATTACCCGACAGCCAAGAGAGTTATTAGGCTAAGTTTTTACCGGACTGCCGAAGGAGAGTTATGTTTTTCGAGCGTATGTATGTTTGTATGTATGTATGTATGTACATATATGTCTATTTCTTTGGCACGCTCTGCAACCTAAACGGTTTGACGGATTTTCGCATATGAGGTATCATTAGATTCGTCTTAACTGTGGGAGTGACATAGGATATAAAAATTTAAGGTAGCGTCCCCAAAAAATCTGATTATATAACGCAGTCGGGTTAATGATTTTTAAATAATTTAGTTTCTTGTTACCGACTTTGATTAATACTGATAATAGTTGTTCTTTTCAGTGGATTTAGCTACGATAATTGCGGTGTTACAAGGAAGCGACGATGTGTCAGCTGATTTGGACCAGCTCTCAACAACCCAGCAACAAATTGTGAGCGAAGCAGACAGAACTAGTGACTGCAATGCAGGAGGTCAATATTTTATACTTGACCTTGACAAGCATAACTCGTCCTTGGAGCCGACTGCTTCTTGTTCGAACACTGACAAACCAATCCTTTCTTGTCCTGAAAATGCGGAACCAATCACTTCCGGCTCCTGTGATGTGGAACCAACCACTTCTACCAGAACAGGTAATTTAGAACCGATAGCTTGTAGTTCTAGTAGTCCTTGTTCTCACATCGCTGGAGTAGCACCCTCTTGTTCTCACGAGCAAGTTGTCGGGAGTTCCTCATCAAATCAAGTAAATTCAAATTTCAGTTTCACTGAGAGCAATAAAGGAGGTAGTATTTTACACAAGGATGGTCATAGGTATCGTATAAGTAAGACTAATAAAAATTTTACTTCTCTATGGATTTGCACCACGAAAACCTGCAGGGCATCAGTAACTTTAAATATATCAAAAGATGGTGTAATTCGAGAAACATCTCACACTTGCATGCCGGATTATAAAGAGGAACATGTTGCCAAGGCGGTGTCTGAATGTCGCAAGAGGGTTAGAACTTGTATGAAACCTATACCAACTGTGTACGAGGAAACTATGTCTCATATAAAATGTCAAGATTTTGTTGATGATTGATTACAGATGTCGCAACAAATTTCTTGATGTTGAAAAAACATCTTTTAAAAATCTCAGTGACGTTAAAATATCAGAGACTTTTGGCAAAGATTTTTTAATGTTTGAAGATGGAACTGATGAGAAAATGTTGTGTTTTATTTCGCAAAAATGCAAAAGTGTGTTCCCAAATTTAAGCCACATATTTTTGGATGGAACATTTAAGGTAGTTCCCAAACCTTATTATCAAATTTACACAATACATGGCGATGTGGGTAACGGCACTGTCGTTCCTTTAATATATGCCCTTTTGCCAAATAAAACACAAGAAACATATAAAAGATTATTTTATCTCATAAAGGAAAATTGTCCTGATTTTCGGCCAACTAATTTCAAAATCGATTTCGAAAAGGCCGCAATCAATGCTATAAATGAGATATTTCCTGAAGCCGTGGTAAACGGCTGCTTTTTTCATTATTGCCAGGCAATTTGGAAAAAGGGCAAAAAGCTCGGGTTCACAGAGACAGAGTGTGGTAACAAATTTATTGGGCTATGTGCTGCTATGGCCTACCTTCCACATGATCATATACCTGAAGCGTGGCTGTACCCACTGCACAACGTCCCAAATGGAGCCGCTTCAACAGCTTTCACCGATTACATGTCCAATCAGTGGATTAAAAATAGTAATCTTGTCACATGTCACGGGGATGTGTACAGAACCACAAATCATGTGGAATGTTGGCACAATCGGCTCAATAGAAGGATCACAAAAAATCTATCACTTTATCACATCATAGATGTATTGAAAGGAGAGGCTACTGAGTCAGATTTTAAGATAGATCAGTTGAATAATCACGTCCATGAGAACGTGCCTAAAAAGCGACGCAAAATTGACAATAAAGATCTGGTCATTACAAAAATTATTAGTGATTTTCTAAGTAAAAAAATTGAAATTGGTATTTGTCTGCAGCGGCTGGCAAATGTCAAAATAGTATGTGACAGGAAGTGAGGAATTACGTGTTATTTTTTACACGACTGCTCAAAAAGGAGTGTTATGTTTTCAGGGTTCATGTATGTATGTATGTATGTATGTATGTATGTATGTATGTATGTATGTATGTATGTATGTTTGTAAGTTTCTTTATTCCACCATAACTTCTAAAAGGCTTGACCGATTTCAATGTTTGTGGTATCATTAGAAGCTTTGAGTTATCCCGAGTGACATAGGCTATGTGGACATTAAAAACTGGTCAAGTGTGAGTCGAAATCGCCTGCAAAGGGTTCCGAACGATATTTTTTTTTGTGTTGTGTCATGTTTTTTTGTTGTTCACTAAAAGGTATTAATTATAATAATATATTAACTTGTTTAATTAATATTAACTTGTTTTTATTTTTTTTTTGACATGGCAAGCGTGTTTTTTATTTTTTTATTATAATTTTTTTATTACCTTGAATGATTTTTAAACTTCTTATTTTTATTAATTATTTTTGAAATAATTCATGTATTTTTTGGTACGTCCTGATTTATTTATTATATTATTTTTATTAATCAACTGTGATTATTATGATGAATGTGATGTTTATTTTATATACAATAGTTTTTATGATTTTTAAGATTATGATTTATGTACTTTGAAAGTTTATTTATTAAACTAGCGACCCGCCCCGGCTTTGCACGGGTGCAATGCTGATACTAATAAATATACTACATAATCATAAAGAGGTATAGGCACGCGCCCCCCGGCCCCCCGGTACCCGCCGCAACCGCTATGTCCCTGCATTTTAAATCTGTAATATCTTCGAAAATATTAATTTAAATTACATGCTGTAAAGGGCCATATTGATCTATATTACATGCACAATGTATTTAAGGTACTTAATTGGATAAGGATTAATACTAACTTAAAAGGATAAAACTTTTTCGTAAATAAGTAATAAATAAAGGATAAAAAATGGTTATTGTGGGTTATCCTCAAGAGATAGACATATACAATCGCGGACTTTTTTGTAGACCTTTTTAAGGTGTACAATACTGTAGTACATTATTTTGATCTATCTCGTAGGGTTCAGCCAGCGTTTGCAATGTAAGCGCAAAAAAGTGTGTTTAATTACGACCTTACTTAAAAAGCCTCTAAGATTATCTGTGTTTCTCTACTATATTATGCATGTATTATACATATAAACCTTCCTCTTGAATCACTCTATCTATTAAAAAAAACCGCATCAAAATCCGTTGCGTAGTTTTAAAGATTTAAGCATACATAGGGACAGACAGCGGGAAGCGACTTTGCTTTATACTATGTAGTGATTTCGTAAGAAGATAATCACTGTGATATTGTCTTGTTTATAAAGAAGAAATGATTTTGATAATTAAGTGATTTGAATTACTGTGATATTTTGATTATTATACAATAACTAGCTGTTCGCGACAGACGTTGTCCTGCAAATGTATAACTTAATTAGTAGATTTATATTTATAATTTAAACCTATAGTAAATCCCTGTAACAAAACCTCTACCACCTTTACAGTCCCGCTGAAATCGGCCTCCCGATTTCTTTATTTTCTATATATTTCAATAACTTTCTAGAGTGTAATAATGATAATATTTTTCCACTATTTATAGTTGAATTTCTATTTTATCATTTCTAGTATGACCTACATCAAATATTACCTTTTTAAGCGTGCGTGACTTAGCTGTCAATAGCGGAAAATGGCGGAGTCCGAAACCTAATTTATATGGAAATTGATTTTCTAATCCGTAATTTTTTTGAATTATTAATATTTATTCCTATCTTAAGTATATTCTATTCCGGACGAAGACAAATCCAAAAACACCAAAATCATAAAAATTCGTCCAGCCGTTCTTGAGTTATTAATGGTGTAACTAACACGACTTTCTTTTATGTACATATATAGATTAGTAATAGAGGTAAAATTATGTAATAAATATTTTGAAAATTAAGTGATTTACTGTGATATTTTGATTGTATACAATAATTAGTTAGTATTAACGGTAAAATTATGTAAAAAAATAAATAATTGAAAATAATGTGATTATACTATATGATATTTTGATTATACAAAAAAATATGAAGTATGAAATCAATTGCTTTATTTATTTGTGAATGATTTAAATGTGTCTATATAATTTATTGCAGTTTTTTTTTCTCTAAGACCAGAAAATTAACAGAAAATTTTGCTCTGAACTGTACCAATTCTAACCATAAATGCGGCGCGGCGTGCCGGGAACCCCTGTGAAGCGAAGCGAGTAGCGACGTACTGGGAATCGAAGTAATACGGAAAGCGACATTTTGGGAAGCGACGTTCAGGGAATAATTCCTATTATACAACCTCCTACTAACTTCTGTTACCCTAGTACTTTCAAGTTAAAAACATGTTAAAATCAGGTCAAGTTTGAGAAAATGACATTGATATTGTTTTTTATTAGGCCGTACATTTTCAAAAAAATATGTGAATTTTTTTATTGGTCGTTTTTAATTTTAAAATGAGTTAAACGTTGATGTGTTGCCGGTTATACTATAACTTAGCACAACTAAATAATAAAATTTCATAAATGGATATCTAATAGCGCCTTACTTCCTGGGCGAGATAAACCAACATGAATAACTCCCACAAATGCATGCAACTACATCTATAGGAATTATAAGGTATCGGTATGCATTTTGCTCGTAAACAAATTAGATTCTCGGGTTCGGGCCGTGCGAGTAGGCCGTGTTTCAAGATCAAGGTGTACCCTACACATCGAAACTCTCGACATTTTATTATTACTTCTAAGGTAAGTACCTAATGTTACATTATTAAAACAGTTGTCTAGTTAATATTAACAATATCATTTTGCATATTTATGGTATCAAAATAGAAGATTAAGTGTTTTCCCATTCATTACAGAATACCCACAAATTCCGAAAGACATAGCAGTTACATATTTTACTTGAATTCAAAAACTTGGAAGTAAGTGTGTTGTTTAAACTAAAAACCGTCGAAGTTTATTTTTTTTACATTACTACACTTCTCATCAAAAAAATCGAAACACCTCGCAGTTTATGATTTGATAAGGATTATCAGAAAAATGTGTATATTTAGGAATAAATGTAAAATGTCATTTAATAGTGAGTAGTATGACGTTTTTAAATCCTAATGTTAATGTTCTAAATTCAAATTAAGTCTTCATAGGTTTCGTATTTTGTATAATGAGTAATTTTTACCCTGTATGGAATATGAAGGAAATGGGTAAAACAACACGCGTAAATGAAAAAAAAATGTAAGAAACGTTTATTTAATAACTTGTATTCCCTCCGCGAGCTCTTATTACTGCTTCCATACGGTTCTTCATCGATCGGATGAGAGTCACGATCACATGTTGTGGTATATTATCCCATTCCTCTTGGATTGCATTTTGCAGCTGGCTAAGTGTTTCTGGGGCTGGATCTCTTGCTCGAATTCGTCTCTTTAATTCATCCCATAGATGTTCAATGGGATTCATGTCCGGGCTTCTTGCTGGCCATACCATAATGGAGATACCGACTTCGGTAAGATAATCTCGTACGACGCCCGCGGTGTGAGCTCTAGCATTGTCGTGCATGAATATGATGTCGTTGCCAATAAAATGTGCATAGGGCATCACATGAGGTTCAAGACACTGTTCGATGTACCGATGAGAGTTTAGTGCAGGCAGCCGTGGCCCAGACACAAAGGCAAGTTCTGTCTTACCGTCGGCGCTGATTCCTCCCCAAACCGTCCACGAACCGCCACCATAGCTGACCTTTTCTTCAATGCAGCATTGTGCAAAGCGTTCTCCATCTCTTCTGTAGACCTTGTTCCTTCCGTCGTTACCATACAGCATAATTTTACACTCATCAGAAAACAGTACTTTGCTCCACTGAAGGTATGACCAAGTTAGGTGCTCGCGTGCAAAGTTAAGGCGCGCTCTTCGATGGTCTGCAGTTAATTTCGGCCCATTCGCTGGCTTATGCGGTGCCAATCCGCGTTCCTTCAACCTTCTTCTTATTGTAGAGTCACTTACAGCTACTCTTCGTACAACGCGAAGCTGCTGCTGCAGTTGAAAAGCGTTAAGGCGTCGATTTCGTAAAGAAGTTGTTACAATAAATCGATCATCTCGCTCAGAAGTGACCCGATTCCTGCCAGATCCTGAACGGCGCGTGAACGAACCAGTCTCCCGATAGCGTTTGTAGACTCTATGAACAGATGATAAGCTTAGATCCAATCTTGCAGCCACAACACGCTGACTAAGTCCAGAATCCAGCAATGCCACCACTTGGGCGGCTTCTGCGGGCGAAGTATCCATATGTTTTAGAAAAAAAAGTTTTTTCAGACGTCCCAAAGTCACAGTAAATGAAATAAGAAACAAAAAGTTTAAAGACAAGCGCTAATTTTTAGTTTTTAAACGAGAAACGTACTCCAACCCTAAATACACATTTGTCTCAAAACAGTGATTAATTTCATTTATAGGATAAACAAATGAAATTCTAATTTCGAATTTTGATTTTTTTCTTCTTACTGTAATGACCAAACTGCCAGCTACACAATAATGTTTTTTTTTTCATGGAATTAATTCTCTTTTGTAAAAAATTAGGACAAAAACAATAAAAACGAAAGTGTTTCGATTTTTTTGATGAGAAGTGTATATTGGTATATTTTTGTGTGTTCCTCCTAAGTAATTCCTCCAAAGGGCATTAACTATTTATCAGATTTTAATGAATACGGTGTCCATTGATCTGTTATTAAAACCCGCTTAATTACCCGACAGCCAAGAGAGTTATTAGGCTAAGTTTTTACCGGACTGCCGAAGGAGAGTTATGTTTTTCGAGCGTATGTATGTTTGTATGTATGTATGTATGTACATATATGTCTATTTCTTTGGCACGCTCTGCAACCTAAACGGTTTGACGGATTTTCGCATATGAGGTATCATTAGATTCGTCTTAACTGTGGGAGTGACATAGGATATAAAAATTTAAGGTAGCGTCCCCAAAAAATCTGATTATATAACGCAGTCGGGTTAATGATTTTTAAATAATTTAGTTTCTTGTTACCGACTTTGATTAATACTGATAATAGTTGTTCTTTTCAGTGGATTTAGCTACGATAATTGCGGTGTTACAAGGAAGCGACGATGTGTCAGCTGATTTGGACCAGCTCTCAACAACCCAGCAACAAATTGTGAGCGAAGCAGACAGAACTAGTGACTGCAATGCAGGAGGTCAATATTTTATACTTGACCTTGACAAGCATAACTCGTCCTTGGAGCCGACTGCTTCTTGTTCGAACACTGACAAACCAATCCTTTCTTGTCCTGAAAATGCGGAACCAATCACTTCCGGCTCCTGTGATGTGGAACCAACCACTTCTACCAGAACAGGTAATTTAGAACCGATAGCTTGTAGTTCTAGTAGTCCTTGTTCTCACATCGCTGGAGTAGCACCCTCTTGTTCTCACGAGCAAGTTGTCGGGAGTTCCTCATCAAATCAAGTAAATTCAAATTTCAGTTTCACTGAGAGCAATAAAGGAGGTAGTATTTTACACAAGGATGGTCATAGGTATCGTATAAGTAAGACTAATAAAAATTTTACTTCTCTATGGATTTGCACCACGAAAACCTGCAGGGCATCAGTAACTTTAAATATATCAAAAGATGGTGTAATTCGAGAAACATCTCACACTTGCATGCCGGATTATAAAGAGGAACATGTTGCCAAGGCGGTGTCTGAATGTCGCAAGAGGGTTAGAACTTGTATGAAACCTATACCAACTGTGTACGAGGAAACTATGTCTCATATAAAATGTCAAGATTTTGTTGATGATTGATTACAGATGTCGCAACAAATTTCTTGATGTTGAAAAAACATCTTTTAAAAATCTCAGTGACGTTAAAATATCAGAGACTTTTGGCAAAGATTTTTTAATGTTTGAAGATGGAACTGATGAGAAAATGTTGTGTTTTATTTCGCAAAAATGCAAAAGTGTGTTCCCAAATTTAAGCCACATATTTTTGGATGGAACATTTAAGGTAGTTCCCAAACCTTATTATCAAATTTACACAATACATGGCGATGTGGGTAACGGCACTGTCGTTCCTTTAATATATGCCCTTTTGCCAAATAAAACACAAGAAACATATTAAAGATTATTTTATCTCATAAAGGAAAACTGTCCTGATTTTCGGCCAACTAATTTCAAAATCGATTTCGAAAAGGCCGCAATCAATGCTATAAATGAGATATTTCCTGAAGCCGTGGTAAACGGCTGCTTTTTTCATTATTGCCAGGCAATTTGGAAAAAGGGCAAAAAGCTCGGGTTCACAGAGACAGAGTGTGGTAACAAATTTATTGGGCTATGTGCTGCTATGGCCTACCTTCCACATGATCATATACCTGAAGCGTGGCTGTACCCACTGCACAACGTCCCAAATGGAGCCGCTTCAACAGCTTTCACCGATTACATGTCCAATCAGTGGATTAAAAATAGTAATCTTGTCACATGTCACGGGGATGTGTACAGAACCACAAATCATGTGGAATGTTGGCACAATCGGCTCAATAGAAGGATCACAAAAAATCTATCACTTTATCACATCATAGATGTATTGAAAGGAGAGGCTACTGAGTCAGATTTTAAGATAGATCAGTTGAATAATCACGTCCATGAGAACGTGCCTAAAAAGCGACGCAAAATTGACAATAAAGATCTGGTCATTACAAAAATTATTAGTGATTTTCTAAGTAAAAAAATTGAAATTGGTATTTGTCTGCAGCGGCTGGCAAATGTCAAAATAGTATGTGACAGGAAGTGAGGAATTACGTGTTATTTTTTACACGACTGCTCAAAAAGGAGTGTTATGTTTTCAGGGTTCATGTATGTATGTATGTATGTATGTATGTATGTATGTATGTATGTATGTATGTATGTATGTTTGTAAGTTTCTTTATTCCACCATAACTTCTAAAAGGCTTGACCGATTTCAATGTTTGTGGTATCATTAGAAGCTTTGAGTTATCCCGAGTGACATAGGCTATGTGGACCAGTGTTGTTATGGATATCCATATCCGTAACCGAAACTATCGGATATCCGAAATAAAAAAATATCCGTAACCGTAACCGAATCCGAAATAAAAGTTTCGGATAGTTTCGGATAGGGCGGAGTCTAACTAAATACTAAACTCGTACGAATTAACTTTGCACTCCGCTGGAATGCGACACCTCTCCCGCTACCTAATGACGTCACAGCGCGAGGTGCACACTTGCACAGCTATTCGTACTTACAGTTCCTTAAAAAATTAATATCCGTAACCGGAACTATCGGATAATCCGAAATAATTTAATATCCATAACCGTAACCGAAACCGATATTATATTTTACCAATATCCATATCCGTATCCGGATCCGAAATTGTATATCCATAACATCCCTGATGTGGACATTAAAAACTGGTCAAGTGTGAGTCGAAATCGCCTGCAAAGGGTTCCGAACGATATTTTTTTTTGTGTTGTGTCATGTTTTTTTGTTGTTCACTAAAAGGTATTAAAAAAAAAAAATATAATTAAAAAAATTAAAAAACGCCTGCCATGTCAAAAAAAAATAAAAACAAGTCAAATATTTGCAGTCGGGGTCGGTTACTTGGAACAATTCATTACAGGACCCCCGACTGCAAATATTTGACTTGTTTTTATTTTTTTTTGACATGTCAAGCGTGTTTTTTATTTTTTTATTATAATTTTTTTATTACCTTGAATGATTTTTAAACTTTTTATTTTTATTAATTATTTTTGAAATAATTCATGTATTTTTTGGTACGTCCTGATTTATTTATTATATTATTTTTATTAATCAACTGTGATTATTATGATGAATGTGATGTTTATTTTATATACAATAGTTTTTATGATTTTTAAGATTATGATTTATGTACTTTGAAAGTTTATTTATTAAATTTCGTAAGAAGATAATCACTGTGATATTGTCTTGTTTATAAAGAAGAAATGATTTTGATAATTAAGTGATTTGAATTACTGTGATATTTTGATTATTATACAATAACTAGCTGTTCGCGACAGACGTTGTCCTGCAAATGTATAACTTAATTAGTAGATTTATATTTATAATTTAAACCTATAGTAAATCCCTGTAACAAAACCTCTACCACCTTTACAGTCCCGCTGAAATCGGCCTCCCGATTTCTTTATTTTCTATATATTTCAATAACTTTCTAGAGTGTAATAATGATAATATTTTTCCACTATTTATAGTTGAATTTCTATTTTATCATTTCTAGTATGACCTACATCAAATATTACCTTTTTAAGCGTGCGTGACTTAGCTGTCAATAGCGGAAAATGGCGGAGTCCGAAACCTAATTTATATGGAAATTGATTTTCTAATCCGTAATTTTTTTGAATTATTAATACTTATTCCTATCTTAAGTATATTCTATTCCGGACGAAGACAAATCCAAAAACACCAAAATCATAAAAATTCGTCCAGCCGTTCTTGAGTTATTAATGGTGTAACTAACACGACTTTCTTTTATGTACATATATAGATTAGTAATAGAGGTAAAATTATGTAATAAATATTTTGAAAATTAAGTGATTTACTGTGATATTTTGATTGTATACAATAATTAGTTAGTATTAACGGTAAAATTATGTAAAAAAATAAATAATTGAAAATAATGTGATTATACTATATGATATTTTGATTATACAAAAAAATATGAAGTATGAAATCAATTGCTTTATTTATTTGTGAATGATTTAAATGTGTCTATATAATTTATTGCAGTTTTTTTTTCTCTAAGACCAGAAAATTAACAGAAAATTTTGCTCTGAACTGTACCAATTCTAACCATAAATGCGGCGCGGCGTGCCGGGAACCCCTGTGAAGCGAAGCGAGTAGCGACGTACTGGGAATCGAAGTAATACGGAAAGCGACATTTTGGGAAGCGACGTTCAGGGAATAATTCCTATTATACAACCTCCTACTAACTTCTGTTACCCTAGTACTTTCAAGTTAAAAACATGTTAAAATCAGGTCAAGTTTGAGAAAATGACATTGATATTGTTTTTTATTAGGCCGTACATTTTCAAAAAAATATGTGAATTTTTTTATTGGTCGTTTTTAATTTTAAAATGAGTTAAACGTTGATGTGTTGCCGGTTATACTATAACTTAGCACAACTAAATAATAAAATTTCATAAATGGATATCTAATAGCGCCTTACTTCCTGGGCGAGATAAACCAACATGAATAACTCCCACAAATGCATGCAACTACATCTATAGGAATTATAAGGTATCGGTATGCATTTTGCTCGTAAACAAATTAGATTCTCGGGTTCGGGCCGTGCGAGTAGGCCGTGTTTCAAGATCAAGGTGTACCCTACACATCGAAACTCTCGACATTTTATTATTACTTCTAAGGTAAGTACCTAATGTTACATTATTAAAACAGTTGTCTAGTTAATATTAACAATATCATTTTGCATATTTATGGTATCAAAATAGAAGATTAAGTGTTTTCCCATTCATTACAGAATACCCACAAATTCCGAAAGACATAGCAGTTACATATTTTACTTGAATTCAAAAACTTGGAAGTAAGTGTGTTGTTTAAACTAAAAACCGTCGAAGTTTATTTTTTTTACATTACTACACTTCTCATCAAAAAAATCGAAACACCTCGCAGTTTATGATTTGATAAGGATTATCAGAAAAATGTGTATATTTAGGAATAAATGTAAAATGTCATTTAATAGTGAGTAGTATGACGTTTTTAAATCCTAATGTTAATGTTCTAAATTCAAATTAAGTCTTCATAGGTTTCGTATTTTGTATAATGAGTAATTTTTACCCTGTATGGAATATGAAGGAAATGGGTAAAACAACACGCGTAAATGAAAAAAAAATGTAAGAAACGTTTATTTAATAACTTGTATTCCCTCCGCGAGCTCTTATTACTGCTTCCATACGGTTCTTCATCGATCGGATGAGAGTCACGATCACATGTTGTGGTATATTATCCCATTCCTCTTGGATTGCATTTTGCAGCTGGCTAAGTGTTTCTGGGGCTGGATCTCTTGCTCGAATTCGTCTCTTTAATTCATCCCATAGATGTTCAATGGGATTCATGTCCGGGCTTCTTGCTGGCCATACCATAATGGAGATACCGACTTCGGTAAGATAATCTCGTACGACGCCCGCGGTGTGAGCTCTAGCATTGTCGTGCATGAATATGATGTCGTTGCCAATAAAATGTGCATAGGGCATCACATGAGGTTCAAGACACTGTTCGATGTACCGATGAGAGTTTAGTGCAGGCAGCCGTGGCCCAGACACAAAGGCAAGTTCTGTCTTACCGTCGGCGCTGATTCCTCCCCAAACCGTCCACGAACCGCCACCATAGCTGACCTTTTCTTCAATGCAGCATTGTGCAAAGCGTTCTCCATCTCTTCTGTAGACCTTGTTCCTTCCGTCGTTACCATACAGCATAATTTTACACTCATCAGAAAACAGTACTTTGCTCCACTGAAGGTATGACCAAGTTAGGTGCTCGCGTGCAAAGTTAAGGCGCGCTCTTCGATGGTCTGCAGTTAATTTCGGCCCATTCGCTGGCTTATGCGGTGCCAATCCGCGTTCCTTCAACCTTCTTCTTATTGTAGAGTCACTTACAGCTACTCTTCGTACAACGCGAAGCTGCTGCTGCAGTTGAAAAGCGTTAAGGCGTCGATTTCGTAAAGAAGTTGTTACAATAAATCGATCATCTCGCTCAGAAGTGACCCGATTCCTGCCAGATCCTGAACGGCGCGTGAACGAACCAGTCTCCCGATAGCGTTTGTAGACTCTATGAACAGATGATAAGCTTAGATCCAATCTTGCAGCCACAACACGCTGACTAAGTCCAGAATCCAGCAATGCCACCACTTGGGCGGCTTCTGCGGGCGAAGTATCCATATGTTTTAGAAAAAAAAGTTTTTTCAGACGTCCCAAAGTCACAGTAAATGAAATAAGAAACAAAAAGTTTAAAGACAAGCGCTAATTTTTAGTTTTTAAACGAGAAACGTACTCCAACCCTAAATACACATTTGTCTCAAAACAGTGATTAATTTCATTTATAGGATAAACAAATGAAATTCTAATTTCGAATTTTGATTTTTTTCTTCTTACTGTAATGACCAAACTGCCAGCTACACAATAATGTTTTTTTTTTCATGGAATTAATTCTCTTTTGTAAAAAATTAGGACAAAAACAATAAAAACGAAAGTGTTTCGATTTTTTTGATGAGAAGTGTATATTGGTATATTTTTGTGTGTTCCTCCTAAGTAATTCCTCCAAAGGGCATTAACTATTTATCAGATTTTAATGAATACGGTGTCCATTGATCTGTTATTAAAACCCGCTTAATTACCCGACAGCCAAGAGAGTTATTAGGCTAAGTTTTTACCGGACTGCCGAAGGAGAGTTATGTTTTTCGAGCGTATGTATGTTTGTATGTATGTATGTATGTACATATATGTCTATTTCTTTGGCACGCTCTGCAACCTAAACGGTTTGACGGATTTTCGCATATGAGGTATCATTAGATTCGTCTTAACTGTGGGAGTGACATAGGATATAAAAATTTAAGGTAGCGTCCCCAAAAAATCTGATTATATAACGCAGTCGGGTTAATGATTTTTAAATAATTTAGTTTCTTGTTACCGACTTTGATTAATACTGATAATAGTTGTTCTTTTCAGTGGATTTAGCTACGATAATTGCGGTGTTACAAGGAAGCGACGATGTGTCAGCTGATTTGGACCAGCTCTCAACAACCCAGCAACAAATTGTGAGCGAAGCAGACAGAACTAGTGACTGCAATGCAGGAGGTCAATATTTTATACTTGACCTTGACAAGCATAACTCGTCCTTGGAGCCGACTGCTTCTTGTTCGAACACTGACAAACCAATCCTTTCTTGTCCTGAAAATGCGGAACCAATCACTTCCGGCTCCTGTGATGTGGAACCAACCACTTCTACCAGAACAGGTAATTTAGAACCGATAGCTTGTAGTTCTAGTAGTCCTTGTTCTCACATCGCTGGAGTAGCACCCTCTTGTTCTCACGAGCAAGTTGTCGGGAGTTCCTCATCAAATCAAGTAAATTCAAATTTCAGTTTCACTGAGAGCAATAAAGGAGGTAGTATTTTACACAAGGATGGTCATAGGTATCGTATAAGTAAGACTAATAAAAATTTTACTTCTCTATGGATTTGCACCACGAAAACCTGCAGGGCATCAGTAACTTTAAATATATCAAAAGATGGTGTAATTCGAGAAACATCTCACACTTGCATGCCGGATTATAAAGAGGAACATGTTGCCAAGGCGGTGTCTGAATGTCGCAAGAGGGTTAGAACTTGTATGAAACCTATACCAACTGTGTACGAGGAAACTATGTCTCATATAAAATGTCAAGATTTTGTTGATGATTGATTACAGATGTCGCAACAAATTTCTTGATGTTGAAAAAACATCTTTTAAAAATCTCAGTGACGTTAAAATATCAGAGACTTTTGGCAAAGATTTTTTAATGTTTGAAGATGGAACTGATGAGAAAATGTTGTGTTTTATTTCGCAAAAATGCAAAAGTGTGTTCCCAAATTTAAGCCACATATTTTTGGATGGAACATTTAAGGTAGTTCCCAAACCTTATTATCAAATTTACACAATACATGGCGATGTGGGTAACGGCACTGTCGTTCCTTTAATATATGCCCTTTTGCCAAATAAAACACAAGAAACATATTAAAGATTATTTTATCTCATAAAGGAAAACTGTCCTGATTTTCGGCCAACTAATTTCAAAATCGATTTCGAAAAGGCCGCAATCAATGCTATAAATGAGATATTTCCTGAAGCCGTGGTAAACGGCTGCTTTTTTCATTATTGCCAGGCAATTTGGAAAAAGGGCAAAAAGCTCGGGTTCACAGAGACAGAGTGTGGTAACAAATTTATTGGGCTATGTGCTGCTATGGCCTACCTTCCACATGATCATATACCTGAAGCGTGGCTGTACCCACTGCACAACGTCCCAAATGGAGCCGCTTCAACAGCTTTCACCGATTACATGTCCAATCAGTGGATTAAAAATAGTAATCTTGTCACATGTCACGGGGATGTGTACAGAACCACAAATCATGTGGAATGTTGGCACAATCGGCTCAATAGAAGGATCACAAAAAATCTATCACTTTATCACATCATAGATGTATTGAAAGGAGAGGCTACTGAGTCAGATTTTAAGATAGATCAGTTGAATAATCACGTCCATGAGAACGTGCCTAAAAAGCGACGCAAAATTGACAATAAAGATCTGGTCATTACAAAAATTATTAGTGATTTTCTAAGTAAAAAAATTGAAATTGGTATTTGTCTGCAGCGGCTGGCAAATGTCAAAATAGTATGTGACAGGAAGTGAGGAATTACGTGTTATTTTTTACACGACTGCTCAAAAAGGAGTGTTATGTTTTCAGGGTTCATGTATGTATGTATGTATGTATGTATGTATGTATGTATGTATGTATGTATGTATGTATGTTTGTAAGTTTCTTTATTCCACCATAACTTCTAAAAGGCTTGACCGATTTCAATGTTTGTGGTATCATTAGAAGCTTTGAGTTATCCCGAGTGACATAGGCTATGTGGACCAGTGTTGTTATGGATATCCATATCCGTAACCGAAACTATCGGATATCCGAAATAAAAAAATATCCGTAACCGTAACCGAATCCGAAATAAAAGTTTCGGATAGTTTCGGATAGGGCGGAGTCTAACTAAATACTAAACTCGTACGAATTAACTTTGCACTCCGCTGGAATGCGACACCTCTCCCGCTACCTAATGACGTCACAGCGCGAGGTGCACACTTGCACAGCTATTCGTACTTACAGTTCCTTAAAAAATTAATATCCGTAACCGGAACTATCGGATAATCCGAAATAATTTAATATCCATAACCGTAACCGAAACCGATATTATATTTTACCAATATCCATATCCGTATCCGGATCCGAAATTGTATATCCATAACATCCCTGATGTGGACATTAAAAACTGGTCAAGTGTGAGTCGAAATCGCCTGCAAAGGGTTCCGAACGATATTTTTTTTTGTGTTGTGTCATGTTTTTTTGTTGTTCACTAAAAGGTATTAAAAAAAAAAAATATAATTAAAAAAATTAAAAAACGCCTGCCATGTCAAAAAAAAATAAAAACAAGTCAAATATTTGCAGTCGGGGTCGGTTACTTGGAACAATTCATTACAGGACCCCCGACTGCAAATATTTGACTTGTTTTTATTTTTTTTTGACATGTCAAGCGTGTTTTTTATTTTTTTATTATAATTTTTTTATTACCTTGAATGATTTTTAAACTTTTTATTTTTATTAATTATTTTTGAAATAATTCATGTATTTTTTGGTACGTCCTGATTTATTTATTATATTATTTTTATTAATCAACTGTGATTATTATGATGAATGTGATGTTTATTTTATATACAATAGTTTTTATGATTTTTAAGATTATGATTTATGTACTTTGAAAGTTTATTTATTAAATTTCGTAAGAAGATAATCACTGTGATATTGTCTTGTTTATAAAGAAGAAATGATTTTGATAATTAAGTGATTTGAATTACTGTGATATTTTGATTATTATACAATAACTAGCTGTTCGCGACAGACGTTGTCCTGCAAATGTATAACTTAATTAGTAGATTTATATTTATAATTTAAACCTATAGTAAATCCCTGTAACAAAACCTCTACCACCTTTACAGTCCCGCTGAAATCGGCCTCCCGATTTCTTTATTTTCTATATATTTCAATAACTTTCTAGAGTGTAATAATGATAATATTTTTCCACTATTTATAGTTGAATTTCTATTTTATCATTTCTAGTATGACCTACATCAAATATTACCTTTTTAAGCGTGCGTGACTTAGCTGTCAATAGCGGAAAATGGCGGAGTCCGAAACCTAATTTATATGGAAATTGATTTTCTAATCCGTAATTTTTTTGAATTATTAATACTTATTCCTATCTTAAGTATATTCTATTCCGGACGAAGACAAATCCAAAAACACCAAAATCATAAAAATTCGTCCAGCCGTTCTTGAGTTATTAATGGTGTAACTAACACGACTTTCTTTTATGTACATATATAGATTAGTAATAGAGGTAAAATTATGTAATAAATATTTTGAAAATTAAGTGGTTTACTGTGATATTTTGATTGTATACAATAATTAGTTAGTATTAACGGTAAAATTATGTAAAAAAATAAATAATTGAAAATAATGTGATTATACTATATGATATTTTGATTATACAAAAAAATATGAAGTATGAAATCAATTGCTTTATTTATTTGTGAATGATTTAAATGTGTCTATATAATTTATTGCAGTTTTTTTTTCTCTAAGACCAGAAAATTAACAGAAAATTTTGCTCTGAACTGTACCAATTCTAACCATAAATGCGGCGCGGCGTGCCGGGAACCCCTGTGAAGCGAAGCGAGTAGCGACGTACTGGGAATCGAAGTAATACGGAAAGCGACATTTTGGGAAGCGACGTTCAGGGAATAATTCAAAATCAAAATGAAAGAACACTCAAAGCTATTTTAGATACATCACGCTGTTGATCAGTAAGAGTTGAACTATAGTAAAAAATGTTACGGGAATAGGAATAACAAAAGAACGCTGGGAAAAAGTAAAATGTGGATATGTACTAATATTCTATGGGGATTTATATAATTTAATTAGCAGTATTTTTGTAGCAAGTATTCTAAAGTACTTCTGCGTACACGATATTTTTAGTTTTATTATCTTGTGGTAGAAGAAAATACTGGTTTTCTCCGCAACCTGATCTTGATAACGCAACATATAGTATAGTTGTCCGTGTGTAAAACAATCTTGTCGTAAATCGATTCCTACGTGCTTAATTTGTTGCAGAGTTATTTTAAATCTATGATATCTCCGAGAAAATTCATTGAATTCAAATGATGTCAAGAGCAAATTCGTTCAAAATTAAATAGAATAACATATTTATTTGGATATGGATTAATATCATGTTTATAAAAACACCTTTACAAATAATGCATTATTTTAGAACAACTTTGATTATCATAAAAAAGGTTATTGTGAATCAACCTTAAAAGATAGACATATGCCGTCTTGGACTTTTTTTAAGACATTTAAAGGAGAACAATTTCATCATCCATCATTTTTGTGTAACTTTAACCGTTTACGCATCGCAGGCAACGGAAGCTCTCAAAAGGAATATTTTTCTCAGTTTACGCAACATTTTTCATTGATGCTCCGCTCCTATTGGTCGTAGCGTGATGTTATATGACCTATAACCTTCCTCGATAAAAGGACTATCAAACACAAAAAAAATATTTAAATTTAAAAACCAAACAAACAAACAAACTCTTTAGCTTCATAATATTAGTGTCGTAAAATACAATAGGTAAAAGTTACATGAATTTGCAACATACAGCCAATTACAAGTCTTCACTGATCGGGGGGCACGGCAGTGCCCCCGCCAAGTCGAGCGCGAAGCAAACACTGCCGTACCATCCTTTACTGGAACCATTTTGCCGCATTTTCAGGCCTCTATTTGAGAACCTCTGGATGAGACCAGAATGCAGAAATTTTCGTCATCCAGTAAGCTGTAATGAAGGAAGATGAGCATGTTTTTTTTATCATCTAGAAAAATCAAACTAAAAATTAGAAAAACAATGGTGAAAAATTTTTAGCGATATCTCAAAATCTCTATTTTTTACGAATTTTTAAAGTCGGGCATTCTTAAATTTAGTTTTGGTTCGCCCGATCAACGCGTGACGTCACAACGCCCGTCCTCCGCTCCCGTACATACGATCTCGTGCAGTATTTTTATGTTACTCGCATATTTTTCTAGATTTTGCTAAATATGGAAAAAAGACTAGCGTATAGTTACTGAATAGTCTTCTTTGTACTAAAACAACAGTTAGCACGCCAAAAAATATATCTTTACAAGCTTTTATTTAACATTCAATTGTACCTATACGTTTGTACCTACAGCTACGAGTGGAATCTTGCAACTTAATTTTGAAACAGATATCTTTAACCGATTGAGCTGAAATTTTGTATATCTGTTAAGTTTGGATGACAATATAATTTGATAGTACTTTCGAGCTGATCTGATGATGGCGCCAGAAGGTGGCCAGAGGAACTCTCTATCTAAATGACGTAATCGCATCGCGTTTGGGCTTGTTTCATAAGTCTACACTATTACTGTGAGCTTAGCTAAATTTGAAGCTTGTTTTTAAAATTAATTTATATTAGAAACTAAAAACCGATTTTTGCCCGAAATGACAAAAAAAAAGTATGTGCTCGTGTACGTATGTGTACGTGTTGTAAATTAATAAAAAGGAAGAACAAGTCGTCATTGTTGCAAAGATCGTTTCAATGTCAAAAATAATGCTAAAACTTTATTTCTATCTATAGCGGCCCGTCCCGGCTTCGCACGAGTATTTAACAGACATTTTAAAATATATTAATTTTACACACGCACACAAACACCTTTTTGAATGGGGTACAAAAAAAGAGTAGGTACATTAAATTTCATTATACAGATAATTGGATTATTATTGTTTTTTTTTTATTATTGTTTATGTATCTTTCTATTACATTTTATATTTTATTATTTCTTAACGTTAAACTCCCTTCCCGTATTCCAGTGACGTCTACATCGCATAGTTAGCCGAGCGGAGAGAGCGGCCACCATTAACCAAGCGACTTTTTTCTATAATTACACTTTTGAACTCGTGTTATCTTTCGAATGTAATGTCCGAATTGAAAAATTCAAGTTATATAATGGTATTAAAGCAGTCTTGAATATAAAGCAAATTATTTTGATAAGGATTAATACCAAGGTCAAACACAAGGTACGCCATTTCCAGCGACGTCACTGCATTTTTTTTTAAATGAAAGAACACTTATTGTGTCATAAGTATAATAGTTATACATATGCTGCCGCGACATTTTTTGTAGATAATGATGTGTTCTGTAAAATCGTAGTACATTATTTTGTTCTATCATCAATAGTTTTAGGAGCGCGCGCGATGTAAAAAAAATTAAGGTATTTATTTGCACCTCGGGTTGCATTATTGGAGTTTTAGTAAGGATCCCTATTTTTATTTTAATATAATATAGGCTACTTCACTCAACGATAGTGTAGCTAATCAACGATGAAATATTTTTTTAAATCGGTATAATAATTTCGGAGCCTATTCAATGCAAACAAAGAAACAATCAATAAATCTTGCCTCTTTCTTATATTATCATAGATAATAATATCTTAACCTGAAGTGTGTTTGTAATTTCATATTAACAGCATTACAATAACTACAAATACGGTACATACTTACGTAAAAAAACATGTTTTACGTAAGTAGTTTTACGTAAGTTTGGCTGTCTGCCTGTTCCGGGTAATCTCTGAAACGGCTGGACCGATTTTGACAGAACTTTCAGTCACAGATAGATAATGCAATAGGAAGTTTAAATTTTATTTATTTTAAAAGGGGATTTTGTAAAACGTTGGGGCACATATACTACTGAATATTTAGCATTCCGCTGCTTTTCATGTTCTCGAACATGAGCAAAATGTTCAACATGAGAAATCTACCTATCTATACTGATATTATAAAGCTGAAGTATGTTTGATTGAACTTGCTAATCTTAGGAACTACTGATTCAGACTTTATAACACTACGCTGCACCCAATAGGGCGAAGCATCAACGGAAAATGTAACAAAAACGGAAAAATATCCCTATTTGTGAACTTCCGTTGCGTACGCAGCGTAAACAGTTAAAGTTAGGCAAAAATCATGCATGACGAAATTGTTCCTCTTTAAAAGATCTAAAAAAAAGTCAGGGACGACATATGGCTATCTTTCAAGATTTACTCACTATAACCGTATTTTTATGGAAATAAAAGTTCTAAATTAATAAATTATTTGCGAAGACGTTTTATCAAAATAATATTAATCCTTATACAAATAATTGTGATATTAATCACAAGTATTTAATTGTGAACAAAATCGTCTTCGACATTACTTGATTTCAATCAACATCTTAGGAGGTATCATAATTTTAAAATAACTACCGGCCGGCCCGAGCGCCCGTCGCCTGCGGTAGGGTGATGTGACGTCACGACAGATTCTCGGCCGGCTCAAAAATTTATCGGGAGTTACGAAATTGAAAAATTAATAAAAAAATAACTAAGTATTTGAGATATCGACATAATTTTTTCGCAGTTATTTTTTTATTCACCTACATTTTTCGATAAGCCAATAAAAATGCGGTTTTTTTTTATTTACATCTTCCTCATAATATACTTAAAATCCAAAATTTTAAGTCTGTAGGTCATTTAGTTCCGAAGTTAAGCGAAAGCAAAGTTTCGCATTTACGACACTCACTCATGATCATCAAAATAGAACTAGTACTTCCCATAAACTCAGAGAGCTGAAATTTGGTACAGAGTTAGGGTTTTATGGCCACATAAAGGGAAAACTATAAAAACTAGGATAATCGAAGATCTGGAGTACCTGGTGACCCTGACTAGAAAACAAAAATTTTTAGAAGTTTTTGCAAATTTTTTTACATGACCTCAATGGCTCGAACCTCGAATGGCTTTTGAGTAGAGCAACAATTTATTTCCCGAAAACAATCTCATCCGAGCTACCATTTTGGAAATATAAATTGTTTTATATAAAATAAAAAACCGGTAGAAGGCTCATATCTCGAAAACGGTGCGTCGTAGGGCCATGCTTCTCAGACCCTAAATGGTTGCTACAGACTTCCGAAAAAAAAACTTCGAAAATTTGACTAAGTCCTTGCTCCATAGCGCCCCTAAGGCTACACTCAAACCCAATCACAAATCAATATACCATAAATTATTCCTTGTCAAAGGAATACTATAGATGATGCCACAGATATAACATAATCAACATATTTTTTTTACGTGTGCAGATGTTTAAAATGATTTTGGTGAGTAAGTAGACAACTACATGAAACGAGCGCGCTTTGACACTCACACACTGTCAACTTAAGCACACATTCACAAACCTTGCGATAGAGCGACAGAACTACTTTCTTCAAAAACCGAATGACCACTTTTCCAAAGCACCCGTTACCTTGGATATTAGTTCTAAATCTACTACTCTTGCACATCTTTCTAATCTTCCTTTGCCAAAATGTACCTCATTCACATTTCAAGTCGTTGTGGAGAGAGATGTTAAAAAATCGATTCTTTCCATTTCCACAAAAGCGGTAGGTGATGACGGTCTGCAACTCCAAGTCAGCAACAGAAATCGTTGAACATAATCTGTTTCCAATATTTCCTAATCATTATTATTTACCATAAATTATTGATTAAGGTAAACTACAAAACTAATTGTCATAACATAACTACAAAAGTAGCTGAACTCAGTTAAACCATTAATTGCTAAACATTATTAGCGACAAAATTATATGATCACAAAAGATACAAAAGTCGCTGAACATTGCTAATTTCCTGTATTTCTAGTCGTTAAACCCAGAACCGTTTGCTTCAAGGCTCTCATCTGGCGAAGCGCAGCGCACTGCATTTTTCATTATATTATCAAAACATTTCCGAATAAACACAACAGTTCAGAGTATCAATCAAATATTATTTATATAAATATTTGTATGATCTACAGATAGTTGTTTCGGGTCTGGGCGTTTGTGTATGTGAATATTCGTGTTTGTAAACGCACTCACGACACAGGAATTATTCATTGAATGGGGCAATGATTTATAAAAAAAAAAAAAATTATATAATATTTGGTGAAGCGTCAATGCCTTTTCTCACAAATAGATATTTGTTAAATAATCTATAAAATAGATTTGTTGTGCGTGTTCCTGTGTATGGTATGATAAATAAAGGAAACGTGACTTCGATGAAATAAATGACTTTAATTAAGATTCCACAATACTTCGTTATGACTAACTACGTACTAGGTATACGTCGAGGCAGGGCGGTGTAACGTAAGCGACTGGCGAGCCGATCGCCCGCGCTTCCATACATCGTCAAGAATGCAACTCAGCAAACCGCAGTTACTAAGCCGCTACATCACACCCCCCCTTTCTCCAAATTTTTACAAAAAATTTCTTATTCTAATTTATTTTTAACACAGTAAAAAAAAGTTTCTACTTACAACACTATTACAGTACCTACTCGGAAATCTCTAGGCTTACAATGTTGCTTACGATAACATTATCCCTGTCAGCATTCCAACAGTTGTATGCTGCCTATTGTTTTAACTCTGTCGCTAAAAATAGATCTTATAATATGTCATACAATATTTTGTTATGTGAACAAAAATCGCTCCGGTTGCTTAATCACTCGACCACAGCGTGGTTTTAGCCGCAGGCGGTAGCGATTCCTGTCCACCTGATTCTATATCTGATTACACTCATTATCGGTACAAATGGTTTCTGGCGGTTCTTCTTCATTAATAATATACGCTGGTTTTAATCTATCTATGGAAATGTTACAATAAATTGCTCGTGATTCTGCTAACGTAGGTACGCGTCATTTGATCGCCTGTTTCCTGTGCCCATGTAACTTCGTCGAAGTCGATAGACGTTGGGCAAACAACGGACTCTACCCGTGATAGCGCGTCAGCAACCGGGTTCTCGTTACCGTTGACGTATTGTATGTCGCTCGTGAATTCGCTGATGTACAATACTGCCTTGTGCGCCATGGGGTCTTTCGCTCGGTACCTACTCTTGCTGGAATTCTGATAGTCTCTTATCTGATAGTAAAATAACCAAAAGGCTTCGCTTCTCCGACGGCTCCTTGATGTAGCACTGCCCCCACGCATGCATCGGATGCGTCCACATTGGGAACAATCTACCTTTAACATGAGCCAGTGTAATGGCGCTTTGTAGGCTTGCCTTACACTGCTCGAAAGCCGCCGTCGCCTTATCGTCCCATGTTATTTTAGACTTATCCTTTTTCTTGGCTCCCTTGTATAACCTCGAACTGGCAGAATCACGATGCAATTCTCTTCCGGGTTCATTCTTTTTTTATTCATTCTTGAAAACTATACACACGGGTTGCTTTATAACCTAACTTTTAGCACGTTGCGTTCTACTTTGCACCACGCGGTTTTTATGCCACTGCCTCGACCTTGATATTAAGTCGCCTACTTTATTGTTACACCAACAAAATCTTGAAAACGTCGGAGGGTCACCAGTGTTGTGCGTGGTTTCGATTAATATCGAAATATCACGTCGGTCTTGATCACGTCGGTCTTGATCACGTCGGGCTTGATCACGTCGGTTTTGATCACGTCGGGGTTGATCACGTCGGTCTTGATCACGTCGGGGTCACCAGTGTTGTGCGTGTTCCTGTGTATGGTATGATAAATAAAGGAAACGTGACTTCGATGAAATAAATGACTTTAATTAAGATTCCACAATACTTCGTTATGACTAACTACGTACTAGGTATACGTCGAGGCAGGGCGGTGTAACGTAAGCGACTGGCGAGCCGATCGCCCGCGCTTCCATACATCGTCAAGAATGCAACTCAGCAAACCGCAGTTACTAAGCCGCTACAGATTAGTTATTTTTCCCGCACTTAAGAACATTATTTTCCCTTATTTTTATAAAAAAAATAGTAATATAATTGAATTCCTGTTGAAGATTCCGACCGCCATTACCTGTCATCGCAGCGCCCATTGGTTGCGTATCGAGTGTTTCCGGGAGACTCACGCGAATGACCAATAGAGGGCGCCTTCAGCTGTGACAAACATATAGTTCGTTCCGCCGCCATTCGCATTGCGTCGAGTGTACATCGCCCCGCTTTAAATATTCCGCATATGTTGAAATTCTCATGATTCTCGTGAATTAAATGGACTTCCTGCCGTGAGACTTGAAGAACTTATAGTGCAGTGTTGATTTTACGAGTTTTCACCTGGCCACCGGTGGATGAATCAAGATTTAGCTCGCCGGCCGGCAGCCCACAACGCAACGACGCACCCTTGAACGAGGCATCTTCTCCGCACCCAGGTTCTAAGTGTGGTCCCTGGATTCATAAGGTACGTGGGCATTTGCTGCAATAGTTGTGATCGGTATTGGTGTCTGATTCGGAATCGGTTAACAGTAAACATTTTTTTTTTCAAGTAGGTATTTATGGAAGAAAAAACAATAGGTAAGCAATACATGCATATAAAAATACAAAACATCAATATATATTAGAAAGTAATGTAACAATATATATAAAAAGTACGAGTTTACGATAATAATTATGTTTATATGCGATCTTGTTTTTTTTTAAACAATAAGTGAACCGGGGCGTTGACACTGGGTAACATTCCTAAGTGAGAAAACAGATAATTGAAGGTAGAAAAAGAAAAAAATATTTTTACTTCCCTTCAATTATTTGTTTTCTTTGTTACTTGACTATCTAGTCCTACCGAGTTAATCGATCGTGTTCTCATAAAACAGATTATAATAATTGTATTTAATCGCTTATCTATATTATTGTAATAGTTCAAGAGAATAGATAACTCGATCCATAATGCCTTATAATTATAACGCACATATTGGAGAACATGAACGCCATAGGATTGTTTTGTTAAAAGAACAAGGTTATACAATTACAGAAATTGCTTTAGATCTAGGAGTTTCGGTAAGTCTAAGGTTGCTTTTCACAAGTTAAAAGTTGTTTTGTTTACAATGGTCGTTTCTGATTTATTTTTAACTTATAAATAAACAATTTTATTGAGACGGACTACATAAATATGTATGATTTCGTGTTATAGTTATAATACACAATTAATAATTAGATAATTAGTATACTCGTATATCTATATAAATCTTGTGTCACAGTGTTAGTGGTCGCACTCCTCCGAAACGGCTCGACCGATTTTAATGATTTTTTATTTGTATATTTATTTTAATTCCTATAGGGCCTTACTTATCGTTTTTATATATTTTAGCGTAACACGGTATACTTATGGTTTCGACGTTGGGCTGACTCTGGGAATGTTAGCGAAAGAAAAAAATCCGGCAGACCTAGAAAAACGTCACGGCAACAGGATGATAATATCATAAGACGTATCAGACAATACGGCTTTACAAGGACGAGTGAAATAGCCTTAGTAAATAATGTGTCTATGAATACTGTGAGACGGCGTCTTCACGAAGCAGGTAAGTAGTATATTATTGGGCATTCTGTCCCACTTGTTCGCTCATGCTTGCGCATTCGCGACGTGGGACAGAATACCCAATAATATTTCTGGTAATCAAATTGTACACGACGTCGGATGGAATACGTAACTACAGTTTTATAATGAAAAATTAATAAATAATTACGAATGAATGCAAATCAGTAGAATTTAGCTTCACACCACCCGCTTATAGTTGCGACTAGCAATGCAAAACGGCTGCAGTAAACTTTATGCGAAAGGTTTCAGCTGAGAAAGGAAACATCATGTACAATATATTATTTTATTATACTTATAGCATATTTACAGATTAATTCGACATAAATGTTGGTTGGTTCTCACACATTGCATCCACCGATTGCACTAGAGACTGAAGCTTGCGCCATTGCGGTGTATCGTCGTCCGTTTGGAACTTTATCCGAACCAATGCTTTCTTCCAGAGATCAAGTGAATCAGTATTGCGTGCATCGTTGGTTTGGTAAACTTTTAAATCGATTAGGTAGTCACCCACCGCGTTTATTGTTCGACGTTCGTTACCGTTTGCGACTCTATTAACGAAGAACGAAGACAATACGACCGAGGAAGGATCTTTAGATTCGCTACGGTCACGACTAAGATTGAATATGTCCAACGACTTCGCCTTTTTTCTGAAACAAACAAATCATTGTTAATTCGCTGTAAATTACTAATCAGAATATGAAAATGAACGTTAAATAAGTTAACCGATGCTGTATGAATATATCAAAGGTAAGTAAGTTGAAATTTATATACCTATATCTATAATAATAATATGTACAAATAAGAAATATCTCATTTGTTTATTGTTTTATGAAATAAACTTCCTTTTAATTTAGCAAATTTACATGACTAATCTGACTTATAAGGTAGCGTTTTCGGAGCTCAATACATCATATATACATATATATATATCATTAAAACATACATATAAATTTTGTATAATTACCTTAAACCAGCAGAGGATTTCTTGACGGAAGTAGATTTACGCTTGCTCGAAGCGGTAGAATGTTTTGGTTGGAGTTCGGCATTGCGTTCAACATCTGTAGAGTTGCGGCGTTGATCATACTCAGAGTCCGACCTATAAAATTATTAAACATGTTTCAATAAGTTTAAGTAATATCACTTGAAATTGTTATAATGAAAGGAAAAACAAAATGTTTATAGACTTGGAATTTACTAAGTTGTAATAAATACGAATACTTGAACTTATAATCGGTTCTGACTTATAAGAAAACTATAAATTTCAATAGAATAAATGCAAAGAATTAGATACATATGATTAAAAGTAAATATCAGTAAAGTTTAATTAAATTGAATAAAGAAATCAATAAAAAAATATAAAGACTTACATTTTAAATAGCAGTCACTTGAAGTATAATTAAAACAATATAACTATTACTGGATGCACTGAACTGTAGAATGCTTGTACTGTAGCGATGTACTTGGTTCTCAACTGTAGCTCGAACTCGATTCCGATGTATTGAGCCGAAAACGCTACCTTATAAGTCAGATTAGTCATGTAAATTTGCTAAATTAAAAGGAAGTTTATTTCATAAAACAATAAACAAATGAAACATTTCTTATTTGTACGTATTATACTTAAAGAAAAAATTAAAACTATGAACTTTTATATGCTAATGCAGCAAAAGGATTCAGGGCTGTCAATATAATTATCATGCATAGCACTTATTATCGATGAACTAACGATTTCATTTTTACTGTTAAAGTGTGAAAGTGCTAACCATAACCAAATTAGCTGCGTTTTGATAAATTATTTCCTACAATCTGACTTATTATTTTAAATATGATACTTTAATATTAATTATCAAGTAGTGGTAAATTCTATGAAGACTAGGGTTGATAGACAATTAAAAAAAACATCTCAAAACTATGGTGTAATTACATGTAGAGAAATATACAGATTATAATCAATTATCTCTATTTGATTAAAAAATTTAACTTTTTATGATTTGTTTCCAAAATTTTTATGCTACAATAAATATTATCAATCAATTTAAAATATCTATGTTATCAATGAAAAAATTATCGAATATTAAATCTCCTCCTTTTTGGAAGTCGGTTAAAATGTAGGAAAAGCTAATTAAAATAATATATGATTGATTTGCATTTGGATTTCAACCCTGTTTGAAATTGCATTCTTGCAATATACAGTTGTGTACTGCGCAATCAAAGTACCTATTGAAAATCATCAATTTTTTCATTTTTCCGGTGTGAGGTTACAATTATTAATACGATACTTTTGTTTTGAGCAAATACACATTAGGTATCACTATTGGCAAATGTGTCTTTAATTTATAAAACTGTATTATAATACATATTTTGTTTTAAATGAACTAGACTACTAACTAAATATAAATTATTATAATATATAGTAATTGCTAGCAGAATTATTAAAAGGTAATTGTTAGATGTAATTTTTATTTGATTTACAATGTTGCATTATTACTAAACATTATTTAACTATCAGAATAAGTCATTATAAGAATTAATATAATATAATAAATGTGTGTTTTTTTTTTTTTTTGTTTCAGGCGATTACTTATTAAGAATTGTGGATCAGCAGAGGTGGCATCCAGAAGCATAAAATACGCAAGAAGAGTGTTATCTTACATGGAGATCTAATAATTAAAAGACGAAATTGTTGTCTTGTGAATATTTGAAGGTTTGTAATTGTTTTATCATATTATCATGATAGTGATCAAAGGAGAATGACCAAGTGACTATGGCACTTAGTATCATTATCAAATATATTGTGCCACAATATAATATATCTTAATATAAAGTATGATTAAGGTACTTTTAAATACAGTAATATTTTTTTTAATAATTCTCCGCATTTTGTCGTAGTTTTGAATTGAATTAGTTGTAAAAAGCGATTCTTTTTACGAAACATTTCCACAGATTTCATCTTGTTATCTTGTTATTTTTTTTAATACAATCAAACTAGCTATTTTTATTGAGTTTTGACAGAGGCCAGGTAATCTATAAGTTGTGCTAGCAGTAGGGGGAGTCGTTTACACCTACTTGATGCTGCTAGAACAGTGACTACTTTTTAGTACCTCATCATCAACATATTAACAATTCTAATGGTATTCGAAATGTCCATAGACGACGGTGGTCACTTAGGTGTACTTCTTTCTTAGCTAGATCTTTCTGTTTGTCAGTCTACTGATATAAAAATAATAATAACTAGAAATGCGAATCACACAGGCATTTTAAATAAATACTGCAGATACTTAAAACATAAGTTAATTGGTCAGTGGGTCGTCTTAGGGGCGGAAAGTGTGGTAGGTACACAGCTACACATCAAGTTCTACATTTTCATACACATATTCGTCAAAAATATCATCTAAAAATAGAGCTTGGACTTGAAATTCATTATGTTGTATTATTATGAAGAACTGCTAGTAGGTACTCCAGTAATCTAGTTCGGTGGTACAAGCGTGCCCCAATCTTAATAACGTAATGATTATTAACCCTTTTTAAAGTACTCTGGGATGATTCTTTTGGTGACAAACGCATTCCACGTGGCCCATGATATGACATTATTTAACACAGGTAATAGGTATAATTATTACTTCTTAAAAGTAAATCGTAATGAAACACAAAAACACTCGCTTCGCGTGACTATTTGTGGTATCGTTTTGAATGAGTTTAGAGTGTAGGTAGGAATGTACGAAGTTTTTGTTTTGTATGTAGGTACTTAACCTACATACACAACAAAAACTTTTATTTTTATCAGTTTTTGTCCGGGGAAGTTATGATTATCTATTATAAATAGGCTTTTAAATAAAAAAAAGGAATTATTGTTATCACCAACTTATGGCACAATTTAGATTGAAGCGATACTGGAAATGGTCATTCTCCTTTTCATCTGATTGAATGGTTTCACAGTTCTTTGAAATTATAATTAATATTTGTAGTTGTATTTTTTTTTTGTCTTATCTTATCTCCTATAACGCAAGTATAAGGCGTTTATTTAAATCATTTTATGTATATTAATTTAAATTATGTATCTGATTTCAGAGCACGGCGGTTTGCAAGCTAACTAACAATAAATTGAAAGCGTGAAGTTTAGAAAACCTACTTGCTGTAATCATACGTACTTAAACAGTTGCAAATTTAATGTTTTATCATATTATCATGATAGTGATAAAATTTTCATCTGATTGAATGGTTTCACAGTTCTTTGAAATTATAATTAATATTTGTAGTTGTATTTTTTTTTGTCTTATCTTATCTGCTATAACGCAAGTATAAGGCGTTTATTTAAATCATTTTATGTATATTAATTTAAATTATGTATCTGATTTCAGAGCACGGCGGTTTGCAAGCTAACTAACAATAAATTGAAAGCGTGAAGTTTAGAAAACCTACTTGCTGTAATCATACGTACTTAAACAGTTGCAAATTTAATCTATATATCAAGAAATAGCAGGTAACTCATTATTTTTTAAGAAAATTTGTTAACGTATTTCTGAAAATGCCATTCTGTTCGGTTTGCAACATTGAGGTGGATTTTCGTCGTTGGTGTAACCATCTGCGAACTAATAAGCATAAAAATAATAATACTATACGTATCAATGATAACGTCGAAATGATACATTCCTGTTTGAAAGGACGTATTACAAGTTATCGGATTACCGCACCTAAAACCGAAATAAATATTTATCCAGAGAGTTTTTTAAAAAGTATTCATGATCAAGTTAAATCTTTAATTGATAGTTCGCTTCAAAAACATTATTCTGTTAAAATTAATTTTGAATATTTCGCTTATTTTTTAATGTTTAAAAATGATGTACAAGAGTTAAAGTCTTTTGCAACAAAAAATTTTATTATTCATTTCAATTACAATTTCAAGTCTATCTATGAAAAAGCCGGATCGATGTTAATAAAAAAAATTGATGATTTTCAAGAAAGGGATAGCGGATGGACGTTTTTAAATAATTCACATCTAGAAATTAATATTAATAAATACCAACCTCTTAGTGGATCACAATTTATAGATTTACCGAAATATATTAAAAATAAGAAAGCATGTTTGAATATTCACAATAATGACGAGTGTTGTTTTTTGTGGAGTGTAGTTGCCGCTTTATATCCAACCAATAAGCATCCTGAGAGAGTAACATCGTATCCTCATTTCCGCGACGTCTTGAACGTAAATGATATATCATTTCCAATTGTACCGTGTGAATCCAATACACTGTAACTACAAATACCTGGTTTTGAGAAAAAGACCGAAATAGTTTTTTTTTGTTTTTTTAAGATTACTCGAAATTTTATTTTGGAAAGTTTTTAGTATTTAGTATCAGATTAAAGGTAATTTTATAAGGAATGAAGCCCCCTAGGTTTTATATACAAATAAAATATACACAATGAATTATCGTGAATAACTTGTATTGGCATAATAGTTGTCAGAAATGTAGGGAACATTGTTATGACAATACACTGTATTTTAGACATACAGTATATTGACTTGGTAAAATAAGGTTTAAAAATGAGTTACAGGGAGTTACAGTCAGAATTTTAATTAGATGGTGGCTAGAATATGTATTAAAAAAAAAACTAGATTATTAGTAGGTAAACAAATATATATATTTTCAAAAAAAATAACATATTATAATCAAACATACATTAGCATCTTACAAAATCTTTTAAATCTAAACTTAATGAATTATATAATCAGTCTTGCAGTTTCATACAGGAACTTGAAATACGTACAAAAAGTTAACATAAAAAACTTCTAAATAATAGAAATAAACAAAATTGGCAAAATTAACATTCTTTACTCTTATGGCAACAAAAGAACTTAAACAACAGAAAGTTTATAAAGCAACTTAGCATTATGAACTTACATAATTAATAATCAAAATTAGCTTAACGCCAAGAAAATCAAATTAGGAAAATTATACAATTAATCAATTATTTTATTTATTATTTCAGGAAATATTAGTACCTAGTTTAAGTCGTTGTTGTGTTCGTCAAGGTCCAGCTCCGAAGAAACCACAAGATTTTCATAAAAAACTGATCTCGTAGGAGGCATAGACTTACATAGCTGTAACAACTCTCTTTTTTTTATTTCGCTTATGCCCCTGGCTTCAGCCTCTTTTGGTAATGATTGGAGCAGATCGGTTTTGCCATTTGCAATTTCATCTAGAAGATTTTGAGCATCCTTTCTTTTCAAGAAATGTATTTCTTTGAATTCTCCATCATAATCATTCTTAGCAAACATGGTAACGTGACCTCTTCTAAATTCAATAATTTTCAGGTTTTGAATATTAAAACCTTTGGGGAATACTGGCTTTGAATCATTTGCAAAGACGATCATATCCTTGTGAGTAAGTACTGTCACTTCCATGTTTTTCCGCGACGTCTTTATATTGTGTACAAAATCGTCAAAGTCGTAGATTTCTCCAACCTTTTTAAATTTTTTTGTGATAGCTGCATGCACAGTGTCTGCAGCCATGAAAGTGTGACCACTCTCAAAATACTCCAATGTCACTGTATCGATTTCTGTCGTCTTATCATTAATTAATCGTACTAAAGCTGAGATAAGGACTTTGTTCTTATTCTGTGCATTGCAGTTGTCAAGAAAAAAGTAAATATGTTTTTGATCACGGCAGTAATTTTTCAGGAAAAATATATAAGTTGTAGCCACATTATATGCTTTCCTGCCACTTTCACCTTCGTGCCAAAGAATACAAACTGCTGTCTTATTTTTTCCTGGTGGAACAAAAGACTCATTAAAAAGTACGAGTTTGCGGGAAAAATAAAATTCTTTAGTTGTTAGTAATGGCATTTGAATGGCTTTTTGCATGTCTACTGTGAAAAGTGACTCCTTGTTTCCACTTCTTTCGCACCGTTCCTCTACCAATTTTAAGTCTCTTCTCGATTTCCTTTTATTCTCTAAATGCTGAGCTATGTCAATACAGCTATCACAATTACAAGGAAGCGGCATTGACTTATGTGCCAATTCGTGATTTTTACATTTTGTACATATGTCATGTACTGGCTCTGCAGTAGAAATGTTCATTTCTTTAATCATTTTATGGAAATGAGACCAACTACACTGTTCCATAGACTCTTGTACGCAATAACTTTTAAAATCTTGGAAAATGGAAGAAAAGGTGACCCCTATTGGCAGATAACGGCGATTAGGGGCATGTTGGATGTTGTAATGAGAATGAATGGGCTTGTATTTCAAGATGAAGTTTATCATTTTTTCTTGATACGACGCGGAAAATGCTGTTGATGATGGATGACGCCCTCGAGGATCTGGTGCAGCTCCTATTTTTGAGATGTGGTATTTGCTTTCAAAACCGCTTGAACTGCTTCGTCATTTGTGTAACCTAATGTGCTAAGGAAAAACTTTTTACACACAATTTTTTTATCGAGTCTCCAGATTAAAGTGTTACGTCTTCTCGAGTTAGGACCAGCAGTTTTAAAAGCAGTTGGTAACTTGTCCACCTGTCTAGACAAGAAATCACGACGTCTTTGCCTGTCCATGCTCCAAAACTGATCATATATGGCTACTCTTTTAAATTCATCTATGTGTTCAGCACATGACTTAATACAGTTACTGCAAGGTGGTTTTATCGGGTGCTTCTTTTTCTGGAATGTTAGAATGTCTGCGGGGTTTCTCAACCGCTTTAGTTTATTTTTTGTGTGTTTTTCAACGTCTCCTTTGTCGTGATAATCGATATCATTTATAGATGTACATGGTTGAATGGATGGCGGTGTATGCTGCCTATGGCCTATGTTGATGACAGGTACATCATCATGACTTACTGGAGGGCTGTCCAAGTTATTGGGTCTCGATGTTGAGGCTTGCAAGCATTCATCATCCAGCAACATTGAAGACGGAACGACATCTAATAGTGTGTAGTTCCCTTCACCTATTTCTCCAGTATAGTTATACTCAGTTTCGCTTAATGGGATTAAAGGACTGATAACACGGCAGTCGACTATACTTGTATCCATATGGTCATCATAAGGCACACATAGACTTGGAGTGTTTATGTTTGAATCATTTACCTCTTGCATATTACTGTTTAACTCGGACACCATTGTAGCACAATTAGAGTTATTATAATGTTGCACATTGTTTTGGGATAACTTTATCAATAATTTATTACGATAACCACTCATTATAACAACATATAATCACGATAATTAACTTATATTACTCCGTAAACTAACGAAAACTGTCAATCACAGCACGCGCGTGCAAAACAATAATAACGGCCGCCGCCCGTTCGTTTTCTGTCAAATCAACCAATAAACGATAAGATCGCCGCCGCTTCTCGCTCCTGATTGGCGCACATGCAACGCGCGAACCTGAGTAGTTTGTTTTGACAAAACACTGTATCTTACAACGCGCGAAGATTATTTCGGCAGTACACGGTATCTTAAGTTGCTGTGTTTTGCAATATTAGACTGTATTTTTATGTAAATACAGTGTAGATTGCATAGCTATATCTCAGAACTTTCCATACTAAGTAATAAATGTGTGAATGTGGTATGATAAAATAGGCTAACAGAAATCGAATGAGCGTTGTTAATTCAAAACACTGTAACTTATGATACAGTGTATTGGATTGACACGGTACAATTACTTTTTCAGATATATATACTTTTGAAAGAAACAATCCTTTTTTAAATATTTATATTTACGGTTTAAGAGATAGTAAGACTATAACGGGTCCTCTATACAAATCCGATAAAATTAATCATAAATCCAAGATAATTCATTTACTGTTTTTGAAAAATTCAAAATCATCTCATTATTGTCTTATTAAAGATTTGACACGCCTCGTAAAAAGCCAAATAACAAAGCATCATAGTAAGATATATTTTTGCGAAACCTGTTTAGTGTTATTCCCTAGTAAAGATCGTTTTGAAAAACATTTGTGTGCGGGCGTTGTTACTCTTTTGCCCGAAAAAGGAACATTCTTACAATTTAAAAATTATAACAAAAAACAAGACGTTCCATTCATTATCTATGCTGATTTCGAAACATTACTCGAACCGATTTCCGGCCATGAATCGGACACCGCTAATACGTCACGCTTACAACGACACATTCCTTCAGCCTTCGCGTATAATATTGTTTCATCATGCAATGATAATTTCAATGAATTCAAAACTTATCGTGGAATTGATTGTGTATCCAAATTTATAGAGTTACTTACTGAAGACATCAAGAGAATTTATAATATATTAACTCAAAATGTTTCAATTATATTTTCTGAGAAAGACGCAATGCATTACGAAAAAGCTTGGAAATGTCACATATGCGATAATCTTTTATGGAATAATAAAGTCAGAGATCATTGTCATATTACTGATCGCTATCGTGGTGCAGCTCATCGACATTGTAATTTACAATATAAGATGCCTATGTTTATACCTATATTTTTTCATAATTTGTCAGGATACGACTGTCATCTTTTTATTAAAAAATTAGGTGAAACGCCTGGCAAGTTAAATATCATCCCTAAAACCAAAGAAAAATATATTTCATTTTCCAAATTTATGCATATCAACGAGAATGAATACGTACAAATTAGATTTTTAGATTCATTTAATTTCTTAGGCACTAGTTTAGATAAGCTATCAAAAACTATGCAAATTGATGATTTTATTAGCTTGCGTTTTCATTTCCCTATAAATGATCAGTTTCATTTACTTACCCGTAAAGGCATTTATCCTTACGATTACATGAGCAATTGGAAATGCTATGAAGAAAAAACGTTACCAGCAAAAAAAATATTTTTCAACTCTTTAAGTAATGAACATATTTCACAGGAGGACTATAACCACGCTAAATCGGTATGGTGCAAATTTAACATAAAGACAATGGGTGAATATAATGACTTATATTTAAAGACTGACGTACTATTACTTACGGATATATTTCAAAAATTTCGAAAAACTTGTAAGTTGCATTATAAGCTCGACCCTGCGTTTTATATTACTGCACCTAGTTTATCGTTTGATGCAATGCTTTTAAAGACAGGAGTTAAATTAGAACTCATAACAGACCTATCTATTGTGCGAATGATTCAAAGCGGTATTAGGGGAGGTTTATGTATGTGTTCCCATCGCTATGCAAAAGCTAATAATCAATATATGTCATCGTGTGATCGAACGAAACCACGGAGTTTTATAAGTTATATAGACTGTAACAATCTTTACGGCTATAGTATGTGTCAGTATTTACCTCACTCAGGTTTCCGATTTTTAAATCAACATGAAATAGATCAGTTAGACATAGAAAATATTGGAGATAATGCAGAATGGGGTTTTATACTAGAAGTAGATCTCTTGTACCCTGAAACGTTACATATTTTACACAACGACTTACCTTTTTGTGCGGAAAAATGCATACCGCCAGGGGGCAGAACCGAAAAACTTATTTCAAATCTTTACAATAAGTATAACTATGTGATTCATTATGTGCACTTAAAGAAATGTCTTGAACATGGTTTATTATTACGTAAAATACATAGAGTCATTACGTTTAGACAAAGTGCATATTTAAAGGAATATATCGAATTAAATACAAAATTACGACAAAACGCAAAAAGTGTCTTTGAACAGGATTTCTTTAAGTTACTAAACAATAGCGTTTTTGGAAAAACTTTAGAAAATACTGAAAAAAGAGTGACTGTTCATTTAGTGAACTCATGGAATAGTAGTAATATAATAATAGTAATAATAATATTTATTTATTTATAATAATAATATTTATTTATTTGACCAAATATATGTTACAGTGTAGAATTTTAAACTAGATCTTATAAATAACACAGTTCCAAAAATACTTAAACTACACTTATGTTAAACTAAAATTAATATAACATTTTTAGAGTACATATAGTATGATATGGTTCATAAAGTATTAATTGCTGCCAGCCTGAACTAGGGTAAACCTGTGTTTCAGGTGATCGCTTAAGGTAAATATTCAAGTAGGTCATTTAAAATTAAAGTAAAATAATAATTAAAGACTACATAGTATTCGTTTACAAAATAATACGAGTTACAAAAAAGTCTATCAGCAAAGGAAAATATCTATTAATAATGTTGTCAGTCTTACTTAACAATTTCTAGTATTTTTTCTGTGTCTGCGTAATTCAATTTCCCTAAATATTGGGTTAACATGAGCATACATTTTTTATTATTTAAACAATATATATTAAGTTTTTTATTGATTCTATTGTATAAAAAAGGTCCCAAAAATAAATAAAACCTGTTGACAAATGCATGATTAGCTTGAGGTCTACTACAGACTATGTCCTTCCTTCTCTTGTCTGTTGCTAATGGGATAAAAGGGAGATCAGTGTGCTGTTTTAAAATGGTGTGCAATAAAAATAATTGTCGGATTGTTAGTACGTTGCATTCCCTATATAGCAGGTCAGTAGGAAATAGAAAAGGTCGGAAAGTTGCTACTTTAAGAATTGCTCTCTGAGCGCGTTCTAAAGGCAGCAAAATTGACTTTGCTGCACCACCCCAGGAAGTTATGCAATAAGTAAGTAAAGATTGACACAACGACAAATACACTTGCTTTATTAATGCATAATCTGCTATATTGCGAAGATTCTTAAATAAATATATTAATTTACGTACTCTGGAACATAATAAATCAATGTGTTTGCGGAAATTCAAATTCGTGTCAAGAGTTATACCTAAGTATTTGATGTCGTTAGTATTTGCTAAAGCAGGGCAGGTACAAGCGATGTCAGCGATTATTTTACAGCTGTGTGCATATATGTTTGGATTAAAAATGGGTATGTTTGTGTTTCTCATTGTAAAAAGAATGTATTTGGTTTTATCTGCGTTTAGGGTTAGTAAGTTTTTGTGTAGCCAGTTAGTTACCATATCAAAACCCGTCTGAGCGTGCTCGAAAACCTCCTGCCGGGTATTTGCCGTAAATAATAAAGCGGTGTCATCCGCATAAGATATTATAAGACCATTTGGAATTTTTAAGCTGCAGAGGTCATTAATATAAACCAGGAATAAAGTGCAGCCTAGAATACTACCTTGAGGGAATCCATAGCCAGTATTCTGAACTTCAGAACTTAAGTATTGACCAATTTTAACATATTGTAAGCGATCAGAAAGGTAGTCAGTAAAAAGGCGGAGTTGTGTTCCTCTTATCCCAAGTGCTTCAAGCTTGCGCAAAAGTATGGAACAAGATATGCTATCAAAAGCTTTGGCGAGGTCTAGAAATATCCCTATGGTGGGTTTACCCCGGTCCAGGTTGCTAGTTATATAGTTTGTTAATTGATGAAGTGCTTGATTAGTAGATCTTTTTTGCCTAAAGCCATATTGGTTCTGTGAAAGTATTTTGTTGTCTTCAAGATATTTGATTAACCTATTGTTTATGATTTTTTCCAAAATTTTTGAAAGTCCTGATAATACTGAGATGGGCCTATAGTCATTTACACATTTTCTATCTCCTGATTTAAATATAGGGGTCACCACTGCTTTTTTAAGGGATCTGGGGAATACACCTTCATCTAAACATAATTGAAATATATAGGTTAACGGGGGAGCAAGTAAATGTTTGAGGCTTTTCAAAATAGTATTGGAAATATTATCCCATCCTACAGCACAATTGTGCTTTAATCCAGAAATAATGCTTAACACTTCATCTATATCCGTATTTAGCAAAACAAAGGAGTTCACCGTAGAGGCAGTCATTAACTTATTTAAGTCGATACTGCTTGTCCGCAAGGTTTTTTCTGCAAGGGTTTTACCCACGTTTGCAAAAAAGTTATTGACTTTGTTAATTGCTTCGGATGGGCATGTTTCGCTAAGTAACAAATCTACAGGAGGTTCTGAGGTTTTTGACTGGAATGCATTTTTTTTAATTAATTTCCAAACAAGCTTGCTATTATTACCGGCCTTTTGTAATTCATTCCTATCGTATTGAGTCTTCAATTTTTTTAAAAGGTTATTGCAGTAGTTCCTATACCTTTTATAAGATATGGAAGTAACTGAATTGTCGGGTTCTAATTTCGATTTTTTATGAAGTTTGTCTCGATGTCTAATGCAACGTACGAGTCCCGGTGTTATCCAAGGTTTTAAATTTCTATGTTTTCTAGGTATCATAGTATTCGTAGTATTTTTTATAATTGTTTTTTGCAATAGGTTAATAAAATAGTCTAAAGCAACATTTGCATCGCTCGCATTATAAACTGGTTCAAAGGTATTATGTTTACTTAAATCGCGTTCAAGGTTTTTCATATTGACTTTATTATAGCTTTGCTTGCAGTTTTTTCTCGGCAAGGATAATTTTATTGTTAGTAAAATAGTTTGATGATCGGTAATAGTGGAGTTAGTAACCAATGTGAGTGAAGGTTTATTAGTTTTTATAATAAAATGATCTAGACAGGAACCACTTTGATGGGTGGGGTAGTTGTGCGCAGGTAATAGTCCGTGAAAAGAACAAATGTTCAAATAGTTATGTGCGTTAGTGTCGGTGCTCCCAGTAGCAATGTTAATGTTAATGTCGCCAGTTAAGATTATATTTTTATATGATGATAGGGTTTTTAAATGCATTTCAAGCGATTCTAAAAATAGTTCAATGTTTTGAGAGGGAGGTCTATATACAGCTATAATTACTGTATCGGGGTTTATTCGAATTAATAAACAATTACATCCCTGTAAAATAGGTTCTTCTACAGTTACATTTAAGGTTCTCTTTATATAAATTACTAAACCATCATTTTGGTTTAAAAATATATCGGATTTGTGCATTATATAACCATCAATAGAAGGTAAATGGGATTGTTTGTTAGTAAGCCAACATTCTGTTAGAACGATGATGTCACTACTTATGTCAAGAGTATGGAGCAATACCTGAAAGCCATTCATGTTTTTGTTTATGCTGCGAATATTTTGAGTGATTAATGTAAGAAAAGATTCGGAAGTCGGCAGATATTGTTTACAGTCTTCGACCTCGCAATATTTAGCTTCAGACACAGAGAAATTATCTAGGTCATCGATAAACTGATTAGTCATAATTAAAATAAAATATAAACTAGTTTAAGTGCTTACTTTATAAATAAACGCCGGCGCTCTTAGGCGCCCTCATAGTCTATGGAATGAATGTAACTGTCCTCCGCGTATTTCCGTGCCGGGCAAGTAGCATCACCAGTCTGGTGATCACTTTTACGCTTAAAACGTTTGCACGTCGCACAAGTGGGCGGTGTAGACTTGTTAGTGCATTCCTTAAAGGAATGTCCCAGCTCTCCACAGTGGTTACAGGTAGGGCTAGACTCTCGGCAGTACTTGGCTGCATGTCCAAACTGCTGGCAGTTAAAGCACCTAGTCACCAGCGTAAAATCTCTTACTGGGTAGGACGTCCAATCAATATAAACTCTGCCTTGGATTATGAGCGCTTTTCTAACGTTGGCTGGTACCTCCAGTATAAAGTTACAGGTAGGAAGGCCTTTCTTACCCGATTTATGGCTTAGTTTGACAGTGCTCATAAACGATTCACGAGAGGAGTTAGGGAATTTGTCAGCTAAATTCTGCTCGTATATGCATTCAAATACTTCTTTTTCGGTTAGGGCTGCTGGTACACCTACGACAGTGATCCTAGGACGGCGTTTTTTAGGTTCTTCTACAGTGAGGCCTGATGAAGCTAACTTTTCAAGGTTACGAAGCTTCTCAATATCTCCCTTGGTCTCAGTGCTAATGAGGACACCGCCATTTCGGACCTTTCTGAAGCCACGGACATGCAGTTTGAGCTCCTCTGGCGAAATAATTTTTTGTACGAGGGTCTTGGTTTCGTCACTCGTTTTTGTTTTGTCGCTAGGGTAAATAGTGACTGAGCTCAAGTTACTAGGGCGGATAAACTTGTCGGCACCTTTTTTTACCATATCGGCAAACGAATTATTCTGTTGTGGTTTCAGGTTTTCTACCACAGCTTCCTTGAATAGCCGAAAAGATTGCGCTACGTCTTGCTGTTCTTGCAGGTGCTGAATTGTATTATGCGCTAGTATAGTTTTCTGTTTTAAGGACTGGTACAAAACTGCCATCTGCGAGGTTCCAGATCCGATCTTACGGCAAATATTTGTTACACGGAGCTTCTGCTCCGAGTTCATTTTCCCCTCTGTAACTATGGCGCATGCCTCATTTAACAGAGCTTCAATGCTGGAGATCCATCTCTGAATCTCTGGAGTAGATATTACCTCACTAGGTAAATCGTTACTCCTAGGCACAGGATCTTCAATTATGGGCTGAGGCTGAGGTGTTGGGGTCGGTGGAGGACTACGTTGCAGAAGCTGGCTCCGGCCAAACGGGCTTGATCCTGGGTTAGACATAGTCACACAGATTCACAATACAGTCAATATGATTTAGTTCAGACCTGTAGTTTACCACAGTAGGCATGAATCACACGCGACATACTTAGCACAGCAAAGTACTTACGCCGCAAGAAATTATTTATTTGTAATTATTATTTGTCATTAAGCGGCTTTTAACAACAACAAAAAACACGTCTACTTTGTCAAGCGATCACGAATATGAATCATAAAACCAAAAAATATATCTGTGCTGAAAGACTCATAAGCAATCCATATTTTCATAGTGCTTCAGTTTTATCGGAAAACTTAGTAGCAATACAAATGAAACCCGATCATTTAATATTAGATAAACCAATATTCATAGGCTTTACTGTTTTAGAACTATCTAAATCACACATGTATCATTTTCATTATAATATAGTTAAACCTTTTTACGGCAACAGAGTACAATTATGCTATACAGACACGGATTCTTTTGTATATATTATACACACGGATGATTTCTATAAAGATATTAAATATAAGTTTTTACAGTACTTTGATACTAACTACTAACTTAGTTGCTAAACTACAACATCAATAATGAATTTATGATACCGCAAATTAATAAAAAAGTCCCTGGATTGTTTAAAGATGAAATGGGTGGCGAACTGATTACTGAATTTGTTGGTTTGAGGTCAAAGTTATATTCAATAAAAACGATGAACAAGGTCATTAAAAAAGCAAAAGGAATTAAGTCTTGTGTGGTACGTGACTTAACTATTGATGATTATATTTAACTATTTATTTACTAGAAAAATAACGTAATACATTATTACAAATTAAGTTCTGTGGCTACATTTCGGTAAAGTAATAATACTGTTAAATATATCAGAAAAAAAATCTGGTTAATGCGATTACAGGTTTATTATCGTAAATATTGTGGTAGTCATTTTCGGTAATGCACTGTTACAGTTATCATCCCGGTAAAAATTCATACCTTACTATACGTATTGGCGGCACTTGGCGGGAACTTGCTCGCGCTCGGCGAGTCAAGGACGCGTTTCTACATTTAAATAAATAAAAATAAATGCGGACAACATCACATACATTGCTCTGAACCCAAAATAAGTAGCTGAAGCACTTGTGTTATGGAATTCAGAAACAACGAAGGTACCACAAACACCCAGACCCGGGACAATGTAGAAAACTTGGTTTCTATATTGACCCGTCCGGGGATCGAACTTCACGTTCACTCAAGCAACTATTAAACATATTATTGTTAAAAGACAGTAAAAAAGACATAATAATAGGAGGAGACTTTAATATTAATATCTTAGAAAATTCCCAAACAACTTTATCTCTATTAAACCTAATGAAAAGCTTCAACTTCCACCAACAAGTTAAAGAACCAACCAGAATAACAAGTACATGTGCCACCTGTATTGACTTAATCTTCACAAACTTTGACGTGAAGAATATCAAAATAACTGTTAATGAATATGGAATCTCAGACCATAAAGGTATACTACTCAGTAAATATAATATGTTATCTATTGATAGGAAAACCTGGTACATAAATAAAAGAATATTTAACGAAACAAATACACTAAATTTTAAAACAGAACTAGGAATAATAGACTGGGAAACAATTATCACTAAAAACAATAACGTAAACACTAACTACGAATCATTCCACAATACAATAAATAATATATTAAACAAATGTCTTCCTAAAACGCGAATAAAAATAAAGAATAAACGTAAAACCACATGGTTAACATCCGGACTAAAATCATCCTGCAAACAAAAACGTCTACTAAAAATATTCATAACACTAAACGACAACCCTACTCTAAAAAGCTATTACAAAAAATATGAAAACATTCTAAAAAAATGCGTAAATAAATAAAAAAGACTACATTATATACAAATAATTAAAAAAAGTGATAACGTGTCAAAAACAATGTGGCAAATCATAAAAGAACGTACAAATAAAACAACGAAAAAGATAAGAAATAATATTAAACTAAAAGTTCAAAATAAAGTTACAGATGAGCCTAACATAATAGCAAATTCATTTAATGACTTCTTTGTTAAGGTCGGAGGTACACCTGGCGACCAAGCAGGGCGCCCAGTCCTAACGCGCTTGGAGAACTCCATATACTTGGAACCAGTTGACCCTCTTGAAATCTTCTCCATAATCACAAACCTTAAAAACAAACAGAGTTTCGGTCACGACGAACTCCCTCCCACACTCATAAAAAAATGTGCCGAACAACTCGTGCTGCCACTGGTGTATCTGATAAACCAATCATTTTCAGAAGGTGTCTTCCCGGACTTACTTAAAATATCCATCATAAAACCAATACACAAAAAAGGCGACGTAACCGACTGCACAAATTACCGTCCAATAGCCCTTCTGCCAACCTTCTCAAAAATAATAGAAACCGCAATCTCAAAACGCCTTTATTCATTCTGCGAGAAATTTAACATCTTTGATGAAAATCAAAACGGTTTCAGAAAGAACAGATCTACCACCTATGCAGTATACCGATACATCCAACAAGCTCTCAATTACATAAATGACAGAAAATATGCTATAGGTATTCTGCTTGATATGAGTAAAGCTTACGACAGGGTTTCGTATAACATCTTGCTGAATAAACTGGAAGGCATTGGAGTTCGAGGTGTTGCCTATGATTGGTTTTCCTCTTATCTCAACTCTCGCACACAATATGTTGAAATTGAACACCTTAATTCACAAACCGGTGAAATATCACATGTCCGTTCAAAAAAGAATGATATAAAAAGCTCCATCCCACAGGGCAGTGTACTAGGCTGTATATTGTTCCTGTTATATATTAACGACCTTCCAAAAATCATAAATTCAAACAGTATCCTATTTGCGGACGATATATCAGTAATATTTCCATGTGAAAACACATTAGATTTAAGCTCTAAAATTAATAAAACTCTTTCTGAAATTGTAATGTGGCTCGAAGACCATAACCTTAAAGTTAACTTTACTAAAACCAAAATTATGCAGTTTAAACCATACCAAAAACGTCCACTAGTAATCAACTATACCCACCATAACACAACAATAGAATGCGTTGATTCTTTTAAACTATTAGGCCTACACATAGACACTAACCTAAATTGGAAATCCCACATCCATAACATAAGCGGGAGACTATCCAGGTTCACATATGCTTTACTCCAATTAAAAAAAACTACAGACCTAAAATCAGCAACTGTTGCTTACTATGCATATGCACACTCCTGGCTTGTGTATGGAATTATACTATGGGGTAACAGCACAGACGCAGATGTTCTATTCAAATTGCAGAAGAAATGTGTAAGAATCCTCGCAAACATCGACGGAATGGATAGCTGCAGGCCACACTTCATTGAACTTGGCATACTAACATTACCATCTATGTACATCTTTGAAATCTGTCTATTTGTCAAAAAACATATATCCATCTATTTTCCTTAAAGAAAGACCATTACTCACAACCTCGTAACTTAAGAAATAAAAATTCACTCGCTCTACCGACATCAAAGTTATCCATATTTCATTCTGGGCCATATGTAATGTGTATTAAAATATATAATAAAATACCACAACAACTAAAAGAAACCTCCAGCTTCAATATATTCAAGAATAAATTAAAAAAATACTTGACCAAAAAATGTTACTACAGTATAAAAGAGTTTTTCGAGGACAGAACTAAACTGTAAGAGTGTGAATTATAAAAATTTGTTTAAATATAATATGTTGAGTATATAAATATAATGATAAAATAATAATAATAAATATATATATAAATATAATAATACATATAAATGACATATATACGTACAATAATAGATTGATTAAATAGTAAGTAATTAATTTAAGGTAATTAATTAATATAATAAATTATAAAGTAATTAATTTTAAGTAATTTTATATTAAAATTGTGTTGCTGCGCCCTAACAGGGTATCATGTATGTACTTTTACCTTTTATAACATCCTATGTATCTACTCATGATCGCAATAAATATTTGAAGTTTGAAGTTTGAAGTTTGAACCCGGGACCTCAGAACTAGCGACACCTTGAAACCGGTGCGTACGCCACTCGACCACGGAGTTCGTCATTGTAATGCACATGGAACGCACATTACGCACACTAATAGATGATCAAACGCATTATTTACCATGGCAGCTTTCTCGCGTCGCTTGGCAACTAAACTCTTTCAGATCCAAAACTAAACGAAGTATTAGTGTCACACTGTCTTTGTTCTCCTGTCAAACTTCATTCCTTTAGAGTCTCGTAGGTTATCTCAATTTTACCAAGGGTGGGATGGGTAGGGAACATATATCGAGAACGAGGCACTTCGTATAATAATGATCGAACATCAGGTAAGTTCGTTTGATCATCTATTATACACTCCATGCCTCGTTCCTTCTCGATATATGTTATTTACCATGCAGATGTTCAAGAGATGGTAAAGTTGAGATAAAACTTAAGATAAATAAGTAGGCATGTCCTATACATAAATACATACTATGCACTTGTGCAGTCAACTCTTTCTAGTTAGATGCAATCATTTAAATAAACTAAACTTGAGTTGTTCTGTTTTGACTTATCCTGAACAAGTTCAATCAACAATCGTAGTCACACTATGTTACAAAATAACCAGTATTATTTATAGAATAACAATCAATGTCTTAAGACACCTCATAGCAATCCTAAGAACAATAGTATTAAGTTTAAATTATTCTGCATTAAGCGCAACAAAACCTGGCCAAACTCTAATAGAAAATTACAAATCTTGCTAATGCTATTTAATATATTTATCCAGCAGTCTGTGTAATTACATCTAGCAGTACAAAATCTTTTTGTCTTAACCATAGGTGCAGAAGCATGGCGGGTACTATATGCCCTGAAAAAAAACATAAGTATCAATACCGCCTACTAAAACAGTAGCTACTTTCTAATCCATCTTCTACTAGTGACTGAAGACAAAAAAAACAATTTAACTATGTGTGAATTTAATCGTTCTTAATTAAAAAATGTGATATATGGTGTTTTCTATCTTAACTTGTTTCAGTTGTTGCGCTGCATAGGTATATAAATTATTTAATTAAGTATTCTATCTCTAAAATCTTTAGTAAAAATTAGGCTGAGAAAATCTCAATTTATCCAAAAATGCTACCTAAGTAAAGAATGGCTGCGTACAGCCCGTTGCCAGGTTTTTAAAGTTATCAGTAATGATAATATTGACGCAATCTTCACTCAACTTCACTTAACCCATATTCAGTCATCTATTTATTTTAATAAACATAAGTACACTATATTTTAATGAAAGAAGTTTGTGCCCGCTGTGCTGTGCTTAGTGTAAGCAAAAAACCATCCAATTCTTGGTGAGACTACCAAGACTCTCCATTTCCCTGTCCAAGTCTGTAAAGACTCGCGTCTTTAAATATGATTTTGATTTATAAATGAATTATTTATGAAATTTTTAATTCAGAATATGCCTCCATATTCTGAATTAAATATTTCAAATTAATTCCAAACCAAACGACGTTGGCGAAAACCTAAGCCAGATGCTTTGATAGAAGATACTGTATTGGAACGTCCTTATCATCAACCTCTTCCTATAAGAAAGGCATTTTTCATTTAAATTCTTTGTGCAATTTTATGAGTCTTTGATTTTTGTAGAAAATTGTAATGATCACCGCGATAATAATGAGACCAATGATGATAATACTGATTAGTTATTAATGTTTTTACTTGGCTACTTTTTATATTTTGACTGATTGTAATTGTGATTTCTATGAGTACTTTGTTCCTAATAAATATTATAATTTTAATACATTTTATGAGTTTTCTTTAATTATTCTCTCGAAGATACCGATAGCAAAATTATTTTACATACTCAGCTTTTAATGATTACGAAAATATGACGACCAAAAATTTCCTATAAAATACGGGTTATATTACTTTACCTTCTTATGGTTATTTGTAATTTTACCATAATAAGTCGATAACTGAAGATTACAATATCTCTCTGTAATGAAAAAACACGTTGAATAATCCAGTAAAGCACTATTATGCCAAAGATTTTTAAGAAAGTTACAATAATAATTTGGTAAGTAAACAGTACTGGAATAATATTGATAAGTCAGGATCGTAAGATATCAGTACCCTAAAAATTGTTTGAAACCATTTTCGGTAATATGTATTTTGGTGAATAACTAATTCTGTGTATATCTAATAGTTACACTTAATACTTTAAACTGTTCGGGTAAAAATTAGCTTTTCCGTCATATAACAATGTTTTCATTATTCCCCTTTGTTAAAGAGATATACTCGAAAAACACTAAATCATTTTTTCTGTAAAATTAGATTTTTGCGATTACCGGTTTATTCCCCGGGGACGTCGATATCTGTGCTGAAAGACTCATAAGCAATCCATATTTTCATAGTGCTTCAGTTTTATCGGAAAACTTAGTAGCAATACAAATGAAACCCGATCATTTAATATTAGATAAACCAATATTCATAGGCTTTACTGTTTTAGAACTATCTAAATCACACATGTATCATTTTCATTATAATATAGTTAAACCTTTTTACGGCAACAGAGTACAATTATGCTATACAGACACGGATTCTTTTGTATATATTATATACACGGATGATTTCTATAAAGATATTAAATATAAGTTTTTACAGTACTTTGATACTAACTACTAACTTAGTTGCTAAACTACAACATTAATAATGAATTTATGATACCGCAAATTAATAAAAAAGTCCCTGGATTGTTTAAAGATGAAATGGGTGGCGAACTGATTACTGAATTTGTTGGTTTGAGGTCAAAGTTATATTCAATAAAAACGATGAACAAGGTCATTAAAAAAGCAAAAGGAATTAAGTCTTGTGTGGTACGTGACTTAACTATTGATGATTATCAGCACATCAGCATGTGTTATTTAATAGAGACATAATCCATCGAAAAAATATCTTATTCAAATCAATTAAGCATGAAATATTTACACAAAGTGTAAATAAAATAGCACTATCAAGTAACGATGATAAACGTTTAATATCCAAATGCAATGTTGCAACCCGAGCATGGGGGCATTCTTCTATTTTAAAAGGTAATTTGAGTTGATGTTTGTTTCATTGTTTTATTATATAACGTGTAAGTATAATGTAATTTGTATTTTTAAGATATTTAAAAAATATAATTTTATAGAAAAAAAATATATATATATATGTATATATATAAGTATGTAAATATATATGTATATATATATATGTATATGTATTTCTAATAAAATACTTATGTTTATAAAATAAGATTAAAGGTATATATAAATTAAAGTAAGTTTAGTTAATAAATGCATATAAATAAAGAATATTTGTTGAGTACCAACTTGTTTTATTTAACTATCTAAGCTAAATATATAATCTTTTACTTAAAGTGTTTTATTTTCCTTAACAATTCTTTTATAACATTCGTGATTGCAATGATTCGATATTATAGGTATTATTCATACACTGTGTACATGTTTGTGTAAATGATGACAGTTCATTGCTCTTTACTGTATGAAATATTGTGCAAGACTGCAGTTTATAATTAAGACTAATACCTTTTTATTATATAGAGCTCTAAGTCTATTTACAAAAGAGTGGTTTTCAAACAACTAATCTACAGACCTAATTAAATGCAAAGCTAACAATTTTAGCGTCTTATATAAAGTTGATTGTTGGTTTCGTTTTTATTATTTACGGAATATTACTATCATTTAGTATCTAGTGGTTTTACAATATTATACATAATCATATCAACGGTAAGTAAGACATTTTAATCTAACGTACTTGTGAATTATGTATGTGCACATCAGTATTGAAATGATTTTTTGTGTATCTTCTTGTTTCAGATATCTGACTCAGAAATTGTGTTTAGCCAGTATGCTCAGGATCCTTACGAAGGATTCTCTGAGCTGTGTCGCAGTGAACCGGCACTCAAACCGAAAGAGAAAAAACAAAAACAGCGTCGCAGAGAAACGGTAAAAAAACAGAATGCCACGAAATCTTTTGTTGTCAGCCGATTACAACGACGAGGTCTTAAGTTAATCAAAATTTCTGTTATCGATCTCTGCAACAACAATAATTCTCAAACCAGTGACAGTGAAAGTGAAAATGAGAATGTTGTGATAAGCGCTCAGTACATTGTAAGGGTTACATATTAAAAGATCAAAACTTTCTCGAGCAAATTTCAAAAGAACAATAAACGAGTTAACAAAATTTAAATGACCAAATGTTTTATTTAGAAAAATTTTAGAATCCCAATGTATGTGACATCAAATGAACGACTGATCAAAAGTTGCTAGATGTAATTTTAAAATATCAAATCATAACTAATCAAATTACATAATCACAAATTGTACCGATGATGTGTACCGATGGATTAAATCCCAAAGAGCGGTACGCAAGCTAGATGAAGCATGCAAGCAAGCATGCAACATGCAGGTTTCTGTCACGGCTCCGGCGCTGCGGGCCTCCGGCGGCCCCACGCGCGCTAATCGTCGCAAACGGCTTTCGCTCACCACCGCAGCTTCGGCTCACTGGCCGGCTTCACCGGCCAGCCTCAGCTGCGGCGGCTCGCTCGCAGCCGCTTGCTCCTCAGCCCGCGGGCCGCCTCGCCCCTCCGCGCCTACGCGACTCTAAATAACACTCTAGGGGTAGGGCAGACAAGACTACGTGAAGTCGGTTTTGCAGCGATTCGGTTCTGTCACTAACTTTTGTAACACAACATGTAGAATTTTTAACCAACAATGTTATGTATATAAATTACGCATTAGTATAACGCCTATATTATTTGTATTAGCAAACCGGTCATGTTGTGCAAAGGCTTTCTGTTCTATTATAATTATATATCTAATTAATTCGCTAATATTAATATTATTTTTACCTTTTTCAGTTAATCCATTTGATAATTAATAATTTATCCAGTAGTCCATTTGACCTTTAAACGATTTGGTCAAGAGTGTAAAAAATAATTCAAACATTGATATTCCAGACTTTGGTCAGCTGAACTTTTGATCAAATGACCATCGTTATTTTAAACTTTGTTGATTTGTACGTTGTTCTTTTGAAATTTGCTCAAGAAAGTTTTGATTTTTTAATATGTAACCATTGTAAGGGACGCCATGGACAGTGTTATGGATGAAACAGAATCCTTAGTTAAGAAGATTTCTAAATCTTTAATAGACAGTGATTTTTGATAATATAGATCTAGTGCAGTTTTTCATTATTCTATTTTTCATTTCTTTGTTGTTATATTGTTTATTCGTTTAATTTATATTTCTTTTGTATTTACGATGTATAATTTGAAATAAAAATACAATTTTACTATAAAAGTTAGTTTTATTTTAAAATCTTAATCTAAAACAATACACTTTATTACCACTCCAAATACTTTTTCAAACATAACACATTTTTTAGAGCACATTGTTTTGAGTGTACACTACAATTAAAATTAGTTTTTTCGTTACAGTATATCTTATGCATTTCAAGCATATTTGAACACTGATCTTGACTAAGATCTAACACTTTACAATTTTTGCAAATGTCTTTTATCCACTTCACCTTCTCCAAACCTTTGACTAAAATAGTTTTGTTTTCTAGATAGGGAACGGTTATGCGATAAAATTCTCTGTAGTCAATATATCCTTCATTCCAACGAATACCTCTGTTCTTTTCCAACCACTTTACCTGTCTTTTTTCATCAGTAGTTAAATATTTAAATAAATATGGAGGCTTCACAAAGAACAATTGTGTATAATCACGAGTAGCGAACGCTAATTCCTTTACTATAAAATTGTTGCATAGATCTTTGAAACCTTGAACATCTAATATGATGGTATCCTGAGTCATGATATTTTTTCACAGTATTACTCAATGGTTTATATTCAATTATACAATCGTTTAATATAAGACAGTAGGCGGCAGTTTGATCAGGTATGTCAGAATCACTTTCAATTTCCACTCTAACGTCCACAACCGGACCTGTCTTCAAATTATCTGGTTGTCTGGAGCAGTCGACAACAAATAAAGGTGCTAAGTCTTTAAATTGCTTCTCACTTAACAAGGGCTCTGGACGACGTCCATAATATGACTGTTGAAATTTAACATATTGTTCGTATAATAAAGCAATTTTATTATTTGCGAAATTCGCGTTTAGGTTCTCATATGGGAAGTATGTTGAATTAAGATACACTCTAACGCTGCGAAGATGACAGTGATCAAACTGAGACATGTCAGAACTTGAATTATTTTTTCTATTTGTCTGTAGACCAACAATAATATATCTTGGTTTTTCTATTTGAGAGGAAGTTTTAATCGCCCAAGTATGTTTTGTAGTTTTAGGTAAAGCTGGATATTCATACAAATCCCAATTTCTAAATATCACTTGAAGCGGTCGATCTCTTTCCAACAGTTTCAAGAAATTAATTTTTTCCTTATCTGATATTTTGATATGTGGAACACGCCAAATAATTTTGTTTATTTGAATGTCTTCTATAATTTCGCCGGTATTGAGTTTTACAGCATTCAAGTTTGTGTTACTTCTTAATAGTATTAGTTCATGTCTACAATTTATCACAACTTTTTTGAAGTCTTCTGCAAAACCCATAATGTTACAAAGTGGTATAGAAGCAGAAAAGTTTCCTCCATTAATATTTTTTATACCATCAATATTCCATCCCCAAGAATTAGCTATCTTTGATTCACTTTCATTCATCGATATTAAAGATTTCATGGTGGTAGTTACGCCAGCATTCTTTATTTTGTCTATTTCCACTCCATTAAGCTCGTATCTTATATCTTGAAACAAGTACAGTAAAGCATTATTTGTAAACTGAACGGTAGCAGCAGGATCCTTAGAATCTTTTTTTCTAACGATAAGAGTTCCTTCCAAATACAAGGTGCTTGCTGATGGTAGTACATATAGATCCTGTTGATTGATGGGTATGCGGATTTCATCATTTCTATTAAAACTAGTTACGTAGGGTTTATAAGAATGATATTCAACGCCTTCTACACTATTATCGTAAGAGGGAGTCGATAAAACGTCTAAAATATTCATTTTAATAAGCCGATTGCTTTTAAGAATGCCTTATTGTCTTTCGTTAATTTTATTTTCTTCTTAGAGCAAGCTCTTGTATGTTTGATTCCTTGATTCCAACTGACGTGTTTAGTATGTTGATGCTCATATTTATTATAGTCAATCATTTCTTCTTCTAAGATGTAAATACAACTGTACTTCTTCACCACGTAAATTGATTAAATGATTATTTATATCTAAAAGTCTAATATTTATGCAGCTTATGTTGCTCTGGTTAATGGGAAAGTAAATAGCGTTTTTGGGTATTTCTATAATCCGACATCCAGGAGGCACGCTTAGTGCAAATTCGTGAATAATATGACTTGATTCACCGTTTATGTATGAGCCGCTTACAATATCACATTCAACCCTGATCACGGTCGTTGGTAAAATGTTTACTGGAAACTGTGACACATGCCATTTATTCGCTTCCAAAATTTGTTTTTCGAACCCCAACAACCTTCGAAAAGTATTTTGCTTCATAAAATTTATATCTTTTGTACAGTACAAAGTAGCTTTCAATGTGTTGTTATTACACTGTAGTTTGATTGATGCATCCCTTAATTCAGATTTTAAGTAATCATTAATATCTTGTAATTCATAAGTTCCTTCAGGTACTTCAATAACACCGTTAGATCCATAGAATAACTTGTTGTTCGTTTTATCAATATTTGGAATGGAGTTAAATGTTGAAATGTGTAATAAAGCACGTTCATACTGTCCATCTAATTGCAAGGTGTTAGGATAGTAAGTGGATAAACTTGATGAATTTCCTGTTATTGACAAAGTGAGTGACATCTTGCGAATGGTGAGAAAAAAAGAAAGTTATATATTTTATATGTTTTTATTCCAAAAATTCCTTAAATATTCCAAGCATAAGTGACCACAATTAACTGTATTGAATGACTGATATCTAGTATAGTTGTAAAAAACATTACAATTCTTAAAATAACGCATCATTTCCTTAGGGGGTTTCAAATCACCAAAACTATCAAAATATTCACAATAGTCATATACTTTAACATAAGCCACCCAGTGCGTCCCCTCGTTCCTAGACTCGTCCAAATTAACAATACCACATTCGATATCTTTTGATGCACTTGGTAATTGATCTCTCATAAAAACTCCTCTGAAGTGAGGGATATCACATGCGTACTGTATTATGTCTATATTACTTAGGGCACGATTAGGCAGCTTAAATTTCAGTTTTTTGAAGATTTTATAAATATACCATGACCATTTCTGTGCGGTTTAATATATAACCCTTTGCCCAATGCTACACCCTCCATAGCTTTGTTATGTCGTTGTGTTTCTTGCAAATTTTTCTGAGCGGCTTTGTAATCATTAATGGTTTTTGCAATGCCTGCTGCACCCCCAGCTAAAGTGCCTAAAGCCGAAAGACCAGCAAAAATAGGGATCAAAGGTAAAATACCCCCCGTTTTTGGGATAGGTATCACACGTGGTATCCGAATTTTCTTATTGTTTGGAAATACTTTCATAGCTGCCGAATAAGCAGCGTCGATTAATGATTTACTATCATTGTGTTTTAATTTCTTGAGTTTAGATCTTATTTTAGATACACATTTCTTAAACGTTTTGATGCCAGCACCAGTTTTAAGTTTGGCTTTCATTACTTTACTCACTAACCATGAGCTAAGCTTTTCACCTTTGCCAGCATCTTTTGATTTAAGTCGTTGTTTTGCCATATTTAGAAGTTGTAAATCAGCTTTATGACGTTGAGATAGGTCTGTATGTTTTGCATAAGCTATGTCGTGTTGCATACAAGCGTCGTCTAACTTATTTACTCCTCGATCACCACGTAGTAAACGTTTTTGAAGTTTTGTGCCAGGTCCACAATAATTGTAACCAGGCAAATGAACTTCAAATGGTAAATTATTGATGATACTATTAACTAGTCCACCTCCTTGCATCACCAAAGTTGTAATGAAACAAATGTAACAAAACTTTCTATTTAATATAAACTTTAACCTAAAATTGCAGTTTTGTCGATCCAACTATTTTCTCCATTGTTTAGACCTAACCACTTCTCAAACAACTTATTTCCTTTCTTTTTTAAAACTTTTTCAATTAAGTAAACATCAGGATAGCTAGTCTTTTGCAATTCGTGTTCGTAGAAAGTTCCCAATATAGCTTGCTTTCGTTGATCTTCTAAGTGATACGTAACTGGAAATGTGTTTTTAATATTTTTTATCGTAAAAAGTTCAGTTGACCAATTAGGAGTATAACCTTTCTCGAAATGCTGTTTATATTTACTTATTCGAACGTAGTCACCTACTTTGAGCTTTGGCGTCCACTTTAGTGATGCATATTTGTATGTTTTTTTTTTATGTTATCTTTAATAAGAGGTTCGTTAGATTTATTTACATCTATCGGTTTAAATTGAATGGTACGATGCTTAGTATTATTATACGTTTTTAAGACAATCTCCAGTAGTCCTAACCAGTAATAACTACCATTTAAACTAAAATATTTATACAATTTATTTTTGATTGTTTTGATTAATCTTTCAACGATCGAAGCCTTTTTGGTAGAAAAAGTAGAGTAATGGTTTATATTGTATGTTTTCATAAGAGTTTTAAATGTGCTATTGTAAAATTCTGTTCCCAGGTCAGTTTGTAAATTAACAGGTTGACGATTACTGCTGTATAGTATAGATTCGAATGCGTTAGTTACACAAATTTTATTTTTTGATTTTATAGGCACAGTCCAGGCATATTTTGAGAAGCAGTCAATCACCACTAAGATGTAGTTAAACCCTCTATTATACTTTCTTAAATTTTGCATATCTATCAGATCCGCTTGCCATAAGTCATCTATTCCCTTCATAATAACAGGTCTTCGAACAAAATTTCGTCGTGCTTGTTTGTGTATTTCGTTAACTATTTGTTGTTTCGTCATTGCGAAGGTTTCTTGAGGAATTTATCAATTTCTGATTTAGTATAAAACTTGTCTTCCAAGTGAGACAAAACGTCTGAAATCTTTGCTTTTATATCGAGTTGAATATAATGTTGCAATTTTCCAATCAGTTTATTTAATTCTTTCTTGAGATTATCTTGGGAATGATCCACATAATCTTTATTAGCAACATCGTCTGCTTCTATGGGTGATCTTATTCCTCTTAATCTTGATGCTTTTAAATCGAACTCTCCGCTATCTGATTTTGTTAAGACATTATCATAACAATCAAAGAGTTCTGACAGACGCATTCTTTTGTGAATGTAGTGTCCGAATTTATCTACATTCATATTAAAAGTGTACTTTAGTCAAAGGTTAATAGTAAAATGATAAAAAAAATTCATCAATCAAAATGATTTATTTAAGTGTTTATAATTTTACTTTCACGCAATTCTTCAATGATAGATATAATTTCATTGTCTAATCCAGTGTTGCCAGCATCGCGGGATGCAATTAGTAATTTTAACCTCTCCACCAATTCATTTGGGTCGTCCCAATATACATAATCTACGTTTGTTTTCCAAGTTTTTATTAAAGGTAGTCCTTTCCCTTTGTGTTGTGTTTGGAGTTTGAAAAGAGGTTTTATAATTTGTAAATATTTATGTCCTTTGTTACTTTTTATTGGTTTACTTGGATCATAGTCCCGACGATGAGAATTGGTGTTTATTAACATTAATTTATAATTTTGCATATCAGTGTCTGAAACCAAACTTAAATCAACGTCTTTTTTTAACAGCAGCTGTTTTATACCAGGTGTATTTGGAAATTTGCGTCCAGCTAGTATAATATATTCATCATCGATTGTGATGCGAGCTGAACCTAACATTAATTTCCCGTTTTCTACTCTGACGCCAAACGGAACATCTGCTAATGCTTCTGATGATATTGACCAGGATGATGTATCACAACCTTGATTGCTTTCTACAAGTGATTGATATGAAGAATCACTATCGGTATCAGATTGAGATTCGACTGGATCGATGTTATTTTGTAAACCAACTTTGTTTTTTTACACGACTGCCCAAAAAGGAGTGTTATGTTTTCAGGGTTCATGTATGTATGTATGTATGTATGTATGTATGTATGTATGTTTGTGAGTTTCTTTATTCCACCATAACTTCTAAAAGGCTTGACCGATTTCAATGTTTGTGGTATCATTAGAAGCTTTGAGTTATCCCGAGTGAAATAGGCTATGTGGGCATTAAAAAATGGTCAAGTGTGAGTCGAAATCGCCTGCAAAGGGTACCGAACGATTTTTTTTTTGCACAATATTGGTCATTATATCACTAAAAGGTATGAAATAAAAAACTAATAATCAAAAAAATTAAAAAACACGCCTGCCATGACAAAAAAAGTGAACCTAAAAATTAAAAACAAGTCAAATATTTGCAGTCGGGGGACGGTTACTTGGTACAATTCATTACACCCCGACTGCAAATATTTGACTTGTTTTTAATTTTTAGGTTCACTTTTTTTGTCATGGCAGGCGTGTTTTTTAATTTTTTTGATTATTAGTTTTTTATTTGCATTATAGTTTCTTTGTATGGCACTTTAGTTTTTTCATCTTCTTCGGCATGCAGAGAATGATTATTAGCGTTAGCAATTAACTTAAGAGGTACAGTCACGGGCTTGAAAACTGTTTCCAATGCTTGCTTATTATCGATATCAATATTTCTCATCATTTTTACTTTTTTCTTTACAGCTTCTGCAGCATTCACAATTTGTCTTTTTATTGATTGTTCCATTGTGTTAACAAGATAGTGATCGAATGAGCTCTGTATGAAGAGTAACGATGTCATAAAAATACTCGACTTAAATATAAGTTGTTTTAATCAAACACCACAAAAGTGTCAAACTTATTCCTATAACATCCTTTATTTTTAGGACAATCTTTATTGATCACAACATAATTAAAAGGTTCTTTCCAAATTTCCGAACACATTTCTCGGAATTCTATCCAAGTCATGTCTGTGTTAACGTGCTCCTCATAAACATGTCTTAAATTGATATCATCTTGCTTAAAAAGTATGATCAGGTTTGCATTGTCTCTAACTAACTGCTTAGGAATTTTACTATATGTTTGATTCAGATAAAAGGCATCAATGTTCTTGTGTCTTCCCATAGCAAAGTAATCACGCATATTATTTTGATTTTCACAAGCAACATCATCAAAAATAATAATAGAATTTGGTTTTGCGTCCTGAACCCTTAGTACTTCTTCATTTCCCTGATATTTCTGAAGAGAAATAAGTGGTACAAGTTGTAAAACCTTTTCTAAAAAAAACGTATTTCGGTTGCTGCAGGGTTTTTGAATATACGTACACATTTTGAAATCTTAAACCATTTTCATGTAAAAGGAGACCAATTAGTAAATTTGTTTTTCCACAGTTGGAAGGCCCGCATATGATGCATCGAATTGAATTAGGCAATAATTCGCTATGACGAAAATCGGTCTTACAAACTTCCTCGCAGATTGTGTTAAAGCGCAGCGACTGTGGTTGTTTTACAAATTTCATGATTTGAGTGTATCGTAGTTTGAATGAGAATGAGTAATTAAACTGATCACATTAATATTTATTCGATCTATCCCATCGACTACAAGGTGAAATATCATATCACCGTATCTGTCGTATACAAGAGTGGGACAGAATGCACAAGTGCTAATTACCAGAAATATTATTGGGTATTCTGTCCCACGACGCGAATGCGCAAGCATGAGCGGATAAGTGGGACAGAATGCCCAATAATATACTACTCAGGTATTCATCATAGAACACCCGCAAGAAAAATAAAATTATCCCCACGCCACAAACTGCAACGACTAGAATTTGCCGAAAGATATATAAATTTTGATTTTTCGAATGTGATCTTTTCGGATGAAAAAACATTTAGATCATCTGAGCAGGGACGTATCCGACTTTGGAGAATAAATAACACACGTTACAAAGAAAACAATGTTATAGAAAACAGATCTAGCGGCCGAATATCTGTGGGTTTCTGGGGATGGATGTGCTCTAGTGGCCCTGGAGAGCTAATCGATATAGGAGGACGTTTAAACAGCGAGGGATATATAGAGATTTTAAATGACGTTTTGTTACCTACAGCGCAAGTCATGCTTCCTGATGTGAGACCTCTGAAATTCATTCACGATAATTGCTCCATTCATAAAGCTCGTGTTTGCAGAGTTTGGTTTAATGATAATCAGGCGCAAATTATTGAGATTCCTTTCCCACCCAAGAGCCCAGATCTCAATCCCATAGAAAACCTGTGGGGTCTGATGGTCCAATCATGGGATCCTGATACTCCCCGAACAAAGGAAAATATAAAAAATCACGCATTAAGCATCTGGGAAGACTTCAGGGGACGAGATACATGCCACAATATGGTGAATTCGATGCGTGAACGTCTCTAAGCGGTCATCGATGCTAATGGAGGGCACACACGATTTTGATGCTTTTATAGAATAACTTATAATAATGATGAGCCCTACTAATGGTTTCCATGTTTTGCTATTTATAGATATTAATGTGAATGAAAGTTAATTATAATAATGATTTTGATTTGATGACTGTTTATTAATTTTTAAAAAACAGTGACGTTAGTTTGAGTTGATATTATGCAATGGTATAAGATCAGCTCAATCGTTGATAACTCATGCAAATTGGAATTTTAATAAGGCAGACTTCGATCAAATGTATGGTTTGTTGGCTGCAATGGATTGGAGTGAGATTTACGATTCATGTGATCCCGATATAGTTTTAGATTTATTTTATAATAAGGTATATGATGTTTTTGACCAGTGTGTCCCTCCAAAAAGTAAGCATATTACTTCATCAAATAATAGATACGTTTATCCAGTTTGGTACACAGCTGAAATTATCAGGGCTATAAAAGTTAAATATTTATTACATAAAAAATATAAATTAAGTAAATCACATACTGACTATATGGAATTCGCACGTTATAGGGCGAGAGTGAAAACCGAGACTGCTCGCGCGCATGATCAGTACCGTAACCGAGTGCAAGGCCACCTGGCGAAGGATCCGCGAGCATTTTGGGGGTATATTAGGTCTAAGAAAGGTGACTCGAATCAGCGGAAGTTAATTAAGGATGGACGGGTACTATCGCAAGACGAGTGTGCCCATGAATTCGCTCTGTTTTTTCAGTCGGTGTACAGTCCGGAACCTCCCGTACTGAGTGTGGCGGCGGCGAGTGCGAGCGAGGCGGCGAGCGAGTGGCCGGGCGCGCGAGTGCACCTAGCGAGCCTGGGCCCCGCTGACGTAAAACGCGCGCTCGCACGTTTGCCGCCTAAGCGCTCAGCCGGGCCGGATGGTATTCCGGCGTACATTTTTAGGGACTGTCGTGCAGTATTGGTTGAGCCGTTGCTACACTTGTTCAACATATGTATCCGGACCGCAACTTTTCCTGAACGCTGGAAACTTACTCGGGTTGTGCCCGTCCCTAAGAGTAGCAGGGGCTCAACACCTAGCGATTATAGACCTGTAGCGGTGTTATGCACTCCAGCTAAAGTGTTTGAGTCGACTATTCACGGTAGCCTGTATCCACAGATTAGCGCTCTGTTGTCCGACGCGCAGCATGGTTTCCGTCCTGGGCGGGGGACAACGGGGAACCTACTGGATCTAATGACACAAATAGTACCGACAGTGGATGCGGGTCAACAGGTAGATGTTACCTACTTCGATTTCAGGAAGGCTTTTGACATAGTAGATAACGACGTTCTTTTAGCTAAGTTGGCTGGGGTAGGCTGTACACCTCACACTTTGTCATTTTTCGCCTGCTATTTACGAGACCGTTGTCAGTACGTTGACTGCAGTGGGCAGCTCTCTGAGCCATATTTCACGAGATCAGGAGTTAGTCAGGGCAGTAATTTAGGACCTTTTCTCTTCATTTTAACAACTAACGATCTGCCGAGCGTAGTAGATAAATCAATACCATTACTATTCGCAGACGACTTGAAATTGGTTCATAAAATAAAGCAAAAATCTGATCATGACATACTGCAGCAGGATATTAATAAAGTAGTAGAGTGGAGTCGCAGCAATAAGATGTACTTCAATGTGGCCAAATGTTCAGTGTTATCATTTACTCGGGCACGTGACCCAAGTCATTATCAATATTGCATGGATGGAATCGAACTGCAACGTGTCTCAGAGGTTAAGGATTTAGGCGTACGCTTTACAGCTGATTTAAATTTCCGTAAGCATACCACGGACGTTTGTAAAAAAGCATACCGCAATTTAGGGTTGGTCTTACGGATAGGTAATCAGTTCTCGAACATCAGGGCTCTGAGATCGTTGTACGAAGCGCTGGTAAAAAGTCACTTGGAATGCAATGCTGGCGTTTGGTCACCACATGAAACCAAGTACAAACTAATGCTAGAACGTATCCAGAACAAGTTTGTGAGATTCCTGTACCTAAAGCAGTATGGTGTGTATCCAGGGTATCCACTGCTGTATCCTACACTATTTCTGTTGGGCATGGTAGGATATAATAAACTGGAAGTAAGAAGGGAAGTAGCTATCGCCACTTATATATTTAAAATTATGCGTGGTAAAATACACAACCCAGGCGTTTTAAACACGGTGGGGTTGTGTGTACCAGATGGGTACGTGGGACGGCAGAGGCGGCCGCCGCTACTGTGGGAGCCGCCTGCTCGCACCAACCTGCTACAGCACGCGCCGCTGACGCGAGCGCTGCGTACACTCAATATGGTGTCACAACGGATTGACTGTTTCAATTGTACTTTGAGTGAATTCACATGGGCCACATTTGATATTATAACTTTAGGTTTCTAATAATACTTATAACTACAACTACACTATTGTATTAGGTTAAGCCTGTGATGATAGCTGTATGTGTTTAAATAAATAAATAAAAATAAAAAAAAAATCAGCTCAAACTAACATCACCAATTTATAGGCTTTCTATAAAATAACAACGTATACCTCAAAATTCGTATGATCAAGACGCTTTAATTATGAAAATAAATCAGAACAATGTTAAACAAGTAATGGTGTATACTATTATCTTGTATTCAATTATGAGATTCAATAACTCATGCAAAAATAAGTTATAAAACTCACGCATAATATGTTTAGGGACTTGTGGCGAAATCAAAGTTAACGATTTGCTGTAATAATGTTGTTTAGCGACTTATAGCATAATAATGCTTAGCGTTTTTGCAACATTGAGATGATAGCCTTATTCTGTACTCTACTTTGGTAAGTGATTTTTGGTCCGTTTTAGTGTTCAGGTGTTTTGTAAATTAGTATCTGTTCATGGACTTTTGTTGCTGACCGTACATTAAATTTCATTATAAAGATAATTGGATTATTATTGTTTTTTTTTTTATTATTGTTTATGTATCTTTCTATTACATTTTATATTTTATTATTTCTTAACGTTAAACTCCCTTCCCGTATTCCAGTGACGTCTACATTGCATAGTTAGCCGAGCGGAGAGAGCGGCCACCATTAACCAAGCGACTTTTTTCTATAATTACACTTTTGAACTCGTGTTATCTTTCGAATGTAATGTCCGAATTGAAAAATTCAAGTTATATAATGGTATTAAAGCAGTCTTGAATATAAAGCAAATTATTTTGATAAGGATTAATACCAAGGTCAAACACAAGGTACGCCATTTCCAGCGACGTCACTGCATTTTTTTTTAAATGAAAGAACACTTATTGTGTCATAAGTATAATAGTTATACATATGCTGCCGCGACATTTTTTGTAGATAATGATGTGTTCTGTAAAATCGTAGTACATTATTTTGTTCTATCATCAATAGTTTTAGGAGCGCGCGCGATGTAAAAAAAATTAAGGTATTTATTTGCACCTCGGGTTGCATTATTGGAGTTTTAGTAAGGATCCCTATTTTTATTTTAATATAATATAGGCTACTTCACTCAACGATAGTGTAGCTAATCAACGATGAAATATTTTTTTAAATCGGTATAATAATTTCGGAGCCTATTCAATGCAAACAAAGAAACAATCAATAAATCTTGCCTCTTTCTTATATTATCATAGATAATAATATCTTAACCTGAAGTGTGTTTGTAATTTCATATTAACAGCATTACAATAACTACAAATACGGTACATACTTACGTAAAAAAACATGTTTTACGTAAGTAGTTTTACGTAAGTTTGGCTGTCTGCCTGTTCCGGGTAATCTCTGAAACGGCTGGACCGATTTTGACAGAACTTTCAGTCACAGATAGATAATGCAATAGGAAGTTTAAATTTTATTTATTTTAAAAGGGGATTTTGTAAAACGTTGGGGCACATATACTACTGAATATTTAGCATTCCGCTGCTTTTCATGTTCTCGAACATGAGCAAAATGTTCAACATGAGAAATCTACCTATCTATACTGATATTATAAAGCTGAAGTATGTTTGATTGAACTTGCTAATCTTAGGAACTACTGATTCAGACTTTATAACACTACGCTGCACCCAATAGGGCGAAGCATCAACGGAAAATGTAACAAAAACGGAAAAATATCCCTATTTGTGAACTTCCGTTGCGTACGCAGCGTAAACAGTTAAAGTTAGGCAAAAATCATGCATGACGAAATTGTTCCTCTTTAAAAGATCTAAAAAAAAGTCAGGGACGACATATGGCTATCTTTCAAGATTTACTCACTATAACCGTATTTTTATGGAAATAAAAGTTCTAAATTAATAAATTATTTGCGAAGACGTTTTATCAAAATAATATTAATCCTTATACAAATAATTGTGATATTAATCACAAGTATTTAATTGTGAACAAAATTGTCTTCGACATTACTTGATTTCAATCAACATCTTAGGAGGTATCATAATTTTAAAATAACTACCGGCCGGCCCGAGCGCCCGTCGCCTGCGGTAGGGTGATGTGACGTCACGACAGATTCTCGGCCGGCTCAAAAATTTATCGGGAGTTACGAAATTGAAAAATTAATAAAAAAATAACTAAGTATTTGAGATATCGACATAATTTTTTCGCAGTTATTTTTTTATTCACCTACATTTTTCGATAAGCCAATAAAAATGCGGTTTTTTTTTATTTACATCTTCCTCATAATATACTTAAAATCCAAAATTTTAAGTCTGTAGGTCATTTAGTTCCGAAGTTAAGCGAAAGCAAAGTTTCGCATTTACGACACTCACTCATGATCATCAAAATAGAACTAGTACTTCCCATAAACTCAGAGAGCTGAAATTTGGTACAGAGTTAGGGTTTTATGGCCACATAAAGGGAAAACTATAAAAACTAGGATAATCGAAGATCTGGAGTACCTGGTGACCCTGACTAGAAAACAAAAATTTTTAGAAGTTTTTGCAAATTTTTTTACATGACCTCATGGCTTTTGAGTAGAGCAACAATTTATTTCCCGAAAACAATCTCATCCGAGCTACCATTTTGGAAATATAAATTGTTTTATATAAAATAAAAAACCGGTAGAAGGCTCATATCTCGGAAACGGTGCGTCGTAGGGCCATGCTTCTCAGACCCTAAATGGTTGCTACAGACAAGGTCAACCCGATACTGCAAAAAAATCGGAAAGATTCCGAAAAAAAAACTTCGAAAATTTGACTAAGTCCTTGCTCCATAGCGCCCCTAAGGCTACACTCAAACCCAATCACAAATCAATATACCATAAATTATTCCTCGTCAAAGGAATACTATAGATGATGCCACAGATATAACATAATCAACATATTTTTTTTACGCCATAATTCACTCTTGGTCTGCAATGGGCATCAAACTTAACTACGGAAATATAGTAAACACAAACACAAAATAATCATTGATGCATAGGTCGAGTTGTGTGAAAAATGCACGACAAAGATATAAACAATCAAAAATATTCTTATGTCGTACAAAGCAACGAAATTTAACTAAAAAAGATTAGTTACTAAAACTCAAAAAGAGTGTCTCGCCTATGATTCGAACTTGCAGCAAGAATATTAATTCCCAATCATACTACCACTAAGCTGTTTACTACTACGGCTATTATTTCAAAAAGTTCATCATATGGCTACCTTGTACTGTCATGGTTACCCCTTGTTTATACGTCAATAATGCCAATTAACGTGTGCAGATGTTTAAAATGAATTTGGTGAGTAAGTAGACAACTACATGAAACGAGCGCGCTTTGACACTCACACACTGTCAACTTAAGCACACATTCACAAACCTTGCGATAGAGCGACAGAACTACTTTCTTCAAAAACCGAATGACCACTTTTCCAAAGCACCCGTTACCTTGGATATTAGTTCTAAATCTACTACTCTTGCACATCTTTCTAATCTTCCTTTGCCAAAATGTACCTCATTCACATTTCAAGTCGTTGTGGAGAGAGATGTTAAAAAATCGATTCTTTCCATTTCCACAAAAGCGGTAGGTGATGACGGTCTGCAACTCCAAATGTTCCTTCCCATCCTAGAATATCTAGTTCCTGTTATCACCCACATTGTTTATTTCTCCCTGACAACAAGCTCCTTTCCTTCCGTTTGGAAAAAAGCCCATATCCTACCGCTTCCTAAAGTACCCAATCTAACATCCGTAACACAGTATCGCCCAATTTCCATTCTCCCAGTCCTATCCAAGGTCCTTGAGGGCGTTGTTCAAGATCAGCTGTCTTACTATCTTTCCTCTAACAGCCTGCTGAGTCCGTATCAGTCTGGATTTCATCCTGGCCATAGCACTGTTACTGCACTCGTTAAAATTACCGACGACATACGATTGGCCATGGAGAAGAAGTTCCTTACTGTCCTGATACTTTTGGATTTCAGCAGTGCTTTCAATTCAGTTGATTTTGACATTCTCTTGGGGATTCTATCCTCCCTTAATGTCTCTCCTCCCGCAACGGCTTGGTTTGACTCTTATCTTCGGGGTCGCTCGCAGTCTGTTCGTGCCAATGAGTTCTCCTCTGAGTGGTGCGAACTTACGGCGGGAGTTCCCCAAGGTGGTGTCCTTTCTCCTCTTCTCTTTTCCATATTTATAAATTCTATCACTACAGTTCTTTCTTCCCAATATTACCTCTACGCAGACGACTTGCAGTTGTATCGCCACAGTGACTTTGACAATATTGTCAATGCTATTGCCGCCACCAATAATGATCTTAGCAATATCTATCAGTGGGCTAACTCTTTCGGTCTGTTAGTAAATCCTTCCAAATCTCAAGCTCTCATTATTGGTGGTAGATATTTCTACAACTTATTGGATCATGAATCTCTTCCACCTATACTGTACAATTTGGCTCCAATAGCATACACCAAAACGGCCAAAAATCTGGGCGTACACATGGATTGCCATTTGTCATGGGATGCACATGTCTCTGAGGTAAGTAGGAGGGTCTTTTGCTCGTTTCACTCCCTAAAGCGTCTCCAAAAATTCCTGCCCTTCCAGGCTAAAATCACTCTTACCCAATCTCTTCTTCTACCTCTTCTGGACTATGCCGATGTCTGTTATCTAGATGCAACTGAGGAACTTCTAAATAAGCTCGAACGTCTTCAGAATTTGTGCATCCGCTTCATTTTTGGTCTGCGGAAGTACGACCACATGTCGGAATTCCGGGCTAGATTGAAGTGGTTGCCTATTCGGCAACGTCGAGATTCTCACATTCTCTCTCTTCTTTTCTCAGTTTTGCACAATCCTAAATATCCAGGCTACCTGCGGGAACGTTTTGAATTCTTGGTCCCCAGGGGCAAGCCTTGTCGTACTTCTTCTTCTCTTCTCCTTCGCACTCCTCTAGTCGTTACGACGAATCGTTTACTATTCGTGCTGTGCGCCTCTGGAACTCACTTCCACATTCCTCTCGCTGAACGTTTTTAGGAGAAGGATAAAATAAAATTTTCTTTCTATTTGAGTTATGTAGTTTATGTATGTCTATATTTAATATATATAATATTAAATACGTACTATATGTAGTATTTGTGTGTATGTCTATTAGTTTGTTGTACATTTCTGTCTGCCTCACAACTTGTTTGAAATCTCAAATTTTCACTTTCACTCAAAGGTTTGCTGGAAGAAAACTCAATTTTGAGTTAAGCTCGCCTCTGTACATCGACTTTTACTAATGTATATCTTTTTAAATGTTTATGTGTACAATAAAGAATTAAGAATTAAGAACTTATGAACTTCAAGATATCAGCGATTATACATATAAAGTCCAAAATACAAAACGCTCCGATAAAACTACTGTGCAATAACAATACTCTAAAAACTACTATACTCTGCTCAAAAAATATAAACTTCGATAATGAAGACACTTTTCGAAACCTATTAGGATATGATAAGCAGATCTTGAAAGCTAATAAATTGCATGTCTCACAGTTCCCAGTTAACATTTTGCCAACGACCGTGATCAGGATTGAATGTGATATTGTTAGTGGTTCGTACGTAAACGGAGAGCCCAGTCACATTATCCACGAATTTGCACTCAACGTGCCACCAGGATATAGAATCATAGAAATTCCTAAAAACGCAAAATACTTTCCGATTAACCAAAACAACATAAGCTGCATACATATACAGTTATTGGATATAAATGAAATGAAATGAATGTCTTCCTAAGCTAGATGAAGTCGACATTTCCTAACTGACTACCCTGAGAAGAAATGTCGCAACAAACTCAGGGGTCTTAGTCTCTTTTATAGTCCAAATAATACAATAATAAATTTGTAAATTTGTGTAAACAAATGCAGTGTATTTACTGGACTGGTCTTTGGAAGAAAGAACCAGATCGATCTAAGCAAGCCTGTACCAGCAGACGGCAAGCATGCCCCGAATAGCTCATGCAGCTCAACCATTTTTGAGAGAGCTGCACAACCCGGTACACAACAATACCGCCAGTGGCACCATAAAAATATGTGGGGCAACAACTCACTCAGATCGCCAGCCTAATAATAACTATAAACTATAATATCAATAAATATAAACTATAATGATATACCTGCATAATGTTTACACTTACAATGGATACAAGGTACGCCTTAGACCAAGGAAATTAAAATAAAATAGAATAACATAAAAATAATAATAACATAAACGTTATTGAATGTCAAAGTGTAAAATATTATCCCACCAAAAACATTCAATGTAAAAAAAAGCCAAGTCTCTCTATGCAATTCTTCCATCGTAAAAAGTTTTGAGATCGCATAGGAGCCAAGTCCTGGTCAACTTAATTTATAATATAGGGCCCTTGCGTCTATTACAGACGATTTATGAAGCATTGTCTGTGAGACAGCGCTTTTCGTGGCTGAACAAGCCGATGCGAGAGCGACACAGCCTACCACACGCGCGACAAGAGAAATTAGTGGTGGTTGGTCTCGAATCACCTAGATGTTTTTTCAATCTCTTGTCGGCAAGCACTCTGAACCAGGCTTCGTCGCAAAATTTGCGACCTTCTGCAACACGTTTGCGCCACTCTGGTCGTCTTTCCGCGAGCTTCTCCCAATTTTGGTGGTCAATTTTAAAGGCAAACATGTCCCGCTTGGCACAGTCCTTAAAGCGAAGCAATGGTCTCCCAACATCTCTTTTTGCATTCGCTATTGCGCCAAGAAGAACGCGTCGTGGTAATCGAGAAGGTTCCATCCTGTGCACGTGCCCTAGCCATCGCAACCGCCTCTGTTTGAGGAGCGCGGTCAGACTAGGCAGCTGTGCGATTTCTAGAACCTTCTCGTTTGTGACCCTGTCTTGCCGTTATGCCCAAGATTTTACGTAGACAACGCATGTAAAAAGTGTTGAGACGCCTCTCTTGTTTTGCATACGATGTCCAGGTTTCAGCTCCGTACAACAGTATGCTTATGATGGAAGCCTGGAAGACTATCATTTTGGTCTTAATTGTTAAGTGTTTGTTGTACCATACTCGTGTACCTAGCTTCCCGAACATGGTTGCCGCTCTGCCGATACGAGTGTCGATCTCCGCATTAAGCGAAAGATTGTTCGACACAGTCGACCCTAAGTAGCAAAATTTGTCTACCACTTCTAACAGTGTACCATTGAGTAAAATAGATGGTGTTGCAGTAGCGCCCTGTGCTAACACCACTGTCTTTTTGGCATTAATTGACATGGCAAACAGAGAACAGGCCTGAGAAAATTTGTCCACCATGGATTGAAGCTCTTGTGCGGAATTTGCCACAAAGGCTGCGTCATCAGCAAATAGAAGATTATCGACGAAAAGGTCCTCACGGATTTTATTAGATTTGAGGAGAGATATGTTAAACAGCTTTCCGTCTGTCCTCGTATAAAGATGGATACCCTGTTGGTTGTCGCCGAAAGCAGTCCGTAAAATCAGCGAAAAATAAATACCGAACAGAGTAGGAGCCAAGACGCAGCCTTGGCGGACACCTCTACAAACGTCAAACGGCTCAGATGTACTGCCGTTGAAAACAACTGCGCCCTTCATACCCTCGTGGAATGATTTAACGAGGCTCAGGATCTAAGGCGGACACCCAATGCTTTCTAGTGCGGAGTACAAACCTTCCCTGCTGACCGTATCGAAGGCCTTATTAAGATCAACGAACGCTACAAAAAGGGGGGTTTTCTGCTCTCTACATTTCTCCTGTAACTGGCGAAGTGTAAAGATCATATCCACTGTGGAACGCTGGGCGCGGAAACCACACTGGGCTTCAGGATATACGCGCTCTGCAAGTTTTTGGAGTCTAAATAGTACGACTCGACCAAAAAGCTTGCCAACAATGCTCAAAAGAGAAATACCACGGTAGCAATTACAGTCGCCGCGGTCGCCTTTCCCTTTGTATAATGTGACGATGTTAGCGTCGCGCATATCTTGTGGCACTTCTCCTGTCTCCCAGCATTTACACAGTAGATTGTGCAGTATCGGTCTCACGCAATCTAGTTTAATAATTTCGGCTTGGGTGCCATCACCACCTGGACTCTTACCGGTTTTAAGCTGGTTGACAGCCCTGACAAACTCTGCAGTCGGTAGATCATCTAGCTCGGTCCATACTTCCAGTTTGGGCAATGTTTGAACTGCCTCCGGTTGTAGGTGCACTGGACGAGCGTAGAGACCAGTGTAGTGCTCAACCCAACGGTCGAGTTGTTTCTGGCTATCTTTTATGATAACGCCCTCTGCGTCCTTAAGAGGAGCTGTCTTTTTTGCAACAGGTCCAATGACCCGTTTGATTCCTTCGTAGACACCGCTAATGTCACCTCTGTCTGCACACGACTGAATAGTGTGGCCGAGACGGGTCCAATGTAAGTTCGCAAAGTACCGCGAACTACGTTGGAGAGCGGCTTTGTGTATACGAAGCGCTTTGTCAGTCTCCGGACAGGGATCCATGCGGTGCCTAAGAGCAGCTTTCCGCTTCGAATCCATTAGGGGTTGGAGGTGTTCGACATTGTCTGCGAACCAATCCTGGGATTTAGTTTTTAGATGACCGAAAACTTCACCGGCGCAATCAGTCAGTAGTTTTTTGACGTTGTTCCACTCATCGCTTATAGATGTATTCGCGTCCCATGCAGCAAGCTCGGTTTTAGCCATATACTTAAATTTTTGGACATATTCGTCTGCCCTGGTGTTGGAAAGATTAATCTTTCTTCTACCCGGCATTCTGGACGAATGAATCCTTTTGTGAGTGAGAGCTATACGTGCTGCCACTAATGAGTGGTCGGTGTCGCAGTCGGCGCTGTGAAAGGTACGTGTGTGCAGGATTTCGCGAAGATCCTTCGTTCTGGAAATTACTACATCCAGCTGGTGCCAGTGACCGGATCTTGGGTGTTTCCAGGAGACTTTGTGGGAGTCCTTGCCTTTAAAATATGTATTAGTTACACATAGCAGATTTTCAGAACAGGATTCTAGTAAACGTTGGCCGTTTTCGTTCATGTTGCCAACGCCATGGTAACCAATATTATTTGGCCATGCAGAATGATCTCTGCCAACACGAGCGTTGAAATCACCCAGAATGTACAGGCGATCGCCCTTACTGACTTTCTTCATTGTCTCAGCAAGCTGGTCATAAAACCGATCTTTCGACTCGTCGGATGATGTTAACGTCGGAGCGTATGCGGAAACAAGTGTGATATACCCACAATTACTGTTTAGTCTTAAGACCATAATTCTTTCAGAGATTCCACGAGGACTCTCCATAGCAGTAAGTAAATCGCTACGGACGGCAAAGCCAACGCCGTGTTCGCGGACATGAGCGGAGTCTTTTCCTTTCCAGAAAAATGTGTATGAGGATTCGCGTAATGAGCCTTCGTCGGGTAATCGGGTCTCCTGCAAAGCACAGACCGAGATGTTGAGCCTGTTTAGTTCTGCATCAATTATAGCGGTTTTGCGCAGGTCTTGTACGCAATATGAGCCTCCACTGGTGTCTGGGAGACCTGTCCTCATAGTACGGACATTCCATGTTGCAATGCGCATGGATCGGCGGGGCGTTATTTCGAATGACTGCTTTTTTGTACCAGCAGGTGTAAGAGACAACGATACCAGCCGTCTAGCTCAAAGCTAGTGCTCCCTTCACCCAAAAGGAGCAGACCAGCACCGGGACGGAACGATACCTTACTGGCCGGGGGCTGCCCGGCTTGAAGCGGGCGGTAACCGAACAATGGGCCTACGATGGGCCCTCCCACTGTCAGAAGTGACCCCTAGCGCCCGCACTTACGTCCATATATGCAGACTTATAACTGGTAACTGCCACTTCCCGTGTTGTTGGCAACGCAGCAGAGCTGACGTGGGTGGAGTGACCTCTCCACAGACAATGCACCGCCTGGGACGGAATTAAGGAAACGCAGGGTTGCACAGGACCTACGTTACCCTCTCAGCCTCACTAACTTAACCCACAGGAAAGGCAAACCAATACATGTGGAGCTAGGTTGGCTGCAGGGATCTGCCGCATATTTCAAGTTGGACTCTACTCGCGCCTAACGGGGATCCCGTAACGGGTTTGATTTTGGAGTTGTCCTTCTCCTAGATGGATTGCATATCAGTGCTGAAGACGTCCATCCCGTCATTAAGATAGGATAATCGGGATAGGAATAAGATGGGAAAAGGTTTGGGGAGGGCTAGGAATAAGGTAGTAGGATACTATTGCTGTGGATGATAAGGGAGGCAGCAATAGTAGCTCGGGGAGCCGGGGCCGCATACCCGAATACCATTTTTTAGCAGTCAACGGACAGTTGGCTGCCAAAGGTAACCCCTGGCTAAAATTTTTATTTATAATAATAAATCAATATTTTGTGACTATATCAATAGTTTTGTTAACATTACAATAACAGTGACTTCGCCATGAGCACAAGTTAAAGGTCGTTTGCTCCTTGTAATTACGTGCAAATACCGTTGAATTTATACATTATATACAGTGTGGGGATGACAATATGACTTTAAATGAAAACACTGGCAGTACTGGTTTATAGAAACATTTGTCAACTATCAAATAAATCCGAACATCGAAATTAAAAAAACCATTTTTTTCTAACAAACTAAATAGCTTAAAACTGCAAACAAAATAAAACATCATGTATAAAATTGGTACACTTACCGGCGATAAGAACGGCAACGCAGCTTGGTTTCATTCATGATAAAGCTGTGGCCGACGGCGACGCAGCGAAGTAATGTTTGGCGCCATTATTGTTATTTTTTCAATTACACAAATCAAATCACAGAATATTAACCAAATAGTCAGGCATCATTCACGCGCGAGTTATTCACTAATCAATTTATTATTCATAATCACTTTTCGATCACATAATTATGTCGCCAGTCATTAAATTTTTTTATTTTCAATATGTCCGCCATTTTCTTCAATACATAAACTACACCGACGTATAATGTTATTTCTCACTCTTGATAATAGGTCACCATTAGCAGCCATTTCTTTCAATTTATTAAAAGATATTACTATTCTAGCTTTTAACTCCTCAACGGTGGTAACTTCTGTTGAGTATACCTCATTCTTTATGTGACCCCACAGGAAGAAATCCAGGGGCGTGAGATCTGGTGACCTCGCTGGCCACCGCACTGGTCCAAAACGGCCAATCCACTGCTGTCCGAACATTTGAGTCAAACGCTCTCTTGCAGACACCACTGAATGAGCTGGTGCTCCATCTAATTGGTACCACATCTGCCTGTACACGTCCAGCGAAAGTTCGTCCGTGTACTCGGAAACGGATCCATCGAGGAGTTCAATGAACTTTACAGCATTTAAATTGCCATCAATAAACACCGGACCAATAATGGTATTCCTATGTATGCCAGCCCACACATTGACCGCAAATCTGTACTGGTGCGAAGACTCCCGTACTAGATGCGGATTCACGCGGCTCCAGTACCGAAGGTTCTGTCGGTTCCATAAACCATTCCTTGTAAATGTACTCTCGTCAGTCCACAGCACATTGTACAGGAAGTCAGGATTCTCGAGATGTTTGGTTTCCAACCAGCGACAGAAAGTTTCTCTTATTGGTTTATCTCTCGGTAACAATGCTTGTACTTTCTTGTACTTGTAAGGTCTGCGTTTGTCACGTTTCAAAACTTTTTGAATGGTTTTGTGATTTACATGAAAATGTCGACCTGCATTACGCAGACTGGACGTCGGATTGCGATCATAATAATTAATTACTCTTTCGTCTGAAATCACATTTGCACGTGGAGGAGCACCATCTACGTGCGGGATCAAGGATTGATTTTCCCGTATCCTCTGGACAGCTTGTACAATAGTACGCCCGTGGGTCGGACACATACGCGTGTTCTCATACCTCTCACGGTATGTCCGTACAGCTAAAGCGGCATTACCGTGACACTCCCCATAAATTAAAATCATATCGGTGTATTCCGAAGCGGTATAATTGTAACGAGGCATGATTATTTAATAATAACACTTGAAACACCTGAATAACCTTGAAACACCAAGTATTAAGCGTCTAATTTCGCAAAGTTTACTTCACTATTTAACTAAGTACCTATAATACGTTTATGTGTCCTGTCACTATTAAAACAAAGCGTCAAATTTCGCACAACACAACACAACAACAAAGATACGATAACACTCGCGCGGCGACTTCAAACGGGCGCGGGCGCATCCGAAATTCCAAAGGAAAACAAAACGCGTCACAGCAGGAAGGAGGTCCGGTGACACACTGACCGCGTGACCTAGACACGTCGACAAGTAAGCAAAGTAGAAACAAGCAAACTTACCTATCTCTTTCGCACATACATATTTTGCGATTGACATGAGTGCGTAACAGGAAAGTAATAACTTTCGCATGCATTTTTTATTATTTAGCTGTGACGACACGCTTTATGACTCTTATTTTGAGAAAATAGGTTTTTAAAGTAGCGAGCTGGCAACGTGTGTCGTTAACTTGTAGCGCGCTCAGCTGTTTACAATACATCATGTAGAAAATACTTAAACTGAAAAATAATTTCCTGTGGCTAAACTACTGGATATATTCATTTGATTTTTTGTGTGACGGTTGGGAATATCATGACTTATACGAAGTTTAATTTATGATCATATTGTCCTCCCCACCCTGTATATTATGGACATGATTTTGTAACTGATTGGAATTTGAGATCACTGTAAACTAAACATACGCCATAGTGCATGTGCAGTTCACTGATCTTGGATGATACCGACTGTCGGTTAAGGTGTCCTGATATTATTTATTATTTACTTGCAACTCCTCCAAATATGCCGTTTTATATTTGTATCTTATTGTGCTCATGGCCAAGTCACTATTATTGTAATGTAAACAAAACTATTGATATAGTCACAAAATATTGATTTATTATTATAAATTAAGTTGACCAGGACTTGGCTCCTATGCGATCTCAAAACTTTTTACGATGGAAGAATTGCATAGAGAGACTTGGCTTTTTTTTACATTTAATGTTTTTGGTGGGATCTCATTTATTTTTTGTAGGTCTCTTTCTTTTCTTTTTATATATAAATAAAATTGCTTTAAAAAAATATTTGCTTTTTGTACATAAACAAAGAACTAAGTTAACAATGCAGTCAAAATTCATATACCATGTTCTTATAAAACCGCAAATATAAATTTGTTTCATATTATTTACTAAGGTATATAATTTATTACTGTTTTTATAATTTTCCCTTTACATGTAGCTAAAAACCTATCTTGGTGCCAAATTTGAAGGTTCTAAGTTTGCTAGAAGTACCTTAGATTTTTGATGATCGGTCAGTGAGTGAGTCAGTGAGTGACAAAATGGTGTAACTTTGATCGCTCCTAACTCGTAAACTATTGGTTCAAATGTCATGTAATTTTGAGGCTGAGCTTGCTTTAATACTTACTCTAGTTTATCGAAAACCTAAACCTCTAGCTTTGTCCGTATCGATGATACAGGGGGGGTGAAATAGCCGCGAAACGCTTCGAGAAAAGAATGGTACGGCCGTGCCCGTTTTGCTCGAGACTTGGCTGGGGCACTGCCGTGCCCCCAGATATGCAAAAGCACAAAACATGTCAGTAATGTAGAAAAAAAAAATGAATATTATGATGGCGGGAGAATTGAAACGTCAATGATGGATGACAATTGGTGTTTATTTTTATTCCAACACAAGTACATACAGTTATTCACTTATATGGTAGGTATTCAATAATACTGATGAAGTCTATTCGTGGTCCTAGGGATGGACTGCGGGGCTATCCTATCCCTTAACCTCCTAGCTATGCTATTCCTGAGGGCGACGGGGCCTCCGCTCAGTTCCAGCTTGGACAACAGAAGTGACTGCGGGGCTATCGACCTCTGTGCCGCCTAAGTAGCGAGTGATGTCTTCACGGCGAGCGTCTCCTTTTAAAGGCGCCTGCTTGACCGCTGTGTGCGTGCAGTGTAGGCGTAGGTGGCTCTGTGTGCGTGAAGCGTAGGCATAGATGGCGCTGTGTGGTGCTCGCAGAATCTCCACAGTCATGATAGGTGGCGCTGGCAGCTATTATCTAGTTGTTTATGATCGATTCGGGTGGCTTTGAGTTGCGTGCCTAGCCCGATAGATGGCGTCTCGTTACATTCTGCCCCTCTGGTACTCTATAGTCGTCCCGACAGAGTACCAGGATCTATTTGTTTTCGTGGTCTTCCTCTACGGCGAATTTGATATGATGGTTTGAATATCGTATCGTCTCTCATTTCAAACTTTGTAATTGCAGACGTGTGATACTTTCCAATCGATTTGTCTGGAGTATCTGGGTGCGCAATTTCACATGTAGAGGTTCCATGTTTCTTCAAAGTAGTATATGGACCGTCTCGTCGTGGAGCGAATTTTGCAGTAAACTCTTTATTAATGTTGCTGATAGGATGCGATTCTATTAGCACTAAATCGCCATTTTCATAGTTTGGGTCCGGTCTACGTTTCTTATTTGCTTTTTGGCGTGTCGCTTCTTTGTTGTATTCTATGTTTTCTTTGGCTAATTCCAAGTCTTGAGCTAGTTGCTTCAATTTTGGTGTTATTTCTGCTACAACTTTTTCAGAATCTACGACAGCGCTTAAGTCATGTGTCAATTCATATGGTGTACGTAATTCTCTTCCAAATGTAAGGTAAGATGGAGAGAATCCTGTTGTTTGACACTGAGCTGTATTCATTGCAAACCGTATTGCTCGTAAAGTTGATGGCCAGTTACGGTGTTTGTCTTTCACCATAATGGCAATCTGTGACTTCATGTCTCTATTTTTCCTTTCTACCACATTTGGTTCAGGATGATACACTGGAGTAAAAATTTGCTGAATCTCTAGACAATAAGCAAGTTTTTGCATTATCGCGGAAATAAACTGTACTCCATTATCGCTGATTATTTTCCTTGGTAATCCGTACCTGAGGAATATTTCATTGAGTAAAATCAAGGCACAATTTTCACCTGTTGCTTCATTTAGTGGAAATAATTCAATCCATCTCGAAGCAGTATCTTCAATTATTAGAATCGGGGGGCACGGCAGTGCCCCCGCCAAGTCGAGCGCGAAGCAGACACTGCCGTACCATCCTTTACTGGAACCATTTTGCCGCATTTTCAGGCCTCTATTTGGGAACCTCTGGATAAGACCAGAACGCAGAAATTTTCGTCATCCAGTAAGCTGTAATCATATACGTAAAATCCAAAATTTCAAGTCTGTAGGTCATTTAGTTCCGAAGTTAAGCGAAAGCAAAGTTTCGCATTTACGACACTCACTCATGATCATCAAAATAGAACTAGTACTTCCCATAAACTCAGAGAGCTGAAATTTGGTACAGAGTTAGGGTTTAATGACCACATAAAGGGAAAACTATAAAAACTAGGATAATCGAAGATCTGGAGTACCTGGTGACCCTGACTAGAAAACAAAAATTTTTAGAAGTTTTTGCTAATTTTTTTACATGACCTCATGGCTTTTGAGTAGAGCAACAATTTATTTCCCGAAAACAATCTCATCCGAGCTACCATTTTGGAAATATAAATTGTTTTATATAAAATAAAAAACCAGTAGAAGGCTCATATCTCGGAAACGGTGCGTCGTAGGGCCATGCTTCTCAGACCCTAAATGGTTGCTACAGAAAAGGTCAACCCGATACTGCAAAAAAAATCGGAAAGATTCCGAAAAAAAAAAACTTCGAAAATTTGACTGTCCTTGCTCCATAGCGCCCCTAAGGCTACACTCCAACCAACTTTTTACACTCAGTTATTTTATGTTTAGATACACGGCAAAACTTACACTTATCTTCACTGAGTTCATTTTGCACTAATAGTGTTTGTGAACGGTAATGTGAGTCACTTTGTTTACGTTTTGTAGAACTATCACAATAGGCGTCAGTTAAGCACACGGCAGTTTTTGATAACTTGATAGCTTCTTCATTTAAAAAATTAGATAGCACAACCAGCCTCGATTCGGTGCATTCGTTGATGAGTGGATAACTGTAATCGATCCATTTCGAAATTAGTACAGTGGGTAGTTTGGACAGTATTATGGATATCACATTCATCCCCCGCAGGTACTCATCATGGCCGATAGCTGACACTGCTGCCACATAGTTTTTCACTTTTATCGCAAATGGTACTAAATCTTTGTGATAATCTGAAGATATTGGTGCAAGCTTATTGACACTTTGTATTATCTTGGAAATGATAATGTCCGGGTTGCCAAACTGTAATTCTAGCGTGGACATCACGATGTCGGGAGAGGTAGCTCCGATCAGCAGCGCGGTTACTGCTTCTTTAGCTGGCCCGTGAAGACATTTTCGTAGCCTCCACAGATTTTCTTTAGCGTTGAAATTACACACTTGCGTTGATTCCTCGTACGCCTGTCTGAATTGAAGCCATTCCATAGGGTCACCAGAGAATGAAGGTAAATCCCGCGGTGTGCATAATCGGCTCAGAATTCTGGCGTTAGAACCACCAGCGGCGGAGACAGCGGTAAGGTCCCTCAGTGCAGTCGCCAGGAGGTGAACTGTGTCTTCAGTGCCGTCGCGAGGTGGCGGCGGCGGGTGCGATCTGTCCATTTTATTACCATTCTGCAGTACAGACTGCGTTTCCAGTTCTTGCTGACTGCGTTCCAACCACTTCTCAACTTCCTTGTGTGTGTGTATTTCACTTCCTTCTGAGTGTGAACTGTATTCTTCTTCCAATTGTGCTAAATCTGCTTCTAGCTTTTTCTCAATTAATTCCATTTGTATACGAGCTTTAGCTTCTGCCGCTTCTAGTTCCAGCTTCTTTTTTCGTGCCATTACCGAAGAGCATGTAGATTTTGCCACCTTAGACTTAAGTGATGTAGGTTTTTCAATTTTGTTCACACTATCCACTTTCATAGTAACTGTTTTGTCACAGATATCCTTTGTCTGTTCTTGTGTTTTTCCAGGTAGCGGTGATTCTTCGGCTTAAACTAGATTAAACGATGGTGTTTCCTGCTTGGGCTGACACTGTTCAGCCTCCGTTTCGAGTTCTTTTTGCCGCTTTGAGGTGCTTCTTGTATTCACCATCGTGCGTGGCGAAATCCGGTACATTCACTTAGATTCGGCTCGAATGACCAGCTTTGTACAGTGTGTGCTGGGAGTAGGTTTAAAATGAGAACTCCGTAGATAACGCATTCGGCAGTATTTTTATTATTAAAGATCAGGACGGTACATTTGAAAATAGGGAGCGCAAGAGACGTGCGGCGACGCTAAAGCTATGTTGGCACTGAACGCTGGCCGGGGCGCTCGCGTTGAAGACACGGTGCCCGCGCCTCCCCCGCACCTCTCTTACCCCTCACATGCACACCGACGCGAATATAATTTTTCGTGGTTAACACGGAGACTGCCGCGGTAAAGCTATTGCATAGTTATAATTAGTAACGCCGATACAACCAATGCCTAGAGGCGATTTGCAGAACTAAAGAGACAAGCGTGATATTTCAAAAAGTCATTAAAAGTTCTGCTATTCATCGATAGATGGCAAAACTAAAAAGTATCACCGCTGTGCCGGTCGGAGTGGGGGGTGTTTTTATTTTTATTTTATTTATGCAGTATTTTTTTTCCTTTGTTTTTTCGAAACAACAAAACTACGACCAAGGTTCGTATTGTTTTCAAAGCGTCGGAAAAGAACAGCAAGGGAGTGTCTTTGAATGATACTCCAATGGTTGGGCCGACGTTGCAGGCTGATTTGAGGCACACAGTTCTGAGATGGCGGACGCATCCAATAGGACTTGTTGCCGATATTATTAAAATGTACCGCCAAGTGATGATAGCGGAGGAGGATGCTATGTATCAGCGCATTCTCTGGCGTGACAGTCCAGATCAAGAACTCAAAGATTATGAACTTGTAACTGTCACCTTCGGAACAGCTTCTGCGCCGTACCAAGCGGTCAAAACCTTACATCAGATCGCAATAGATGAAGGTGATAAGTACCCGCTTGCTGCAGATAAGGTCCTTAGTTCATTTTATATGGATGATTTAATGACCGGATGTAATAGCGTGGAAGACGGAATAGCGATATACAAGCAAATTATAGGAATATTAGGAAAGGGCGGATTTAAAATGCAAAAGTGGAATAGTAACAGTAAGGAAATATTAAAGGAAATAAAATCAATCGAAATCAGTGAAGCTACAGAACAATTAGATCAGAATATAAATAAGGACACAATAGGACAAAGGAACACTAATCAGGACAATCAATTAGAAAGAACGGAAAACAAGGAAGAAAAGGGATTAGAAATAAAATTAGATAGTACAATGAAAATTCTGGGTCTTACCTGGAACCGCAACGATGACACCTTCCAATACTCGGTGAATCTTCCTCCGCTGTCAACTGCACCTGTAACTAAGAGATCTATTATTTCAGATATTGCTCGCTTATTTGACCCACTAGGCTGGTTAGCCTCTAGTGTGGTTGTAGCAAAGGTGTTTATTCAAAACCTTTGGGTTGCAGGCGTTACTTGGGATGAAAATCTAAGCACTGCATTAATTAATAAATGGATCACTTACCGCGAAGAGTTATCTCATCTTACTATAATCAGGATACCACGTTGGCTCGGCACTAGACCAAACGACGATCTTGAGTTGCATGTCTTCAGCAATGCGTCCAAAACAGCATACTCAGCCGTGATTTACTTGCGAATAGTCGATCCTGTAGGAAAAATCCATGTCTCGTTGTTGGTTGCAAAAACTAGGGTAGCCCCCGTAAAACAAATTAGCATACCTCGTTTAGAGTTGTGTGGGGCAGTGCTGCTGGCAAATCTCTTAATAGAAACAGCAGATGTCTTAAATATATCTAGGGAAAAAATCAAAGCTTGGACCGATTCCACCGTGGTGTTAGCGTGGCTTAACAGCCATCCAAGCCGATGGAAGACGTTTGTAGCCAATCGTACTGCGGAAATATTAACTCATTTGAAGACATCTCAATGGTACCATGTCAAGACGAATGATAACCCAGCAGACTGCGCCTCAAGAGGACTGTTACCAAGCGCACTAGCTAACAATAATATCTGGTTCACAGGACCACAATTTCTTAAAGAAAAATTAATAATTTACTCTAGGCCAAATGAACTGAATATCGACTTGGAGGAATCACCCAAGATACATATGGCTGTAATCAAGGAGCATTCCATATTCGAGCGGTATTCTTCATTACAAAAATTAATTCGTGTAGTAGCATATTGCAGGCGATTCTTAAAGGACAATACATTAAACATAAACATTTACACAAATCAGAACTAGACGCAGCGTTAGAATGTTGTATCAAACAAACACAAAGAGAAATATTTACAGAAGAGTATTTACAACTTAATAAAAACGCCTATTTACAATTAAAATCTAGTAAATTAAATTCACTCTGTCCTTATCTAGATTCAAAAGGCTTAATTAGAGTTCGAGGTAGACTTGAGAAAGCGCCATTATGTGAAAATACAAAACATCCAATAGTTCTACCAAGTTCAAGTTTTAGGATAGTCTCTTCTCGGTACGAGTAGGTTAATATATTAAAAGTCTCAAACACTAAGAATCACTTTAATAGTATATCACAATGTACACGTGTCAATACAATGCGCGTTCCGGAGCGACTGACTCACGCTAAACCCTGTCGGAGCCTCTTTGCTTAGATTATAATAATATGATCATCATCATCTCCATCATCTCCCGAGCCTTTTCCCAACTATGTTGGGGTCGGCAACCAGTCTTACCGGATTCAGCTGAATACCGTATTTTACATGGAGCGACTGCCTATCTGACCTCCACAATCCATTTTACTGGGGAACACAGTATCCCATAGTAAGACTGATATACTAAGATTATAATAATATGATGTTTTACTCAGGCTAAAACGCAAAAAAAATTGTGTTGCACATTTGTGAGAAGCAGCCTTGAGCATGCGTCGCAAATATGGAATCCCCGCTATCATACATATATATTGATCGATTAGAGAATATATAGAAACGTTTTCTAAAATTTCTTTGTTACCATCAAAAAATTCCCTATCAGTCTAATTTGTATTTACAATTATGTAAAATATTCCATCTGCTGCCACTATCAAATCGTCGTGACATTGCTGACATTGTTTTCCTTTTAAAAATTTTAAAGTCGTCTGATATTGACAGTCCCGAACTGTTAGGCAAATTCCATTTCAATGTTCCATCTAGATCTAAACGGTTTAACCCACTTTTATATATACCGCGTGTAACAACCAACTACAGGCAAAATAGTTACATTGTGCGTGCAAGTAGGAATTTTAATGAAATCTGTAAGCATCGCGATATTGATCCTTTTGCGTGTAGTGTGTCCTCTGCAAGAAGACACTTAAGTTTAGATTTCTTTAGATAATTTGTTTCTTTTTTTTTAAATTCCAATCACTTAGATGCAAACGCTTGTGTTCACACTTAAACAAACTAGACTAATTCTAGAAGTGAAGACTTAGATGATAACTATCCTATATTTGTATAGCTGTAAGTCCTCCATGCTGTATTAAATAAATAAATAAATGATATCCCTACAATATTCCCCCCTTAAATAAAAACACAAAAAAATATATATATCGCTTATTTTAGACACCTTAATTTTAACACATAGTTACAACTCAGGCGTTAAGTAATAATAACATAGTCTTACAATCACAAGGGTGTTCATTATAAGTGTAATGTAATCCTGTGCCGCTAAACAAACAATAGTAGTTTCTCAGAACCTCACCGCTCGTGTCTGTTTGTTATGATAGCCTGTATACAATAATATGCCACAGACAGGTATTAAAAAGTCATAATGTGCTTAATGCATATTAATAATCACATTATATTCTTAATTTACAAAGTTTGTAGATATTGTATATTATAATTAGGTATACATCGAAAATAAAAAAAATGTAGATAATATTACAACTAGCGACCCGCCTTGGCTTTGCACGGGTGCATTGCTGATACTAAATATACTACATAATCATAAAGTGTTGTAGGGCGAAGCGCGGCCTTCGACGCACTATTTGGTATAGATAGGCACGCGCTTCCCGCCCCCCCGGCCGGTACCGCCGCAACCGCTATGTCCCTGCATTTTAAATCTGTAATATCTTCGAAAATATTCATTTAAATGACATGCTGTAAAGGGCCATATTAATCTTTATTACATGCACAATGTATTTAAGGTACTTAATTGGATAAGGATTAATGCTGTATTGCTTAAAATCGCTTTGTGGGTTATCCTCAAGAGATAGACATATACCATCACGGACTTTTTTGTAGACCTTTTTAAGGTGTACAATACTGTAGTACATTACTTTGATCTATCTCGTAGGGTTCAGCCAGCGTTTGCAATGTAAGCGCAAAAAAGTGTTTATACACGACCTTACATAAAAAACTCTAAGATTATCAGTGTTTCTCTACTATATTATGCATGTATTATACATATAAACCTTCCTCTTGAATCACTCTATCTATTAAAAAAACCGCATCAAAATCCGTTGCCTAGTTTTAAAGATCTAAGCATACATAGGGACAGACAGCGGGAAGCGACTTTGTTTTATACTATGTTGTAGTGATAGTGATAGTGATAGTGAAGTGATAGTGATAGTGATAGTGATGATAGTGATAGTGATAGTGAAGTGATAGTGATAATGTAGTGATGTAGTGAAGTGATAGTGATAGTGATTATAAAATGGTTGAATAAAATATAGGTATACGTGTTACACTCAATGAAATCGGTATACATAAATTATACAATAGTTAAACGCTGACATATTGATGACACTGCTTGAATTTATTTAAGTAACTTATGATTACTCCGCGCAGACAACACTTACGCGTACTGAACTGCAGCTGGCTGTTGACCAGCTTTCTCAACCTGGCCTATTGATACCACGGATATCATTTCTTTCCTAGCCCACTTCTTCATATTCTTGTTGCATCTTCTGAATATGAAGTAGACACTAATTGCGATGAGGAATATTATCATGATGGCAATTACAATACCATACATTTGCACCTTCTCTTCTAACGAACTGTGACTTGCGTCATTTGCGCCATTTTGCGCTACGATGATCTCTTCTGGTCTGCTGTACGACTTTCCCATGTTTAGTAAAGAACGGAAATAGTATATATAACTGATGTGTATAACGTCTAGTGTTCCCAAAAAGGTACTAAAGTATATTATTATTGTAAAATGTATATTATGTAAAACGTACTGTAAAAATTAAATCTGCTTACTGCTAGTTGTTACTAACCTACTTACGTTGTATCTAATAAAACTATTGTTGCAGTGCTAGGCGATATCACGCTAAGTTATAGATTTAAACTTGTACGTAAATAATTAGACTGATATTTTTCTAGTAATGCGTCGCTTAGCATTGTACTCGCTCGGAGAGGATAATAGCCTAAGATAAAAACCTTACTGGTAATTTTATAACGCGGCCAGAACGTGTAGTGCGGCTGGTGCCGGAATTCTTGGTAATGACAGTGGGTTCGATTCCCGTCTGATCGTTTTCTGTTAACCTATTTGACCTTCCTGAACTTTCCGTAACGTTATCTTCTGACTCTTTATCGCTCAACATATATGCTGGCTTTAGCCTATCTATGGATATGCTAGCTTTTCTTCCAGGCAACTGGATGACGTAAACCTTAGACCTTCTTTGTAAAATGCGGTATGGACCGTCGTAAGGAGGCTTCAGAGGCTTGCGTACCGTATCGTCCCTGACAAATACGTAATCGACTTTGCTTAAATCTGGATGCACAAAGCATGAGCGTGCGTTACCGTGCGATTTTGGCACTGGTCTGAGAGATTTTATGTTTTCTCGAATCTGCTCTACTAAGCTGTAAGGATCTGACGGGCTTGCTACGGTAGTATCATAAAAATCACCGGGAAGCAACAACGTACGGCCAAACGCTAACTCGGCAGCCGAAACTCCGCTATCGCTATGGCTAGCTCCCCGTAAACCTAGTAACACTGTGGGTAGTTCTTCTACCCAGGACTTTCCATCTAAACGCGTCATGAGTGCGGCCTTCAGAGTTCGGTACCAGCGCTCCACAGCCCCGTTACTCTGTGGGTGGTATGAAGTCGTGCGTATTCTTTGAACGCCCAAAAGCTTCATTAAATGTTGAAATAAAGTGCTCTCGAACTGACGACCTTGACCGTTACGATCAAGTGATTCCTTTAATCACTTGATCATAACGGAACAATTATCATAAAAATATAAAATTAATCTATACTTCTATACTATACTAATATTATAATGCTTAAGAGTTTGTTAGTTTGCTTGAACGCGCTAATCTCAGGAACTACTGGTCCGATTTGAAAAATTTATCAGTGTTAGATTACTATTCCACGCGGACGAAGTCGCGGGCAGAAGCTAGTAATTAATAAAATCTAATAAGTAATTAGCTTGTGGTAATAAAAAATTATAAGATTGATAAATTTTTATAAGTCGATCATTTATTTTATTACTATCATATTTTTTGTTTACCTATTTGTTATCATAATGTAGGTATTTTGTTTCTTTCAGACCTTAAATGAACTAACGCAGCAAAAACCTTGTGCTACTTGCACTTTCAAATGGCAACCAAAACTCGGTTGAAGTGCAAGATATAGCCAACCCTACAGCCATTTTCCGAATAAAAAAATACATTGTCTCATCATACAAATTCCGAGAATCAAGTAGCACCAGCCAACCTAGATGACCCAACAACAATTACTCCAGAGCAGGATGATACTGCTCTAGAGAACCCCAGTAACTCTCCGTCTATTTTATTGGCCACTAATGAAATGAATGAACGAGATGGTATTGACTTCCCAACAGGCGATTTCTCCAGCACTGATTCAGGAGATGAATACAGGCCTGGCCCTCGTGCAAGATCGTCTTCATCCAGTAGCTCCAGTAGCAGTTCCAGCAGTAGCTCCAGTAGTAGTTCCAGTGGCAATTCAAGTAACAGTTCCAGTGATACTCCTGCTGGAAATAATAATTCTAATAATGAGAGTCTTGTTCACGAACATAATCGCTGGTTGATTAACCGTTGGTTGATTAACCGTTGGTTGATTAACTGTTGGTTGGCAACCTATAACTAAACCAAGAGGCAGAAAGCGCACGCGTAATCCAACAACCTGGAAAAAGAGTGTTGCTAAGCGATTAAAAAATTCTGGTCAAACTTATATCTCGTAAAAACCAAAAAATTAAATCAAGGTAAAACAATGGGATCTACATGTACCTCAAAATGTCGGTTGTCCTGTGCTGCAAAATTTACTGAACTAAAAAGGATCGAAATATTTGAGGCTTACTGGAAGTTGGAGAGTGTAGAAAGGCAACGGGGTTTTTTAAACGCTTGTACAAGAACACTAACATGTGCTTACCTCCGCATAAAGACTAACAAAATGTACGACAGAAAAGAAAACACTGCATATTACTTGCTTAATGAGAATAAAGAGATCCGCGTCTGTAAAACTTTTCTGATCAACACTCTGGGTATCACACAGCGGATTATACGGACTGTTATAGACGGCAAAGCACGGAACGATGGTTTTATTCCAGCTGATCAACGAGGCAAACACGGAAAACAATGTAAATTGCAACCTGAAGTTATACAAGCAGTAAAGGATCATATCGAATCAATTCCAAAGGTTGAAAGTCACTATCTCAGGGCTAATACTAGCAGACAATTCATTGATGGTGGTTTGTCAGTAGCAGAATTGCATAGAAATTATTCCAAAATTCAGAAGCAGCAAAACAAGCCTGTTGTAAACTATGACGCCTATGCACGGATTTTCAACCAAGATTTTAACATAGGATTTTTCAAACCCAAAAAAGATCGTTGCCTCGTGAAGCATACGGAAATGCCTCTGAAGAAGAAAAGAATAAATTACGTGACAGCTTCAACTTGTATCAAGAAGAAAAAAACTTAAGTAGACATGAAAAAGACAGGGATATGAAAAGATGTCATGAACCTGACAATAACACAATTGTTTATACCTATGACTTACAAGCGGTGTTACCCTGCCCTGTTGGCAAAACAAGCTCTTTTTACTACAAATCAAGACTTAATTGTTATAATTTAACAATGTCTAATGCAAACAAGCAAGAAACAACCTGTTATTTTTGGCACGAAGGGTTGGGCAATAGAGGAGCCATCGAAATAGGGTCGTGTGTGTATAAATACCTGGAGCAGGTTGCATTTGAAAAACCAGGTTTGGATGTCATCATTTATTCCGATAATTGCTGTGGTCAGCAAAAAAATCGATTTGTTTTTGCAATGTACCACTATGCAGTGTCTCAGTTAAATATTAATTCAATTCAACACAACTTTTTGATTCGTGGCCACACGCAGAATGAAGGTGACGCAGCTCATTCTATAATATGGACGACCTCCGTGGTCGAGTAGCGTACGCACCGGCTTTCAAGGTGTCGCTAGCTCTAAAGTCCCGGGTTCGATCCCCGGACGGGTCAATGTAGAAACTTATTTTTCTACATTGTCTCGGGTCTGGGTGTTTGTGGTACCTTCGTTGTTTCTAAATTCCATAACACAAGTGCTTAACAGCTGCTTACTTTGGGTTCAGAGCAATGTATGTGATGTTGTCCGCATTTATTTATTATTATAATAGAAAAATCTGTGACTAGAGCCAAAAATGCTGGATGTATTTATGTTCCTGACCAATACATTTCCCTAATTCGTGGGGCCAAAAAGACTGGCAAACGTTTTGTGGTAAATGAAATGAATTATGACGATTTCTTCGATTTGAAATCACTTGAGGAGAACATGAACTTTAATATGGCAAAAAATATCAATGGTGATGTTATTAAGACTGGTGACATCAAATGTATTAAATTCACCAAGAATTGTGAAAATTACCAATATCGAACCACTTATAAAACTGAAAACTGGACGGAGGCAAAAGCTATTGTTCAACCAAAAAAATTACGCGGCAATAGAGGCAATCGAAGAATAGATGAAATTCCCTTGAAGCAAGCCTATACTTCAAAAATACCAATTACTGAAAGCAAAAAGCGCGATTTATTGCAATTATTGGAGGCTAATCTCGTGCCAAGATACTATGGAAGTTTTTATAATAATCTAATTTATTTTTTATTTTACAAAGCCACATTTACACTTGCAGTGAAAGCAACTCTATTGTAACCGCAGCGTTAAAAACTCCTTGATTTTTCTGAGGATCCACATCCTCACGCTAGTTTTGAAAATTAGTATGAACATAATGATAATTAGGATAAGTAAAATAATTTGTATTAGATACTGTTGATTATTACGTTATTAGATTTAAATACCATACGGGTACAATGACTGTGATTAAAACGCCTAATTAATAGTAAAGTTTTATGGATAATTGCAATGAACAACCAAATTAAGAATAATAATACAGTTGATTATTGCATAATTATATTTTTTAAATGCCATACGTGATCGATTGAACACGAAACTTCGCTTATTAAGAGTGAGAAGATCACTGTTATTAAAAAGTCTGATTAATAGAAAAGTTCCATGTAGAATTAAGAATTAAATTTAAGAAATTTTGTTTTACTTTTTTGCAATAAATACTTTTTTGAAATGTATGATTTGGTTTTTTATTTGTTTTGACATAATTGTCTGGTTAATTGTTTTCTAGTTCCATAACGTCACTTCTGCGAGGGTTGTAATTTTTATACGTTTAAATTTTTTTAATAGTAATAAGTGAGATGTTTGCTTTCATTTTAAAATTAAGTTTAAAGTTGTAATTTACATATTATCATTTAATTTTTTTAGTCGAGAGGAACAAAATGTCGTAATAGGATGTTGAATTTTCAAACGCTTCTCCTGAAAAAATACATCATTTGCATAAGTGTCGTTATAGCACCGCATGTACGATATAACAACTGCCTAATCTGCCTAGGAGTTTCGACACTATCTTTACCTTACTTTGAGAATGCGTATGTAAGTGGCTTATAATCGGTGTATACTATTACCTGTTAGTGTTTTATTGCCATGTAAATGGCTAATAATTCGCGGTCGTAGGTCGAATAATTTTGTTGAGCCGCTGAAATGCCTTTGGAGAAATAGCCTAACGGTTCCCATGAGCCATTTACCTGTTGTTGCAATACGGCGCCGACGCAAGAATCGGACGCGTCAGTCATCAACGCAAGGGCCGTATCCGTCCGAAGGTGCGACAACGTGGCGGCCTTTTTAAGACCTGCTTTACATTGTTCAAATGCCTCGCTAGCCTCCGCTGACCAATTGATCTTACTTTTGTCCCTTTTCTTGGAGCTACCGAGGTACTTATTTAATATAGCCTGATGAGACGCGGCGTTGGGTAAATGAGACCGGTAAAAATTAATCATACCTGTAAAACGTCGTAGTTCCTCTATCGTCTCTGGTTTCGGAAAATCTACTATGGCCTTGACCCTCTCCTCTAAGGGACGAATACCTGCGGGCGTGATCTCATGACCTAAAAACTCTAACCTTGATTGACCAAAACAACATTTAGAGAGGTTAATAGTTATGCCATATTTATCTAATCTCTGAAATATGATATCTAAGTGTTTTAAATGTAAAGTTTCATTTTCACTGGCTATAAGAGCGTCATATATGTAATTAAATACGAAATCTAGGCATTGGAACACTGAATCCATTAAGCGTTGAAAGGTTTGGGCCGCGTTGCGCAAACCAAACGTCATTCTGGGAAACTCGAAAAGTCAGATAGGCGTAATAATCGCAGTTTTCTCTACGTCTTTCGGTGCGGTTTCTATAACATGATACGCCCTGTTGATGTCAGTTTTGGAAAATACCTTTTTCGTAGCCAATATATAAGTAAAATTTCCCTTGTCTCCGCACGTTAAGGATTTGGGTTTACATATTGACGACCGACTTAGCTGGGAAAAGCAAATCAATTTGGTAAGTCGGAACGTTACCGCCACACTGCGATCTCTCTATAGGTTTAAGCACTTTCTTCCATCTAGCACTAAACTACTGCTTGTCCAGGCTCTTGTGCTCCCTATTATTGATTATGCGGATGTTTGTTACTCTGATGTATCCCAAAATTTTCTGAACAAATTGGATCGACTTTTGAATAACTGTATTCGCTTTGTATTTGGACTTCGAAAATTTGATCACATTTCCAGTTACCGTTCTCAGCTTAAATGGCTGCCTATTCGCCAGAGAAGATCCCTCAGGTCACTCTGCTTGCTTTTCTCTATTATTAACGATCCTTGTGCTCCTAATTATTTAAAAAGTTCTTTTCAGATCCTGGGTAGCTCGCACGATCGTAACCTTCGCGCTGCTGAAAATTTGCTCCTTCAGATACCTTCTCACCGTACCGGTTTTATTTCTAATTCCTTTGTGGTTACGGCAATTAAACTCTGGAATGCGCTTCCCCTTGACATTAAAAAAGCTCCGAGTAAATTTTCTTTTAAACGACAAGTTCGGGAATACTTTTTGAAAACACTCGTTCCTTAGGTTTCCTATTATTAATATGGTCGTCGTCATGTCATATTATATATCCATATATTATATATCCGTATATTATATATTTTATTTATATCTAAGTACATCTGTATAATTTATTTATCAAATTTTATTTATCTATTGTATACGTATAGGTATATATTTTCATATGTATTCGTATATTTTTTATAAATAGCCATAGTTAGATGTAGTAGTTTTTAACTGTTTCGTATTGTACTGTTGTACCTATCCCAGCTGCTTCTCCATTTAACCCAAAGGTTGACTGGTAGATAATGCCTTGCGGCATTAAGTCCGCCTTATGTACCACAATTGTACATGGAAGTTTAAATAAATAAATAAATAAAATCATGCAAACGTGGAATTGGGTATCTGTCCGGTTTAGTGATCGCGTTGAGCCGTCGGTAGTCGCCACACGGTCTAATATCGCCGTTTTTCTTTTCGACCACATGCAAAGGGCTCGCCCACGGACTTTTAGAAGGACGACAGATTCCCAATTCCTGCATCTTTTGAAATTCTTCTTTGACCTGCTTATATCTAGCTGGAGCAAGCGGTCTGGCCCTAGCGTACACTAGTGGGCCCGTGGTATCGATATGATGATATACAGGAATTTGCGAAGTTTCCTTGAATGATATTGTTTTGGTTATACTCGGGTTGTAAGGGTCGGAGGTGAAGCAGCTCGCAGTAAAAAAGGATTTGCAATAATAATTTTATATTTTCTTAAGAGGGTGTACACAGACAAAACTGAGCGAAGGAAACGTGCGGCGTGGGCCGAGTATTGTATTAGACTAGTTAAGTTAAGTGGTTACGTTAAACGGTGGGCTGTACCCCTTCCCCTCAGTTCGTTCCTCACCCCGCACGTCTCCTCTTACAATGTTAGTGGAATACAAATATGTTTTCTAGTAATTACATTTATTACCTAATTAAAAAAATACGATCGCTATATTTATCGCGTCGCTAACACGCCCCACCCTAGTGCTGCCTCAGCAGCACTCATCATCAACTGCAATTCGAGCGACGCGCGTGGCTGATCTAACAATAACTCCATTCTTAGTTTTTATTTTCACCATCCTTACTCGGCCATCTTTTCCTGGGATAACCTCCTGTATTAAGCCTTTGGGCCATAGATTACGGGGCCCGTTTGGATCTACTACAAGTACTAAATCGCCCACTTGTAACTTTCTCTGCTCTTCCTGCCACTTCTTGCGGGGCAGCATATCTGGTAATATTTCTCTGACCCATCTGCGCCAGTACATGTCCGCTAATCTTTGCGAAATTCGCCATTGCTTTCGCAGGTACAAATCCGAGTCATCGAAATCTCCAATATGAGGTAAGCTGGATGATGATCCCACCAAGAAGTGATTGGGTGTTAAAGTTTCTAGGCTATTCGGGTCTACGGATACGTGAGTCAGCGGTCGACTATTGACGATATTTTCTATTTCCGCCAGAAGCGTGTTTAATGTTTCATCTTTTGGAGCGCGTTCATTGAGCACAACTTTAAGGCTGGTCTTTACGCTTCTGATAAGCCGCTCCCAGGCCCCACCCCAGTGGGGACTCGCAGGCGGTATAAAAGTCCATTTCGTTCCGTGATTCAAGGCTTCACTTTTCATAACCTCTTGGTTTAAATTTTGAATTGACTTCTCTAATTCTGTATTCGCCCCTCTTAGATTCGTCCCATTGTCGGAATATAAATATTGTGGCCATCCTCGTCTCGCGGCCATCCTTCGTAACGCCATAATGAATGAGTCCGTGGTAAGTGTAAAGACAACTTCCAGGTGGATGGCTCGTACAGTCATACACGTAAATAGAACGCCGTATCTCTTTTCTCGGCGTCTTCCCACTGTGACGTCCATGGGACCAAAGAGATCTACGCCGCAGAAAGTAAAAGGACGTTGATGATGAGCCATCCGAGCACCAGGTAAGTCTCCCATTCTTGGTACTTCCGGTTTACTCTTTCTTGTTCTACACAACATACATTTAGATGTCACACTTTTAACGAGAGGTCTCAGTCTTGTGATCCAGTATCTCTGTTTAACTTCGTTCACTACTGTCTCTTGATTTCCGTGAGCGTAGTAGTGGTGATAATATCTCACGATTAATCTGGCCATGTAACTTCTCCCTTCTAATATTATAGGGTTTTTTGTTTCAGGAAGGACACCAGCAGCAGCACCAATGCGGCCACCGACGCGCATGACTCCGTGTTCGTCAAGGTAAGGTGACAAGGTAAGTATATTACTGGTTTTTGATATACATCTATTATTTTTTATTTCAGCTATGTCCCTCTCGAACGACTGTGCTTGTGATTGCTTCAGTAATAATATTTCAGCTCTTTCCATGGTGTCGTCAAACTCATATGTAAGCTTCTTACATTTATTTATAAATTTTAGTACTAATGAAGTCGCTCGAAGCAAGCGAAGCCACGAAGAAAATCTTGTAGCATCAGGTACAGGTAAGTTCACTTCTCTTACTGTTTGTATACTATTTATGCATTCTAATTGTGTTTCTATTCTGTTGGGTTCAATAAGCGTGAAGTCGCGAGGCCACTGTTTTTCATCGCTACGTAGAAAGGTAGGTCCGTGTATCCATTCTTTTTCCAATATAGAACAGTCATATGACTCTCTGGTGGCGATATCGGCTACGTTGAGCTTCGTTGGTACATATCTCCACTGGTCTGCATTGGTAAGTTCGTCGATTTCGCCTAATCGATGCGCCACGTATTGTTTATAATTACGTGCGTCATTATGTATCCATGTAAGTACAGTACTTGAGTCACACCAAAAGAATTTTCTATCTGCTTTCATTTTGTGTTCCTTTGTTATAGTATCAGCAAGTCTTGCGGCTAGCACAGCCGCCTGAAGCTCCAAACGCGGCACTGATACAGGCTTGACGGGTGCAACGCGGCATCGACTAGTTATAAACGCTACATGTACACAATCATTGTATTGCCAACGCCAATACGCCAACGCGCACATCGCTTTCGTTGATGCGTCGCAAAATATATGCAACTGTAGGCATGTATAAACAGTGGTTAGTGTAGACTCGATCGTAGTATATTCAGTATGCGCGGGAGCTCCGCGCTTTGCGTGCAGCGACCGCCTTCTGGGGACCGGTTTACATTCCACCTCGCTCGCACGCGAACATGCTGTCGCCATCGGATAATATCTAGGCAGGCGTACGTTATGTAACGATTGCAATAATGTTATCCATTTAAACCATTTATTAAATACTGTATCAGTTACGTGATCATCCCAGCTGATTTTTAATTTCCAGGTTTCTTGTAATATAATTTTTCCAATTATAGTGTACGGGGACAGAAAGCCATAGACGTCAAAAATAGACATAATTACTCTTAACATCTCCCTCTTCGTAGGCCTTTGTGTACCGTTTATTATGCTTTCAGGAATTCGCTTGAAAGATACGTCGAATCTTAGCGTATCGTCGCTTGGATACCAAATTAAGCCAAGCGTCCGTTCGCCCTCGTACTGTTGCCCAATTTTGAACTTTACAGCTGCGTCTCCCAGCGTGTCTTTAGGTAAGCTGTTTAGTACCTTTTTACTATTACTAGTCCAGTTGCGTATTTCAAAACCGCCTTTTTTGTGAATGGAAATGATGTCATGAACCAGTTTTATTGCGGTTTCTTCATCCGGTAGACTGTCAATGTAATCATCCATATAATGATTTGTATATATAGCAGCAGCTGCAGTGGGCATAGATGACTCATATTGCCGAGCGTTTTTATTTTTTATAAACTGGGCTATAAAGGGCGAGCAATTGGCACCAAAAATCAACGACGTCATGACATAGGTATTCAAGGGCCCGTCACGTTTGTCTCTATACAGAAATCGGAACGCATCCTGGTCTTCTGGTCTTATTTTCACCCGCAGAAACATATCTTTTATGTCTCCGGACACAGCTATTCGATTTTCTCTAAAACGCAACATTATGCCGAATAATGACGTCAGTAGGTCAGGTCCTTTTATTAAATAGTCGTTCAAAGACAAGCCATGCGTTTTAGCTGCTGCATCGAATACTAAACGTAATTTCTTTTTGTTCGGGTTATCGACGCCAAAGTGAGGTAAATACCATGTTTTAGGTGTAATGTTTATGTCACTTAATTTCTTAGCGTAATCATTTTCGAATAAATGTAGTATGCGCTCTTTATATCTCTGAGCATATTCTTCATTTTTTTTTATCTTCTGTTCAACTCCCTTGAGTCTAGATAGGGCGGTCGGAAATGAATCTGGCATTAGACATTTCTCGTCCCTCCATGGTAAGCCAACATGCCATCGACCATCAATAAGCATAGAAGTTCGTTCTAGGATATTTTCAGCGCGTATATCTTCAGAGTTCTGCCTCGGCTTAGCAGATACGCCCATGGACTCGATAGAGAACGACCTTCGCACTTCCTCTTGAATATCTCGCAGAATACATTCTGATTCCATGACGTCACTGGTAACAAACAAAGCGGAGTGACGTGCAGGTTCAGATGAGCAAGCAGGCACCCTTCCATGCAGGCACCAACCCAGAGGAGTCCGGGTAGCACAGGGTTCATTGGGTCTGCCCATCTTTATTTCTACAGGTAAGAGGAGGTGGCAGTTATCTTGGCCAATTAAAACTTCCGGTTTTAACTGTTCTGTACTTAAGTGCTGACTGATTTTATCTAAGTGCTTAAAGTTTTTGTAATTTACGGTAGTTAAGTTCTGTTTAGGTAAATTTAGTTCATCAACGATTCGCGCATTCATTGTAAACAACTTGTTATCTTCACCGCACAAAGTAAGATGCGCCAGCTGAGCGTCGCACACTAGTTCAGCATTATTCCACGCACCACGCACACGAAGACACTCTCGGCGTCCGCGTATCCCCGCCTGAGCGGCAAGTGGGGCGCTTATCAATGACACAGTCGAGCCGTCGTCAAGCAAAGCAGTCGCACTAACGATCCCGTTCGGTCCGTGAATGTTAATGGGCACGACTTTTAACAATACGGAACTAGTAATGTTTATATTAGTCACTGTTTCGGATGGTATTTCAGTATCTACCACTGGCACGGATACACTGTTGTCTTGACGCGGTACGTAGTGTAGTAAGCGGTGATGAGCTTGTCCACAATTATCTATATCACAGCTAGGAGCAGGACACGTTTCCCTGCGATGGTGCGCTAATAAACACTTATAACAAATACCGTATCGCTTTACGTACAGCCATCTGTCCTTACGCAACGATTTTTTAAACTTTTTGCACTCGGTTAACTTGTGATTTACAGTACGACAATAACGACACTTTTCTTCACTTTGTCCGTCTTGCACTAAAACCGTTTGTATATTGTTCACGTTATCGTACTGTTTACGTTTGCTATTGTCCATTTTAGGGTGCAGTAAATTAGCACTACATGTAGATATTTTTACAGCTTCTTCAGTGAGGAAATCTGACAGTAGATCCAGTCTAGGTTTAGATGATTCGGCAACGATAAACGGGTAACTGTAGTCAGCCCACTTGGCGAGAAGAGTTGTAGGTAGCTTGGACAAAATAATATTAGCTACTTCTATTCCTTGTAGGTACTCCTGGCGGCCAAGGGCTCGTACCGCTGCTACATAGTTCTTCACTTTAACAGAAAACGGCACTATCTCTCGATAATAATCCACAGACACGTTGCACATCCTCTTTATGTCTGTCATTATACGAAATAGGATAACGTCAGCATTCCCGAATTGTAGCTTTAATGTTGACATCACGACCGCAGGCGAAGTAGCACTGATGAGTAGGGAAGCCACTGCTTCATGGGCAGCGCCACGAAGACATTTTCGCAGCCGCCAAAGGTTTTCTTTTTCGGTGAAGTTGCAGACTTCAGTAGATTCGACATACGCCTGTTCAAATTGAAGCCACTCTTTCGGATCGCCGTTAAAAACAGGTAGTTCTTTTGGTGTACTAAGACGACTGAGTAGCTTAGTGTTCTGCTGGTTAGTAGAGGAGGTGACCATGTCTTTGAATGCGTTCGCTAGCTGCCGTACTGTTCCATCTGTGTCGGCCGGACCCGACGCGTGCGGTTTGCTCTTATCCATTCCAACCATGGTGTCATGCTGCAGTTCCTGTTGACTGCGGTCCATCCACCTCTGTATGTCACTACCAGCACCATGATTCCGCTCCGATGTTTCTGATGGTGGACTGTATTCTTCGTCTTCATCTAGTTCGGCCAGGTCCGCTGCTAATTGTTTATCTATAAGGTCCATTTCTATTCGTGCCTTTGCCTTAGCTGCTTCCAGTTCCAGTTTCTTTCTCTGGGCTTGAACAGAAGGAGACGATGAGCCTTTTTTCGACTTAACAGAGCACCGTGAAGCTTGTGAAGGCGGTTTATTGTGTACAACTCGTTCCGATTTCACTACACTCCCGGTACAAGAATTTTCCCTTTTGTTCTCATCATCTTTGTTTCTTGTTGCAGATGCAGGCGGCGGCATTTCCTGTGCTCCGGTAACCACATGTAGCTTTGTCTGAAGCTCCTTTTCTTTTTCTAGCTGTTTGCTGGCGGTACTGCGAGTGTTTACCATTGTTTTCTTTGGTGGCGGAGTATTAAACATGAAGATCCTGCTCGATGGACCACTTTGTAAGGGTCGGAGGTGAAGCAGCTCGCAGTAAAAAAGGATTTGCAATAATAATTTTATATTTTCTTAAGAGGGTGTACACAGACAAAACTGAGCGAAGGAAACGTGCGGCGTGGGCCGAGTATTGTATTAGACTAGTTAAGTTAAGTGGTTACGTTAAACGGTGGGCTGTACCCCTTCCCCTCAGTTTGTTCCTCACCCCGCACGTCTCCTCTTACAATGTTAGTGGAATACAAATATGTTTTCTAGTAATTACATTTATTACCTAATTAAAAAAATACGATCGCTATATTTATCGCGTCGCTAACACGGGTATTTTGATAACAAACCGTAGTATGGGTGGTCACAATTAACAGACTGTACGGTACAAGGTTCACTTACGTTGACAATAGATGCGATGACATTTAAGTCGGTTACCTGATCCACAAGTTTTCTTGAATTAACGTCGTAATTTAATTTCAGTTCCGTTTGCCGCAAATAGTTTGTAGTCACTGCACTCGAGGGTACGATTTTTATGATTATCGCCGTATTCGATAAAACCTGAAAATAAGTACCTATTTAGTTCGTTATTTTTATGTTTTAACTAATAATATAAATAAAAATATTATTTTAACAAGTTTTTCGTTTGAAAACTCCTCCCAAAAATATAACACAGCGTCATATAATAAGCCTTATTAAAGTTATGAATGTTCGGTCATAAGCCTATTATTACTTGTTGGTTGTTTAACCCCCGGTTTCTGGAAGGCTAATCAACTTAATCTTATGTCAAATGAACTGATCACGACTGTGATTCGTTGACTAAAATACTAACAACCAATCACAGCGCTTGACATGAGATTTGACAGTTGATTAACAAATTTTTGTGTTGATCAGCCTTTCAGAAACCGGGGGTTAGTGTCTCTTATATAAAAGTAGATATTAGTGTCGACCTAGTGAGAGGACTAAACAAATGTAACTACCTACTTTGTTTTTTTAAACGCTTGTAATAAACAAATAACACATTTATAAAAAAAAACGTCGTCAGTCGTTACTTGGAACAATTCATAACAGGTCCCCCGACTGCAAATATTTGACTTGTTTTTATTTTTTTTTTGACATGGCAGGCGTGCTTTTTAATTTTTTTAATTATTATTTTTTTATTTATTACCTTTTAGTGAACAACAAAAAGAAAACATGACACAACACAAAAAAAATTATCGTTCGGTACCCTTTGCAGGCGATTTCGACTCACACTTGACCATTTTTTATTGTCCACATAGCCTATGCCACTCGGGATAACTCAAAGCTTCTAATGATACCACAAACATTGAAATCGGTCAAGCCTTTTAGAAGTTATGGTGGAATAAAGAAACTCACAAACATACATACATACATACATACATGAACCCTGAAAACATAACACTCCTTTTTGGGCAGTCGTGAAAAAGGTGAAATTCACGTGTGAGATGGAGAGGGACAGATCACTCGCTTTCCTGGACGTCAAATTAAGTGCGAGAACAAATGGATCATTAGGACACTGTGTTTACCGAAAACCCACACACACTGATAGATACCTGCATAGCACGTCTCATCATCACCCTAGACACCTGCAATCCGTCATGACATCATTGAAGAACAGAGCGTTTGATCTCTGTGACCCTGAACACCTAGAGCGCGAGCTGGAACATGTTCAGGAGGTTCTACAAAATAATGGATTTCGGGTGAAGGGAAATATGAAGCGGCAGTCGAAGCGGGTCGAGCATCCTGACGTTAACAGACAACGAGCCTAAATGCCCTTCATCAGAGGAGTTACTGACAAAATCGGAGCTTTACTTAAAAAAGTCTCCATCCCGACCGTCTACACTCCTGGGACAAAGGTACAAAACTTGGTGGGCAGTGGGTCCTACCCCTACAACAACCAGGTGTTTATAAAATCGACTGCAGCTGCGGTAAGTCATACATAGGTCAAACTAAGCGAACGATCGCGGAAAGGCTCAAGGAACATATCGCAGCTGTAAAAAACCGTCAGACGTCTAAATCGGCAATTGCAGAACACTTACTACAGCCTGGCGTAAGTCACTGGATTCAATTCCATCGCGCGCAAGTCCTCTCCACCGATCGCCACTTTCACTCGAGAGCAGTGCGAGAAGCGATAGAAATCAAGAAACATCCAAATTTCAATCGGGAAGACGGCTTTAAACTATCAGCATCGTGGTATCCAGTGATTCGCTTAACACAACCGCGCTTTTCTGCAAAGTCGGATAGTGATCAGAATACGGACACAGTCAGTGCAGTGTGTAGGGTACTTAAAAAACATGGGGTAGATGAAAAATCATCAACTTCGTGCAGGATGGAGATGGAAGGATGACACCGCATCTCCAGTCTGCTTGCGACCACGGCCGGTGTAACCCGGTCGAAACGTCAAGCCCCAAAAAGGTATTTATGCATGTACGCGCTTATTCCCGTGAATCATATTATTATAAACATGCAGCGCGATAGTTTAAAATGTAATATTGCAAACCGCTACGGGTCGGAAAGTGCAAAACAAGTTCGTCAACTTGAATTTCTACGTAAAAAACGAGCGCGAATTGAAACATCGTTGATATTTTTAACTAAGTGTCGCGATTGGGACTTACTACCTACGTGTTTTCGTATCAAACCGCGTAGTGATATCGCATTTTCACGTAGAATTCTACAAAACGCGAGTGTGCGTCTCCTGAGACAATTAATTCGTAATAAACACAGTCAACTGGACACAATTCAAAGTGAGTTATATAGTGTGCAATATAAGTGTAGTGTTTGTTTATCTCGTGAAGATTATGATGTGTGTGATCGCGTAACGTTTTTACAAGCGAGCCGGACATTCGAGTTGAGCAGTGCTACCCACGAGCGAAAATTCTCGAATTTGTATAACCGCCGTTATCCAAAAACAAAAACGCACAAGAACAGCTTAAAGATACCGTCATTAATATATCGGACACGAGTTTAGATGAACCTACCGTCAACATCTTGGCTAAAGGTATGAACTTTGCGCTGACACCTAAACGAATACCGTATGAGAGCATAATTAGTAGTGTAGAGGAAACGCTAATCCGTAATAAAGTACCGCCCGGTGATGCCGAAACCGTGAGACAGGACGTCGCGGTAATATTGCGTAAAGCGAAGCCCCCGACAAGCAACATTGCTATGGAAGAGCGTCAGGCGCTAAAAAACATTAGGAGTGACCCGAATATTTTAGTGCTTAAGGCCGACAAGGGAAACGCCACCATAGTAATGAACACTACTGATTATGAAAATAAAATACGTGAGTTGTTAAGCGACGATAAGGTTTATAAACCGGTAGCGTACAACCCCACAGCCAGAGTTACACGTAAAATACGATCTTTTATACAAGAACACCAGGACCTATTCACGGAAGACGAGTATCTAAATCTTTTTAGATCAAAATCGCACCAACCCCCTAAATTATATGGCTTGCCAAAAATACACAAGCCCAACGTGCCACTGCGGCCTATCGTAAGTCAAATTGCGTCCCCCACTTACGACCTTGCAAAGCATGTTGCGACAGTATTGCAGCCACTTGTGGGAAAAACATCGTCTTACGTGAAAGACTCGCGACATCTCGTTCAGATTTTAAGAACCATAGTACTGGAACCTGAAGACACCATGGTAAGTTTTGATGTGGAGTCATTATTTACCAATGTTCCGATCAACGAATGTCTGGACGTAGTCAAGGACAAGCTGAGTGATAAAGAGATGCCGCACAATTATATTGATCTACTTAAACACTGCTTAGAAGGCAATTACTTTCTCTTCCGCGGCCAGCATTACCTCCAGATTGATGGTGTCGCAATGGGGAGTCCAGTAGCCCCTGTACTAGCTAATCTCTGGATGGAACATTTTGAAGAGAAAGCGTTGGCCTTGGGGCCAAAAACCATCAAGTTGTGGAAGAGATACGTAGACGACATCTTCTGCGTCATCAGAGGGATGACGCCCAGCCAACAAGAAGTAGATCAATATCTAGAACATCTAAACTCCATCCACCCTAAGGTGAAATTCACGTGTGAGATGGAGAGGGACAGATCACTCGCTTTCCTGGACGTCAAAATAAGTGCGAGAACAAATGGATCATTAGGACACTGTGTTTACCGGAAACCCACACACACTGATAGATACCTGCATAGCACGTCTCATCATCACCCTAGACACCTGCAATCCGTCATGACATCATTGAAGAACAGAGCGTTTGATCTCTGTGACCCTGAACACCTAGAGCGCGAGCTGGAACATGTTCAGGAGGTTCTACAAAATAATGGATTTCGGGTGAAGGGAAATATGAAGCGGCAGTCGAAGCGGGTCGAGCATCCTGACGTTAACAGACAACGAGCCTACATGCCCTACATCAGAGGAGTTACTGACAAAATCGGAGCTTTACTTAAAAAAGTCTCCATCCCGACCGTCTACACTCCTGGGACAAAGGTACAAAACTTGGTGGGCACACCGAAGGATGTCCTATGCCTACAACAACCAGGTGTTTATAAAATCGACTGCAGCTGCGGTAAGTCATACATAGGTCAAACTAAGCGAACGATCGCGGAAAGGCTCAAGGAACATATCGCAGCTGTAAAAAACCGTCAGACGTCTAAATCGGCAATTGCAGAACACTTACTACAGCCTGGCGTAAGTCACTGGATTCAATTCCATCGCGCGCAAGTCCTCTCCACCGATCGCCACTTTCACTCGAGAGCAGTGCGAGAAGCGATAGAAATCAAGAAACATCCAAATTTCAATCGGGAAGACGGCTTTAAACTATCAGCATCGTGGTATCCAGTGATTCGCTTAACACAACCGCGCTTTTCTGCAAAGTCGGATAGTGATCAGAATACGGACACAGTCAGTGCAGTGTGTAGGGTACTTAAAAAACATGGGGTAGATGAAAAATCATCAACTTCGTGCAGGATGGAGATGGAAGGATGACACCGCATCTCCAGTCTGCTTGCGACCACGGCCGGTGTAACCCGGTCGAAACGTCAAGCCCCAAAAAGGTATTTATGCATGTCCGCGCTTATTCCCGTGAATCATATTATTATAAACATGCAGCGCGATAGTTTAAAATGTAATAGAGAACAAAACCATACGAGTCGGTGGTAGAATAGATAAGTCCAATTACGATTATTCTAAAAAACATCCAATTCTTCTTTATTCAGCTCACTATTTAACCAAACTCTATTTCAAATATCATCATTTATACAACATGCATGCTGGACCACAATTACTACTAGCCTGCGTTAGGGAGACTGTAATAAATGGCCAATAAATGGGAGACATTTAGCCCGACGTACAGTCCACAACTGCGTCATATGCAGACGATTCCAAGGAAAAACAATGATTCCCATGATGGGAAACTTACCTGCGCAATGCATCAACCCTGATTTTCCCTTTCGTACTGTAGGCGTCGATTTTGTTGGTCCGTTCCTCACCTTAAACAGGAAGGGTCGAGGTGCACGGCTTACTAAAACCTATATGTGTTTGTTTGTGTGCTTCCGATACAAATGCGTGCACCTGGAAGCCGTTAGCGATTTGTCTAAAGATGCATTCATATTAACATTACGTAGGTTTGTCTCGAGACGGGGCAAACCAGCTGAAATATTCTGCGATAATGGGCGAAATTTCGTTGCGGCTGCAAAAGAAATAGGGAATTTTCTAAAAAATAACCAAGAGCCTGTAATTGACTTCGCGGTCAGTGAAGGTATAGAATTCATATTTTCTCCTACTTATGCTCCACATTTCGGCGGCATTTGGGAGGCCGGTGTGAAATCCGCGAAGTATCATATAAAACGTGTTATGGAAAACTCTCATTTAACTTTCGAGGAGATATCGACACTATTTGCCCAAGTGGAGGCTATACTGAACAGTCGACCCTTATGTCCACTTTCACCTTCACCCAATGATTACCATTTCCTTACCCCTGGGCACTTTCTGATAGGACGTTCCCTCAAGGCACTGCCAGGTCCCATACTGGAAGATCATACTCAAACCCAACAACAGCGCTACAAACGACTCGAGCAAATTCATCAACATTTTTGGCAACGCTGGCAAAGAGAATACATTGCAGAACTCCAACAACGCTCTAAATGGCGCAAGAATACAGCAACTCTTCGTATTGGAGATCTAGTACTTCTGCAAGAAGACAATGTGCCACCTCTCAATTGGCGGATGGGACGAATCAGCCGGCTGTTTCCCGGAAGCAATGGCATATCACGTGTCGCAGATGTCGACACCACAAGAGGCAGCTTTCGAAGACCATTTACCCGCATCTGCCCTCTACCAGTTGATGACAGCTACGATTGTTGAAAGAAGAACTCTTTCAACGGGGGGGAAGATGTTCAGGCGCATGCGCCTGCTAGATGTTAGAACCACGCTTACGTGCAACTGTGTCTTTGCTAACTATTTTATTTTTTCTTATTAGTTTTTTCACCGCCACCGTCATTAATATTTACTTTTCTATTCGTCTCAATACGAACCACACTTGTCATTGTAAGCGCTAGAGATAACAGCTAAATCAATATTGTAATTTTTATATCCAATAAATCAAGTTATCAAAGTGTAACAGAGGTTTGTTATCATTTCAAACTTCCATTGTGTCCACTACGAGACAATAACACTACGACGAAAACGTTTATCTTCGGATCCTATTTCTAATAATGCAGCCGAAATATCTACCAGTACAATTTATGGGAGCGGTACAAGTTCACCTGACTTTTCTATTGACGAAAGTCAGAATAAACAGATCAATAAATTAAAAGAACAAATAGAACAACTTGTGTTTGATTTAAATATAGCACATCAGGGAATAGAAACTTTGTCTCAGGAGAACAAAAACTTAAAAAAAAATTAATGAAGAACTCAGCAAACAAAACTGATTATTATACAGAACAGCTGAAGGCAGCCTTGAAAAAACAACGATAAAGAGTAGTAGTCACACAAAAATTACACCAAAAAAAAGCCGAAAATCGAAACAAACACAAACGGAAACTACCACTTCTTTAAATAACATTAATAATAATTATACTGAGAAACCATCGTTGGCTCCGGAACATACAACCCATCAGAAACACATAAGAAATAAAGTCAAATTGCAAATTAAACGTAATAAAACAACAAACAAAGTCCACATTCTAAGTAGCAACAATAATAATAAAATACTAAACATCTCAGAAAATATTTTGAAAGAAAATTATGAAGTCTGTCATTATTTAAAATCTAACTGTGGAACTAAGCATTTATTACATGGTTTAGACACAAAATTTAAAGATTTTACAATGAGCGATTATTGTGTTATTTTAATTGGCGAAGAAGACTTTAATACGACACGGGACTACTTCAGTATGATTTTTTATATAAGGGAAACTACACAAAATTAAGCACACAAATATAATTATCTGCGCACCAACTTATAAATACAGAACACATACAAACATGTTCAATTGGCGAGTAGAGAATTTTAACAATCTACTTTACTTGGATACTTTGGCCCACGAACACGCATACTTTCTGGATTCAAACAAAAACTTGAAGTGTGATTTTGAAATGTTTAATAGACTTACGGGTAATGTTAATAATAAGGGCATGGAAACGATCTTCAAAGATATAAACGATTTCATAAAGGATCTGAAATTGGAAAGCCAGACAGTTAATAACAACATCAGCGATATGCAACCGCCTGAAGCTGAAGCCACACAGTTTTTTCTATGATAAATATATTTTCATAATGCATCAGAATATAGCAGGCCTGATTAATAAGTCGGAAGCTCTTTCAGTGTGCTTAGAAGATTTCTCGCAAAATAAAATTCAAGTAGATGTCATTTGCATATCGGAACATTTCATGATATCTGGATATGAAGAGTTCCTGAATATACCAAACTTTACTTTAGCTTCATATTTCTCAAGAAAAGAAGCCAAAAGAGGCGGGACTTGCATCCTTGTAAGAAAAGGTTACCAATGGAAAGACATTTCGGAAATAACAAAAATGTCTAGAAGCAATATATTCGAATGCTGTGCCATTGAATTAATACATAGTAAAACTCTTATTGTATGTGTATATAGAATTCCAAAAGCTAGTAATTTAAGTATTTTTTTTGAGTGTCTTGAAAAGTTATTATGTTATGTTCATAAATGTTATAAGGGTAAGGTAATATTATGTGGTGATTTTAATATTGACACTTTAAAAAACAATAATGTAACTTTAGAATTAGAATGTATACTGCTGAACTATAACCTTACATTACAAATTAAACAACCCACGCGACTCAGTGTATAAACAACTTCGCACATAATTTTGGAAAGAAATATAGTTCAGAAGTAGTTGAGTTAGCGTTATCCGACCACACATGTCAAATTTTAAAATGTCCAATCAAAAGAGATTACTTTATAGAAAAGTGGTACATAACTCGGCGCGATTATAACCAGACACATTTGGCTAAGTTTAAAACTTGTTTAAAGGATATGTCGTTTTCTGATGTTTACAAAATAGAAGACCCAAATATAGCATACAATGCGTTTATAGATATTTTTTCTCATTTGTATAACGTATGCTTTCCTTTCATAAATATTAAAGTAAATTTAAAAAGAAAGCCATCTTGGATTTCTCGAGGAATTCAACTGTGTAGCAAGAAAAAACGCAATTTACTGTGGCGATATAGATAACAAAAAAACGAGATAAACAAAACAGAACTTAAAAAGTATAGTAATAGATTTAAACATATTATCAAATTAACGCAGCGGGCACAAAATTGCAATAAAATTAAAATATCATCAAATAAAGCAAAAACGACTTGGTCAATTATAAATCAATCCAAACTTAACAAACCTAGAGATATAAGCTATTTAAAACACAACGACACTGTTATCGCAAATCCTACAGAAATAGCCAGAGCATTTAATGACTTTTTTGTAGACAAAATTAAACCGATACCAGGCTGTGGCGTTCGCACGACAGCTAATATCCAACATCAAAATAACTCCATGTTCCTGGCACCATGTTCTCCTCTCGATATCACACAAATAATAAGTAGGCTCAAAAATACTAATAGTGTAGGATATGACGGCATTTCTACTAAAGTCATTAAATATGTAGCCGAATGCATAAGTGAACCTTTATGTCATATTTTAAATTTATGTATATCATCTGGTGTCTATCCTGATAGTCTTAAAACTTCCATTGTAAAACCACTTTTGAAGAAAGAGATAAAAGACAGCATGGAGTCATATAGGCCAATAGCATTAATCCCAATATTTTCCAAAATCTTTGAAAAGTTCATTTATCAGGAAATATACAAATATTTAGAGGGAAAAAATATATTGAGTGACACCCAAAACGGTTTTCGTAAAAATAAAAATATAAATATGGCTGTATATGATTTTTTGGATAAAGTTATCAATAAAGTAGATAAGAAGATACCGGTTACTGCAATTTACTGTGATATGACACAGGCGTTTGATTATGTAAATTATGACATATTACTTAATAAGTTAAACGCCTATGGGATTCGAGGTAATGTACTTCAGCTGTTAAACTCCTACCTTAGAAATCGTAAACAATTCACCGAAGTAGTTAAAATTGATATAAAACAAAAAAGGAAATAGTTTATAGGTCTAACAAACGTACTATAATGTACAGGGTGTCCCAGGGTAGCGTCCTGGGACCCCTATTATTTATATTGTATATAAACGATCTGCCAAAAGTTACCACACACCCTATGTGTTTGTTTGCTGATGATAGTACCGTTACTATCGATTGTACAAATAAATCCACATATGAGGCTGAAATAAATAAAACACTTAAGTCCATTGTCACTTGGTTAGACAACAATAATTTAAAAATTAATCTCTCTAAAACTAAATTAATGCACTTCAGCCAACGAATAGTGCCTCCTAACCTTAACATTAATTACAACAACAACAATCTATGTCGTGTAGAGTCATCCAAATTTCTCGGTATAACTGTTGACCAACGACTAGACTGGAAAGCCCATTTAGATAACCTAAGCAAAAAACTAGGTAGAACAGCCTACCTTTTATCAAAACTTGCGCCAATTTTAAACACAGAGGCTTTGATAACAGCTTACCATGGTACTGTCAGCTCAATTTTACGATTTGGTATCATCTTCTGGGCAAATTCAACCAATAAAGATGTAATTTTTAAAATGCAAAAAAAATGTATCAGGTCAATGTTTCAAATACAGTCCATTGAGTCATGTAGACCACTTTTTATTAAGCACCATATTTTAACTTTGCCTTCTCTGTATATCTTTGAAATCTCAGCTTTTGTTAAATCTAATCCAAATTTGTTTAAAAGGCTTGCTGATGTTAATAATAAAAACAGGCGAGATAGCCAAAAATTATGTGTAAAAATGTCCAAGACAGCCTTACTACATAAAAGTGTCTTTTGTATGGCACCAATTGTTTACAATAAGATACCAAAACCAATAAGAGATTTAAATTATAAATTGTTCAAAAAAAGGCTCAAAGTGTTTCTAGCTGGTAAATGTTATTATAGTATTAACGATTTTTCAACAGAGAAATGTAATTAAGCAGATAATTATTATTATTGTTACTAACTACATTTTTGTTTCTTTAATGTGTTTATTAGTGATTTAGTTTATTTTTAGTTACTTTAGCAATATTTAATTTGGTAATTCAATGTGGTGTACATTATTGGTATAGAACCAATAATGTACACCCTTTGGGTATGTTACAGAGATCCCTTGTATGTACACTACCACCTGTTATTTATTTTGTTATACCTGTAACAACATTAAATAAATATTCTATTCTATTCTATTCTATAATAGCTTTTAATATTAACACTGTTATAGGAGATATAACACAGAGTAGGTTAAGTGTAGATTTAGGTAACAATGTAGATTGTTTAAACTTTCACTGCCGACAATAGAGAAGCATTCTGATAGCATTCTACTTTACCATCAGAATATAAATCGCTTTTCTGGCAAAATTCTAGATGCTGAACTGTTAGTAGATAAATATTCAATTGATATTCTTTGTTTTTGTGAAACCTGGTTAAAACCAGATGAGATGAGTTTTCATGTTAAAAATTTTGCAGTAGTCAGTGCGTTCAACAGATTATCAGCGGTGGGTCTCTGATTTTATGTAAAAACTATCTTAAATTTAAGGAACGTCAAGACATCACCTCTTTCTCTGTTGACCGCATATGTGAGGTACCATGTGCAGAGATAGAACGTCTTATTATTCTTTGTGTATACAGACCCCCCCGCATCTCATTTATTGTCTTTTTTTAACACGCTTTTATTAGCTTCACTTGTATGTATGTAACCGACTCCTTTGGACTCGATTTTGACCCACTTTAAACGGACAGATTTAATTCAAACTTTGTACACTTATCAAGAACCAGCGACAATATAATAATTTCATGGGTCTATCTCATTATCCTGATTAGGATCACCAGGATTAAATAAATAAAAAAAACATTAAAAAAAAATTAAGTCCACAAAGCAATACGTTTGAATTCAGACAACACGCATTGCTGCTAGGACTAAGAAGTGAAAAATAAATATAGTTTAAAAAAACTAAAAAACACGCTTTTAAAGTACTTCTAACTAAAAAAGTGAAAAATAATTCCTAATGTAAGCTGAAATTGGTAATGAACAAAAAACACTAGTATTATTGTAAAAAAGGGTGGGGCGCTCTGTGCCATATTTTTCGTCTATCGTCTATCTATAATACTAGTGTTTTTTAGTTTTTTTTTTAAACTATATTTATTAAATATTATGGAAGAGATACTTAGTAAATTATGTTGTAACAACAAATCAATATATATTTGTGGTGACTTTAATATTAATATTTTAGTTGATTCCCTTGATAAATGTAAACTGCTGTCTTTATTTAAGTCATTTAATTTAAATTATATTTTTAATGAGCCAACTAGAATAACTTCAACCTCTCTTACTTGCATAGACAATATTTTTACAAATGGTGGGGTGCTTAACTTTAATGTGATTCCTGGTGTTAGATCTGACCATATGGATCAATTAGTATCAATTAAAGCTATAAGTAAATTGCCTTTAACTAAAGTTATTACAATCAGGCCCTTAACTAATCATGTTCTAAATTCATTTAAAAATAATATTACTTCAAATCTTGATAGTAAATACTCATTTTCTGGAGTCCCAAATAAGGATTATAATCAATTGTTTTTAATTATACGGAATTCGTTTCAGAAAATGTGTCCTGTCCTTTAAATGAAATTAAAATAAATTTTAAATTAAAATTCAATGAGTGGGCTACTAAAGGCATTAGAATAAGTAGGGACATACTTTATAGTCTTTATGATAAAAAATAATTTAATGTTGATCCTGATTTTCAAAATTATGTAAGAAATTATTCAAAAACATTTAAAAGTTTGTTTAGCGGCCAAGTCTAAACTTATTAGTAGGCGTATAGATAAATCTGATAACCAAATAAAAACAGTATGGAAGATCATCAATTCTGAAACTGGAAATAGTAAACAGAGAGATAATATATATATTCCGGGACATATATATATATATAAATATAATGACCTGTCTTTGAAAATAAATAATAAAATAATTTCAAATAAGACAGAAGTTGCTAAAGCGTTTGAAGATTTCTTTTCGAATATACCTGTGGAAGTAACAAAAGCTCTTCCTTCTTCTTCCATAAAAGCAGAATATTTACTTAAGAAATTCGTTGATAAGAGTATTCCAAATTTTAATATTAGTCATGTATCTCCTACCATTGTTAAGAAATCATTTAATTGTATTAAAGTTATGACCACAGAAGATTTATGGGGAATATCTGTTAAAGTAATTGAATCCATAACTGACACTATTGCCCCGATTCTTGCAAAGATATTTAATGACTGTGTTGACTGTGGAACCTTTCCTGATTTAATGAAGCACAGTAAAATTATTCCTATTTTTAAATCTGGTTGCAAGAATGAACCAACTAATTATAGACCAGTTTCAGTACTTCCTGCTTTAAGAAAAATATTTGAAAGAATGGTACTTGACCAGATGATGTCACATTTTAGTAAACACAAGATTTTTCACCATCGTAAATTTGGTTTTACTAGAGGAAGGTCCACCACCGACGCCGCACGTAGGTCCTTTTCGGTAATCTACGCGTGCAAAAATACGATTGTGAAAAAATACTATTGTATTCTCAAATAGTTAATGAAAGAAACAAAAACTGGTATATTATAAAAAAATATTTATATAAAAAGAAAAATTTACAGAAACTTATTCTGGTGCATTTAATAATGATAGCACCGACTGAGGTAGGCTGCCACTAAATTAAGGCTTTACTCTCCGCATGGATGATATAAGAGGGTCAGAAGATATCAGCAGTAGATGGAATATGTCTTCAACGTTTTCTTTTCTTGAAAATTTGCGAGAATGAAACTCCCTGAAATTTCTGATATCTTTGTTCCGATGTTCTTGGGCTTCTTCGGATAGTTCACCTATCAGTATGATTGCTTCGTTTATGATAAGGCTTCCGTGTGTCAGAATTTTATGAACGCTTTGCGGCATGTAATACCAAGCCTACTCCTGAACATACAAATCAGCCGTTTCTGCAGCAAAATGTTCAAATGCTGTTATGTTGATGGCGAATCCTGAGCAAATTGTACGAAGTATAATAATAATAATAATAATAATAATATTCCGGGACAACTCACACACGGTTATCTGATCCCAAGCTAAGCGGAGCTTGTGTTATGGTAACCAGACAACTGATAAACATACTTATATATTTCTAAATACATACATGTTATAGATGAATTACACCCAGACAACCAGAATCCTGGGTGGGAATCGAACCCACGACCTCCGGTATAGCAGTCAGGGTCACTAACCACTAGACCAACAGGCCCGTCATATTATTCATCATAGTATTGTAGCAAGTTTTTCAATCTGATCTTTGTTTATTCCGGTAGCTTCCGAAGCCAGCTCAGGATTATGGAAGAAGGTTCTAGCCACATTTCCGGTGTTACTGCTGCCATAGCCTTGCTTAGGCAAATCAACTAAAATGTTTAACTTCCGTCGCAAGTTTTCTTGAACTTCTTTTTTTCTTAAATCGGTTATTGCCTTCTGCTGTTTACTGATTCTCCAACGCTTTATATCAAGGCGGTATGATATATTTAACACGCATTCCATGCATTTTATCCACGCATGTAGGCTTGATAACCCGAGTCTGAGTGAATTTTCATTTACAGGTCTGGCTCGTACTACTTGAAGATCGTTCATTATTTTAGGTGATGCACCGCAAACATGGCAATTTTGAGCAGCTGTACCAGAAAGGGTGCTGCAGGTTTTTTCATCAATCATAGTTAATGAAAAAACCACGTGAAAGATGTGTTTTAGTCCGCCTATTTCAATTTCAGTGGGGACTAGTCCTTGTATCTGGTTTTTGATGTCATTAACTTGCTGCTTAATGAAGTCGTCCGTCTCTTTGTGAAATATTATTTTCACAGGACGGCAATATTTCGTTGACGATGGTACAGGATTGTTCCACAGGATCATTTCTCGATTCTCGGTTTTTGATACAGCTGTCATTCGAAGGGGAACCGTAGACACCAGATATACCCCTTTACACCCGAGAAAAAAAAGTTGCAAATATTAATGAAAATATTAAGTAAGGGGATTTCGAGGAGTATAAGGAAGCTAGGAAAAATGCAGAAAAAAATCCAACATTTTCAGTTTTCCTGAAAAGGTGCCCTCACGATCGTGACACTTAGGTATAATCTACAAGTCTCACAATAGTGAGTTTTAACTTCTTAAAGTAATTTTTCTAAAAAAAAACAACATATTAAATACAAATCACTATTTATTTATTTAGATAACCTCTTAAATTATCAGTCTTTATCAATTAACAACAAAATTAAACCTTCTTCTAACTAATTCTCTAACAAAAAACACTTAAAATATCGAAATAAAAAAAGTCATCCTCTGACAAACTTAAAATTATAGACTAACAATTCTTATAACGTTTAGGAACAAAAAAGAGATCATTTTTCGGTAGAATAGCAAAAATTAACATAGTTTTTAAAAACTTAACTAAATATTATGGTTTGAGGTGATAAAATTGGAAACAGTTTTGGTTTCGTGAAAGACACAGGTAAACACCACATTTGGAACATTTGATCTTTGATCGGCTATGGCATCCCTCCATCATGCAAGACCTTGGTGCCTTTATGTCATCAAACACAGCCATGTGATCATATCCATCATATCTTTTGCCCTGTGATGGGCGTATTGGTCTGTATTGCCTATTTATAGGTGGCTCGTTTTCAGAATCGACGTTTACGTCGTCGCGGCGGTCTTTTTCGGGAAAATTGGTTAAAGCATCAGCAACACTGAAACGAAAATCCAGTAGTGTCAGAACGTCCTTTCTCGGGTAATCATTTGCTACGCAATCATTTTTGTATAGTCGCCAAGAATTTACTAACGCCAAATCCAAAAAGTGGATGATAACTTTCAAAGACCATTTTTTTGTCTTGATGAAGGTACGGTAATACTCCATTTGTTGGTCGAGAATGTCAACGCCCCCCATGTGTTGATTGTACTGTTGGATAATTTTAGGAGCAGCTACATCAATGTAAACTCTTTGTTTTTTATCCCAACGTTTGACGATAGTACCCGACGAAGATCCCGTACAGTTAGATGCCATGATCACGGACTTGTTGTCCCTCCATTTGACGATGACAGTCGAATCCCTGGTGTAATGCTGACTTTCGCCACGAACCATAGCCGAATCTTGTTTGAATTTGCAAGCGGCTCGGTCTGGAATACGATTAAACATTATTGTGCCAGTGCTGTGTATATTTCTCCGATTCATTTCTTCGACTAAAGGTACCGTAGTGAAAAAACGATCATGATACACACAACTTCCTGGAGGGACACTTCTGGTCAAATGAAGTATGACAGAAGGTCCCAGGCCCAAAGATGTATAAGCAAACATTGTATTAGCACCTCTATAAATCTCGAAATCGAGCATCAGCCCTTCGCTAGTAGTTAGAACAAAATTTTTTAAACCTACTGGTCGTGGTTTATTTTTAACAACCTGACGCAAAGGACATCGGCCAGTGAAAGGTATCATCTGCTCATCTATGGAGTAATAGGATGGAACTCTTTCCAGTTTGTTGCAGGTGTCCTGAATCCGTTTGATTATTGGTTGTACCTTCCAAAGTGGATTGTTAGTCTCAGTTTCAGTTGGCTGATCGTGATCAACTACATGAAGAGCATTGCGTAAAGTTATAAATCGGTCGCGAACTATTTTGTCGGCAATCAGTCCAATCCTCATATTGGCTCGCCAGTACATCGGCATTCGTGGGTATGGAAGGCATCCCATGAGAATATGCACACCAAACACTCTAGCTATTTCCGCTTTTGTAGTTTTTAGTTCTTGGCCAGTCTTTCGCATGTGATATAAGTTTGTACACCGAGCAGTATCCTCATAGAAACCTTCATCAAAATAATCATGAAGATATTCGGATGGTGTACGAACTGGGTTTTTTGGGACAGTTACAGTATAGTCATGTGGCTTGTCGGTAAAAGGAATATTCTTCCAGGTGTTTCCAGGACCATGTTGCTGCAGATTCCGTCGAGTCGGCGTAGTATGAGAACGTCCTCTGCGTGAATGCGCTCGCTGCGATGTAGTACCACGAGAACTCCCTCTGCTTCGAATTTGCCGCGAAGTAATACTACGAGAGCGTCCCCTAATTGGGGTCGTTACCTGACTTAGAGGTTCAGGTTCTATTCCATCGCCCGAATCTTCAGAATTCTCGTCCTCGCCTACGAGTTCAGCGAGAACACGCGGCTCTGTTTCTGAATCTTCTTTGTCGTGGAATTCTTCAATGTCTGACTCAGTTCCATCGCCAAGGAGTTCGAAAATACGATCATCAGATATAGGAAGCACTAAAACAGAAAAAGAAACAACTATTTAAACACAATACCAGCTTTTAATCAATAAATAAAAAAAACTACGTTTAAATCAATTTATAGGGCTACGACCGAAGGGCCACGACCGTGCTACTTGAAGTTTAGGTACAATTTGTTTCTTACTTACAAAATAAAATAGCAAAAATAGTTTGTATTTCATTTGATAAATGTTTATATTGCAAAATAAAAGCAAAACAATACTCAAAATATAACAATAAACAATAAAACACAATACTTACACGTGCCGCCGGCCGGATCAAAATACGCGGCCATCTTTAACCTCCAATTGCAACCAACTAACAACCCATTCCACGACTCGGGCGCCTCTACGCGTAAGTACACATCTCTCACAATCGATCGTCGTCGGTTGCGTTCGCAAAAATGAATCCGCGCGGTCTTGAGATTTTTTTAAAGTTACTCGCACTATCGTATACCGTCGGGTGTAAAGGGATACGCTCGCATCATCGCTGTCACTATTCTCAAATGCTTGCATGTATCGACTGTGACCTGATGCACCATCACACCCCCACTTGAAAACAATTTTTATTTTAGTGGGATCATATTCTTCGAGGCGTTCTTTTAGCACTTCTTCTTGTGCAGTTACAAGCCTCTGTATATTATGTTTTAACAAAGCCTGTAATTTTACCTCTCCGGATACCTCTGTTATTGTCATATTGTCAGGGTAACACATTTTCTTCGCATCCAGCAGTCGGTTGTATGTGGGATAAATATTTGCATTGTGCTCTTTGGTAGTTTGCTGAATGTCAATATATTGTTCTTTTGTAAATTTGTTGTAGTAGTATATTATTGGGCATTCTGTCCCACTTGTTCGCTCATGCTTGCGCATTCGCGACGTGGGACAGAATGCCCAATAATATTTCTGGTAATTAGGTCTTGGGCATTCTGTCCCACTCTTGTATTGCGCGCTTACAACTGATACCACCGTCTGTGATACAGATTCATGTACGCAATATGCTTTTTCATCGCAATAACGATAGGAACCAACAGACAATGATTGTATTAATTTGTAATGTGTTTGTTATTGCGCGCTCACAACTGATATAATCGTTTGTGATATAGATTGGTGTACGCAGTATGCTTTTTTATCGCAAAGCAAATAATAAAAAACAAACAAAAGGTATTAAGATTTATATATTCAATTGTATTAAAAATATAACAATTCATTGAGTTTATGTATTAAGACTAGAAAGAACTAAACATTGGAGGCTTCACAAACAGTTCATCTGCGGACTGCACGAACGCTTGGAGTTTACGCCACTGGCTGGTATCACCCTCAGTCTGAAATTTTATTCGAAGTAGCGCTTTCCTCCATAGCTCTTGAGAGTCTGTTTCACGAGCGTCATTTGTTTGATACACCTTGAGGTCAATGTAGTACTCGCCGGAGGTGTTTGCGGTCCGGCGTTCGCTACCGTTTGCTATTCTTGTAACGAAGAACGTGGACAACACAGGCGTCGATGTACCATCACATTCATCGTCTCGTTCATGTCGGAGCCCGAATATATCAAGCTTATTTTTTTTGCTGGAGCAAGGAGTAAATAATAATGTTACAAAGTACACGTTTACTAACAATTATTTTAGGAACACGTTTGAATTTAGGTACATTGTTTTGTTAAGATTTTGGGATACACAAAAGTTAAAATATCGTATTCGTTACCTTATAGTAGTGGATTTTGTAGTTAGAGTAGCCTTGCGTTTGCCTGTAGATGTTGTCCGTTTTTGAGAGGTTTCTGTTTTGCGGTCATTGTTGAAGGAAATGATGTCACTCTCGCAGTCAGACCTGAAAGTTTAACAAATTAATTTGTTATAATTATTTATTGAACGTAATATCAGTAACATAATAATTTTATATGAAATAAAATGTTTGTGTACATTGTATTCGAAGGCTCGACCACATTAAACACTCGACAATCTAGATATAAATTAATCAAGTAATAAAGACAATACTTACATTTTAACTGGTGTGAATTCTAGCACATTGAGCAGCGGTGATGTACGAGTATAGTTTATTTACACAAAAGATACTCCGAATTGAAACTGTTGTGTTGATGCACGGTTTACTATCTAGATTTTAGCTGAAAACCAGTAGCTGGGGTATGGTATTGTACCAAATATTATATCAGCACTAGAAAGTAAACTAATGATCGCTAACAAACATGCCTTTGCTTATAAGCAAATGTGATGTGATTCCTTGGATAATTTAAAATGTTAGTAATCAAAGCAAACATACTTAGCGACGCTACCATTTCTCGGGTTCGTATTATATTCGTGTAAACGCAAAAAGTACCGACTAAGGGATTAATTTGTTTGTCAGTAATGACTTCATATATTGCTTTACGTGATCAAGTTACATCGTACGATTTTATACTTGTTGCTAATTTAGCATAATTCATAAGGGCTATCATTTTTATAGATATAAAATTGGATTAAAATAAATAGTCTGATAGGTTTTTTAAAGTAAAAAAAATACTTGAAAACATGATACCTACTCTAGGATTTTTTATTAAAGTGAGAATGTTTTAATATTTAACCAAACAAAAGAATGATTATAATACACCACCAATAGATAACTTTAATTTGTATTAGTAGTGAACTTTAGTAATTCACTCTTTATTCGTTTGAACAAATAAGACATCTTGTTATTTCTGTAATGATAATATTATTACTAATATTCAATGAGTGACAACCCTACATAAAATATTTGAATCAACAATACAAGCAATTTGAAACTTAGTTACATTCATAATTTCGCAATTACTGCAGTATGGTGGACCTATGTAATAATAAATAATTTTTATTCGCAGTTTACTTACTAAACTAAACTTAAATTAATAAATATTATAATGTACGTGTAAATCGAAAAACTCTATTCTCAACATTGTAAGGTAAGTCCATAACTATTTAACTATTATTTCATGACCGTTTCCTACTGATACTTAAGCACATGTGTATTTTATTTTTCAGCAATCTCAAACGATATAAATTACGTTGATGCCTTCACGGAAACAGTGATCGTCGCACAGTAAAGAAGATTGTGAAATTTATGATTTAGAAATATCTACAACGATCATCTGAGATTATCCTATTAAAAGGTAATGGTCATTATCATTCGGTTTTAGAGGTTTAAATTTACTCAACTAATAATATTATAATCAGGTATTTTTTAAGATAATGATCTTATGTATAGTTTTCTAAAGTAAGGAGATAAAAAGGTTCTTGTAACCGCGAGCGTAAGTAAGAATTACATTTTCTGTACGTATTCTAATCAAAGTTTCATGTTTTTTTCAGAAGCAGAACAGAGCTGTTACTGTGGTGAATGTGATGAAAATAAAACAAAGTCTAATCGCAGCAGGCAACAGATCCAGTAGTTAAGTTTTAGCTTTTAAAATTAGTACCTATATACCTTGTAAGTAACGATTACTTTATATTTTTGTAAGTTTCAATTTGTTTTTTGATAAAAAATGCCTTTCTGTTCGGTATGCAAAATTGATGTTAATTCTCGCACTTGGTTTACGCATTTACGTACTAATAAACATAAAAATAATAGCATTGTACCCCTCGATGACAAAATTGAAATTATAGATACTTGTTTTAAAGGACGTATTGTAAGTTATCGTATTAAAGCGTGCGAAAATAATATTAATGACTATCCAGAATCTTTTTTAAATAGTATAAAAAAAGAAGTAAATTCTTTAATAGACAATTCACTTCAAAAACATACATCGGTCAAGGTTAACTTTGATTATTACGGTATTTTTTTGATGTACAAAAATGATGTTCAAGAACTAAAATCTTTTGCAACAAAAAACATCATTGTTCATTGTAATTACAATTTTGATTTGTTGTATCAAAACTTTTCAGTTCAGCTTTTAAAAAAAATTGAGGAATTTCAAGAAAGAGATAGTGGATGGTCATTTTTACATAATTCCCATTTTGAAATTAACATTAATAAATATCAACCACTTAGCGGATCAAAATTTTTAGATTTACCTAAATTCATAAAGAGCAAAAAAGCTTGTTTGAATATTCAAAACAATGATGATTATTGTTTTTTATGGTGCATTGTTGCTGCCTTATACCCTGCTACGCATCATTCGGAGAGAGTAACTTCTTATCCACATTTTCGCGACGTCTTAAACATTGATGGCATTGCTTTTCCAATCTCTTTTTCAGACATCAATATTTTTGAAAGACACAATCCCATGATACAAATTTACGTTTATGGTCTAAGAAATGGTAAAACTATAACAGGTCCACTGTATAGACCAACGAAGTTAATCGAAGGGGCCAAAATTATTCATTTGCTGTATATAGAAAATGATAATTCATCTCATTATTGTCTCATAAAAGATTTACCTCGTCTTGTAAAAAGTCAAATCACAAAACACCACAGTAAGTTGTATTTTTGTGAAACCTGTTTATTGTTTTTTCCTGATCAAGAAAAAATTAATAAACACCAATGTGGAGGAGTCGTAACTGTTTTACCAAATAAGGGGTCGGTTATACAATTTAAAAACTATCAAAGAAAACAAAATGTTCCATTTGCTATATATGCTGATTTTGAAACATTACTTGAACAGATTTGTAACCATGAACATGACACCGCGAATACGCTCCGCTTACAACGACACGTTCCTACTGCATTTGCATATAACATTGTTTCTTCGATGGATGATAATTTTAATGAATTTAAATCGTATCGTGGTATTGACTGTGTTTCAAAATTCATTGATTTTCTTACTGAAGACGTTAAGAGGATTCATAAGATATTAACCGAAAATGTTAGGATTAAATTTTCACAAAAAGATGAGATCGATTACATTCAAGCATGGCAGTGCCACATATGTGATCTTCCCTTGTGGAATAACAAAGTTAGAGATCATTGTCATATCACAGGTCGTTATCGTGGCGCCGCACATAAACATTGTAATTTACAGTATAAAGTACCTGTATTTGTACCAATTTTTTTTCACAATTTATCAGGTTACGACTGTCATTTATTCATTAAAAAATTAGGGGAAATTCCAGGCAAGTTAACCATAATTCCAAAAAGTAAAGAAAAATACATGTCGTTTTCCAAATTCATATTAATCAACGATAGCGAATACGTTCATGTTAGATTTTTAGATTCATTTCATTTTTTAGGTACTAGTTTAGTCAAACTTGCAAAAAATATGGCTATTGAAGATTTTAAAAATATGCGTTACCATTTTCCAAGTTATGATCACTTTCGATTGCTTACACGAAAAGGTGTATATCCTTATGATTACATCAAGGACTGGAAATGCTATGAGGAAACTGTCTTGCCCTCACAGCGTTTCTTTTTTAATTCTTTAACCAATGAAAGTATTTCCTCGGAGGACTATGAACACGCTAAGTTAGTGTGGAATGCATTTAACATAAAAAATTTAGGTGAATATACTGACTTATACTTAAAAACAGATGTACTTCTACTTACCGATATATTTCAAAAGTTCCGGAAAACTTGCAAGTTACATTATAAGCTCGATCCCGCATTTTATATAACCGCACCGAGTTTATCTTTTGATGCAATGCTTTTAAAAACTGGGGTTCGATTAGAACTCATAGATGATCTGGCTATTGTGCGAATGATTCAAAATGGTATAAGAGGAGGGTTATGTGTGTGCTCACACCGTTATGCTAAAGCTAATCATAAGTATATGTCTTCTTATGATTCAACAAAACCACCGTGCTTTATAGTTTATTTGGATTGCAATAACCTTTATGGTTTTAGTATGTGTCAATATTTACCCCACTCGGATTTTAGATTTTTGAATGCAACAGAAATAGTGCAATTACATAATAATATTAACACTATAAAGGATGAAGCAGAATGGGGTTTCATATTAGAAGTAGATCTGTTGTACCCGGAATCCTTACATACTTTGCATAATGATTTACCATTTTGTCCTGAAAAATGCATTCCACCGGGTGGTAAAACGAAAAAACTTATTTCCAACCTTTATAATAAGTATAACTATGTAATTCATTATGTTCACTTAAAAAAGTGTTTGGAACATGGATTAATATTACGTAAGATTCATAAAGTTATTACATTTAGGCAAAGTGCATACTTGAAAGAGTATATTGAATTAAACACACAACTACGACAAAAGGCAAATAATGTATTCGAACAAGATTTTTTCAAGCTTTTAAATAACAGCGTGTTTGGGAAAACACTGGAAAACACAGAGAATAGAGTGAATGTTCATTTAGTTAATACTTGGAATGATTCTAATAATGTTACTAAAAAGTGTCACACCGCTGAAAAACTAATTAGCAATCCTTATTTTCATAGTGCTTCAGTTTTCTCAGAAAATTTAGTAGCGATACAAATGAAACCTGATCAAATAATTTTAGACAAACCTATTTATATTGGCTTTACCGTTTTAGAATTATCTAAATCGCATATGTATAATTTTCATTACAATATCATCAAACCCTTTTATAAAAATAAAGTAAAGTTATGTTATACGGATACAGATTCCTTAGTGTATGAGATATTTACATCAAACTTTTATCAAGATTTGAATTTTAAGCTTTTAGATTATTTTGACACTAGTAATTACTGTATCGATAACGAATTTAAAATACCTCAAATTAATAAAAAAATCCCTGGATTATTCAAAGATGAGATGGGAGGAAAAATCATCACAGAATTCGTTGGTTTAAGGTCAAAATTGTATTCTATTAAAACTCCTGATTATGTAATTAAGAAAGCGAAAGGGATACAATCTAGTGTAGTACGTGATTTAACAATTAACGATTATGAGAATGTTTTGTATAATAAAGGAGTCATTCGAAGGAAAAATATATTGTTCAAATCAATTAAGCACGAGATATTCACGCAAAGTGTAAATAAAATTGCACTCTCTGGAAATGATGATAAACGAGTATTATCTTCAGATAACATTTCAACGCGTGCATGGGGTCACTCTGCTATTTTAAAAGAAATGTATTAATGAATAAGATTTTACCACGTAAACCAGATTATATTTAAATTAGAGTTAGTTGAAAGTGTATTTATGTGAATGTCGTAAGTTATTTTATAAGTTATTTTAGTTTTATTGTGTAAGAATAAAATGATATTATTATAATAGAAATAAATGTGATATTGTGAGAAACCATAATTGTTTTATTTATTCAGCTTTACATTTTTTGTTGATCATGAATACAATAACCCTTCTTTTTTTGCTTCACCGCAGTCGGGTAAAAATCAAGTTGCGACATGTAGCAGGAATATTATTACTAACAATGTTTATGCCGCTGTAATATGAGCGTATATGTATTTCATCACTCGGATACATGTAATGCTTAGTTAACAACTTTCGGTAGTCAAAGAACATAAACAAAAATACAATCATTTGAAACTAACCACTGTAAATTGCTTTTTACTGTGTTTACATTACGATTGATTGTCTTGTGCACCAATATGTATTTATTACATAAAGGTTAGAAGATATTGCATTCGATACTTATTGCACTGCATAATAAATTCATTTTATTTAATCATTTACTAAATATAGTTCGCTTGAAGTACTTGTACCTGCACATTATATTCAACATGACTTCGGTAAGTAATTATTTTATATTTTCATACAAATGTTGGTGTTTTATGCAATGTAAATATTTAACGACTTGTTATAATATTGTTTCAGCGATCGGGATCAGACATCGTTTTTAGTCAGTATGCTCAAGATCCTTACGAAGAATTCAATGAGATGCTACGATGCGATCGTGAAAACGCCAATCGAATGGCGAAAGAAAAAAAGACGAAACCACGTCGTAAAGACACCGTGAACAAACCCAACTCCACTCAGTCTTTCGTGATGAGCAGACACCAGCGGCGAGGCATTAAACTGATCAAAATATCAGTAATTGACCTGTGTAATAACTCGCTAGGCAGCGACAGTGACAATGAAACTGAAAATGTGATTATAAGTGCGCAGTACATAGTTAAAGAGGTGGTGGACCCTATAGTGGATGAAACTGAATCATTAGTTAGGAAAATATCTAAATCGTTAATAGAATATAGTGATTGAAAATATTTGTATTAAGTATTTGTAAGTTTTAGTATGTGGGATAATAAAGGTACGTAAGAGGGTGACTATATTGTTTGTGGTAGAATAGTACCTATATAGTTTTGTGTTTTTATATTTAGAATAGGAATAAACATAACTGTAAATAGTATAGGGTTATTATAAAATAAACGCATTATTGTCATTTAAAAATGTTTTATTTTTATATCTTAAAACTAATAAACAGATACATATACACCTTTAGTTATTCCTCTAAATACTTTTTTATACATAATACGTTTTTAAGAGCACACTGTTTGGAATGTTTATTACAACACAAGTTAACTTTTCCATCGCAGGAGTATTTTTTGTGCAACTTGGATAAATTAGGACACAATTTCTCATCAAGTTCCGATACATTACAATTGGTACATAGATCCTTAACCCATTTTACCTTCTCAGAACCTTTAACTATAATATTCTTATCTTTTAAATATGGTACGATTATACGATGGAATTCTCTGTAGTCGATGTGTCCTTCACTCCAATAAATGCCTCGGTTTTTTTCTATCCATTTAACTTGAATCTTTTCTTCGCTTGTTAGATGTCTAAATAAGTATGGAGGTTTTATTAAAAACGATTGCGTATAGTTTTGAGTCGCAAATGCCAATTCTTTTATTATAAAATTGTTGTAAAGATCCTTGAATCCTTGTATATCCAATATGAGAGTATCCGATTTCATGATATTTTCTTAACAGTGCTGCTAAGCGGTTTGTACTCAATTATGCAGTCGTTTAATATAAGACAATATGCCGATGTTTGATCAGGTATGTCTGAATCGCTTTCGATTTCCACTCTAACGTCCACAACAGGTCCTCCTTTTAGATTATCGGCTTGTCTGGAGCAATCGATAACGAATAGTGGCGCTAAGTCTTTGAATTGTTTTTCACTTAATAAGGGTTCCGCGCGACGTCCGTAGTACGACTGTTGAAATCGAGTATACTGTTCATATAATAAAGCTGTGTTGTTGTTTGCAAAATTAACGTTTAAATTTTCGTATGGAAAGTATGTTGAATTGAGGTATACTTTAACATCTCGTATATGACAGTGATCAAACTGAGACATGTCAGAACTGGCACTATTTTTTCTATTTGTTTGTAAACCAATAATAATATATCTGGGTTTTTCTATTTGCGATGATGTTTTGATAGACCAGGTATGTTTAGTAGTCCTAGGTAACGCAGGATACTCGTAAAGATCCCAATTTCGGAATACCATCTGCAGTGGACGATCTTTTTCTAACAATTTAATTAAACTTAGTTTTTCCTTATCAGATACTTTAACGTGCGGTACGCGCCATATGATTTTATTTATAATAACGTCTTCTAAAATTTCACCAGTATTTAATTTCACAGCGTTCAAGTTTGTATTGCTACGTAACAATATCAACTCGTGCCTACTATTTATTACAATCTTTTTAAAATCCTCCGCAAAACCGAGTATGTTGCAAAGTGGTATGGATACAGAAAATTTACCACCGTTTATATTTTTAATGCCTTCGATATTCCAGCCCCAAGAATTAGATATTTTTGATTCGGTCTCATTCATTGAAATTAATGACTTCATCGTGGTAGTTACACCAGCATTTTTTATTTTATCAATTTCGACTCCATTTAGCTCGTACCTTATATCTTGGAATAGATAGAGTAGAGCATTATTGGTAAAATGAACACTGCTCGCGGTTTCTTTTGCATCCTTTTTCTTAACAACTATGGTTCCTTCCAAGTACAAGGTGCTTGCTGACGGTAGTACATACAAGTCCTGTTGGTTGATAGGTATGCGTATCTCGTCATTCCTGTTAAAACTGGTCACGTACGGTTTATATGAATGGTATTCGATGCCTTCAACAGTATTGTCGTAGGTTGGTGCGGATAAAACATCTAAGATATTCATTTTAGGAGACCGATAGCTTTAAGAAATGCTTTATTTTCTCTCGTTAATTTTATTCTTTTCTTTGAGCTAGTTCTTATATGACTGGGAGCTTTATATAAACTGATGGTTTTTTTTGGTTGATGCGTATATTTATTATAGTCAATCATTTTTTCTTCTTAGATGTAAATAAAGCTGTACTTCTTCACCGCGTAAATTTATCAGTTGATTGTTTATGTCCAATAACCGTATATGTATGCAGCTTATGTTGTTTTGATTAATCGGAAAGTATATTGCGTTTTTAGGAATTTCTATGATTCTATATCCTGGTGGCACGTTGAGTGCAAATTCGTGGATAATGTGACTGGGCTCTCCGTTTACGTACGAACCACTGACAATATCACATTCAATCCTGATCACGGTCGTTGGCAAAATGTTAACTGGAAACTGTGAGACATGCAATTTATTAGCTTTTAAGATCTGCTTATCATATCCTAATAGGTTTCGAAAAGTGTCTTCCTTATCGAAGTTTATATTTTTAGAACAGAGTATAGTAGTTTTTAGAGTATTGTTATTGCACAGTAGTTTTATCGAAGCGTTTTGTATTTTGGACTTTATATAATCGCTGATATCTTGAAGTTCATAAGTTCCTTCGGGTATTTCAATTACTTCCTCCGATCCATAGTAGAACTTATTGTTCTTTTTATCAATATTTGGAATAGAATTAAACGTGGAGAAATGCAATAATGCGCACTCGTACTGACCGTTTAATTGTAATGTGTTAGGATAGTAAGTAGACAAATCTGATGACTTTCCAGTTATTGACAAAGTGAGGGACATCTTGAGAATGATAAAAATGAAAGAATAACATATTAATTTATACATTTTTATTTTTCCAAAAAATCCTTAGATATTCTAAGCATAAGTGTCCACAATTCACAGTATTGAATTTTTGGTACCTTGTATAGTTGTAAAAAATATTACAGTTTTTTAAGTATCGTATCAATTCGAGAGGCGGTTTCAAATCACCGAAGCTGTCAAAATATTCACAATAATTATTAAATTTAATATAAGCCACCCAATGAGTTCCTTCATTTTTTGAATTGTCCAAATTCACGATAGCACATTCAATCTGTTTTGGTTTTCTCGGTAACCGATCTTTCATGTAAACTCCTCGAAAGTATGGCAAGTCGCGAGCGTGCTTTTTGATGTCAACATCAGTTAATGGACGATTAGGTAGCTTACTTAACAGTTTTTTGACGAATTTATAAACAAACCTTTACCATTTTTATGCGGTTTAATGTACAACCCCTTTCCTATAGCTAATGCTTCCATAGTTTTATTGTGCCGTTCAGTTTCTTGTAATTTTTTTTGAGCTGTTTTGTAGTCGTTAACTGTTTTTGCGATACCCGCAGCACCACCCGCTAAAGATCCTAATGCCGATAAACCAGCGAAAATTGGGATCAAAGGCAGAACTCCACCAGTCTTCGGTATGGGTATGACACGAGGAACTCGTACTTTCTGTACGCAAGGAAATATCTTTCTAGCAGCCAAGTAAGCGGCGTTTATAAGAGCCTTACTGTCCATGTGTTTGAGTTTCCTAATTTTTGATCTTATTTTCGATACAAAACTGTTAAACGTTTTAATCCCTGCACCAGACTTTATTTTGGCTTTCATGACTTTGCTCACCAGCCACGAACTTAGTTTTTCCCCTTTTCCTGCGTCCTTGGATCTAAGTCTTTGTTTAGCCATGTTTAACAGTTGTAAATCGGCTTTGTGACGATTAGGTAAATCTGTATGGTTCTGATATGCAATATCGTGATGCATACAAGCTTCGTCTAACTTGTTTACGCCTCGATCTCCACGTAGTAACCGTTTTTGTAGTTTAGTACCCGGTCCGCAATAATTGTAACCAGGCAAATGAAGTTCAAAGGGTAAATTATTAATCACACTATTGACTAGTCCACCACCTTGCATTGTTCAAAGTAAAATGAAATACATGTAAGAAATAATAATGTTTATATGAATAATATGATATCTACTTTTATCAATTCACTATCGCAGCTCTGTTGATCCAACTATTTTCTGCGTTACTTAAACCTAACCATTTCACAAACAATTTATTTCCTTTTCTTTTTAAAACTTTTTCTATCAAATAAACGTTTGGGAAATATGTTTTTTGAAGTTCCGGTTCATAAAAGGTTCCCAAAATAGCTTGTTTGCGTTGGTCCTCTATATGATACGTTTTTGGAATGGTATTGTTTACTTTTTTTATGGTAAATATTTCAGTTGACCAATTAGGAGTATAGCCCTTTTTAAAAACATGCTTGTATTTACTAATGCGAACACTGTCACCAACTTTGAACTTAGGTACGCAACGAAAAGAAACTTGCTTATGTGATTTTTTTATATTTTCTTTTATGTTTAACTCATTGCATTTATTTACTTCAACAGGTTTACATTGAATAGTACGATGCTTTGTGTTGTTATACATTTTCAATGTATCTTGTAACACCGTTTCATACCACTTGTAGTTTCCATTCATACTAAAACACTTATATAATTTATTTTTAATAGTTTTTATCAATCGCTCAACAATTGAAGCCTTCTTTGTAGAAAAGGTTGAGTAATGGTTAATATTAAACCTTCTCATCAGCGTCTGGAATGAAGTATTATAAAACTCTGTTCCTGAATCTGTTTGTAAATTAACCGGTTTGCGTTGACTTTTACTGAGTATGTTCCCAAATGCATTAGTAACATCAATTTTATTTTTCGATTTTAGCGGTTCCGCCCAGGCGTATTTTGAGAAACAATCTATCACCAATAAAATATAATTGTAACCATTGTTGTATTTTCTTAAATTTTGCATGTCCATCAGATCAGCTTGCCACAAATCATCAATCCCTTTCAAAATTACAGAACGACGATCAAAATTTTTTCTTGCCGCTTTGTGAATTTCATTTACAATTTGTTGTTTGGACATTATGAAGGCTTTTTAGATGCTAATAAGTTATCTACAACTGTTTTTGTGTAAAACTTATCTTCTAAATGAATGGAAACTTCAGATATCTTTGCTTTTAAAGTATTTTGTACATCATTCATAATTTGAGTTCGCATTAACAGCATGGATTTATATAAATCTTTCGTTATGTTTGTCATAAATTGATCTACATAATCCTTATTTACAGCATCATCTGGTTCTACAGGAGTTCTGATACCTCTCAACGTCGTAGCTTTTAAATCAAATTCACCATTTTCTGTTTTCGTTAATGCATTATCATTACTCTCTAATAATTCTGACAATCGCATTCTTTTATGAATATAATGTCCAAATTTGTCTATATTCATGTTGAATGTGCTTTGTATTGAAGGGTTAACAGTAAAATGAAACGTATGCAGAGAATAAAAGATATTTATTAATTAATAACTTTACTTTCACGTAACTCTTCGATGATGGATATTATTTCATTGTCCAGCCCAGTGTTGCCAGCGTCTCGTGAAGCAATCAATAGTTTTAATCTATCCACTAGTTCATTTGGATTATCCCAATAGACATAATCTACGTTTTTTCTCCACACTTTTTTCAACGGTAGTCCATTCCCCTTTGGTTGATTGTAGGTGTGATTTGTACTTTGTAATTTAAAAAGAGGTTTAATGACTTGCAAATATTTTTGCCCTTTGCTACTTTTGATGGGTTTGCTTGGTTCAAAATCTCGACGGTGTGCATTTGTATCGATCAGCATTGACTTATAATGTTGCATATCATTATCTGTCACTAAACTTAAGTCTACATCTTTTTTTAGCAACAACTGTTTCAAACCCGGTGTATTTCGATATTTGCGACCCGTTACTGTGATAAAATCATCACCAATCGTAATGCTAGCTGAACCTAACATAAGTTTTCCACGCTCTATCCGAACACCAAATGGTACATCATGTAGTGCTTCAGGAGATAGAGACCAAGATGATGTATCGCATTCTTCGTTCTTATCACCCAACGATTGAAATGAAGATTCACTGTCGATTTCATTTTCATCACTGCTTTCCACGTACTCTTTGCTAGTAGGACCTTCCTTGTATAATGTTTGATTGCTTTCCAGGATTTTTTCATTTTCATCAGAAGTAGTTCCATTACTGGTGTTGGTTAGTAAATTAAGTGATTTGGTTATAGGTTTAAAAACCGTTTCTAATGCTTCCTTATTCCCAATCTCAAGTTCTCTCATGGTACGTACTTTTTTCTTTACAGCGGCTGAGGCATCTATGATTTGTTTTTTCAATGATTTTTCCATAGTCGTTAAATATATAGTTATCGCTTAAGAGTTGTTATAAGAATAATAACGTAACGATGTCAACTGTCTTAAATATAGTATCATTTTCTTATTCAAAGACAACAAATGTGTCAAATTTATTTCTGTAACATCCATTATTTTTAGAGCAATCTTTATTTATTACCACAAAGTTGTAAAGTTCGCTCCAAATTTTTGAACACATTTCACGAAACTGGATCCAAGTCATATCTGTATTGACATGTTCTTCATAAATATGTTTTAGATTAATATCATCCTGCTTAAAAAGTACGATAAGGTTAGCGTTGTCTCGTACTAACTGCTTTGGCACTTTACTATACGTTTGGTTGAGATAAAAACAATCGATATTTTTGTGTCTGCCCATTGCAAAGTAATCTCGCATGTTACTTTGATTTTCACATGCAACGTCATCAAATATTATTACAGAGTTGGGTTTAGCATCCTGAACACTCAAAACGTCTTCATTACCATGATATTTCTGAAATGAAATACCTGGAACTCGTTGTAAAACTCTTTCCAGAAATCTATACTTAGGCTGGTGCAAAGTTTTTGAATAAACATAAACATTTTGAAATTTTAAGCCGTTTTCATGTATAAGAAGACCAATGAGCAAATTTGTTTTTCCACAATTTGACGGACCACAAATAATACAACGTACTATGTTAGGTAATAATTCACCATGACGAACCCGAGTCTTAGGAACATCATCACAGATAGTGTTTACATTCAACGATTGGGGCTGTTTAATAAACTTCATGATAAGTATGTTATAGAGTTGATCTAAGAATGACAAAATATGTTCATAGCGTTCACATTTAAACTTTTCTGATCAACAAATGATACATGGTACCAGATTTGGTAATAGTTCGTTATCGCTTGAGTGACTTTCTGAAAATTCATTGCATATCGTGCACGTACATCGGATTGAGTCGATGAAACAGAGGGTTTGGTGTTGTTTAGACCATTCTCATTTTTATTATAATAAATTACCAGAAATATTATTGGGTATTCTACCCCACGGCGCGAATGCGCATGCATGAGCGAAGTGGGGTAGAATGCCCAATAATATACTACTTGTTGTCTACAAAAAGAGCCAATGCTCTTTCAGGTGTTATTTTTATGGGATATTTGATGGGGGTAGTTAAACGTTTTTTCATCTTATTTGCCCGTTTTGGTGACAAAGTTGGGGATGACACCATCTTAATAACTTTGGCAATATCTCTTTTCCCTTCTCGTGTTAGCTTCAACTGAGTAGCCAAAGCGAGTTCTTCAGAGGTACTTCCTTGGACAAGTCCTTGAACCTTTCTTTTATTTGCTGATCGACTACAATTGTTAAAGGATTTGTGTGGACGACCCCATTTTGCATTAAGTTGGTCTTTTGACTGACATTCAAAAGTCAGAGAACTATCTAACCACTCTTTGTTGTGTAACACAAATGTATTCTTTGAACGATTACTTATTCTCCATTTAAAAACTAACTGTCCACATAAGTTTTTTATTGTCTTGCAAAATTTCGCTTTGGATACCTCGTCAAACTCGTCATAATTCACCGTATTCTTAAAATGTTTCATTACTGTATCGACTTTTCGGTTCGCGATTTTTTCATTACGCCAAACGTTAAAAACCTCCATACGTTTCACACCGATGTCGACCGCCATATCTTAAAAATAAAAAAATATACTTACGGCGGATTATGGCAGACAAAAATGTCAGTCTTTATAGCTCAATACGCTAAACTAATAGATAAAATATATTTCAAGACCAATCCGCTCCAATCGCACTAGTTCTACTCTGATATATTCGAATTTAATTCACTATTTTAGTATTTATTAACCGACTTTAAAAAAAAAAGGAGGAGGTTCTCAATTCGGATGTTTGTATTTTTTTTTTTTTTTTTTATGTTTGTTCGCGCATAACTCCGTTGCTTTCCAACCGATTTGAAATATTTTTTCTTTGTTGGAAAGGGTATACTTTCCAAATGGTCCCATAGTCACCAAGTCGGGATCTGATGATGGAATCTTGGCGAAATCGAGGGAACTCTTCAAATTTTATAGGAAAACGTACAGCGATTTTGGTATTTTCTACAACAAGTGAAGCATTTGCGTTCAATAAGAACCATTCGAGTATCAGATCTGATGATGAAGCCAAGATGACCTCGTGAATGTAGCGGAAATTCGTTGGATGTGAGATGCGTGGCACTGGATTTCGTTTGATGGAAATTATACTGAGGATGATGAAAGGGTGTCAGCTGAAGGCCTACCCATATTATCTAAGATTAAATATATGTCACTAAAAATAAACAAATAAAAATTATTTTTGCAAAAAAAAAAAACCGACTTCAAAAATCGATAAAAGCACTAAAAAGTTAAAAATAATACTATAACCTACCTATATTAATAAACCTAACCTAAACTACGATTAACCTAAAATACAATTTAACATTTTTTTGGAGTCGGTGCCAAACTTGGTAATGAAACGACTGGTAATTAGTCTGTAGGTATATAGTGATTAAAGTTTTGTATATTGCTTGGCACCAACTCCAAAAATTGTTAAATTGTATTATAGGTTAATCGTAGTTTAGGTTAGGTTTATTAATATAGGTAGGTTATAGTATTATTTTTAACTTTTTAGTGCTTTTATCGATTTTTGAAGTCGGTTTTTTTTTTTTTGCAAAAATAATTTACTTTTATTTTTGTTACACAACTACTTCATAAATACGAATAAAATCAAACTAAATTTTACGGAATAATAAAGCCATACCTGTCCGCTTAAGTTCCTTATTTATAGATTGAAAAACTTTCTCACAGAAAAACGTATACGAGCTTTGAAACTTCGTCACCGACTAACAGTCACGAGTTGCAACTTGTTCACTTATTTATTTTTTTCAGCTAGCGCCATCCGTTTAGACTCTGAGTGTTTTGATATGCCTGGCTAATTGTGCATTTATTAAAATAGATTATAATTCATTTGTATCACCTAAATTTTAAACGTTTTGCACGCTTAGATTACCAAAAAGGACCTACGTGCGCCGGAGCCAAATTAGTGTCTCACATTTTAGGAGCTTGGGAGGGTTCACAGGACGCCATCGGCATTTTTTGTGATCTCTCCAAGGCTTTTGATTGCGTTGATCATGATACTCTAATTCTTAAATTAAAACATTACGGATTACGAGGACAATCCTCAGAACTTGTATTGTCACATCTTTCAACTAGACAGCAAAAAGTAGGCGTAAACGGAGTAACTTTGTCGGGTTCCTTAATAAGAATGGTTCCTTAATAAAAATGCCTCAGGGTTCAATTCTAGGCCCCTTTCTATTTTTAACATATATTAATGATCTCCCCTACATGATGGACGATTTAACTGACATTATTTTATTTGCTGACGATACCTCACTCGTTTTCAAAGTAGATCGGAAAATGAAAGATCTTAATTATTTAAATGGTGACCTTGAAAAATTGTCGGATTGGTTTTCGACGTCTGTCTTAAATTCTCACTTCCAAATGTGCGGTCTCAGTCAGATTTAAATCTCATGCTTGACGGCGAAAAACTCGCTTTATTAACGATACTGTATTTCTTGGTATTACAATAGACTCTAAGTTACAGTGGGGTGCTCACATAACAACTTTTTCTAAAAGGCTTAGTTCGGCTGCATTTGCAGTTCGGAAAATTAGGCAATTAACAGACGTTCCCACTGCTAAATTAGTTTATTACGCGTATTTTCACAGCATAATGCAGCGGATGTGGAGTCTATATTTATTTTGCAAAAACGAGCAATTCGTGCAATCTACTGCATAAGCCCTCGCGAGTCTCTAAGGAATACATTTAAGGAGATCAATATCCTAACGTTGCCAGCTCTCTATATCTTAGAAAATATAATGTACATTCGTAAAAATATACAGAGTTTTAGTATTAATAGTGATCACCACAATATAAATACCAGAAATAAAAATAAACTAGTAGTCCCAAGATTTAGACTAAAACTAATACTAAATCTTTCCTAGGAAATTCTATTCGATTTTATACGGTTAGGGACTACGTAGAGGATAAGCGCGCGTGGAATTAGTATCATCTGCATATGTGGCCTCCCTGGCGGTCTGCTAATAATATTGTTTTACCTTATTTACTACAGTTAGCTGCCCCATAGCCTCTGGTAGCGCCATCTATGTTTTCTAAGACGGACTAAGTCGTCTCATCAATATTTCGCACTATTATATTAGTTCCGCAATTGACCACTTTCGTAGTGAGCGATGTGACCCCCGCCCCTTCCTTACATTGCTTCCGCACGCCTGGCGCATAACAAGAGTTCGCGCCTGTGTCGCTCCCGCAGCCCGTGTCGCCCCGTGCTGCATCGCTTCCTTACCGCCGCTGTTGGATAGCGAACTATTGTGATAAACCGCCCGCGGGTGTGAACGTGACAGTTTTTGTGATCGGGAAGAAAGAACGCCGCAGGAAAGAACGCCGCCGGCCGCCATCTTGTACAGCCCCACGCTGGAGAGCCAGTATGCAGTCGCGATAAAAAACGATGAGTTACGATGAGTTAATACGTTAATCCTCCATAGGTAGAGGACAGAGTTTGACCAGCGGTCGCTTAACAGAATTGCTAGTAGCGGTCTTAAGAATTGCAACCCTAACTACTCCGTCAGCGCCAGGAAGAAGATCAGTAACCCTACCGAGTGACCATGCAAGAGGAGGTCGATTGTCATCCTTGATGATTACAAGCGAGCCCACCCCTAATGGTCTTGAGTTCTTGGTCCATTTGGCGCGTTGAGTGAGTGAATTTTAGTACTCGTGTTTCCATCTTGACCAAAAACTTTGTTGGAAAGCTTGCAACAACTGCCACCGATGAAGACAATGAATATTGACGTTGGAATAATCATCATCGGGGACAGCGGTCAGAGGCTCCAATGTAAGGAAATGACCCGGTGTTAACGCTGACAAGTCATTAGGGTCCGAACTAACAGGGCACATTGGCCGTGAATTTAAAACCGCCTCGATTTGTACGAATAATGTAGTAAGTTCTTCAAATGTTAGAACCTGATCACCGACTATGCGATACAAATGTTGCTTTGCGGCTTTGATTTTTTCTAACAATAAAAAACGATTTAATAAGTAATCGATAATTGAAACATCCTTTTCCCGAGGATGCACAGTTGATACTACCACAGGAGATTTACGAGTCTCGGCCTCAACAACTTTCTGCTCGTCATTAGTAACGCTGTCAATACAAGATGGCCATGACTCATGCGGCTCGGATAACCATCGTGGCCCCGCCCACCATAACGAGTTGTGAAGAAGTTCACTTGGAAATTGGCCTCGCGAACAAACATCTGCAGGATTGTCTGCAGAGGACACGTGATGCCAATATTCAATAGCTGTTATTTCTTGAATATGACTCACGCGATTGGCAACGAAAGTAGACCAACGACATGAGGGTGAACGCAACCAAGAAAGTGTAACAGTGGAATCGGACCACAAAAAGACAGCTGAAACAGGAATACGAGACAGATAAGTTTCTGTAACGAATTTGTACAGATCTGAAAGCAAAACTGCGGCGCAGAGTTCTAGACGTCGCAATGAGGTACGTTTTAATGGTACCACGCGAGCTTTCGAACAAACGAAATGAACGTAAGAATTGTTATCTACGTCTGTTACTCGTAAATAAATGACCGCGCCAGATGCAGTTTCCGAACTGTCGCAGAATCCGTGTAGCTCGTAGGATTGTGAATCAGTACGAGTGACTCTACGCGAAATTTTTAGATGTTGCAACTGAGAAAGTTGATCCTGATATTGTTTCCATGTACTGACGACCTCGTCAGGGGGAACGTCATCCCACCCGGCACCGATAATCCAAAGTTTTTGGATTAAGCTTTTAACATGAATTGTCAGGGGGGATAAGAATCCTAACGGGTCGAAGATTCTAGCGAGTTCACTAAGAATAGACCGTTTGGTACATGGCCGATGTGAAGATACAACTTCAAAAAGAAACGAATCAGTTGAGGGATCCCATTTGAGTCCCAAGACTTTAAATGAAGCCGGTTCAGCTTTATCTAACGATACAGAATCAGTTAGGCAATCTTCAGGTTGAAGATCCGATAAAAGACGATTGTCATTTGACACCCACTTCCGAAGATGAAAACCTCCTTTTTTAAAAAGAGCGATGAATTGTGTTTTTGTTCTTTGTGCAGTGGCGAAGTCCTGACTACCGCTGACGACATCATCTATGTAGGTGTCCGACAAGATTACACTCCTGGCGAGCGGGTAAGAATCCCCCTCGTCATCAGCAAGCTGTCGCAAAGTACGGCAAGCGAGATAGGGGGACGAAGAGATGCCATACGTGACCGTGTTCAGACGAAACTCTAAAAGAGGTTCGCTAGGCGAAGCTCTCCAGAGAATTCGCTGATAGTCACGATGGTCGCCGAAGAGTATAATCTGTCGGTACATCTGACGTACATCTGCCATGAAAACGACGTCGTGTTCACGAAAGCGTAATAGAATTTCCAAAATGTTTGATTGTAATTTTGGACCGATGTGTTGACTTTCGTTTAACGATCGAGAACGTGCATCTTTAGCAGAGGCGTCAAATACGACACGAAGGCGAGTCGTGGTACTATCAGGACGTATGACGCAGTGATGGGGAATATAGTATTTCCCATTCCCTACGTCATCTGGAGAGACCAATGACATATGGCCCGCAGTTAGATAGTCAGACATAAAATCGCAATATTGACGATGACACTCGGGGTCACGTGACAGTCGACGTTCAATCGCATAGAAACGACGCAAAGCAATATCACGTGAACCAGTGAACATAGGCTCGGACTCGTCCCTGAATGGCAACTGCACGATGTACCGCCCAGATGAGTCACGAGAATGAGTTGTGATAAAATGTTGTTCACATGCTATCTCATCTGGGGTTAGGGATGCTGCGGGTGGTAATACATCTAATTCCCAAAAACGTTGAACTAATGAGTTTAATTCCTTATCACTTTGTATAGAAGTGTTCAGTAGGGAGCCGAGTGAATGAGTAGCTAAACGAGTTTTACCGAACAGTAGCCATCCAAAGACTGAGTCGAAGGCGGTAGGTTGATGTGATTTTCCTTTAATATTACGGTTACGAAGCGATTCCGCAAATACATCCGCACCGAACAGTAGGTCGATCCGGCCAGGAATGTCAAAACCGGGATCGGCTAACGATAGTGAATTGATGTGAGACCAACCCGATGTGTTTAATTTAGCTATTGGCTGGTCCCCGCAAATTTTTGACATTACGTGCATATTTAAATTAAATAAAACTTGATCACCAGTACCAATGGAACAATTAATGTCTCCTAAGATTGAAGCCGGGGCTTCACCGATTCCACTTATAGTTGTGGTAGGACTGGATAGTTTTAAATTTAATAGTTTGACAGCTGAGTCAGTAATAAGATTAATCTGACTCCCCGAATCGAAAAGAGCTCGAAAAGACACGAACTTGCCATTCGCATCCCGTACTTGCACAATGGCAGTTGCTAATAAAACAGTGGTGTTATTGTTATTAGAAAATAATGAAGAGGTTGGGTTCGACTCGACCGGTTTATCTTTATGAAGTAGAGTGTGATGTTTATGGTTACACTTACGACATTTAAAAATAGATGTACAACCTTTTAATTGATGTGAAGCTCGAAGACAATTGAAACACCAATTATTCTTGCTTGCGATAGATATCCGCTCATCTACTGGTTTATTAAGAAATTGTTGACATGATGATATTGAGTGAGTATCACCACAAAACGCGCACTTAACTGGTTGTGACGTAGGAGTTTCACTGCTTGTAGTACTAGCTGTGGCAACTTGAGGTTTATCTGTACTGCTCACAAGCGCATGAGAAACGTTTGCCCGTTTATTTATTTGAAATGATTTTACAGATCGTTGTTGTGGCTTACTCGAAGTTTTATTATTAATTTCACAAAAATGAGAATCACGTAAAAGCGCTTCACACTTCAAGTTAAATTCAAATTCAAATTCAAATATTTTTATTTGTTGAACATAGGTAGGTAATGTACAGATGTTATTATTAATTATATGAACGCTATGCCAAACCACAATTGGCGTACAAATATTCTTTCTAAATTACATCATGCTGCTAATAATTAACTATAAAACATAAATTAAAAATATGTCAACACAATGAAAATTTATAATAATAAAATTGGCAAATAAAATCAAATTAAAATATGTCATTACAGTAAACATCAAACTATTGTCAAGTAATATCTAATAAATCTATATCAAAATAACAAAATATTACATTTTAAATACTGTACTATCATTAGTCATTTAAATAATCTGTCAGAGTGTAATAACATTTACTTATTAATAATTCATTAAGTTTTTTCTTAAAAATGTTATAGTCTGCCTCTTTAATTGTTTGTGGCAATTTATTATAGATTACGGATGCCATATGGAAAATGCTTTTATGCATCAATGCAGTGTTAGTTTTACGCACACAAAGTCGATGTACGTCTCGTTGTCGTCTATTATATAATTCTGAAGCTAATATAAATTTATCTGGATTACGTTTGACGAATACAGCAACTTCAAATATATATAAGCATGGCAAAGTTAATAACTTATACTGAATAAAATATGGACGACAGCTATCTGTACTTTTCAATGCAAACATAGCTCTAATACATCTCTTCTGTGTTTTGAAAATAATGTCCTTATTGGTTGAGTTTCCCCAAAAAATTACACCGTACCTTAATATTGAAGCGACCAGACCATGGTATGCAGTCACCACGGAACTAACATTGGTTATTTGTGCCAGCTCGTGAAGCGCATAGACTGACTTACTGACTTTTTTACAGAGGGCTTCAATATGAGGCTTCCATGTGAGTTTATTATCAATTGTAAGTCCGAGAAAGTTTGTAGTTTGACTCTCACTTACCGGTAGATTGCCGTGATAGATGCTTAGATTAGTCCGAGGACCGGCACGTTGACTAAAGGCCATAAGGGTGGTTTTGCCAATATTAATTCGCAGATTATTTGCATCTAACCATTTTATCACATCCTCTAGTGTGTTGTTTATTTCTTGCTCGTAAGTAGAAGTATTGTCACATTTTATTGTAACTGTGCTATCATCCGCAAAGAGCGTTATTGGATTTAATGTGGCTTTTGGTAGATCGTTAATGTACAGAATAAATAGAAGTGGGCCCAGGATACTTCCCTGTGGGACACCATACATTATTTTCCGTTGCTTTGAAACGTATGTGATTTCTTTTTTAGTCCTAACATCAACTTTAGTCAGTTTAGTATATTGCAGGCGGTTTTTGAGATAAGTTTCAAAGAGTTTTAGAATGTTACCTCTTATGCCGTAACTCTCAAGCTTGGTTAACAGTATGTCGTGGTCCACATAGTCAAATGCCTGGGTCATATCCATGAACATTGCGCACACAGGTATACGTTTATCCATATTAGACACAACAAATTCCAAAAAATCGTAAATTGCCATATTTATGGACTTATTACGTCTAAATCCCTTTTGTTCTTTTACTAAAATTGATTGCTTTTCCAGATAGTTATTAAGAGCCTCATAAATATATTTTTCAAATATCTTTGAGAATATTGACACTAAAGCTATGGGTCTATAGTTGCCAATATCCTCTTTGTTACTTTTCTTATGGATTGGATTAACCACTGTTATTTTTAATTTGTCTGGAAATATGCCTGTCTCTATAATTAAGTTTAAAATATAACTGAGAGGTTGAGCTATAATATGTGCTACTTGCTTTATAACCTTGGTACATATGCCGTCATAGCCCACGCTCATAGTATTTTTGAGTGAATTGATAATTTGTAATACTTGATATGGGTCACTTGGTTTCATATACATTGAGTTATGTGTTGATTTCAAATACTGTTTATACTGAAATTTATTTGCAATATTAATCGGTGTGATTTTGTCAATAAAATAATTGTTAAAAATGTTAGAGATTTCAAATTGATTTCTTATACTATTACCATCAATTAAAATATGACTTATACCTTCTTGAGGTTTATTTTGCTTAGAATTAGCATTTATAAGCTGCCATACAGTTTTTGTTTTGTTATTTGAATTATTTATGCGATGTATATTAATAGATTTTTGAGTTAACTTAATTATTATCCTAAGTCTCTTAGTGTATTTAATAAGTTCAGCTTTATTAGCCGATGTAGGGGTTTTTCTATAGTGCCACAGAAGCTCACGTTTTCTGACACTGCACATCTTTATCCCTCGTGTTACCCACCTTGGTTTCCTATGTAGGCGCACAGTAATAATTTTATGGGGGAAACACAGTTTGTAAAATAATTCAAATTCATTCAAGAAAATATTATAAGCCATGTTTACGTCATCTGTGTGATACAAATCTGCCAGAGTCAATTGTCCCATATAGTATTTAAACTTTTCAATGTTAGTCTTACAATAATCTCTTCTAGTAATTTTCCAACTTTTTAACATGCATAATCTTTTAACATTACATTTCAAAATCTGGGCGGTATGGTCAGACAGAGCGAGTTCTACAACTTCAGCTTTACATTTAGTTTTAAGATTATGAGCAAAGTTGTCTATGCATGTCTGTGATTTTAACCTAGTAGGTTCTCTTAAATGCAGCTTAAGGTTATAGTTTAGAAGGAGACATTCAAATGCCAAAGTTACATTGTCTTGCTTTAAAATGTTTATATTAAAATCACCTGTTATAATTAATTCATGCTTAGAATAATTTTTCCGTATGTATCTAAGAGCACAATTAAGTTTATCAAAAAATACATTAAGATTAGAGGGATTAGGTACACGATATATGCATAAAACAACAATCTTGTAATCTACCAGTTCAGCTCCACAACATTCAAAACCAGTGGAAACTGAAAGGTCTACGACTGCTGGGATGTTTCGCCAGGAGTGGCCCATCTTGATATAGATACATGACCCTCCTCTCTTAGAATTGGGTCTACTATAGCACGTCGCAAGCCTGTAGTTGGGGATCACGCAGCAGTCCTCATGCCCTGACATCATGAAATGTTCTGTTAAACATATCACATCAATACTGGTTTGTTTGTCTAGTAGATCATGTAAACAGATAGTTAAAATATTCGACTTGGACAATAACCCTGCGATATTTTGATGAAGTAAGTAGAAGTTCTTATGCCCGAAAAAGCTGATCTTCTTCTACTGCTAATGTTGTTTGAGAAGATGCGCTTGGTGTGACTATCAAAGGATCGGTCTTTCCTGTTGTAGTTTTGCCGCTAGGATCGCCTATTTGCTCCAACTCGCGAATAAGATGATATAAATCATTAAATATAGTTACCATACCTCTCTTGTTTATGACACCGAATCGATTAAACATGTCGTGGTCATACGTCAAGTTCAGGTTCGAGTCCAAACAATAGGCATACTGATGTGTTGTGTTGTCCAGATATAGCAAATTGTTGAACAGTTCTATTCTTGAATTAAATAAATTAAAATTATTAAATAATTTAAATGTCGGCACCATAATTATAATGTTTGTATATTTTATGTCTTGCAATATATCTCTGATATAAAAAATTATGTCAACGTAGTTATTTGTAGTCCTAAAGTCCTCATCACCAATCAGTATGATGCAATAGTCATCCATGGTAAAGTTATGTATCTTTTTGCGTAAATCCTTTAGTAACTGTTTTATTCCAGCGTTTGGGATTGAGTAATGGCATACATTGTATTTATCATCAAAGTTTTTTAATGATAATGACAGTACGTTAGGACTGTATTTGAGCGCGCTTAGAAAACACATTTTATTTTTTGATTTTATTTCTTTATTTTTGTGTTGTACTGTACTTTGAGTTGTAATAGTTTTCTTACAGGTGTGTGGCGCCATCTCTCGAGCGGAATGTTGCTTATTGTGGTTTTGTTGACCCTGCAAGTTATTCTCCTGTGGTATAAAAAAATCTGTTTGTGTGGTCTTGTTGTTTATATTTATTGTGGTAGAGATTCTCTTATTCGGTGTTTTCTTTGGCGTGGACGCTGGGCTGGTTGCGATTTTTTTGTATAGAGAGTTTTTTCGAACTAAATTATCATTGTCCTTTTTTAGATTTGTATTTTCTAAAGTTAATGTGTCAATTTCAGCGTTGGCACTGCATAATTTAATAGTGAGATCTTCAACCTGTTTCTTTAAATTGATAATAATATCATCATTTTCGTCATCCGACATAGAAGGAACACTGTGCATGGTGCCATCTAGCGTCAGATTCTCCAAACTCAGGTCAGCGCAGTCAAACGAGTGAGTGCGCGCGCGCCTCATTGTAACATTCTCGTTTTGGTTCATAATTCAAACGAAGTGTCACGAGATGACGCTACTCGTTAAGAGATTCGAGATGTAAAATGTAATTATATTAATTATCTGTAACGGTAGCCTGCTTTATCGATATCAATGTTCACAAGGACTTATCGTTTGGCAATTGCTTCAAAGATGTCGCTACTGAAGTAAATGAAGTCGAAGTGGCGTAAGACAGAGATAGCAGACATTTGAAATGAATATGTAAAAAAAAACGATCGGCAATTAGGAAAATTTCACACCAATGTCCAAATTTATGTGAATGTTAATGTAAAATTGATCTGTGCCACGGTTCACCACAGTTTAAGTTGTTACTAGTTTGTTGTTATCACTATAAAAAGTTTTATTTCTGGTTTGTTTTAAGCACTGTTAAATTGTTTATTATACGTAGAAACTTCCTTTCGCACTGTGAGATAACACTGTCACACTAATTTTGACTTATTGTGCCCACTTTAGTCCACAAACTGTTATTTATGAATAAGTTTAACTATTTTTATTTACACTTTATTACGGAGCTCTTTTTAAACCACCTTCACGTAACGTTCCGTTACACGTACTCATATGCACAGTTTAAGAAAGACTTTAACTGTGCATATGGAGGAAACTCAATATCAGGATATTTTTCCTCGAAATCGCGACGCAAGTTTGAGTCCATCTTAGAGAGAAGGTGGTAGACTAATACAAAATCCCATCGGTCCTCAGGTAAAATAATTTTCTTTAAAATAATTAAATTTTCCTCAAACAGGTCCAATGATTTTCTAAAATCATTACCGTCAGTAGTATTAAAATTAATGTTTAAAAGGTCCTTCCATGACGTAAAAGCTAAAGGTCGTTTCCTTTGATAGCGAGTAACAAGGGCCTGGTAGGCATCATTGTAATGCTCATAAGTTAATGGGAATGCCTTGATAACAGATAATGCATCGCCGGTCAACGATGAGAATAAATAATGAAATTTTTCCGTATCAGTAAGACTACTCGAATTATGAATCAATGCATTAAAAGTGTCGTGATATTCAGGCCATTTCTTGATGTCACCACTGAAAGTTGGAAGAACAATTTTCGGTAAACGGATATTCAACGATGAAAGACTATTTTTATTATTTACTTGAGGTTCACTTTTAGTTAAACTACGATGAATAGATAAGATTTGAAAATATTTATCGTCAAATGTATCCTGGAGCGTATTATCTGCATGATCAGGATCATCTAAAAGCTCCAAAACGATCTGATGAGCACTTTCAAAGCTATCTAGAATATGTTTGAGTTCCTGATAATAAGAAAGAAATAAATTCCGTTGTGAGTCATCACTCATTGCTAATGTACCTATTTCCAATGCCTTATCCAACCGCTTAATAGCTAAAGTACGCTTTCTACGTAACTGTGATAAATCTTGAACTGTATATTCATTCTCAGTAGAGTGGGATTTCGATTTCTTGAAGCAACTTTGTTTACGAGACGAATGTTTACGTAACAATGACATGATGAAAACGATTAGCAAGATCGGTTACCGATAACGAATAGTCGGCGATACAAGGTTCCAACAGATGGGCGCTGTCTGCTTACAAAGATGTAAACAAGATAAGAACACGAGTACTTACGCTAATCGGTAGTAATATTTATTTAATTTTGGTCGTGTGTATATACTATATATTTACAGATTATAGATTGTGTAAAGAGCGCAACATAAATCCTTTGTTCAGTTTAAGTAAATGTATCTAATATTTACACCTACCTCCGAATTAAAAATGTCACACGAACAAAGGACTTTTTATGACCGATATTTGTTCGATACGATACGATACCTAAAATAGTTAGTATAGGCCGAAAAGGATAATATTAAGCACCGAAGGAAGATAGATTGCCTAATATTGAGATCCCACAATAACTATTAAGGTTTAACTGGGTTGAAAAAATAAGTCGTAATGGCGGCTCCCGGGTTTCGGCACCATAAAAATGTGCAGTCGCGATAAAAACGATGAGTAACTACACATCTGGGACAGCCTTGGTGGCTGGACGATCACACAAACGATGTTCTTATGAAAATACAGCAGTAACAAACTAAAACACGTGCACGTACCTTGGTCTGCTATGTCTGCTGCCGATGATCCGCCGGCGATATGATTCCACCACAGTTGATTGCTGAATGTCACGAGCTGCTCGGAATATTGATTCCCAGCAGAATATCGGTCGAGTTGACGCGTTTAAAAGGTTTTTCTTAAGAGAGATCGCGAAGTGCGCGCGCGTGCAAGATGGTGAGAAACGATTGTCGATAGGGGGGCGGTCCGTCCGTTAACGGTAGTGACGTCATGACAGATGCAGCAGTAGCACCAATCGGATAACGAGTACGGCACGTATTACAACTGTCAAAACAGTTGTGATTGCCACTGCTGAAAATCGATAAGAACATCGTGTGTTGCCCGTGGTGAAATTAAACGATCTTATTTTAGTCATTTGTATGATGACGAAACAGAGTATTATTTATTACGTATACTTTTTCTTACCCGTATTTAAATGAAAAATTACATACACTACACATACATAAAATACTTCAAAATCTGGAAATTCGAAACTGCTATATACATAATAAATAATATTGAGTAATTAAACATAAGAACAATGTCATAATTGATTTTAAGATTGAGTTATAACTCCACCAAATAGAGTCATCTCTGAGTGCAAAGTAAAATGGTCTGTAGAGTCTGCTCTAAATAGTTTTGGTGGCGGCCCCAGACGAAAGATACCACTTTTACGATTTACGAAGAAAACTGAAAAAAATATAGTAAATGTAGTAGAAACTTACACAACACAAACAATACAAAGAATATCATTATACTATTTAAAATGTCAATGAATACTTACCATTGTAATTTTCTGGAGTGTTTATTTTACTACACTTATTTTCTAATAAATCTATCATTAATTGACCTCGTGAGCGCTTAATTGTTGTGACTTGTTACCACTACTTACTCAAGACAAAAAAAAATCTGAATAGTTTTTAATAAATGAATACGTAAACTAAAACGCATCGCAGTTATACCAGTGTTTAACGTGCTCCCGACTCCGTAGCCGCGCGCATACTAGAGTAAATGACACTTGTGCTGACGAGTCGCGGCGCACGCGACTACCTACACTGGTGCAAGTGACTTATATCAGTGTAGATGGTCGTGTGGCTGAAAATAATGTCACTTATATTAGTTTACAAGTTTGTATCTTTGAAATTACTTGATAATTTAATATAATTTTTACAGAATATAAAGTTAAGGAAATTTTAAGGCTTTTGGTGCAAAAAAACGTATTTCGCTGTTTTGCGGGTTACACCAGTATACAACCCGGGCGCAATAACTAGACACCTGGCTCAAATGACGTTTGTCTATAGTACTGAGTGCAAAAAAGAAATGTAAACATTATGGTTTTTTAATTTATTTTTGTGGTCAGCTTTATTATAAGTAAGTTTACTACTTACTTTATTATAATTTATAATGGAAATTGTTGTTTTTTTTATAATAATAATAATTGTTATAACTTAATTAATATTATTTAATTAATGTATTAATACTTAATTTTAGTTAATATGTAAATATTGAAAATTGAAATAATAAATCTATCAATTAATGTTATATTTAATTAATATTATTATAACTAAAACAACAATTTCCATTATAAATTTAGTTCCATTGAAATTCCGCCGTATAGCGAGGTTTGAAATGAAAACCCTAACCTAACTAAAAACCTAAGTATTACTTACTGATTTATAATTTTATTACCTACTGAGATAAAACATCTGTATACTAATAACGAATGTAGTATTTTTTGCTTAATTACGAATTGGAGCAGTAATAAACTATTTAGAGTCTATTTTGGGATTAATTTTCAATATTGTTAATCAAATGTATTATTTTTTTTTTATTCAAGTTCATACTTAGTACCTACCTATACATTAAGTAGGTAAAACAATTTCTAACGGAAATAAAGCAAAAAAGGATGTTATATTCATTTATTAATAAGATTATGACGAATCGTAACTTAACTCTTCTATACCAGACATATTATTATTATCGCTGTCATTTTCCTCTTCCTCGCTTTCACTTTCAGAAGAACTCTCTTCTCCTCCAAGAGATATAATAAATTCTCTTTCTTGGTGTTCTTGCAGTCGATCTTTGAACCAGTATTCTTCCTCCAGTCTCTGGACATGGTTAACTTCCTTTTTCCAGTCTTCAACTGAAATTGAATTTATTGCTTCTCTAGTCAACTTTTCAATAAGTCTTTCAGACTGATCTATATTTTTGTCTGCCACCCTTTGTTTAACTAAATTCCAGATGTATTCTATTGGGTTTAGATCACAGTGGTAGGGTGGCAGACGTACAACTTCGTGGCCATGCTCCCTCAACAGTTCGTCTACCACATTTTTTTTTTCTGGCTTATTTATTCGTATGATGTGGTATAATTCTCGTTTCGTCATATTTTGATCAAAACTGATATTTTGTTTGGTAAGCCAGTTTTGCATCTCACTTTTGAGTGATGACTGGCAAGGTATTTTTTCAGATTGCGTTGAATGGTACGGCGCGTTATCAATTACAACTATACCGTTTGGAGGCAAGTTTGGCAACAACTTTTCGTTGAGCCACTTAACAAAATTTTTTGTGTCCATCTCGTCGTGGTAATCGCCTGTCTTGCTTTTGCATTTATATAATAACTCGGCCCCAGGGATAAAACCATTTTCGCCACCCGCATGAACGAGAATCCAACGTTGGCCGGGATTACTATTCTTCTTTATACTAGCGTCGCTACTATTCTGCCAGCATTTTCGTACTGTATAATGAGAATGTATCCAGGTCTCATCTAAATACGTCACCGGTTTTTTGTCCGATCCTAGGTCCTTATTTTCTTTCATTCGCCGCAGGTAGCGAGCCCTCCAGGCAGCGATATCAGGCTTTTGTACCAAAACCAATCGGGCATTTTTGCATTTCTTAAATTTGTATCCCAAGTGATTCTTTAAGATAAGCCGCAAAGTAGTCCTCTCACCTGTAAAAAAGCGTATGTTTTATAATTTAAGTTCATTTACTCGTCGTATTACTAAAAATATTCGATTACCAAAATTTTAGACTAGGTATTATTTATGTGTATAGTAGCCCCTTGTCTGTTAGGAAATCTCCAGGAGATTTCTGTCAAAAAACGCGTGTCTGTCGGCGATCTCCTGGAGATTTCGTGTTTCGGGTCGGATTAAATAACAAATTTTGCCTATCTAGAGTATACCTTTCCTACTCTAACTTACACAGACTGTAGGTGAAAGAATGAGAAAGGCATAAAACATCACATGCTAAACATTCAACAACATTTGTTATCGGAATGTTTATCTGTTGTGAAGTTGTTTATTTTGTTCGGTCAAGGTCGGTGTCGGGTTGATTTGAGCCGTGTCTTTGTTTAGCTTTATAAATGTTTATGTTTATGTTTAGTTGTATAGTTTTACTTTATTATTGTACAATAATATGTTATTATGTAAATAAAACAATAACTTTGGAAAAAAGAGCATTTATTTTTGGTACAAAAGTCGTCATATTAATATGACGTCATATTAGTATGAAAACTGGGAAAAAGTAGCTAACCCTACTTTCAATTTCGAATCAACAATAGATTCCACGATAAAACTGTACAAAACTATAGAAAATCATAGCTTATTTCATAACGATTTCAGTGACATAGGGTGTGTCGAGCTGCGCTCTTTAATTTCAGAGCTATCGTAGTTTTAGTGAACGCGGAGAAATTCACGATTTCGGCCGGGCGCGATCTGACAGATCCGCGGAGTTGCGCCATAGAGGTCAAACGTGTGCGTGTAGGTAAAAAGACAATAAAATCGTGAGTGGTGGGCTTTACGCAAGAAAGTAGTCGAGCGAGCGAGACAGAGTGAAACCAAAACACAATACAACACAACACGCCGCGCCGCGCGCCGGCTCGCAGTTCTCGGAATTCTGTTGTATATTATTTCTGACGCATAGCATAACGTAGTCAGCCGTAAAAATTCGAAAGAAAACAAATTTAAGACCACCTTGACACCTAATAATATACGATGTTACTGGCGTAGGTAGTTGTTGGATAAAAAAATAATATTAGAGAAAGACACTTACCTGGAAAATTCAAATCCATTTTTGCAACAGCCAATATTTTCTTCAGCGTAGGGACTTCTTTTTTGACAGTGTAGAAACTGTTGATTATGTTTCTCAGAGCGACTAAGTCGAAACTGTCAAGATTTATTTTTTTTCGTGATTTCCTCTTCTTGCCAGGCGTTGACGGTTCAGTTGATGGTCCGGGTAATTGGGCAGACGTCGAAGTACTCGGCACCGATGTAATTGATGGTGCCACTGGTTTTACTTGCTTTTTTATTCTTAAAAATGTACTTTTAGATATACCAGTAGCAGCGCAAGTTCTATTTATCGGTTGATCCACCGGAATCATAAATTTTTTATTCACTTTTTCATGCTCAGCAATTTCTTTAGCACTTTTGGTAGGGTCCACAGGAATCACGAATTTGCTAACTTCCTTCTCACGTTCAAAAAAAGCCAACACCTTGAGTATTAAGGCCCTTTCTTTGCTGTGTATGGTTTTTCCCATCGTATAATTTTAAACACAACAGTTACAAGAAAACGTCCAAACGTAGGTAACGATAATAACAAAAATCCAATAACAATAAACAAATAAAAGGTCCAAACGTAACGATAACAAAAACTCAACAAAAATAATTATAACAGCAAACGAATGACTCCGAAACTCAAGAAAGATTACGTGCAACGGTAACAGCGATGCCGACGCTACTGAAGCCACTGAAGGACGAGAGCGGGGCCTCGCGCGGGGTAGAGGGAGGGGGGTCGAGTTTCGAGCCAGGTGTCTAGTTATTGCGCCCGGGTTGTACGTAGGACCCGTCGATAAGTAGTTTTAACAATCTGATATTGACACATTCTTGTTTACATATTAACATGTTTTTGTCTTTACCCGACTGGAAGGAGTGTGTAGTGTGAGTGTGAATTTTATAATTTTACTTTTAATCAATACATTTTTACTTGTATTTCTAAATATGTAATACTTTTAATAACAATGTAAAAACTATTATATGATAAAATAAGATTTTATTATTAAGTATTTAAGATTTTTATAATGTACACTTTCCACATACACATTTTATATTCAAAGGACATTGCTCTGCGTTCCTTCAGTGTTGGCCCTGGAGCCAAGAGCATCGAAAAATTATGTATTGTATCATCTATCATTAGTAAACTCCTATACGATCTTATTTTTATAGCGGACTAGCTGTAGAATAGATATATTTAAAACAAAGAATCAGATTTTGAGGTTATAATTTAACCATAACAACGAATATTGTGTATAATTTTTCATTCACTCTGACAATGAGTAATGACGTAACTATGGTCACGTCAAAACTAGGGATGCAAATGCGACACCATTAATCGATATTTTCTAAGATTTACTAATGGTCATACGTTACAAACTGTCTTACATCAACTTATGTCATAACATTATAAGTATCACGTGTGTCTTAAGTTTACTTATAATAACACTCTTCTATACTTGTAATAATAATAATACACAATAGCATTTGCACATTATATATATATTTTTTTAATTAGTTTTGTTGTAATGTATTTAGTAAAAATGTTTTTTTTATTTAATGAAGCTCAAAAGGAGATTACTTTTGTATTAATTGTTGTAAATAATCATTTAGATATTAGACCACACACTTTTCTAAACGATCATAAGAAAACCCTCTGAATAATGATTATAGAGAAATAAATAGGTTTTGTTCACTGCATAATATTATTTTAACTACCTATTTAAAATCGAGTATGACCGCATTCATAAATCATTCTTATTAGGTTTTTAAAAATACACTTATAGAAAAAAAAACACAATCGATCGATTAAAAATTCAATCGATCGATTACAATTGATTGGTCATCCCTAATTCACTATCGACACAACATGACATTAGGCGACTACTAATGTCATTAGTCGCGTAAAATACTATTAAATGTACATTTTGGCAAACAGCTAGTCCGTGTTAAAGAAGTATTTGCAACTTATATAATAAAATAGACCATTAATTATCGTGTATTCAGATACTCTTTATTGCACAGGGCCTATTTGGACATTGTCTTTTGCGTTAGGCACTAATTAGTGGGTATTTCTAATATTTTTGTTTCGATGTTTAAAGACTTACCTATTGTTGCTATGTTATTTTAATTTTATGTCAACTTGTGATACTAATTACAAATAATATTGTTAACTCGTAATTAGTTCTAAAATCTGCATGTTTCACCTGGCTAACTCGACATGTAGGAAGATCGCTCATAAACGGTTGCAAAGGCACTGGATTTGTACGATAACATCGAATGCACTTAGCAAGACAACGGCGAAGGACGCGTTTCGCGGAAACGATCCAGAATTGTTGTAAAACCAAATATTGAGTTGTATTAATTCCAGGATGACAGTAGTTACGGTGAACGAAATCGATGATTAACAAGGTGAGCGGGTGATCAGAAGGTAAAAGCGCAGGATGTCTCTGCTCAAACTCTAATCCAGATCGAGCGAGGCGACCGCCCACCCTGAGAATTCCCCTTTTGTCGATAAAAGGATTAAGTTTACTGAACGGTTTTAAAAGTACTTTATTTGATTTTAATTTACTTATTTCTTCCGCGAATTCTTGACCTTGAACGTGTCTTACAATAGTTATCAATGCATTATGACGTTCTGAATTGTTAAGAAACGCACTCCGATTAGCAATAGTCGGGTTTCGAGAATTTTGAAGAAAACGATAGATGTACGTAAGGATACGAACGATTTTTTCTAACGATGAAAAACGATTTAATAAATTATTGATAATTGAAACATCTTTTTCCCGAGGATGCACAGTTGATACTAACACAGGAGATTTACGAGTCTCGGCCTCAACAACTTTCTGCTCGTCATTAGTAACGCTGTCAATACAAGATGGCCATGACTCATGCGGCTCGGATAACCATCGTGGCCCCGCCCACCATAATGAGTTGTGAAGAAGTTCACTTGGAAATTGGCCTCGCGAACAAACATCTGCAGGATTGTCTGCAGAGGACACGTGATGCCAATATTCAATAGCTGTTATTTCTTGAATAAGACTCACGCGATTGGCAACGAAAGTAGACCAACGACATGAGAGTGAACGCAACCAAGAGAGTGTAACAGTGGAATCGGACCACAAAAAGACAGCTGAAATAGGAATACGAGACAGATAAGTTTCTGTAACGAATTTGTACAGATCTGAAAGCAAAACTGCGGCGCAGAGTTCTAGACGTGGTAATGAGGTACGTTTTAATGGTACCACGCGAGCTTTCGAACAAACGAAATGAACGTAAGAATTGTTATATACGTCTGTTACTCGTAAATAAATAACCGCGCCATATGCAGTTTCCGAACTGTCGCAGAATCCGTGTAGCTCGTAGGATTGTGAATCAGTACGAGTGACTCTACGCGAAATTTTTACATGTTGCAACTGAGAAAGTTGATTCTGATAATTTTTCCATGTACTGACGACCTCGTCAGGGGGAACGTCATCCCACCCGGCACCGATAATCCAAAGTTTTTGGATTAAGCTTTTAACATGAATTGTCAGGGGGGATAAGAATCCTAACGGGTCGAAGATTCTAGCGAGTTCACTAAGAATAGACCGTTTGGTGCATGGCCTATGTGAAGATACAACTTCAAAAAGAAACGAATCAGTTGAGGGATCCCATTTGAGTCCCAAGACTTTGAATGAAGCCGGTTCAGCTTTATCTAACGATACAGAATCAGTTAGGCAATCTTCAGGTTGAAGATCCGATAAAAGACGATTGTCATTTGACACCCACTTCCGAAGATGAAAACCTCCTTTTTTAAAAAGAGCGATAAGTTGTGTTTTTGTTCTTTGTGCAGTGGCGAAGTCCTGACTACCGCTGACGACATCATCTATGTAGGTGTCCGACAAGATTACACTCCTGGCGAGCGGGTAAGAATCCCCCTCGTCATCAGCAAACTGTCGCAAAGTACGGCAAGCGAGATAGGGGGACGAAGAGATGCCATACGTGACCGTGTTCAGACGAAACTCTAAAAGAGGTTCGCTAGGCGAAGCTCTCCAGAGAATTCGCTGATAGTCACGATGGTCGCCGAAGAGTATAATCTGTCGGTACATCTGACGTACAATCGGGGACATCCACGCCTTATCACCTTACCGTCGAGAAACAGTTTACGTCGCTTGCGCTCTTTCTAACGCTCTAGCGACGCGGTCACGCCTCCTTATTTCTGATTGTATTTTAATATAGAAATTGCCAGTGTCATTGCAAACGTTGAACACTGTGCACGAGTGAAACATTATATCGTATTAATGTTCGTCGTCGTCGTCACTAAATACTACGAATGTGCAATATGTTTCTCTTATGCAAATATTTTCATAAAAGTGTGTTGTCTATTATGTTAACTAGAAATGCTAGAATATTAATATGTTAAGATGATTATTTTTCATTTGATTTTGCAGTATATTTGAAAACAAAATTAATAATAGAGTAACTAAAAAAGATAGATTTGCCTACAATAATGCGTTTACATTTAATTATGTAATTTATCGCTATTTTTACTCGCCTGCCAAGGAAGTGTTAGTTAGGTTTATTGCTCGTGTCTCATAATAAGTTTCTAGATTTTTTTTTAAACGTCTGGACAGATTTAGGTTTTTGTAATTATTTCTATGGGTGATTAAAACAAAATTGGCGATTTTTTTACTACACCTATCGAGTGCGTTGTCAAAACATAGTTTTTATAAATGACTGGCCTGTTGGTCTAGTGGTTAGTGACCCTGTCCGCTATACCGGAGGTCGTGGGTTCGATTCCCACCCAGGACAAATCTATGTGTTATGAGCACAATCATTTGTTCTGTGTCTGGGTGTAATTTATCTATAAATATGTATTAGAAATATATAAGTATGTTTATCAGTTGTCTGGTTACAATAAAACAAGCTCTGCTTACTTTGGTATCAGATGGCCGTGTGTAAGATGTCCCAGGATATTATTATTATGTTATAGTATTATTTTAAATGTTGTTTTTTTAATTTATGCACTTTGTTGCATAATGTTATGTTTTAATGTAATTTGGGTTGAGAAATGAATTAATATTAAAAACTAGTCGCGATTTTTATTCTTTTAACAGCTTGTTTACTAAATAGTGTTAACCGAAATTAGAATCGACTAATACGTCGCGTCACTATTACCGGATGAACTGACAACACTAGGGAGCATGGTTAATGGCGGCGCGTGCGATTCTCGTTGTAGTAGTCTCTTGCATTGTATAAATTAATAACAAGCATTATGGCGTCGCTGGCCTATAAAAGTATTGTAATTGTAACGTTGAATCCATCCTTGTGATAATATATTGTAAAGTTTAAAGCATCAGTGGTTTCCTTCTAACATCTCAGAAGTGAGATTAGCGACCGACGCGTACCTACCGACTTGCCCGCCATAATGATTGTTCGTAATTTAAAAAGTTGAAAAAGTTATTTCTTTTTGCAAAAAGTTATTTAATAGTTAATTTAAAGATATTAAGGTCAAACTATAATGTTAGACATATCAATAAGTACGTTATAGTAATAATTTATTAAGTTGTGAAACAACATGGTCGATGATACGAAGATATAAGTATTGTTTGTGGGTAAAAATACTTATTGGAATCGAATAAACATGTGAATGCATGTGGTAAGACTTATGATCCTAACAAAGGACATTCGGTAATGTATCGACTTAAACTTATTATTATTGCGTTGTTAAGTCTTACAAGATAACTTTAATAAAGTTTAATGAACAACTCAGTTCAAACGCCCGTACATTTCAATTTTAACCGAACAACTATCTGCATGATGTTCTTCATTTGTTTTATACAATAAAATATATAAACAATGTTGTCAAACATTGTCATCAGATAACAAAGTAGATAAACATAACCAAACATTTAAATTTATACATAATGGAGCTAATGATACATAACTTATACATCTTAATAAAACATATTATAGTCAAATAAATCATAATGAAACAAAGTCATCCAAAATTCAGTTAACGTGTATGTGTTGTGACTTAACAATTTACAACAACCTTAAACTTAATACTTGATCAATAATCATACATTAATATAATTAAAGAAAATAATCTGTCATAACAATGAATAGATAAATTGAAAAATTATAGTATATTTATTGTATGTTTTGTACAAATTATACTGCACACAATGCATTATTTGTTTCAATAAAACAAATAAAATTATGACACAATGGAAATGGTTAATGTCTTTCAATAATAACTGTTAAATGTTTATAGATCTCAAGTTTTACAGGATTTAATATGAGTGTTACCACCTGATGAAATTCTGTAGAGAGACAAACAGAAGTACATTGTGGTTATATGAAGTAATTATGGAATTAACTACAATAATTAATAGACCAGATCACAAGTGGAAGTTATGATCCAATATATCTGGCACTCGAGGAATACTATGAAGCAATTTAAATGAAAGAAAATAAATGCTAATAAAGTATGATCATCGAAGGAATTGTTAAGAAAATGTATTATAACTATTTCTGTTTCAGTTAACATTCCAAGTAGTATTCAATGTATTTTAAGGAATTAGTATGTGGAATAACTAAAGTTTAATACAAGATGATTGATTAATAACAATCATTTAGTGAGTTATGTTATGCTACCCCATATAAAAGGTAGGGTGATAACAGGATGTTTGCAGGAATATTTGATGTTCATAACAGTACAGAATAATATAAACAGGTATAGTGTTAGTTGGAGTTAAATTGGATCTTACTCTTAGCGGTTTCCACATGTAACCTTTGGAATTAGGGTTGGGCTCAAAAGGGGCTGTAGAGATTATGTTTTAATTTGTGGTATCTCATGTATTTTATGGAGTGTGGATTGACTTGTTGTGTGTTGGGAATTATGGATCAAATATTCAGTGCATTTATGTATTATTAATTGTATTAATATCGGTGGATGAAGTTAAACTTGTTTCAGAAAGCTATTGAAATAAATGATTCAAAGAGTATAACAATATTTGTGATATTAATGCTGGTCGAAAAATTGTTCTCTAAGTCACACTTGTTTCTGATATTGTCGAGTAGAGTTTACAGGAATGTTTCAGGAACTCAAAATGTTGTGAACAAATGTTTTAAAAACATATTATTATAAGTGATGTTAAAACTGGTGGTCAAAGTAAAGTCAAAGTTAAACTTGTTTCAGAAACATTTGAGTTTTCAGAAATGGTCTAGTATCAAAAGCTATTGTTTGCAAATAATTGAGAGTGGTATTGAGACTGGTGGAAAAGGTGTTGTCAAAGTTAACTGGTTCCAGGAATGTTTAATGCATATAACATTAATAAATTTGAGAAAAGGTGGACTATGTGTTATGTCATCGGGATGTAAAATTATTTTTATGAACTATGTTAACATGATTGTATGCATGGTGAACATTGACTTATGTCATGGAATTAATATTTTCTTAGTAAGATTATGTATTGTGATTTCAGAAAATTAAATATTATGTTATTAAGTTACCAGACACAGGCATTATGAAATATATCTTTGGCTTTGGAACAACATGCTGCTGCCTGTCGGATTATGCAATAAGTGTGATAAACATAACAAAGGTTGTGTTTTGGCATTATAGTAACCAGCTGAATTTAACCATGAAAAAAATAATATAAATAAATAAGGTAAAAGGTATTAAGGACCAAAATGATGATAGAATAATTTAAAAGGAATTGAGGTATGTTTACTTTTATTTAATATATTCCATCATGACTGATATTGGCTGATTGATAAAACACCTTTCAACTGTTCTGTAAGTTTCTGTTGACTTAGTATTTTAGAAAAGTGACTGGTGGATTATGATACTAGCTTATGTTGTGGCTCAAAATTTCCACTGTGCTAGTCTTAATTAACTGGTGAGTTTTTAACTGTTTTGATGTCTTCAAAGAGACGTGCCCAACAGTCAGACATAATGTTTAATATTGGATTATGGACTACTGGTTGATATAATCATTCAGTTGATTGCTTGTGCCAAGATATGGGATTATTCAAATTGATGTGTATTACATTTTGAAGTTATTTGTGGTTATCATTGTCCCACAACAGAGCTTTAACGATAGCTTAACGTTGTCATCGTTTGACATAAATACTGCATGGTTTGAGACTTGGGACTTGGATTAGCTTTTACAGATGAGTGATGCTATGGCAGATGACAGTCACTCGGGACTATGGAAATGCTTACATGCAACTTGAGTGGAATATATTTATGGCCTTGATATTTATTTGGGATTTGGGACTTTGAATGGCTTTTGAAGTCAGTGATGTTTATTATGAGCAGTTGGCTGTCCCAACACTAGTTTGGTTTTGTATGATGAATAGCTTCGATACTCGTCTTGGCTAAAACCTTGACTAGCTTATGGTATTGGATAAAATTATATTAGATAATGTTTGCTTCGCAGTTTATCACCTTCGGGGTTTATGCTTTTCTGGCGTATAAATGCTTGCCCTCAAACTAGAAGTGGATCATTTTGAGCGACCTCTAAAAGATAAAGGACTGGTTGGTTTGAAGTTCGCAATACTGCAGAGAGGTAACATACTGCGCTGGTGTCTGGGTAAATAATCAATATTACCTTCAAATTGCAACTAGAGTTATTGATGATATAAAGGTATGATTTACATTTGTTTTTGGCTTGCGCCGATTGCCTTCGGGTACGGAAAAGAAAACAAAAGAGATTTCAAACACTGTACCTAGAGCATAACCCATTGTGCCGAGTGTGGACAGATAATTGGCTGTGTGTGGTGTATTCTTTTGTTGATTTGGGTTGTTTCCGTGTAACGACGGAAAGGCTGAGCGAAAGTGTTGATGGTTCTGATTTATGTAGGGTAATATTAGATTCTGAGATAGCTAACGATGCTCTGCTTTGATCATTAGTGCTCATGGTTCATACCAGAGTATGAACCATATGCGCACATTGAACTTTCTTATCCATCCTTTAACGGGGCTCGCTCGGGTTGTCTTGGGGCGCAAACAGGATGCATCCGGGCGTACACAAAATTGCACTCGGATCGTACACACACTACTTTCGGGCGGTATCACTGCCTAACGGGCCCTATATTTTTATTTCTCACCTTTGCGCTGTATTAGTTCGGAACCTTACACATAGCTTAAATGTATATAATATTGCCGTAATGGTTTATCACATTTACCTCAGCGGCATATCACATGGCCTCAGCGGCATAACACGTTGCCTCAGCGGCATATAACATGACCTCAGCGGCATAACACGTTGCCTCAGCGGCATATCACATGGCCTCAGCGGCATAACACGTTGCCTCAGCGGCATATCACATGGCCTCAGCGGCATAACACGTTGCCTCAGCGGCATAACACGTTGCCTCAGCGGCATATCACATGGCCTCAGCGGCATAACACGTTGCCTCAGCGGCATATCACATGGCCTCAGCGGCATAACACGTTGCCTCAACGGCATATCACATGGCTTCAGCGGAATATCACATGGCCTCAGCGGCAAAACACGTTGCCTCATTGGCATATCACATGGCTTTAGTGGCATATCACATGGCCTCAGTGGCATAACACATTGCCTCAGCGGCATATCACATGGCCTCAGCGGCATATCACATGGCCTCAGTGGCATATCACATTGCCTCAGTGGCAACCACAGCGGCATAATACATTGCCTCAGTGGCATATCACATTACCACAACTGCATTACACATTGCCTTAGGGGCGTTTCTACCAGTGGGCGTATTCACTATGGCAGTTGTCAACGAAAGCAATAATTTCTTTCTTAAATACTATGTGAAAATACCAATTTCGCATCGTCTAACGTCGATTATTAACGAGATATACTATTAAATAATTGGTCACCGGTCATAGTCGATGATAATTTTGCGTTTATGCCATTATTTTTATTTACTGAACATTGCTTGGGTTGTCAACAAGCGATAGCAAATAAGCCTACTGATCTACGATTGCCTTCGGGGCTTGCAAACTGATCTACGATTGCCTTCGGGGCTTGCTAACTGATCTACGATTGCCTTCGGGGCTTGCTAACTGATCTACGATTGCCTTCGGGGCTTGCTAACTGATTACGATTGCCTTCGGGGCTTGCTAACTGATCTACGATTGCCTTCGGGGCTTGCTAACTGATCTACGATTGCCTTCGGGGCTTGCTAACTGATCTACGATTGCCTTCGGGGCTTGCTAACTGATCTACGATTGCCTTCGGGGCTTGCTAACTGATCTACGATTGCCTTCGGGGCTTGCTAACTGATCTACGATTGCCTTCGGGGCTTGCAAACTGATCTACGATTGCCTTCGGGGCTTGCTAACTGATCTACGATTGCCTTCGGGGCTTGCAAACTGATCTACGATTGCCTTCGGGGCTTGCTAACTGATCTACGATTGCCTTCGGGGCTTGCTAACTGATCTACGATTGCCTTCGGGGCTTGCTAACTGATCTACGATTGCCTTCGGGGCTTGCTAACTGATCTACGATTGCCTTCGGGGCTAACGTTGTCTGCGGCGGTATAGATGTTCTGCATAACTTACCGCCCCAGACAACACCGTTCTTTACAGCTTCCTCGGTCGAAGATGTGCACGTGCCTGAGGGGTGAGCTGAGTTCCTGCGAGGACGCCGGAAAGTCAGGATCGCCGAACTGTTAACCGAAATTAGAATCGACTAATACGTCGCGTCACTATTACCGGATGAACTGACAACACTAGGGAGCATGGTTAATGGCGGCGCGTGCGATTCTCGTTGTAGTAGTCTCTTGCATTGTATAAATTAATAATAAGCATTATGGCGTCGCTGGCCTATAAAAGTATTGTAATTGTAACGTTGAATCCATCCTTGTGATAATATATTGTAAAGTTTAAAGCATCAGTGGTTTCCTTCTAACAATAGTAAAATTGCATCAATACCAAAATTTAAATGTTATTATATTATTTGTTGCCTAACTTTAAGTTAATACATATAGGATGCATAATGCATTTTACTACTACTAAAATACTAATTAGATATAAACTTAAAATATCTGATTAGTATTTTAATGCTATTTTCTTTTACTAAAATCACCGTTTATACTCCAGTTTTGAGTTTTACAACTCTATAAACCCAGTATCTGAACCTTACCACTTTTCCTTGTGTGTGTAGCAGGTATTCTTTTGAATGGAGTCTGGAGTATGAATTTTGTTGCGCCTTTAATTGCCATAGCAATATTTTTAAAGTTGCCATCTACACCTAGGACAACTACAAGACAAGGACAAGGAGTAAACGCGCAATAAAGAGACGTTGCTGGTCGGTCAACGTCTGGCTTGAAGCAAAAGCTAAGCATATTATCTAAGCATATTATTATTTAAGTAAGGAATAAAAAAATAAAACAAATTAGATACTTCAAAATATATTTTTATTTACTAGATTACTAAAAATAAATGAGAGCTACCGTTATTACGCTCAACAGTAGATGCCTTTGGCGCGTCAGTTGCTGCCTACCAACGAACTAAACTAAGTTAATATGATCGTAATTTTGGATATCAAATTAGACTAGCTCCATTGGTGGCGAAATAGCTGAAGGGGCTACGTTTGACGATGAAGTAATTTTAATATTACCTACACTCCTACTACTGCAGTAGGAGTGTAGGTAGCAATTTTACTGAATCCATAACATTTATAATATTTATTTACCTTATTTATCAAGATCAAGAGGGTTTTAAACAAAAAAAAAACTATATGGAAGTCGGGAATGCATTTTTAAGTGCCGAGGCCAAAAGACGGTTCGTAATCGAATTAAAAAGTGATACCTTGTATCAACAAGATATTCTGGCTCAATGGTTTGACAACCAAAATTATATTTATGATTTTAGCGTCGGTCTAACTATCCGAGCAAGACAAACAAAAGGTATATTTCTGTCCTTTTCTAACGCATGACGTGCGCAGTAGATAGAACGAGAGCTGCATTTTGTGCATTACATTACAGTTCTTGAGTAAACTTGAACGATAACAATAAGCTTTCGCGAGCAAAACTAAACTATTTGCTAATGATTTTAAGGTTCATAGATGTTACTATTTTTTTAATGTTTCTCATAGATTGTTTGTAGATTTTATTTTGGATCCGACGTCCATTTAGTGTTTTAATGTTAAAATACGATAGTATATAGTAGTAAGTAGTAGGATTAACAATTCGAATTAAATTATATCTTTAATAGAGAGGCAATAAAATCAGAGGTGAATAAGAAGATTATTGATGGAACTTATAAAACTACTTTAAACCGTCAGGGGCCTGATAATATACCTAGAATGACGATTGAAATATAATAAGACTGCTAAGAATTAAGCATTATGCTACAATTATATTACATATCCTCGTCAGACTCAACGACCTAATTTAATAACTGAAAGTTATGCAGGCTTATTATTATTTTATATATTATTAGTTTTGCAGGCTTTCTGCTTTTCTTTTTAATGTTCTCCTCACTGTTCGCATAGAAAAGACAAATTGTCGATCATAGGTCTTCGTTGGAGTAAAAAGGTTCGCCTTCATAGGTTCTCAGCATCCGCTGTCGGTCTTCTTCGTCGATGAAAAATCGTGACGTCACTTCGCGCGGGCAGTTATTTAGTCTGCCATCCTCTTCCTACCGTCTTATCCACAGCCTTAAGTAGTATATTATTGGGCATTCTGTCCCACTTGTTCGCTCATGCTTGCGCATTCGCGACGTGGGACAGAATGCCCAATAATATTTCTGGTAATTAGGTCTTGGGCATTCTGTCCCATTCTTGTATTACGCGCTCACAACTGGTACAATCGTCTGTGATACAGATTTGTGTACGCAGTATGCTTTTTCATCGCAATAACAATAGGAACCAACAGGCAATGATTGTATTGATTTGTAAAGTGTTTGTTACTGCGCGCTCACAACTGTTACAATCGTCCGTAATACAGATTCATGTATGCAGTATGCTTTTTCATCGCAATAACGATAGAAACCAACAGGCAATGTTTGTCTTTGTAATATGCTATTGCGCGCTCACAACTGGTACAATCGTCTGTGATACAGATTTGTGTACGCAGTATGCTTTTTCATCGCAATAACAATAGGAACCAACAGGCAATGATTGTATTGATTTGTAATGTGTTTGTTACTGCGCGCTCACAACTGTTACAATCGTCCGTAATACAGATTCATGTATGCAGTATGCTTTTTCATCGCAATAACGATAGAAACCAACAGGCAATGTTTGTCTTTGTAATATGCTATTGCGCGCTCACAACTGCTACAATCGTCTGTGATGCAGACTGGTGTACGCAGTATGCTTTTTCATCGCAAAGCACAAAAACAAACAAAAGGTATTAAGATAGATTAAATTGTATTCAAAATATAACAAGTTATTGAGACTAGAACGAACTAAACATTGGAGGCTTCAAGAACAGCTCATCTGCGGACTGCACGAACGCTTGGAGTTTACGCCACTGGCTGGTGTCACCCTCAGTCTGGAATTTTATTCGAAGTAGCGCTTTCCTCCATAGCTCTTGAGAGTCTGTTTCACGAGCGTCATTTGTTTGATACACCTTGAGGTCAATATAGTACTCGCCAGAGGTGTTTGCAGTCCGGCGTTCGCTACCGTTTGCTATTCTTGTAACGAAGAACGTGGACAACACAGGCGTCGATGTGCCATCACATTCATCGTCTCGTTCATGTCGGAGCCCGAATATATCAAGCTTATTTATTTTTTTGCTGGAACAAAGAGTAAATAATAATGTTAACAACTTGTACTCGTATACTAACGATAATTTTAGGAACACGTTTAAATTTACGTAGGTACATGTTTTGTTAAGAATCTGGGATACACAAAAGTTAAAATATCGTATTAGTTACGTTATAGTAGCGGATTTTGTAGTTGGAGCAGTCTTGCGCTTGCCTGTAGATGTGGTCCGTTTTTGAGAGCTTTCTGTTTTGCGTTCATTGTTGAAGGAAATGATGTCACTCTCGCAGTCAGACCTGAAAGTTTAACAAATCAATTGGTTATAATTATTTATTGAACGTAATACAGTAACACAATAATTTTATATGAAATAAAATGTTTGTGTATTGTATTCGAAGGTTCGATCACATCAAACACTCGACAATCTAGATATAAATTAATCAAGTAATAAAGTAATAAAGACAATACTTACATTTTAACTGGTGTGAATTCTAGCAAATTGAGCAGCGGTGATGTACGAGTATAGTTTATTTACACAAAAGATACTCAGAATTGAAACTGTTGTGTTGATGCACGGTTTACTTTCTAGATTTTAGCTGAAAACCAGTAGCTGGGGCATGGTATTGTACCAAATATTATATCAGCACTAGAAAGTAAACTAATGATCGCTAACAAACATGCCTTTGCTTATAAGCAAATGTGATGTGATTCCTTGGATAATTTAAAATGTTAATAATCAAAGCAAACATACTAAGCGACACTACCATTTCTCGGGTACGTATTATATTCGTGTAAACGCAAAAAGTACCGACTAAGGGATTCATTTGTTGTCAGTAATGACTTCCATATATTGCTTTACGTGATCAAGTTACATCGTACGATTTTATACTTGTTGCTAATTTAGCATAATTCATAAGGGCTATCATTTTTATAGATATAAAATTGGATTAAAATAAATAGTCTGATAGGTTTTTTAAAGTAAATAAAATACTTGAAAACATGATACCTACTCTAGGATTTTTTATTAAAGTGAGAATGTTTTAATATTTAACCAAACAAAAGAATGATTATAATTCACCACCAATAGATAACTTTAATTTGTATTAGTAGTGAACTTTAGTAATTCACTCTTTATTCGTTTGAACAAATAAGACATCTTGTTATTTCTGTAATGATAATATTATTACTAATATTCAATGAGTGACAACCCTACATAAAATATTTGAATCAACAATACAAGCAATTTGAAACTTAGTTACATTCATAATTTCGCAATTATTGCAGTATGGTGGACCTATGTAATAATAAATAATTTTTATTCGCAGTTTACTTACTAAACTAAACTTAAATTAATAAATATTATAATGTACGTGTAAATCGAAGAAACTCTATTCTCAACATTGTAAGGTAAGTCCATAACTATTTAACTATTATTTCATGACCATTTCCTACTGATACTTAAACACATGTGTATTTTATTTTTCAGCAATCTCAAACGATATAAAATACGTTGATGCCTTCACGGAAACAGTGATCGTCGCACAGTAAAGAAGATTGTGAAATTTATGATTTAGAAATATCTACAACGATCATCTGAGATTATCCTATTAAAAGGTAGGTAATGGTCATTATCATTCGGTTTTAGAGGTTTAAATTTACTCAACTAATAATATTATAATCAGGTATTTTTTAAGATAATGATCTTATGTATAGTTTTCTAAAGTAAGGAGATAAAAAGGTTCTTGTAACCGCGAGCGTAAGTAAGAATTACATTTTCTGTACGTATTCTAATCAAAGTTTCATGTTTTTTCAGAAGCAGAACAGAGCTGTTACTGTGGTGAATGTGATGAAAATATAACAAAGTCTAATCGCAGCAGGCAACAGATCCAGTAGTTAAGTTTTAGCGTTTAAAATTAGTACCTATATACCTTGTAAGTAACGATTACTTTATATTTTTGTAAGTTTCAATTTGTTTTTTGATAAAAAATGCCTTTCTGTTCGGTATGCAAAATTGATGTAAATTCTCGCACTTGGTTTACGCATTTACGTACTAATAAACATAAAAATAATAGCATTGTACCCCTCGATGACAAAATTGAAATTATAGATACTTGTTTTAAAGGACGTATTGTAAGTTATCGTATTAAAGCGTGCGAAAATAATATTAATGACTATCCAGAATCTTTTTTAAATAGTATCAAAAAAGAAGTAAATTCTTTAATAGACAATTCACTTCAAAAACATACATTGGTCAAGGTTAACTTTGATTATTACGGTATTTTTTTGATGTACAAAAATGATGTTCAAGAACTAAAATCTTTTGCAACAAAAAACATCATTGTTCATTGTAATTACAATTTTGATTTGTTGAATCAAAACTTTTCAGTTCAGCTTTTAAAAAAAAATTGAGGAATTTCAAGAAAGAGATAGTGGATGGTCATTTTTACATAATTCCCATTTAGAAATTAACATTAATAAATATCAACCACTTAGCGGATCAAAATTTTTAGATTTACCTAAATTCATAAAGAGCAAAAAAGCTTGTTTGAATATTCAAAACAATGATGATTATTGTTTTTTAATGGTGCATTGTTGCTGCCTTATACCCTGCTACGCATCATTCGGAGAGAGTAACTTCTTATCCACATTTTCGCGACGTCTTAAACATTGATGGCATTGCTTTTCCAATCTCTTTTTCAGACATCAATATTTTTGAAAGACACAATCCCATGATACAAATTTACGTTTATGGTCTAAGAAATGGTAAAACTATAACAGGTCCACTGTATAGACCAACGAAGTTAAACGAAGGGTCCAAAATTATTCATTTGCTGTATATAGAAAATGATAATTCATCTCATTATTGTCTCATAAAAGATTTACCTCGTCTTGTAAAAAGTCAAATCACAAAACACCACAGTAAGTTGTATTTTTGTGAAACCTGTTTATTGTTTTTTCCTAATCAAGAAAAAATTAATAAACACCAATGTGGAGGAGTCGTAACTGTTTTACCAAATAAGGGGTCGGTTATACAATTTATAAACTATCAAAGAAAACAAAATGTTCCATTTGCTATATATGCTGATTTTGAAACATTACTTGAACAGATTTGTAACCATGAACATGACACCGCGAATACGCTCCGCTTACAACGACACGTTCCTACTGCATTTGCATATAACATTGTTTCTTCGATGGATGATAATTTTAATGAATTTAAATCGTATCGTGGTATTGACTGTGTTTCAAAATTCATTGATTTTCTTACTGAAGACGTTAAGAGGATTCATAAGATATTAACCGAAAATGTTAGGATAAAATTTTCACAAAAAGATGAGATCGATTACATTCAAGCATGGCAGTGCCACATATGTGATCTTCCCTTGTGGAATAACAAAGTTAGAGATCATTGTCATATCACAGGTCGTTATCGTGGCGCCGCACATAAACATTGTAATTTACAGTATAAAGTACCTGTATTTGTACCAATTTTTTTTCACAATTTATCAGGTTACGACTGTCATTTATTCATTAAAAAATTAGGGGAAATTCCAGGCAAGTTAACCATAATTCCAAAAAGTAAAGAAAAATACATTTCGTTTTCCAAATTCATATTGATCAACGATAGTGAATACGTTCATGTTAGATTTTTAGATTCATTTCATTTTTTAGGTACTAGTTTAGTCAAACTTGCAAAAAATATGGCTATTGAAGATTTTAAAAATATGCGTTACCATTTTCCAAGTTATGATCACTTTCGATTGCTTACACGAAAAGGTGTATATCCTTATGATTACATCAGGGACTGGAAATGCTATGAGGAAACTGTCTTGCCATCACAGCGTTTCTTTTTTTATTCTTTAACCAATGAAAGTATTTCCTCGGAGGACTATGAACACGCTAAGTTAGTGTGGAATGCATTTAACATAAAAAATTTAGGTGAATATACTGACTTATACTTAAAAACAGATGTACTTCTACTTACCGATATATTTCAAAAGTTCCGGAAAACTTGCAAGTTACATTATAAGCTCGATCCCGCATTTTATATTACCGCACCGAGTTTATCTTTTGATGCAATGCTTTTAAAAACTGGGGTTCGATTAGAACTCATAGATGATCTGGCTATTGTGCGAATGATTCAAAATGGTATAAGAGGAGGGTTATGCGTGTGCTCACACCGTTATGCTAAAGCTAATCATAAGTATATGTCTTCTTATGATTCAACAAAACCACCGTGCTTTATAGTTTATTTGGATTGCAATAACCTTTATGGTTTTAGTATGTGTCAATATTTACCCCACTCGGATTTTAGATTTTTGAATGCAACAGAAATAGTGCAATTACATAATAATATTAACACTATAAAGGATGAGGCAGAATGGGGTTTCATATTAGAAGTAGATCTGTTGTACCCGGAATCCTTACATACTTTGCATAATGATTTACCATTTTGTCCTGAAAAATGCATTCCACCGGGTGGTAAAACGAAAAAACTTATTTCCAACCTTTATAATAAGTATAACTATGTAATTCATTATGTTCACTTAAAAAAGTGTTTGGAACATGGTTTAATATTACGTAAGATTCATAAAGTTATAACATTTAGGCAAAGTGCATACTTGAAAGAGTATATTGAATTAAACACACAACTACGACAAAAGGCAAATAATGTATTCGAACAAGATTTTTTCAAGCTTTTAAATAACAGCGTGTTTGGGAAAACACTGGAAAACACAGAGAATAGAGTGAATGTTCATTTAGTTAATACTTGGAATGATTCTAATAATGTTACTAAAAAGTGTCACACCGCTGAAAAACTAATTAGCAATTCTTATTTTCATAGTGCTTCAGTTTTCTCAGAAAATTTAGTAGCGATACAAATGAAACCTGATCAAATAATTTTAGACAAACCTATTTATATTGGCTTTACCGTTTTAGAATTATCTAAATCGCATATGTATAATTTTCATTACAATATCATCAAACCCTTTTATAAAAATAAAGTAAAGTTATGTTATACGGATACAGGTTCCTTAGTGTATGAGATATTTACATCAAACTTTTATCAAGATTTGAATTTTAAGCTTTTAGATTATTTTGACACTAGTAATTACTGTATCGATAACGAATTTAAAATACCTCAAATTAATAAAAAAATCCCTGGATTATTCAAAGATGAGATGGGAGGAAAAATCATCACAGAATTCGTTGGTTTAAGGTCAAAATTGTATTCTATTAAAACTCCAAATCCCTGGATTATTCAAAGATGAGATGGGAGGAAAAATCATCACAGAATTCGTTGGTTTAAGGTCAAAATTGTATTCTATTAAAACTCCTGATTATGTAATTAAGAAAGCGAAAGGGATACAATCTAGTGTAGTACGTGATTTAACAATTAACGATTATGAGAATGTTTTGTATAATAAAGGAGTCATTCGAAGGAAAAATATATTGTTCAAATCAATTAAGCACGAGATATTCACGCAAAGTGTAAATAAAATTGCACTCTCTGGAAATGATGATAAACGAGTATTATCTTCAGATAACATTTCAACGCGTGCATGGGGTCACTCTGCTATTTTAAAAGAAATGTATTAATGAATAAGATTTTACCACGTAAACCAGATTATATTTAAATTAGAGTTAGTTGAAAGTGTATTTATGTGAATGTCGTAAGTTATTTTATAAGTTATTTTAGTTTTATTGTGTAAGAATAAAATGATATTATTATAATAGAAATAAATGTGATATTGTGAGAAACCATAATTGTTTTATTTATTTAGCTTTACATTTTTTGTTGATCATGAATACAATAACCCTTCTTTTTTTGCTTCATCGCAGTCGGGTTAAAATCAAGTTGCGACATGTAGCAGGAATATTATTACTAACAATGTTTATGCCGATGTAATATGAGCGTATATGTATTTCATCACTCGGATACATGTAATGCTTAGTTAACAACTTTCGGTAGTCAAAGAACATAAGCAAAAATACAATCACTTGAAACTAACCACTGTAAATTGCTTTTTACTGTGTTTACATTACGATTGATTGTCTTGTGCACCAATATGTATTTATTACATAAAGGTTAGAAGATATTGCATTCGATACTTATTGCACTGCATAATAAATTCATTTTATTTAATCATTTACTAAATATAGTTCGCTTGAAGTACTTGTACCTGCACATTATATTCAACATGACTTCGGTAAGTAATTATTTTATATTTTCATACAAATGTTGGTGTTTTATGCAATGTAAATATTTAACGACTTGTTATAATATTGTTTCAGCGATCGGGATCAGACATAGTTTTTAGCCAGTATGCTCAAGATCCTTACGAAGAATTCAATGAGATGCTACGATGCGATCGTGAAAACGCCAATCGAATGGCGAAAGAAAAAAAGACGAAACCACGTCGTAAAGACACCGTGAACAAACCCAACTCCACTCAGTCTTTCGTGATGAGCAGACACCAGCGGCGAGGCATTAAACTGATCAAAATATCAGTAATTGACCTGGTGTAATAACTCGCTAGGCAGCGACAGTGACAATGAAACTGAAAATGTGATTATAAGTGCGCAGTACATAGTTAAAGAGGTGGTGGACCCTATAGTGGATGAAACTGAATCATTAGTTAGGAAAATATCTAAATCGTTAATAGAATATAGTGATTGAAAATATTTGTATTAAGTATTTGTAAGTTTTTGTATGTGGGATAATAAAGGTACGTAAGAGAGTGACTATATTGTTTGTGGTAGAATAGTATATAGTTTTGTGTTTTTATATTTAGAATAGGAATAAACATAACTGTAAATAGTATAGGGTTATTATGAAATAAACGCATTATTGTCATTTAAAAATGTTTTATTTTTATATCTTAAAACTAATAAACAGATACACCTTTAGTTATTCCTCTAAATACTTTTTTATACATAATACGTTTTTAAGAGCACACTGTTTGGAATGTTTATTACAACACAAGTTAACTTTTCCATCGCAGGAGTATTTTTTGTGCAACTTGGATAAATTAGGACACAATTTCTCATCAAGTTCCGATACATTACAATTCGTACATAGATCCTTAACCCATTTTACCTTCTCAGAACCTTTAACTATAATATTCTTATCTTTTAAATATGGTACGATTATACGATGGAATTCTCTGTAGTCGATGTGTCACTCTAATAAATGCCTCGGTTTTTTTCTATCCATTTAACTTGAATCTTTTCTTCGCTTGTTAGATGTCTAAATAAGTATGGAGGTTTTATTAAAAACGATTGCGTATAGTTTTGAGTCGCAAATGCCAATTCTTTTATTATAAAATTGTTGTAAAGATCCTTGAATCCTTGTACATCCAATATGAGAGTATCCGATTTCATGATATTTTCTTAACAGTGCTGCTAAGCGGTTTGTACTCAATTATGCAGTCGTTTAATATAAGACAATATGCCGATGTTTGATCAGGTATGTCTGAATCGCTTTCGATTTCCACTCTAACGTCCACAACAGGTCCTCCTTTTAGATTATCGGCTTGTCTGGAGCAATCGATAACGAATAGTGGCGCTAAGTCTTTGAATTGTTTTTCACTTAATAAGGGTTCCGCGCGACGTCCGTAGTACGACTGTTGAAATCGAGTATACTGTTCATATAATAAAGCTGTGTTGTTGTTTGCAAAATTAACGTTTAAATTTTCGTATGGAAAGTATGTTGAATTGAGGTATACTTTAACATCTCGTATATGACAGTGATCAAACTGAGACATGTCAGAACTGGCACTATTTTTTCTGTTTGTTTGTAAACCAATAATAATATATCTGGGTTTTTCTATTTGCGATGATGTTTTGATAGACCAGGTATGTTTAGTAGTCCTAGGTAACGCAGGATACTCGTAAAGATCCCAATTTCGGAATACCATCTGCAGTGGACGATCTTTTTCTAACAATTTAATTAAACTTAGTTTTTCCTTATCAGATACTTTAACGTGCGGTACGCGCCATATGATTTTATTTATAATAACGTCTTCTAAAATTTCACCAGTATTTAATTTCACAGCGTTCAAGTTTGTATTGCTACGTAACAATATCAACTCGTGCCTACTATTTATTACAATCTTTTTAAAATCCTCTGCAAAACCGAGTATGTTGCAAAGTGGTATGGATACAGAAAATTTACCACCGTTTATATTTTTAATGCCTTCGATATTCCAGCCCCAAGAATTAGATATTTTTGATTCGGTCTCATTCATTGAAATTAATGACTTCATCGTGGTAGTTACACCAGCATTTTTTATTTTATCAATTTCGACTCCATTTAGCTCGTACCTTATATCTTGGAATAGATAGAGTAGAGCATTATTGGTAAAATGAACACTGCTCGCGGTTTCTTTTGCATCCTTTTTCTTAACAACTATGGTTCCTTCCAAATACAAGGTGCTTGCTGACGGTAGTACATACAAGTCCTGTTGGTTGATAGGTATGCGTATCTCGTCATTCCTGTTAAAACTGGTCACGTACGGTTTATATGAATGGTATTCGATGCCTTCAACAGTATTGTCGTAGGTTGGTGCGGATAAAACATCTAAGATATTCATTTTAGGAGACCGATAGCTTTAAGAAATGCTTTATTTTCTCTCGTTAATTTTATTCTTTTCTTCGAGCTAGTTCTTATATGACTGGGAGCTTTATATAAACTGATGGTTTTTTTTGGTTGATGCGTATATTTATTATAGTCAATCATTTTTTCTTCTTAGATGTAAATAAAGCTGTACTTCTTCACCGCGTAAATTTATCAGTTGATTGTTTATGTCCAATAACCGTATACAATCAGTCCTATTGATTGTAGTACTATGGTAAGTGTGATACTATGGCTCCTTGCCTTCCAAAGCAACAGAAGGTCGGTTTGGCAATAACTTTTTTATGCTTGAGTGAAGAAGAAAAACTAAGAAAAAAAAGATGGTGGATGAAACTGTTTCATCCAAAGCTAAAGCTAAGGCTCTAAGAGCGAATTACGTTGAACCACCTTAATATTTTAAGGATTCTTGATTCTGAAGACTTTCGGAATTTTTTAAGAATGGATCAAGACACTTTTAATGAGTTACTTGAAATATCCTTACTAATATTATAAAAGCGAAAGTTTGTTTGGATGTATGGATGTTTGTTACTCTTTCACGCAAAAACTACTGAATGGATTTTAATGAAACTTTACAATAATGTAGCTTATACATCGAATAACACATAGGCTATAATTTATAAAGATAGTGAATGAATTGTCATTCACGCGGGTGAAACCGTGGGGCACAGCTAGTCCTTATATAAATCAGATCCAATGTCCCAAAGACATGATAAATCAGTGTACATAGATATAAATTCAGTTAGAACCTCACGGTCGCGGGTTCGTTTTGCGAATCCATCGCTGTAACACGCGATGACGTGCGCCCGCATTGACTGACAAACGCACACTGAAGCTCTCCCGTCGGCCGACAGCGTTCCAGACGGTTGGGGCCGACCACGGACGCAGCCTGTCGCGATGGATGCGCTCACGACCAAGGCTGTTGATATCAACCAACTATCGGTCGGGTCAACCGATTTCTACACTGTCCATTTTTACATCAACCCGACCAAGGACACGATGGTCGGCGGTTGGTCCCGACCGTGTAGAAGGCCTTTTAATATTTTTAAAAGTGATAAGGCCTGGGTGTCCCCGATTGTACATCTGCCATGAAAACGACGTCGTGTTCACGAAAGCGCAATAGAATTTCCAAAATGTTTGATTGTAATTTTGAACCGATGTGTTGACTTTCGTTTAACGATCGAGAACGTGCATCTTTAGCAGAGGCGTCAAATACGACACGAAGGCGAGTCGTGGTACTATCAGGACGTATGACGCAGTGATGGGGAATATAGTATTTCCCATTCCCTACGTCATCTGGAGAGACCAATGACATATGGCCCGCAGTTAGATAGTCAGACATAAAATCGCAATATTGACGATGACACTCGGGGTCACGTGACAGTCGACGTTCAATCGCATAGAAACGACGCAAAGCAATATCACGTGAACCAGTGAACATAGGCTCGGACTCGTCCCTGAATGGCAACTGCACGATGTACCGCCCAGATGAGTCACGAGAATGAGTTGTAATAAAATGTTGTTCACATGCTATCTCATCTGGGGTTAGGGATGCTGCGGGTGGTAATACATCTAATTCCCAAAAACGTTGAACTAATGAGTTTAATTCCTTATCACTTTGTAGAGAAGTGTTCAGTAGGGAGCCGAGTGAATGAGTAGCTAAACGAGTTTTACCGAACAATAGCCATCCAAAGACTGAGTCGAAGGCGGCAGGTTGATGTGATTTTCCTTTAATATTACGATTACGAAGCGATTTCGCAAATACATCCGCACCGAACAGTAGGTCGATCCGGCCAGGAATGTCAAAACCGGGTTCGGCTAACGATAGTGAATTGATGTGAGACCAACCCGATGTATTTAATTTAGCTATTGGCTGGTCCCCGCAAATTTTTGACATTACGTGCATATTTAAATTGAATAAAACTTGATCACCAGTACCAATGGAACAATTAATGTCTCCTAAGATTGAAGCCGGGGCTTCACCGATTCCACTTATAGTTGTGGTAGGACTGGATAGTTTTAAATTTAATATTTTGACAGCTGAGTCAGTAATAAGATTAATCTGACTCCCCGAATCGAAAAGAGCTCGAAAAGACACGAACTTGCCATTCGCATCCCGTACTTGCACAATGGCAGTTGCTAATAAAACAGTTGTGTTATTGGTTTTAGAAAATAATGAAGAGGTTGGGTTCGACTCGACCGGTTTATCTTTATGAAGTAGAGTGTGATGTTTATGGTTACACTTACGACATTTAAAAATAGATGTACAACCTTTTAATTGATGTGAAGTTCGAAGACAATTGATGTCCAGGAAATTTCAGGGATTCCAAAGGAAACTCAATAATTGTGTACTTAATAATATATTTGTTATGCCTCAGACACGTACAGGGTCTTAGCGGAAAAGAATTTGAAAAGTCAAGGCACACAGATACAAAAACTTAAAACTAATTATGCCTAATTGCCGGGACGCGTTGCGTTGCTCTTAAAACGAGTGCAGGCGCTGCGCTCGAACATGCCCCCGGACGTTGAAAGATGCTGGTGCACTTTCAACCAGATGCAGACTCAACGGGCAGTGGGCAGATTCTGTTGAAGGCTCGTCGTACCACTCCAGCAGATGTTTTGATGTCCGCAACTCTAACAATCCCATCAGACCCTGGATGAATGGCGACGACTCTTCCCAATCTCCATTTAAGGGGAGGTAAATTGTCCTCCTTGATGACCACTAAGGTACCCAGTTTAAGTGTGTCCTTACAACTGCGCCACTTTGTCCTTTGCTGCAGCTCAGACACATACTCCTTACTCCAACGAGACCAAAAATGCTGCCGCAACTGCTCAACACGTTGGAAGCGTTTCAAAGAAGACGTGGAGTAGTCCTGGAGATCTTGCTGTGGAAGTGAAGTGAGAGGCCGGCCGATAAGAAAATGCCCTGGGGTCAGTGGGGTGCAATCTGCTGGATCGGATGATAGCGGTGTCAGTGGACGTGAATTTAAAATCGCCTCAATCTGAACTAATGTGGTGTTAAGTTCCTCAAAAGTTAGGTGACAATTTCCCAACACTCGCCTAAGGTGAAATTTTGTCGACTTAACACCCGCTTCCCAAAGTTCGCCGAAATGAGGTGTATACGCGGGAATAAAATGAAAATTGATCCCGGTGTTAGCCAGTTGTTCGCCCAAGGAATCACAATTAGCTTTAAGAAATTTCGAAAGTTCATTGCATGCATCGACGAAATTAGTGCCGTTATCCGAATAGATATCATTGGGTTTCCCCCTCCGCGAGATGAAACGAAACAATGCCAGTAATTACTTGTCACTAGTTAAGTCACTCACCAGCTCCAAGTGAATAGCCTTGGTGGTAAAGCACACAAAGATTGCTATATACACTTTTACTAGCCTACATCCGCGACCTTGCCTGCTAGCAGCCATAATGGGACCAGTATAGTCCACACCAGTGCATTCGAACGGATAGCCACCTGGAAGGATACGCTGCTGCGGTAAATTGCCCATTAAAGGTGTGAGGGTTTTACCCGCTAAACGTGAACAACGCAAGCACTTACGATAACAGCCTTTTGCTAAACTTCGTCCGTCAATAGGCCAGTAAGAATCCCTTATGGAAGCCAGTAATAACTGTGGGCCTGCATGCATCAACTTAACATGTTCATGATCGAATAGTAACTTCGTGAATATATGAGTGGACTGTAAAATGATAGGGTGCTTTTTATTAAATGAAAATGTTGAATTACCTAAGCACGGTAATATTATAATACAGTAGTGTAACTCGGCCGCATGATAGAAATAAATGCCTACAGCCGCGCGGTACGTAAACATGCGTTAGGGCTGCCCGTCTCCAACATTTTAATTACATTTGCCTACTTTCTGTTTCTATTTAGTTTTGTGATTGTAAATATCCTTTTTATATAAATAAATTCAATAGTTTGTATATTGTATAGGAAGTATTCAATAAAAATGCGTGTTGTTTTTTTATTGGTAGATTTAATTAAAAAAACATGTTTTTGTTTGAAAAACAAATCGGGCTTATAAATTTGCGACCGAAAAATATTTGCGCAATATTTGTGCGACTGAGTCGTAAGAAATGCTTTATTGTTAAATTTTAAAGTATAATAAATCTGCATTCTTATATAAAGCTTAATTAAAAATGCGTTATTGACGAATTCATACAACCAAAAACAGCACAATATTTCCTACTCGTCATATTAACTGATTTTTAGAGAAAAAATCGCGCGGTTATTGTTAAAAGAAAACACACCGTCCGTTCGACACTGCGGTACAGCCGTGACTGTCTGCGACCCGAGCGCACCCCGAGATCGAGCGCGTAGGTATAGCTCGCGTTTCGTCCGTTTGTATGAAGTTGGAGTACTGTATTATAGTATTACCGTGACCTAAGCGTCCTCCAACACGCATTATCTTATCTTTATCTATAAAGACGTTAAATTTAATGAGGGAGCTTTTAGAAGGCAACTTTTGATTATTAGTAAGTAATCGGTACTCAGGAAAGGATTCCATTTGACACGTGATTATAATAACATTTAATGCATCCTGCAACTCCGCATGCGACAGAAATTTAGTAGGTGATTTAATTTTCCTACATAATCTAACAAATCTTAAAACGTATGCTACAATACGGATAAGCCTTAAGTAGCTAGAATACCGACTGAAATCTAAAAGATTATAATTGACATTATTGCTAACGTTAGCACTCAATGATACTTGAGGTCGAGTTTCAGGCAGCTGATCTGACTCTAATGATTGGTGCTGAGAGGGCCAATGAGACTGCGGAAGCTTCAAAAAACTGTGTTTAGGTGCCTACTAAATTAGTTAGAGTAATTTAGTTTCTAAGTTTATTTTAGCTATTAGAATTTCATCAGGCGTTATACGGCCCTGACCTTTTTGATTTCACAATGTCATGTCAAGCTGGCAAAATAAAATCTGCACACTGCAAGCTACGATCCTGATTTTTTAATTTCTAAATTTCCTGAGAAGTCCCTATAATTCTATTCATGGTCCATATTCGCCGGATTGATATTATCTGCAACTAGCATAGTGGAAGAAGCTAAATATTGGATATTTTGGAAATTGGATTTAAAAAGTACCAGAGTGACGAGGTGAAGAACACATGTTGGAAAAAAGTGGATTGAATATCGAGTGAAATAAAACAGGAAGTGTTAAAGCCAAAGTATTATAATATTAACTAAATTCACCCAACACTCATTAATATTAAATCAGGTAATATAAGTTAAGTAGCGATTATAAGAATTAAAAAAAAGGTTAGTAACATATTTTATACATATTTACAAATTATTTACATTTATACACAATCTATTTACAAGGACTATTTACAAAGCAACATTAGGTTAAAATAATATTTGTAGAATAAAGTTAACGTGTGCTTAAAATACAGTACAGTAGTGTTAGTGTTAACCTACATTAGTTAACTTTTCATTGTTAATTTACAAAATATTATTTCTCAACTTTAACATTTACAATTAATTGTTGCTGTGTTAATCCTTTAAAATATAGATAAGTAATTAATTTGTTTGTTAAATTATTCACTAGAATAGTTAACCTTACCTACCTACTTAACCACGGTAGTTCATTATAATTTGCAGTGATTATATAATTAGTAACTATTGTAGAACAAGTTTGCATCACATCATTTATTTACGTTAGGTATTTTTGTTACATATAGTTTTGTAATTTAATATTATAACTGTATAATTTCAGGTCTACGACACCGTTCTCTCAAAATGACTGATAACATTAAGGAACTTAAAAAGAAGCGAAGCAGTTATAAAGGGAGATTGACAGTATTTGCAACGTTTTTAAAGAAATTACAGGAATCCTCAATCAATCCGTCTCAGGTAATGGAGTTGCAGTTGCGGGTCAACAAATTAGATGAGTTTTATGACGAATTTAATGAAATTCAATTACAGTTAGAATGTTTGTGTGACATTGACACTGAAGCACTCGAACGAACCTCAATCGAAACCCAATATTATGAGTTGGTGGCTCAAGCTAAAGTCATGTTAAATAAATTCTCAAAAGCTGAGCAAGAGGAAATAAAGTCAACAACTAGTAGTAAGCGTCAGTTCGTCAAGTTGCCCACCATACAATTACCAAAATTTACAGGTTCATATGATAACTGGCTTGAATTTCGCGACACCTTCACTAGTCTCATTCATAACAATGACGATATAGACGAGGTAAATAAATTCCATTATTTGAGATCATCACTGACAGGATCTGCTGCTATCGTTATTCAGTCAATCGAGTTCTCTGCCCAAAACTACAATATGGCATGGGAACTTCTATGTGAGCGATTCGATAACGAAAGATTATTAATTGAGAATCACGTCACTGCGTTGTTTAATATCGAATCAATCACTAAGGAGTCCTCAACTGCATTGAAAGGCATCGTAGATAACATTAACAAAAATATCAGGGCGTTAAAAACTTTAGGTGAACCTGTTCATAATTGGGACACACTACTTATTTACATAATCAGACAAAAACTCGACACTAAAACATTCCGAGAATGGGAGGAGTACAAAGGGCGTCTTGATAAATCGGAACGAATCACTTTTGAAAAGTTCATTGAGTTTATGCGTAATCGCGCTGATTTAGTAGAAACACTGGAAAAGTCACGTTATTCCACAAACATAAAACAAAACACGAAAATAAAATCCTTTGTAACGACAGAAAACACCAGTAGTTGCCAATCACGTAGTTGTCCAAAATGTAAAAGCGATCATAACCTCAATTCATGCCCACAGTTTTTATCATTAAGCGTCACCGATAGAATGTCCTTACTGCCCGGCTATAAAGTATGTTATAATTGTTTGCATCACGGTCACTATCCCAATAATTGTAAGAAATCAGGGTGCAAAATATGTAAGCGCAAGCACCACACGCTTATTCATAACTCAGATTATAAACCTATTTCAAGCAAATCGGGTACGACTGATAACGCTAACACTGAGTCATCCTCTACGGCTGACACAAACAATAATAATCATGTTGCGCTCTCCGCTAATATCTACGCACATTCGCATACGAGCACCACAGGTAACATTCTATTGTCAACTGCGCTAGTTAGGTGTTACGATGTTAATAATAAAGAACACATCGCTCGAGCGCTTCTCGACTCTGGCAGTTCGGCTTGTTTAATGACGGAGAAGTTATTTAATAAGTTACAGTTGCCTTACTTGAATACAAAAAAATCTATACAAGGTATAAATAATTCTCTGTCGCATATTGAGAAAATGTGTCGTGTGCACGTTAAATCGTTGCATGAATCTTACTCAAACGATTTAACTTGTTTTGTCTTACCCACAATTACTGATAGTGTTCCCGCTAGACAGGTACATGTAAATATACCCTCAAATATTAATTTAGCTGATCCGCATTTTCACACACCGGCTTCTATTGATATTATTATAGGAGCTGACGTATTCTGGAGTTTATTAGGATCAGATAAAGTTTTATTAGGTGATGGGAAACCAACACTTTATCAAACTAGGCTTGGTTGGCTAGTTTGTGGCCCAATTAACGGCGGCTATGATTATTTTAAAAATACAATTAATTGTAATTTTAGTAATGATTACTACGAAAGTTCTTCCAATTCGAATGAGTTAGTTGACATTCGAAACCAATTGACGCGTTTCTGGCAGCTCGAGGAAGTTGGCCATGTTGCATCAACTTATTCAGCTGAGGAGAAAAGTTGTGAAGATCACTTTACAAAGAACACGACGCGCCTGTCAGATGGCCGTTTTTGCGTGAGGATACCGTTGAAAGAATCTTCGCATAGTTTAGGCGATTCATATCATCGTGCGAAGCGATGTTTTCTGTCATTAGAGCGCAGAAACCTCAGCCAATCTCCGCTTGATAAAATGTACAAAGACTTCATAGCTGAGTACATTTCTTTAGGTCATATGTCAGAGTGTCACATTAATGAAGATCTGCGATCATATTTTATTCCTCATCACGGAATCCTGCGCGAAAGCAGTAGCACAACAAAACTACGGGTTGTATTTAATGCTAGTGCACCCACCACGTCTGGAATTTCGTTAAATGCAATACAAATGGTGGGGCCTACCGTTCAAGACGATTTGACTGCAATCCTTCTTAGATTTAGAATGCATAAGTACGTCCTCTCTGCTGACGTAGAGAAAATGTACAGGCAGGTGTCTGTACATCCTTCAGATAGGCACCTGCAGCAAATAATTTGGCGTGATGATATTAATAGCACTTTCAAAACATATCAATTAAATCAATGATATTATAAAGGGAAGATACGTTACGTTCATACTGAGCGGTGTCCAGAAATTGTTGCGTTGTTATTACGAATGTACTTACATGTAGGTGTATAGTCATTTTCAACTACGACTGCGATAGATAATAGGGTACGTATGGTACAGAAAGAGATAGCTATCTGTAGTGTGTTGCGCTTGAAGTACAGTAGTGAATCATAGAGTATGCGGATTTGCCACAGATGAGACATTGAATATAAGCATAGGTACATTACATTGGTAATGATGTTTTAAATAAAACAAAAAACAGAATTGTTATTTATTTATTTACAAACTTAGACTAAGATACAATAAAAAAAAAGTCGGCCAAGTGCGAGTCGGACTCGCACACCGAGGGTTCCGTACAAATTTAAGTTTCAAATTATTTTTATTATATGATGTAAGTAATAATTTACGGTTTCCGTGAGATAATTCTTTTTTTTTCAAATCCTTTACAATATGTTCTTCATGCTTGTCATTTTTTTTTTAATCTGCTGTTTTGGATTTTAAGAACTTTATTTTTTTTCTGTAACATTTCTTTTTCAACAACTAATTTACGAACTCGCGCCTTAAGCTTTGCTTTTCTGGGGGTGTCGAACACTGAATCCAGGTCAGATATAACAACATGGTCCAGACTGGTAGGTGAGCGAAATTGTGGAACATCGTCATTGTGAAATAGAATAAATTCTCTTAATTGATACGGTAAATATAAATTATATTTGTAATTAATTGACCAAGATTGAATGCACGGGTCACATCATTACATAAGTTACGACCATTTTTTTTTTGTTGTGAAAATAATGAACTATCGTAATATTTATAAAATTTAATTTTACCGGGGCTATCACAGGCACTGAAGTTTTTTTCAGACGCATGTAGCCTTTGGAAGTAGTATATTTATCTTCATTTTTAAAATGTTCAGAACAAATTGTACTACTTTTTGTAGGCATCCAGTTATGTTCACTTCTTTCCGCCTGAACTATGCCGACCCATTTATGTTTTATAATCTAGATCACTAGAAAATCTGGAAATAACAAAAACATTATAAAAAAAAAATGTTTTATCTAGGTACATACATTCTAATCGAGTAATAAAATAATATTGAATAGCCCACTATTACTAAACAAACTCAAGCGGTCAACGAACGCTGTGTATTCTGCCTACGACTTCGCTTCTAGTTGATTAATCTATGACGCATGGCTATTTGTCCTTGTCGCGCTGCAGTTGTCATCATATTCACTGTCCTTTTCGAACCACCATATTAATAATTCGAAATGTATTTTGTAAATGAGAAATAAAATCGTGAAAAAATATTAATATGACATTATTTTAATATACTTACGAATGGTATGAAACTCCTACACTCTTATTTATCTTGGAACCATAGTTTTTTACACTTTCGTAACACACAACTTGGCATTTTAGGTAGTTATAGGCACGACACAGACACGCTTCGCTTCGCTCGCTGCTATTAACCGACTAAAACAAATCACGACAATTGTCTGAATTTGTTCTCAACAACTTTTGCGCGCCAGTGCGATATCTACCTCTTTTTTATATATAATATCATTGAATTAAATACGGTAACTTACGGTACAGCTAGTGCACCATTTCTCGCGACTAGGTGCATCAAGCAAATCGGTCTTGACTGCCAGGATCGAAAGGTAGCTGAAGTTATTCTTCATGACGTCTATGTACATGACCTATTGACCGGTGCCGACGTGCATGAGGAAGCTCACATGTTGCGTCATAAGGTAACCGAGGCTCTTGCTTCTGCTTGCATGCCGTTGAGGAAGTGGAAATCGAACGAGCCCACTCTACTCTCGGAACATACTGATGAGTCTTGTTTCGACTTCCACAAGGTAGGTGATGCCTGTAATAAAACACTAGGTCTTAGTTGGCGAACTGACACAGACGATTTAATTTTTCCTATACATGTTCCTACCTGCATACAATAAATATGATGACAACTGCAGCGCGACAAGGACAAATAGCCATGCGTCATAGATTAATCAACTAGAAGCGAAGTCGTAGGCAGAATACACAGCGTTCGTTGACCGCTTGAGTTTGTTTAGTAATAGTGGGCTATTCAATATTATTTCATTACTCGATTAGAATGTATGTACCTAGATAAAACATTTTTTTTTTATAATGTTTTTGTTATTTCCAGATTTTCTAGTGATCTAGATTATAAAACATGAATGGGTCGGCATAGTTCAGGCGGAAAGAAGTGAACATAACTGGATGCCTACAAAAAGTAGTACAATTTGTTCTGAACATTTTAAAAATGAAGATAAATATACTACTTCCAAAGGCTACATGCGTCTGAAAAAAACTTCAGTGCCTGTGATAGCCCCGGTAAAATTAAATTTTATAAATATTACGATAGTTCATTATTTTCACAACAAAAAAAAAATGGTCGTAACTTATGTAATGATGTGACCCGTGCATTCAATCTTGGTCAATTAATTACAAATATAATTTATATTTACCGTATCAATTAAGAGAATTTATTCTATTTCAGGACAATGATGATGTTCCACAATTTCGCTCACCTACCAGTCTGGACCATGTTGTTATATCCGACCTGGATTCAGTGTTCGACAACCCCAGAAAAGCAAAGCTTAAGACGCGAGTTCGTAAATTAGTTGTTGAAAAAGAAATGTTACAGAAAAAAAATAAAGTTCTTAAAATCCAAAACAGCAGATTAAAAAAAAAATGACAAGCATGAAGAACATATTGTAAAGGATTTGAAAAAAAAAGAATTATCTCACGGAAACCGTAAATTATTACTTACATCATATAGGTAATAAAAATAATTTAAAACTTAAATTTGTACGGAACCCTCGGTGTGCGAGTCCGACTCGCACTTGGCCGACTTTTTTTTTATTGTATCTTAGTCTAAGTTTGTAAATAAATAAATAACAATTCTGTTTTTTGTTTTATTTAAAACATCATTACCAATGTAATGTACCTATGCTTATATTCAATGTCTCATCTGTGGCAAATCCGCATACTCTATGATTCACTACTGTACTTCAAGCGCAACACACTACAGATAGCTATCTCTTTCTGTACCATACGTTCCCTATTATCTATCGCAGTCGTAGTTGAAAATGACTATACACCTACATGTAAGTACATTCGTAATAACAACGCAACAATTTCTGGACACCGCTCAGTATGAACGTAACGTATCTTCCCTTTATAATATCATTGCCTGCATAGTTAACACTAAGCGTGGCATGTTAGCAGCAATTGCACAAATATATGATCCCTTAGGGTTGTTAGCACCGTGTGTCGTGACCATGAAGATGTTGCTTCAAAACTTGTGGCTAGACAAGCTAGATTGGGACGACCAGTTATCACCTGACGTTGCAGCAAAATGGGCGAATATAATAAAAAAATTACCTTGCATTCACAACTTGCGGGTAGCACGTCGTGTGGTTTGTGACACATACAAAAAAATCGAATTCCACATTTTTACCGACGCTTCAGAGCGAGCATATGGCGCGTGTTTGTATATTCGCAGTATAAATGAGCAGGGTGACGTCGATGTAAGATTATTAACAGCCAAAAGTCGCATCGCTCCTCTTAAACCGTTAACTATACCGCGATTGGAGCTCTGTGCAGCTGTACTTGGTGCACGTTTATATAAAAAAGTTGCTAGTCACCTTCACATTAAACCGTCTAGTATTGTTTTTTGGACCGATTCTATGGTAGTGTTAGGTTGGCTAAAAATGTTGCCAATAAAATTAAACACTTTTGTCCGTAACCGTGTTGCCGAAGTGTTAGAAATATCCGGTACATGTATGTGGAGACATGTGTCGACCCACGACAATCCAGCCGATTTGATAACACGCGGAGTGGAACCTAACGCTATGCAATCACTGGACTTGTGGTGGTTCGGTCCATGTTTCTTAACACATGACAGCACTACATGGCCACCCACTTCTATAAACAAACAAAATTTACCAGACATTAAACCTGATATTTTAGCCAATTTAGCCCAAGATGCCACTAAAGATTTGTTTAAAGGAATAATCGAGTTTAATCGATTTTCAAATTTAAATCGATTACTTCGATCTGTTTGTTATGTTTTACGTTTTATTAATGTTTGTAAAAGACGTTCATCAAACACGTATTATTTTAGTGCTAATGAATTAGAAGACGCGTTAAATTTTATTATTATTCAGTCGCAAAAGGAGTCTTTTCCTGAATATAATTTATTATTACACAACAAACAATTACCTCATAAAAATAGATTATTAAGTTTAAATGTATTCCTAGATCACAACAAAATTATTCGCTTAGGTGGTAGGTTACACAATTCAGAATATTCATATACGAAGAAACACCCAATATTATTACAGTCCACTCATCCTTTTGTTAAACTTTTATTTAAATTTGAGCATCTTAGATTAATGCATGCAGGTCCTCAATTATTATTAAGTACAATTAGAGAGACCTACTGGCCACTCGGTGGTCGCAACTTAGCCAGAGCCTGTTATCGTCAGTGCGTTCGGTGTCAGCGACTAAAGCCAAACACAATTGCTCCTCAAATGGGTAATCTTCCTCTAAGTAGACTCTCACCAGCCGACTTTCCCTTTGTTGTATATGTGTAACAAGCCCTTTATATGGTGCGTGTAACGTGGCCTTAACTGTGCGAGCGTGGGGGGCTGCGTCCCGCCATTTTGGATATGGAATAAATAATAAACCAGTGTGCTAATAGCAGTGAGTAGTTTCACTTGTCCCCGTATATAACAGTGGCGACGAGTTTTACCTACATATCATAAAAAAGTGTTAAAATGTCTTTTTGCGGCATTCTATCAGTCTTCGATCATAATGCCAGCGACTGGAATACGTATAAAGGGCGTATTACGCAATGGTTTCTCGCTAATAACATAGATGGGAAAAATGATTTGGCGGGAAACCGACGACGAGCGATACTACTCAGCGCACTCAATGATGGTACCTACAAACTGGCGGCCGATTTAGCGCTGCCGAAAGATGTGCAGGAGGTGCCGTATGAAGATCTAGTGGCGTTGCTGGATAACCACTTTACCCCAAAACGGTGTGGCTTTAGTGAACGTCACAAGTTCTATGCCGCTACGCAGCAGCCGTCGGAGACGTACACTCAATGGGCAGCAAGACTACGTGGACTCACAGTACATTGCGGTTTCAGTAATGTCGAAGAAGCATTACGCGATAAATTTGTGATGGGTATGGTAGCGGGTCCTGAGCGGGAAAAACTATTTGCGCGGGATTTGGTGACCTTGACATTGGCGAAAGCGGTGGAACTAGCAGAAAGCGTAAGGTGCGCTCGCGCGGGCGCTGCCGCTTCTGCTTCTACCTCTGCGGACCAGGGAGAAGTCTTCAAGATCTCAAAAGGACAAAACAGTGCCAAACCTTCAAGTGCCGAAAAGGAAAAGTGTTCGGTATGCGGTCGCGTTAATCACAAGTCTTCTCAGTGTCGCTTTGCAAAGTACAAGTGTAAAAAGTGCAACACGGTAGGGCATTTACGTAGAATGTGCAATAAAATTAACTATGTGATTAAGGGTGATGTGAGCGAGGACGACGACGGTAAGTCACTTTTTAACATTAGTTCGGCTCGCGGGGAACCCATGACGGAAACGGTTATTATAAATGGTGAAAAACTACAATTTCAAGTAGATAGTGGATCAGCTGTGACAGTGATATCCGAAAGTACGTACAACAAATTGTTTACAAGCGTTCCGTTGCAAATATGCTACAATAGATTCTATAGTTATACAGGCAATAAAATGGAGTGCGTCGGGTGTGTGCGGCTGCCGATTACGTATTTGCGGCGCACGCACACACTTAGCGTTTACGTCATACGTCACGGCGGCCCACCGCTGCTCGGTAGGGACTTCATATCATTATTTAAATTAGAATTAAGAGCGTAGACGGGCTGCATTTTTTCCATACAAACGTATTCCGCTATTCTCTTCCTGAAAAATGCCTCTAGAGTAATCGTTTTTATTTTTAAAAATGTAGGCCTACTAAAGGCATGTCCCTATTATTATTTTTTTTCAAAATATCTATTACAAACATAAATATGACGTTCCGAAAACCCAAAAAAATACCCCGTTTTTACCTACGTATTCAGACGACTACCGATGAAAATTGAAAAGGTTTTAAGATAAAAGAAAAAAAGAGAGACATAGATCTATTCTTCCTTTAAATTTTGATACCAAAAATATTTTAATCGGCTCAGATTTGGAGGAAAGAACAGCGGAATACGAAACGTCGATCGGTCATAGTTTTTTGTAGGTAAATTCGTTCTGAGCTGCAGTTGTCCCTATCGCACACTTCGGGGGGAGACGAGAGGTGAGGGACGGTTAGACTAAAACGTACACAATTAGGGAAGTAACAAGCGACGAAGTTTTTATCGATATTATAGTGATGTTAGTCGATATCGACGTTTATCCTATACTGATTTACTGAAAAGTGTAATTGATGCTTATATGTATTCTTATTTTTTAAGAGACAACGAAATAACAATTATGACATTTTTATGGTTCATAATTAACTATTATTTTTTCAATTGAAATTGAGCAAAGTGTCTCTTGAAAAAATATAAACCGTAACCATATGGTATGTAACTAAAGTTACGTATTATATTATAAACTCTACTGCTTGGTGTGATAATTTTGCTCTTGACTTGACAGATTTACTGGGGAGTTTATAAAATAATGACTGCTTAGTCCGGTCAAATTAGACCAAAAAATACAGGTGAGGTTTCAATAATTCGCACGCAGCTGAAAATTGGTAGAGGTTTATTAATTTACATTTAATTTATAATAGTGTTTTAAACAATCTTAATTTTCAGCTGTGTGTGAAATATTGTAACCTCGGATGTATAAATTGACCGGACAATGCTCTTATCAAGTAAATCTATACCTATATGTATATAGTATTAAAGGAAGTCAAAAATCGTGTTGCTTACACTATTTATAACTCGAGAACGGCTGGACCGATTTTTACATTGTTTCTGTTTTTGAAATAGCCGTCGTCCGGAATAGGAAAATAAGTTTTTAAATTATTATTTTTTCACCTTTAAAAAGCTACATTCACCCTGAGTAACAAAATATGTATGCTATATTTTTTGCTAGAAAAGATTAGAGATCCTTACTAAAACTTAGTAACGTAACCCAAGACGTAAAAAACTGGCCTAGAAAAATCCTTTCATCGCGTGAGCTGCTAAAACTATTGGTGATAGAACAAAATAATGTACTACGATTTTGCAAAACATATCATTGTCTACAAAAACTGTCGGGACAGCATATATGTCTAACTATTACAGTTATGTCACAATAAATGTTTATTTTTATTAAAAAATAAAACATATTTTTTATGAGGCTTCTAGAAAAGCATCTTTATTTGTAGGTACCTTTGTATTAATCCTTATCAAAATAAAATACCTACTTCATATTCAAGACTGCTTCATTACCGTTTTATAACTTTTTGAACTAGTCAATTCGAAAGATATGGCGAAAATGTATTTATTAAAAAAAAATCATGTGGTTGCTGCTAACTCCGCTCGGGATGGATGGATGTTAGTGAATTAGAAACAAAAATATTTTTTTTACGAATATTAATTATTATAAAACATAAGAAAATAAAATTTATAATTTTCAATCAATTTTTATAATGTACTTTTCTTAGTAACCCGAAGTAAAAAGAAGGGTGTCGGTGTGTGTATATGTTATTTTTTTTATATTAGTTCAATACCCGTGCGAAGCCGGGACCGGCCGTAGCCTAGTAATAAATATGTACATTTATTGTGTCATTTCCATCCTTTCTCTTACAGGTAAGTTCCTTGGTATCCGACCGTCAATTATTGTTATATGTATAACGTAAAAAAATAAACCCTTGGGGCTCCACATAACAAAATAACTAAGTCTTCAGCATGTGACGTGCAATTGGCCTTGGTCCCGATGCCGCTAATTTAAGTCAGTGAGTGGCAGGTTTATGAACTTTCCAGTGTACTTGTTATTGTGCCTAATTTTCGTATTCAGATAATTTTAGTAATGAGAAAAGGTAAACCTACTTGCCACTGTTGTCAATGTAGGATTGATAGTGACTGTTCATATCTGAATACGAAAATTAGGCACAATAATAAGAACACTGGAACGTTCATTAACCTGCCACTCACTGACTTAAAATAGCGGCATCGGCCCCTTATACTTGTTATTTAGTATTTGTGAATCCTTTTAAATCGGGCGGACGAAAGATGCGCGCTATGAGCTACGCACACAAACACAGACTACCTATTCTCTCACACATTGACACCGCGCGCCCGGTTGCGAGGGCCCAGCGCGGCAGCGCGACGGCAATACTTTCTTCAAATACCTATTTTTCAATTCTCGCGCTGCCCGTCTACGCTCTTAACGCCAATTAATTATGTCAGTGACGGTCAAACTAGGGTCGAACAGTTGCAACTACGGTTTCCTGAAATATTTTCAGATAAGCTGGGCGCTTTTAAACATTATCGAGTGAAATTAAAATTAAAAGATGACGCCAAACCGGTTTTCTTTAAAGCGCGTCCAATTGCATTTGCTTTACGCGACAAAATAGATAAGGAGATAGAACGATTACTTAATTTAGGTGTGTTAAAACCGGTTGAGCACTCGGACTATGCGTCACCGATTGTGCCCGTACTTAAGCGAGATGGATCAGTTAGACTGTGTGCGGATTATTCAGTTACCATTAACAAACAATTAGTAATAGAACATTATCCGTTACCTACTATACACGAGTTATTTTCTAAATTGCATGGGGGACAGCAGTTTTCGAAAATTGATCTGTCTATGGCTTATAATCAGTTTTTACTCGAAGAGGAGTCGCAGAACCTAACTTGTATTAACACTCACCGGGGACTGTTTAAATATACGCGCCTTGTGTTCGGTCTATCGAGTGCGCCATCTATCTTCCAGCGCGCTATGGAAACAATTTTGTCCGGCTTAGACGGTGTGTTATGTCTGTTAGATGACGTGTTGATAACAGCTAAATCGGCAGATCTACATATGGAGAAATTGTGTGTAGTTCTTAAAAGGCTACAGGATGCAGGGTTAACATTGCATAAGGAAAAATGTGAATTTTTCAAGGACGAAATTAATTATTTGGGTTACGTAATTAATAAGAACGGATTAAAAAAGGATCCAGCGAAAATAAAGGCTATGGTAGACGCCCCTTTTTTTTTTTTTTTTTTTGATAAGGCGGGGGAATCCTCATGGACACCCACCCACTCGGGGGAGCGGATGGGTAGTGTCAGACTCTTACTGACTAAACCTGAACCGCCGTGCACCGTCATCCGCGTTTAGTGTTGGCGCGTGGTAATGCGTTGCAATTCGTCACGCGCCAACCGCGGGGATCCATCGGCCAATAAGCCGATGGCTCACTTTCGTGATTGGAGGCCGAAGTGTAAAAGGCTTCGGCCTCCCCGCCTCGTATTGGAACCACACCCGATGCTACGAAATGTGGCTCCCCGTCGTGGGTCCTATAGTCGGACGACATGCACCCCCGTGCCTGTCGCCCAGGGCCCTAGTTAGGGCGGGAGATCGCGCTCATGCGCGGCTCTGCGCCGCCCCACTCGACGTCGGCGTATCTGGGGCGCGTCGGGGTCGTCCTCCCGAGCGCGCTCCGCCGCCTCCTTCTGGGACATGACGGTCTCACAGAAGGAGGACAGCGCGTCCCACGCTGCGCGACTGCTGAGCACGGATGCGACAACAGCCGACAGCGCGGAGACGTCCACGCCTCCCAGCGCCGCCTGGAGAACGGCGCGAGGCTCGGCGAAGGTGGGACACACGGCCAGGGTGTGCAGCGCGGTGTCATCACTGGCACCGCACTGGTGGCAGGCCGTGGTCCCCTCCCTCCTGGCGACCCGGCACAGGTAGTGGCCAAAGGCCCCGTGCCCGGTCAGTATTTGCGTGAGGCGGTAGGTCAATAAACCGTACCGCCTCTCCACCCACGGTTGGAGATGTGGGCGGATCGCCTCAATGGTGGCCCGTCCCGCCGACGGTCTCGCGAGCCGAAGCTCCCAATTCCGCATGGTGACGAGACGAGCCTGTCTTAGCCATAGCTCACGTTGCCTTAGCAGGGGGTCGGTACCCCGGGACCGGAGCTCGGTGCAACGGGTGTAAAGGTCCGTTAGCACCTTCGCGTCCAGATCCCAAGGCGGTGTCCCAGCCAAGACACACGCGGCTTCATGACCGACGGTCCGGTAGGCCCGGACGATCCTGTTGGCAACAGCACGCTGCGAACCAAGTAGGACCGCCCGGTTATCGGCCGTCAGTCGGTCACTCCAAATGGGTGCGCCGTACAGAGCCATCGATCGAATGACCGAGGCATAGAGACGGCGACACCCGACGTCGGGGCCCCCGACATTTGGCAGGAGCCTTCCGAGGGCCGCAGCGGCGGACCGAAGCCTCGGCGCCAACCGCTGAAAATGCTCCCGGAAGCTCAACCGCCCGTCGAGAACCAGTCCGAGGTACTTCATCGTACCCGACAGTGGGATCCTCGCGTCCTCCACCGTCAGGCACGAATCCGTACGTCTGCTCCGGGGGCCATGTAGCAAAAGTGCTTCGGTCTTCCCCAGAGCGACGTCCAATCCAAGCATCCGGATGCGACCTACGACGAGCTGTACGCCGCAGGTAGCATGCCGGATGCACTCCTCCTGGGTGGTCCCTCTGACCAACACCAGGGTGTCGTCTGCATAGCAGACGACCTCCGTCTGACTGAGGAGGGCGCCGCGAAGCACCCAATCGTACCCGATGTTCCACAAGAGAGGTCCTAAGACTGACCCCTGCGGAACACCGCGCCCGGTGGGTTGCAGCTGCGGGCCCATCACTCCCGTGTAGGCGACATGTCTGTCGCGCAGGTAGTCCGCCACGATGTGCTGGAGGTAGAGGGGCGCCCCGTGATAACGAAGCGCCGACTCTATGCACTGGTGCGGCAGCGAGTTGAAGGCGTTCGCGATGTCGAGCGACACCGCTAGCGCCATTCCTCCCCGCGCCGCAGCCTCCGCGGCGAACTTCCTGACGTGGCTCAGGGCGTCCAGTGTAGACCGGCCCGCCCTGAAGCCGAACTGGGAGGCCGACAAGTCGGGTCCCGTGCCCGTCAGGTGCCGAACGATGCGGGCGGCGATGACGCGCTCAAAGAGCTTGCCCGCCTCGTCCAGCAGAACGATAGGCCGGTAGCCCGAGGGCGAGTCGGCCGGGCGTCCCTCCTTGCGAAGGAGGACGAGCTGCCCCGTCTTCCAGACTTTGGGGAATCTCCCCGCCACTAAACAGGCGTTGAAGAGACCCCGCAGCCGGTCCTTCAGGGGACCCACAGCCAGGGCAATAGCCCGAGCCGGTACCCCGTCAGGTCCAGGAGCAGTCGTCTTCGTTCGGAGGCGTTGGGTACACGCCTCGAACTCTCCTTCGGTTATCTCCTCCAGCTGTTCCCGCGAAAACGCGGTACCCATAGCTGGAGGGATAAAGTCAGTCCGGTGGGATGGGAACAGGGACGAAACGATGTTCCGGAGGAGCTGAGGCTCCATGGACTCCGTAATCGGGGGCGCTGCGACGCGAAGTTTATTCCGCGCCGCCAGGTACGGGCGACCCCACGGATCCCGGTTCAGCTCCTCGTACATCTCCTGCCTTGCTGCGGCCTTCGCCTGCAGAATGGCCAGGCGGAAATTCGATCTGGCCGTGCGGTAGGCCCTGTAAAGAGGGGCCTCCGCGGCCTCGTCCCTGTGCCTAGAGCGATGGCGTGTGTACCGGCGTTGCGCCTCAACACACGCCTCCCTAAGCACTGCGATCTCTGGCGACCACCAGTAGACTGCCCGTCTGTTGGGTCTTCTCCGGACGCGAGGCATCGCTGCGTCGCAAACCGACGTAAGCGTTCTGCGAAACAGCTCCGCCTCGTCGTCAATCGAGAGACCCGACGGCGGTGCGCACCAGTCACTGATGATGGCCACCTCGATCAGCAGTTCCCTGTCGATCTTTTTTATGGCCCATCGTGGAGGACCTGAGTTCGGGGTCGGCCGAACCCTGGGCCCCCCAGAGGGAGAGACGCTGAACCGAATGTACCTGTGATCAGACAGCGTCTCCATCCCTACAACGACACGCCAGTCGTTTATGCGCCCGGCAATGGCCTGGGAGCAAAACGACAGGTCCACAATGGACCCGCCATTATGCCGGACGCAAGTCTGGGTGCGACCCCGGTTTAGTAGGACAAAGTCCAACCCCAGGGCCCACTCCTCCAAGAGCTCCCCGCGCCGGTCTGTTGCCGGTTCCCCCCAAGCCGTGCTCTTGGCATTGAGGTCCCCCAGCAGAATGACCGGGCGAGGTGCCAGCACTCGAACAAGGGCCTCCAGTTCGGCCATAAATGACTCGAACTCGGAGAGACCCCTGTTCGGTGAGAAGTACGCGCCGATGACGGCGTACGACCCCCATGACGCGGCGACATATCCAGAGCCCCTACGGATAGTGTGTAGGGGCTGGGAACGCGTGCCTGTTGCGGCGACGACAGCGACGGACCCGTCAAGGTCCCCCCCGCCCAGTTGGACCGGGGGGGGACAAAATACGGTTCCGCCACCACCGCAACGTCAATCGCCCACTCCGCCAGTGCTTGTAGGAGGAGATCCTGAGCACCGGCGCAGTGGTTGATGTTCCCCTGGAGGAAGAGATGTGGACGGACTTGGTCCATTACGACTCCATCATCTCCTCCGTGCGGGGCGCGACCTGCGCCCTCGCCGCGTCATTTGGGGGCCGCACTGAGGCCCTCTTGTTCCTGGTTGGGGCCGGGGGAGCACATCCCCGGCTGCCCATCTGGTGGTCCGCCTTGCGCCCCCTCTGCACGCAGATGGGGCACTTGGCGGGCTCACTGCAGGATGCCGCCTTGTGGCCGGGCTGTGCACATCTGTAACACAGCCCAATGCGGTCCGTCTCGCCGGTGCACACGGGCCTAGTGTGTCCGATCTCCAGGCATCGGAAACACTTCATGGGCCGTGCTGCGAGTTGAACCACTCGAGCGGAGCTCCATCCGACCAAGAACTTTTTGGCCCTCGTCGTGACGAGCTTGGGGGCAGCGACCAGCGGGCACTTCACCAGGGCGGTGAACATGCCCCCGGGGCCCAGCCTAAGCTCGCCGACCGTCACCGTGCCGGGAGGACACTGGCCCTTCGCCATGACGGCTGCAGTGAGGTCCTCCTTAGTGACGGAGTCATCCAGGTCTGTCACCCGGAGCTCCGCGCACTTGCAAGGTCTGTGGACCCTCACTGTGCCATCCTCGTAGATGGCCTTCAGCCGTTCGGCCATCAGGTCCGCCCCCTCCCGGCTCAGGTTCTTGGGAAGCTCGAGTACTCGAGCTCCCGTCTGGGACCTTTTGATCCTGATAGGATCGACCGCCATGTCGATCCCCAGCTCGGCGACATTGATATGTCGCCGCGCCTTCTCCAGGACCTGGGCGTACGTGAGCCCTTGGCTGGCAGCCTCGGGCTCAATCGTCAAGACAACGGCGGGCGTCTGAGCCGCACGCCGCTGTCTCTGGGCCATCTTCCTCCGTTGCTTGCCGCTCTGCTTTTTGGACGATGTCTTCCTGGCGGGTCTGGGTTTGGGGGCCTCTGTCCTGACCCTGTTCCTCACCCTTTTCCGCTGGGAGACCTCAGTCCAGCCTCCAGCTTCATCAGTACCCGCACTCTGCTCTGGTGCAGCAGGTTTGGGCGCCGGTCTTGAAGCCGGTTTTGGAGCAGGCTTGGCAGTGGCAGCCTTTGCAGCCGCCCTGGGAGCCGGCTTGGGGGCCGGTCCAGGTCGCTGTTTCGGTGCCGGGCCGGGAGTCGGCCTCGGTGCCGGGCCGGGAGCCGGCCTCGGAGCCGGTCTGGAAGTCGGCTTTGGTGCCGACTTCGGCTTCTCCGCAGCTTTTGGAGGCTGCTTGGGAGCGGGCTTGGCGGGCTGCTTTGCGGCTGGTTTGGGCCCTCTGCCCACAACCTCCGCACAGCTTCGCCTGTCCGCCGCCAGGGGCGGGCGTAAAACCCGCTCCGGCGGAAGCAGCTCCTTGACCCCAGCCAGCTTGGCGTCCATCATTGTCCCGACCGACAACATGATGGACCGCTGGAACTCGGCCATGTCGAACGCTGCAGGGGTCTGCTCGCGCACCACGAGCATCTGGCCCCTGAGGTCTTCGACTTCTTTGCTCAGCCGAGCGTTCTCGGCGAGCAACTTCTCCACGCAAGTAGAGCTTGTCAGGGAGCGAACGCCATCCTGGATAAGCTCCACCGCATCCTTAAGACGCTTGATGAAGGTCCCCTTAATATTCTTGGAGGTGCGCGCTACCTCCAATATCGACAGGAGACCACTGTCAATGCGTTTTTGTACAGAGGAGGGGTCGGTCGGCTGTGTGCCGGAACTAATGAGGTCCCGGACAGCCGCCCGAGCCTCCCTCCTCTGTCTCTCCTCCTCTTCCTTCCCTGCCGACGCACTGGCGTCAGGTGACTGCGCCGCTTCAGCGGCGAGCGCCCTGTACAGCTCGCGCTGTCGGCTGAGCCCTACGTAACGACCGTGGGTCGCACAACCGCGGGACCGCGTCGACGATGCTAATGAGGCATCGCTCTCGCAGCCCGAAGCGGCGCGGCTACCCACGTCGTCCTCTTCGACCAGTTCACGTCGTGGACGCTTCCGGCCGACCTTCCCGGAAACAGAGCTGTCTCGGGACCGGCAAGGCGCCGGCACCTCAAACTCCATTTCCTCCTCAGGGCGACCGGTGGTCGTCGCCTGAGCGTCCATGGCGAGCCTCTCGAGCACCACTCGAGGCTCTCTCGCCATGTTCTCCTCGTGACTCAGCCTGCTCGCAGACCGAGTCACCCTCCCCTCCCCTCCCAATGACGGCTCGTGGGTCTCCCCACTCACCGAGGCAGATGCTGGCGCCAGCAAATACGTGCGCCTGAGCTCCGAAGAGCCACGGGATTCTGGTCGACCTGACCGAACCCGCTTGCTGAGTATGTTTTGCGTCTGTCTGTTTCATGATTTTGTTTGTTTGATGCCCTAACGACGGAGTACCCCTCCGCCATGCAGCCCCTAGCCGGGCATCGGAAGCGTAGGCTTCAGGGTAATTTTTTATAGTGGTTTTCTTCCACGTAGCCCCCTTCCTGTAAGGGAAGGCGGCCCCCGGTCCCGTCCTGAAAAGGACAGGATTACGGGTCGGCCGGCGGTGACCGGAGTCCTGCCCGACGAATCGGGCCCGCCGCCCGCGAATGCGCCCCCAATCTCTCAATAGAGAGAAAGGAGGGCAAACATAACGGCCGTCGCCGCGATTCGGAATACGTCCGAGACGCCGACGAGCCACTACCGAGTTTGGCCAGCAAAATACCGACCCAACTCACACACGACCACTCACCTCAACCGCTCCTCCTCTGACGAGGAGGTAAAGGAGAGAGAGCACCACCCCCCCGCTGCCGCTACCCGGAATATCCAGGACGCCAGCGGGTCGCGACCGACAGCGATCGCCCTACCCGCGGCGATCTGGACAAAGCCAGACCCCACCGTCTTACCCACAAAGTAGGCAGACTCACCGCCCACCACCGCTACTCGGATAACGTCCAAGACGCCGGTGGGCCGCGATGTTCGACCAGCAAAAACACCGATCAAACCCGCACGTCCGCTCCCTCCGCCACCCCCCCCAAAAAGAAGGTCAGGAGGAGGAAGCACTGCGCCCGCTGCCGCTACCCAGAATGAGTCCAGGACGCCAGCGGGCCGCGATGTCCAGCCAGCAAAAACACCGACCAAACTCGCACGTCCGCTCCCTCTACCATCCCCCCCAAAAAGAAGGTCAGGAGGAGGAAGCACTACGCCCGCTGCCGCTACCCAGAATGAGTCCAGGACGCCAGCGGGCCGCGATGTCCAGCCAGCAAAACCACTAACCGAACTCACCCAACAGCTCCACTCGACCGTCCCCCGCGCGCATGGGGGCACGGAGAGAGAGCGACCCACTGCCGCTACTCGGAATAAGTCCGAGACGCCAGCAGGTCGAACAACACGCGGTGACCTGGACAGATAGGCCACCGCCGTCCGCCCACCACATGGAGAAGTGGGCAGACCCAAAGCCTGCCGCCGCTGCTCGAAGTACGTCCGAGACGCCGGCAGGTTGCGATATCCGGCCCGCAGTAAACACAGACCGAACTCGCACGACCGCTCATCTCACCCGTTTCCTCGCAAGAGGGACGGATGAGGGAGCACGACACCCGCTGCCGCTACCCGAAATGAGTCCGAGACGCCAGCAGGTGACCACCACGCGGCGGTCTGGACAGATCAGACCCCGCCGTCCACCCACAAGAATGTGGGCAGACTCACCGCCCGCCGCCGCTACTCGGAATACGTCCGAGACGCCGGCAGGCCGCGATGTCTAGCCAGCAGTTGACACTGACCAGACCCGCCGCGGCTGTCACATCCTCAGGCTGAGGAGCGACCCCGCTGCTGGAGCTGTCCGCGCCGGTAAACCGGTACCGCACATATCTGTGCGGCATTCCCTTATCCGCAACCTAGGGACGCGCCCGGTAGGGGTCCAGCAACCCCTCTCCCGCAGGATGCACCACTCCCGCGGGTCCGGGATGGTAGACGCCCCTGTTCCAACTAACGTCAACACGCTGCAATCGTTTTTAGGACTTGTAAATTATTACAGGAATTTCGTTCCCCGGGCGTTTAGCATACTTAGTCCTTTATACGACTTATTGAAGAAAGAAGTTAAATGGCATTGGTCCACAAATCACAACTATGCGTTCAATGAAATTAAAAAACAGTTAACCTCCGATCAGGTTTTAACACATTTTAATTCAAATTGTAAGATAGTGTTAACTGTAGACGCTTCTCCGCATGGACTCGGTGCAATACTTTCTCAAGTCGGCCATGATGGGTTAGAACGACCTATATCGTTCGCGTCGCGCACGCTCAGCTCAGCCGAAACGCTACTCTCAGATACAGAAAGAGGCGACTGCAATTATATTTGGGGTGAAGCGTTTTCATCAATATTTATACGGCAGGTCCGACCCATTTATATTACGTACTGATCATAAACCTCTTATATCTATTTTTGGCCCGTATAAGGGTATACCAGAGGTATCAGCTAATAGGTTGCAAAGATATGCAATGTTTTTAAGTGCATATAATTATGTTATTGAGTACGTTCGAAGCGCGGATAATAATGCGGATTATTTATCGCGAGCGAGTTTACTTAGCGAGGATTTAGACTCGCGGGAGGACGGCTATGATGTAGGCGCACACGCCGCGGCGGCCGCGACCCCCATCGACCGCGCTACCTACGTCAATTTCGTGGTCGAGGGTAGTATGCCGGTGACTCTGGAGGAATTACGTGAAGAAACTACTAAAGATTCAATTTTAGCGAGAGTAATAAATTACGTACTTAATGGCTGGCCTAAACAATTATTATCAGACTTGAGTATAAGGCCTTATTATTTATGTAGAACGCAGTTATCTTACGAGAATGGTTGTCTTATGCGAGGACATAAGGTAGTTATTCCCGAAGCGTTACGCGCGCAAGTTTCTCGGGAGTTACATAACTCGCATTTGGGAATTGTGAAAACCAAGGCAGAAGCTAGGTCGCGATTTTGGTTTCCCGGTATAGACGCGGCGTTAGAAACATTGGTCAACTCGTGTGATATATGTCAACAGCTCCGTCCGAGCCCTGCCCGCGCGCCGCTCGTGCCGTGGAAATACCCACCGATACCGTTCTATAGGTTACATATTGATTTCCTAGGCCCTTTAAATCACCAAATGTTTCTCGTTGTTGTAGATGCGCACACTAAATGGGTGGAGTTGTATGACGTTAGCAAGTCAACAACTTCTACAAACGTTATAGAAATGCTATACGACTTTATGTCAAAGTACGGGCTACCGCATACGATTGTTAGTGACAATGGCCCCGCGTTTACGTCACAGGAATTTAAGAATTTTTGTTTATTAAATGGTATTACCCACTTGACGTCACCAGCTTACAATCCGCCTAGTAACGGCCAAGCGGAAAGTTTTGTAAAGATAGTTAAAAAGGGAATTAAATCTAGTATCATCACTTCACGCAATAAAAGTGATTGTAGGTTAAAAATATTAAAATATCTTTTTGACTACAGAAATTCCGTCCATTCTGTCACGGGGTTCTCGCCGGCTGAGCTTGTTTTTGGGCGTAAAATAAGGTCGCGGTTAGATCTACTTAACCCAGAGCCCTCGCCGGCCACTCTCACATCACTCACTGACAATGTTTACCGTCAACAGTGCTCACAAATTAAGTCTAGTGGAGGTAGCAATACACAAACATTCGAACCAGGAGACGAAATATTGTACAAAAAGTATCTTAATAATGTTAAATTTTACTGGTGCAAAGGCATTATTAAAGAAAGACTAGGAAAAGTGCTATATCTTGTTCAGGATGCCAGTTCGGCGTGTGTTGTGCAAAAACACAAAAATCAAATTGTACGCTACAAAGGTAACAAAGGTTATGTTTCACAACAGCACCTACAACATTATTACTTTGACGATTTTGAATGCCAAGACAAGTCGTCTAGCCAAACTCAAGCAGTCGCGGGGGAGGCGGATGTAGAAGATGTGCAATTGCCTTCAGCTGATGCTGCACCAGTGGAGAGTGCAAGGAGTTCCGACAGGCTATTGAGAAACATTCCCCGAGTCAATTACAAACCCTTTTTGTAACCATTTTGATTGCTGTAATGTTTTGTTGATTTTATACTATGTTTATGGAATAAGGGGAGGGATGTTGTATATGTGTAACAAGCCCTTTATATGGTGCGTGTAACGTGGCCTTAACTGTGCGAGCGTGGGGGGCTGCGTCCCGCCATTTTGGATATGGAATAAATAATAAACCAGTGTGCTAATAGCAGTGAGTAGTTCCACTTGTCCCCGTATATAACACCCTTCCAAAACGTAGGCGTTGACTACGCAGGCCCTATTACCTCGGCTAGTCGTCAAGGTCGTGGTTGTAGATTGGTGAAGGTATATATTGTCCTTTTCGTGTGCTTCACCACAAAGGCGATTCATTTAGAGTTGGTGGGTGACTTGACGAGCAACAATTATTTACAGGCTTTACGTAGGTTCATGTCTCGGAGAGGAAAACCTCTCAACCTTTATTCCGATAACGGAACTTCATTTGTAGGAGCCTACAATGAAATAGCTTTTTGAAACGCAACTGTGACTCCTTATCTGATAGTGTAGCTCAGGATGGCATACACTTCCATTTTATACCTGCTTACGCTCCGCATTTTGGTGGTCTGTGGGAGGCGGGTGTCAAGTCGACCAAATTTCATTTGTTCCGAGTGTTGGGCAATTGTAATTTAACATACGAGGAGCTCAACTCCGTTTTGATACAAATTGAAGGCATTTTAAACTCTCGACCGCTCACACCGCTATCGTCGAATCCAGAAGACCTGTTGCCTCTCACTCCTGGTCACTTTTTAATCGGACGTCCTCTCACTTCTCTTCCTGTAAAGGATATCCGGGATCACTCCACTCCTCACTTGACGCGCCATCAACGCCTTGAGCAGTTGCGGCAGCATTTCTGGACGAGATGGAGCAAGGAGTATGTCTCAGAGCTGCAGCAGCGTGTGAAGTGGCGGACCGGCAACGATAGCCTGAATCTGGACTCCCTCGTGGTTATAAAGGAGGATAATCAGCCACCCATAAAGTGGAAGTTGGGCCGCGTTGTTGCTCTTCATCCTGGCACAGACGGCATAAGCAGAGTAGCCGATATCCGGACTTCAACTGGAACTGTCAGAAGGGCATTCTCCAAGATCTGTCCTTTACTGGAAAACAGCTGTTGAAAGGCAAGCTTTCAACGGCCGGCGGCAGGTTTAGGTGCCTACTAAATTTGTTAGAGTAATTTAGTTTCTAAGTTTATTTTAGCTATTAGAATTTCATCAGGCGTTATACGGCCCTGACCTTTTTGATTTCACAATATCATGTCAAGCTGGCAAAATAAAATCTGCACACTGCAAGCTACGATCCTGATTTTTTAATTTCTAAAATTCCTGAGAAGTCCCTATAATTCTATTCAAACTGGGACCACTCCACCACAAGTCCGTCGATTGCAGAACACTAATATCCACGCCACGAGATAGTAGGTCTGCAGGGTTCTTGTCGGTCGGGATGTGTCTCCAAGTACAGTGCCCCGCCTTGTCTAAGACTTCAGCGACGCGATTGCGTACGAATGGCTGAAGCTTAGAAGGCAACATCTTTAACCATCCCAACACAACGGTGGAGTCGGTCCAGCAATAGACGTGAGTGAAATTAACTCGCAGTGAACTTACGACTTTTTCACACAAACGAGCTCCGACTACAGCACCACATAATTCCAACCTTTGAATAGTGGTTGGCTTAATCGGCGCCACTCGACTTTTAGCGACTAACAGACGAACCATGCATTCACCCTCATCATTGGCGCTGCGTACATATACGCATGCACCATACGCACGCTCCGATGCGTCGGTAAATACATGCAGTTCTAGCAGACTACTAAAACGACAAACAACAACACGTGGAACAAGAAAATTATTTATAAGTGGTAACGTTCTCACCAAAGTGTTCCAACTGGAATGTAATGCAGGAGTTAATGGCTCATCCCATGAGAGTTTATCTGACCACATACGCTGTAAAAATATTTTCATGGTAACTACGCAAGGAGATAAAAGTCCTAGAGGGTCAAATATACGTGCAATGGCAGAAAGTATATCACGCTTAGTCACAGAATCCTTAAAAGGTAGTGGGGAACTTGAAAATCCTAACTCATCAGAGGCAGCAAACCAGTCGAGTCCTAATAATTTATTAGATTCACTAGCTCCTACATCTAAATCTAATGTCGACTGAGAATCCCCGTGAACTAATGCAGGCACGTTGGACCTCCACTTTCTGAGTGGCATGCGAGCTGACGCGAGTGCGTTGGTGACCTCCGTGCGAATGAACTCGAGCTCGTTAACGTCATCAGCTCCAGTCAACAGGTCATCAACGTAAAAATCATGGATGATGACATCAGCTATCCTATCTCTGTTACCTGAACACGACTTACCTACAGAACTCGAAGAGGTTTTAATGGCATCGTGTCGATAGTCTAAACCAACCTGTTTTAAACAACGCGTGGCGAGAAACGGTGCACTAGCCGTACCATATGTCACGGTATTTAGTTTATAAACCTTGACAGGATCAGAGATATTATCACGCCAAAGAACCTGCTGCAGGTACCTATCAGATGGGTGGACGAATATACATCTATACATCTTCGCGACGTCGGCCGATAAGACTAACTGATGATGCCGAAACCGAAGAAGTATAGACAAGAGATCGTCCTGCACCGTAGGACCTACCATCTGCACATCATTAGAAGAAAATCCTGAGGAAGTAACAGAGCTTGCATTAAAAACTACGCGAAGCTTAGTTGTAGTGCTACTTTCACGCAGTACCCCATGATGTGGTATGAAATATCCATTGGGACTGTCACAATGCCTAATTTCGGTCATATGTCCTAATGTCTCGTACTCAGACATGAAGTCGCAGTATAGCTTACTGAACTCAGGCTTCGACTTCAGTCTCCGTTCCAAACTGGACAGACATTTAGAAGCCCTTTGGAAGGATTCTCCTAAAACAGAAGGACTTTGCTTTAACGGAATACGAACACAAAAATGACCGCTATCTAAACGTGTCATATTCTTAATAAAATGCTCCTCACATAATTTTTCCTCTGGAAAATAATTAGAGGATTGTGAGTTTACCTCTTCCAGATTCCAAAACTTTACTAAATCAGTTTGAATTTTATTAAAACTATCAACGCTAGAGGAATCGGATTGAGTAAAATTGCAAACAATGTCAGCTGATTTACCGTTATTATAGGTAACAGGGCCAGAAACTATCCAGCCTAACACTGTCTGACATAATACTGGCTTACCTATACCTAGTCTGATTGTCTGCGAACCAACCAAGTCCCAAAAGAGATCAGCACCTATTAATAAATCTACCTCTGAAGGTTTATAAAAGGTGGGGTCGGCTAAACAAATATCATTGGGAATATTAAGATCAGAAATGTCGACTTCGCGACACGGCAATACACCCGTTAACGATGGCAAAACGAAACAATAAAACTTAGAACTATAACTATTATCTAATGACGTCATTTTAATATGACACAGTTTGCCTACGCGTGAACTCACATTATTTATGCCGCATACTGATCCATTTACCTGACTAGTATCTAAGTTAAGCCGTCTACATAAATGTTCTGTTATGAAACATGAAGTACTACCACTATCAAGCAGGGCTCGCACTATGTGCTGACGATCATATTGATCACATAACTTGATGAGCGCGGTAGATAATAAAACTCCGCCACCGTGTTGTTTACGCTCGCCAAAAGATGAACCGACGACGTCCGCGGCCAACGTTAAGTTATTAGCAGTCGCATTATTAGTGCGAGCCACGGCATCAGTGAGCGATGACATTGACACGGAATGAGACGAGCTACTGTGTACTACGTTGTTATCGCGAGGCGTTGAAGCACCTTTGTTCTCTGAATGTATCAACGTATTATGTCGGCGCTTACAAATCTTACATCCCGGCTTCCTGCAACGGTTAGCAAAGTGACCTGCGTTAAAACAATTATAGCACACCTTATAGTTAGGTATTAATTTAAGACGGGCGTCTATACTGAGTGCAAGAAACTGTGAGCAGCTAGACAATACGTGATCACCTTTACAGTGCGGACATAATCTATTCAAATCAGTGCTGGAACTATGAGAATTTTGTGACACGACCATACTCGTAGATTTGAGTTTATTGTTGTACTTCCTAGCACGACCATGAACGCATTCACTATAACTTTAGATGGTAATAAAAACCTTTTATTTTATACTATTTTATACCACTAATTAGACATTTTATACCTCTCAATTAACGTAGATATACAGGTCGTGCTGGGAAGTATCCTTCCCAGCACGACCACGCTGAAATTCTAGCTGGGATAAAAGTTGATGAAACGGGAGTATGCCTAAACATTTGTACTCATTTGTACTCCTATTTAATTACTGGTAAATTGTCGTAAATGTTATAATATGTATTAATTAATTTATAATGTTATTTTTTGTACTAGTGTCAAGTATAAAAATCTTAAGGCAGAAAATGTTTTTTTGCTTTTCTAACAATTTACGACAATTTACCAGTAATTAAATAGGAGTACAAATGAGTACAAATGTTTCGTGTTCGTACTCCAAACAGCATGCCAGGTTCGCCAGTAACCTCAAAAAGGTCTCGAAGAGCGCCAGCCAGGCATCAAGATTTACCATTGAATTCAGTACGTACTGACAACGTCGATCACTTTCCTATTTGGATCAAAAACCAACGGCAGCTATGTCAAAACTGCTCAAAGCTTCGTTCTTACACTAAATGTGAAAAAGGTGAGGTATTTTTATGTTACAATGATAAAAGAAACTGCTTTAAAGATTTTCACAAAGTGTAAAAACTGTGCATACGAAGCCATATTATGATTTCAGCCCATTTTACAAAAATGCATACGAAGCCATATATGGCTTCACTATATAACTTCTTATATAATAAGTAGATTCTTTTTTTTCTTGTTTCTAGAGTTTAGCCAAACATAAATAAAGACTATTTTACGTAAAAATATTTTTTATTGTACATCCTTCATAATTCATGCAGTGACAAAGACCCTGACATCATAGCTAACAAATTTATAGATGTTATTAATAAGGCCTATCTAATACTACAATTAAATCAATCCCTAATAGATTAAAGTTACTTAAACCCTGGATGACTATCGGTGCACGTCGCTGCATAAATCTCCGGAACAAAATGCAATCGCGAACCATATCAGACCCTTATAATATTATTTTAAAAATCACATACAGACGTTTTCGAAATTACTGCACAAATTTAATAAAAAAGTTAAAACGCAAATTCCAAAGAGAACAAATAGATGCCTCTATAAACAATCCGAAACAACTTTGGTCAAAGATTAATGATATTACACAGTTCAAACCCCCCAAATCATCTAGTATATCTCTCCTCAATATTACGCCGCACCCCTTAAATTCATTAAACCTCGTTAACCAGTTCTTTGTAAAAATTGGCAAAATCTTGGCCGATGAGATAATACGAAAATGTACTCATCCAAACCACACTTCTTCACACTGCTCTGCTTCGTCCTTTGTTCTACTTGCGACTGATCCAATGGAGGTGGATGGCATACTCATGGGCCTTGATTCTAAGAGCTCACCTGGTTGGGATGGCATACCGATAAGATTTCTAAAAATCTCTAGAGACTGTAAGCAAAGCAAAGATGCTCCGACGGGGTTAGCGTGGGACAGTCACTCCGGAGCGCGCATTGTATTGACACGTGTACATTGTGATATATTATTAAAGTGATTCTTAGTGTTTGAGACTTTCAATATATTAACCTACTCGTACCGAGAAGAGACTATCCTAAATTGGTGACCCCGACAAGTGAATTGTGCAACCTCGGACACAAATTAGGACCTTATAATATTAAATTGTTTGAAGTACAACCGTGTAATAAGAGAGCGAAGGAAAATGGCCACACCACCCCCGACCGTTATGGAACTGGCCGCAATTACGTTGACATCTAAGATCCCGGACTTCTGGACCGACCAACCGCGAGTTTGGTTCTTCAGGGTCGAAGCTATGCTGGCACCACAAAAACTGTCAGACGATGCCAGGTTCGACATTGTCGTGTCAAAATTATCGAAGGAGGCTATACAACAGGTGACCGATATACTGTCGGACCCTCCAGCGGTAAAAAAATTCGAGGCCTTGAAAACTCGCCTATTGACCACCTACGAGGAATCTAAAAATAGACAACTGCAAAAATTAATAGGTGAGATGGAGCTAGGCGACCAAAAACCATCACAGCTCCTACGTCGCATGAGAGAACTGGCGAAAGATAAAATTCCGGACGAAACATTGAGAATGATGTGGCAAGGTCATCTCCCTACTAACATTCGAGCAGTCATAGCCGTCTCAGATACGAAGGAGCTCGACAGCTTGGCGAATCTAGCCGATACTGTTTTGGAGGCCACACGCACCGCGCACGTTAACGAGATTGCTCAGCAGCAGCAGCAACAGAGCTCCAGCGTCTCCAAGGATACAGAATTAATTATCGCGGAGATAGCAAAACTAAGCGTCAGAGTGGCAGACATAGAGCGATCTAGAGGTAATTATCAAAATAACCGATGGAACAGTCGTTCGCGCTCCGCGTCTCGTAATCGCAGTCAGAGTCCGGCAGAACGTCGCACTCGGAGAACACCGGAAAGCCCGGACTGGGTATGCTTCTATCATTACCGTTTCCGTGAGAACGCGAAGAACTGCAAGGAACCGTGTTCCTGGAAGTCACGACAGGGAAACTAAAAGCAGTGCAGACAGGGGCGGAGGTCTGTACTATCACGCCATGTCACCGCCTTCGCGTCACAGACCAGAACAGCGGGCTACATTTTCTAGTAGATACGGGCGCGAACGTATCAGTATTACCCGTCACTAGAAAACATCGTACCCTCGAGTGCAGTGACTACAAACTATTTGCGGCAAATGGAACTGAAATTAAAACATACGGAGTTAAATCATTACAGTTAAACTTAAAATTACGCAGACCATACCGATGGGACTTTATCATAGCAGACGTCGAACAACCTATTTTAGGCGCAGACTTTCTTAGTTATCATAAGTTACTAGTGGACGTTAATTCAAGAATACTTGTGGATCAGGTAACCGACTTAAATGTCATCGCATCTATTGTCAACGTAATTGAACCTTGTACCGTACAGTCTGTTAATTGTGGCCACCCATACTACGGATTGTTGTCAAAATACCCGAGTATAACCAAGCCAATGTCATTCAAGGAAACTTCGCAAATTCCTGTATATCATCATATCGATACAACGGGCCCACCAGTGTACGCTAGGGCCAGACCGCTTGCTCCAGCTGGATATAAGCAGGTCAAAGAAGAATTTCAAAAGATGCAGGAATTGGAAAGCTGTCGTCCTTCTAAAAGTCCGTGGGCGAGCCCTTTGCATGTGGTCGAAAACAAAAACGGCGATATTAGACCGTGTGGCGACTACCGACGGCCCAACGCGATCACTAAACCGGACAGATACCCAATTCCACGTTTGCATGATTTTACTTATATATTGGCTACGAAAAAGGTATTTTCCAAAATTGACATCAACAGAGCGTATCATGTTATAGAGACCGCACCGGAAGACGTAGAGAAAACTGCGATTATTACGCCTATCGGACTTTTCGAGTTTCCCAGAATGACGTTCGGTTTGCGAAACGCGGCCCAAACCTTTCAACGCTTTATGGATTCAGTGTTCCAAGGCCTAGATTTCGTATTTAATTACATAGATGACGCTCTTATAGCCAGTGAAAATGAAACTTTACATTTAAAACACTTGGACATCATATTTCAGAGATTAGAGAAATATGGCATAACTATTAACCTCTCTAAATGTTGTTTTGGTCAATCAAGGTTAGAGTTTTTAGGTCATGAGATCACGCCCGCAGGTATTCGTCCCTTAGAGGAGAGGGTCAAGGCCATAGTAGATTTTCCGAAACCAGAGACGATAGAGGAACTACGACGTTTTACAGGTATGATTAATTTTTACCGGTCTCATTTACCCAACGCCGCGTCTCATCAGGCTATATTAAATAGGTACCTCGGTAGCTCCAAGAAAAGAGACAAAAGTAAGATCAATTGGTCAGAGGAGGCTAGCGAGGCATTTGAACAATGTAAAGCAGGTCTTAAAAAGGCCGCTACATTGTCGCACCCTCGGACGGATACGTCCCTTGCGTTGATGACTGACGCGTCCGATTCTTGCCGCGTCGGCGCCGTATTGCAACAACAGGTAAATAGCTCATGGGAACCGTTAGGCTATTTCTCCAAAGGCATTTCAGCGGCTCAACAAAAGTATTCGACCTACGACCGCGAATTATTAGCTATTTACATGGCAATAAAACACTTCCGAAAGTTATTTGAAGGTCGACAGGTAATAGTATACACCGATCATAAGCCACTCACATACGCATTCTCAAAGTTAGGTAAAGATAGTGTCGAAACTCCTAGGCGGATTAGGCAGTTGTTATATGTCAGCGAGTTTACGACGGACATACGACACATTAGCGGCAACAATAACACGGTAGCTGACACATTATCTCGCGTAGAAACGGTATTCTGTCCCACGATACTCGACTACAACAAAATCGCAGACTTGCAGAAAGACGATGAGTACGTGACTAACTTTAGTTTAGAACCGTGTGACAATAATATTAACTTAAAGAAATTATACTTACCTAATTGTGATAAGATGATTTACTGCGACGTTTCTAAAGATATAGCACGACCATACATTCCTAGGGATTTTAGGCGATTAGTATTTGATAGCATCCACAATTTAAGCCACCCAGGAATTCGGGCAACGCGGAACTTGATAAGTAAAAGGTATTTCTGGCCAAACATGAATCGCGACATAAATAACTGGGCAAAAATATGTTTAAAATGTCAACGTTGTAAAATCGATCGACACACGATATCGGATTTAGGTCAGTTTCCTAATGTCAATCGTTTCGAGCATATACATATCGACATTATTGGTCCACTGCCCATTTCACCTGAAGGATTTAGATACTGCGTAACCATAATCGATCGATGCACGCGGTGGCCGGAGGCTTTTCCTATCTGCGACATTAATGCTGACACGGTGGCTAAGATCTTACACACTAACTGGATATGTCGCTATTGGTGTCCTGTTAAGTTAACGAGCGACCAAGGTCGTCAGTTTGAGAGCACTTTATTTCAACATTTAATGAAGCTTTTGGGCGTTCAAAGAATACGCACGACTTCATACCACCCACAGAGTAACGGGGCTGTGGAGCGCTGGCACCGAACTCTGAAGGCCGCACTCATGACGCGTTTAGATGGAAAGTCCTGTGTAGACGAACTACCCACAGTGTTACTAGGTTTACGGGGAGCTAGCCGTAGCGATAGCGGAGTTTCGGCTGCCGAGTTAGCGTTTGGCCGTACGTTGCGGCTTCCCGGTGATTTTTATGGTACTACCGTAGCAAGCCCGTCAGATCCTCGCAGCTTAGTAGAGCAGATTCGAGAAAACATAAAATCTCTTAGACCAGTACCAAAATCGCACGGTAACGCACGCTCATGCTTTGTGCATCCAGATTTAAGCAAAGTCGATTACGTATTTGTCAGGGACGATACGGTACGCAAGCCTCTGAAGCCTCCTAAAGACGGTCCATACCGCGTTTTACAAAGAAGGTCTAAGGTTTACGTAATCCAGTTGCCTGGAAGAAAAGCTAGCATATCCATAGATAGGCTAAAGCCAGCATATATGTTGAGCGATAAAGAGTCAGAAGATAACATTACGGAAAGTTCAGGAAGGTCAAATAGGTTAACAGAAAACGATCAGACGGGAATCGAACCCACTGTCGTTACCAATAATTCCGGCATCAGCCGCACTACACGTTCTGGCCGCGTTATAAAATTACCAGTAAGGTTTTTATCTTAGGCTATTATCCTCTCCAGTAGTATATGATTGGGCATTCTGGACCACTTTTCGCTCGGCGAAACAAGTTCGCCATCGCGGTGGTCCAGAATGCCCAATCATAAACGGTCTACTCGATCAATGATATTAACGCTAATGAGAACCTTACAATGAAACTCGGTTTTAGCTATAGATATGCGATGCATTTTTGTCGTCGATCGGATTGGGTCGTATATCGATATTTTCGAACGTAATGCGTCCGTGTAAAGATAAACGATGTCATGTGTTATTCTACTGATATCGTACAACTTACGTTCTAGTTAGACAGTGGCGTAGAATGTATACAACTGTGTTATAATCACAACTTTACCATATTTAATTGCGTCTGTATGAGATGTGTATGAAATTAAGTATGGGTATGTGTAGTAATAAAAACATCCGTTGAAATAAAACCATATTATTATTCTTTATTTTTCTTAAAACATAGGTTTGTCGGGGAACAAAACATCGCCACTGAGGAGTCTATGTCAGCCTGGAGTTTGATACGTACGATTGCCTTCTTCCACAGCTCCAGCGAGTCGGTGTTGCGCGCGTCGTTAGCTCGGTACACCTTGCAGTCGATGTAGTATTCACCGTCGGTGTGAGCTGTGCGTCGCTCGCACCCGTTACCCACTCGGTACACGAACAGCGACGACAGGCACACTCGACCAGATGATCCCTCTCCGACTTCCGCGCCTGTTTCGCGGCCCTGATTGATACCGAATATATCGTTATCACTCAAAGCTTTTTTACTGAAAAAAAAAAAAAAACAACAACTTTTGTTAATTTACTAATTACAAATCCAATATTGTTGGGTACTGAACTGTGTGGTAAAAAAATGATATTAATAAGGCTTTCCCATAATCTCGATGAGTATAACGCCTAACACCTGAAAGAATTATCCGTTACGAAATACTTATTGCTGTTCTAATTTGTAGGTTCTTACAGTAACAATAACAATCACTACACTCATGAGACAAACATAACGAAACATGTAAAACAATAGATAATATACCTGGGACGGTCCGATTTAGATTTGCGTTTTCCATTGCTTTCTGCAGGCTTACGACCAGTTTTCGTTTTTGTTTCAATGGTTGATGGTTGTTGATAGTATGAACCCCCAGAATCGGACCTAAAACAAGAATGTGATACAAGGGCCAAAATACTTTTTGATGCCTAAAAACTAGTCCCTCCGAAAGAATAATTAATTTTATGAGATATTAGTGCAAAATTGAGTATACTTATATCGAAATTCAACATTATTTTCTAACGCAGAAAACAAGATTTGACCGGAAAAATAAGTTATTTATCTCAAAATTGCAGTAACAACGTTGTAATTTTTGGTAACGCAGTCGTTCTTAGTACAAAATATTGCTGTCCTTGAGCACTGTGTCAAGATGTACTTAGCTATTTCTCCCAATATTTCCTAGGTGTCGTTGAATCTTAAATGTCCTTATGAAAATGTAACATTTGAACCTTATAACAACGCTAATAGATATTTTTTGCATTAAATATTTCATGGAATAAAAAAATATTTAGTCTGTGTCCCCAACAAAGAACAACATCGTAACTACCTTGCGTTGCTATATGAAAATAAACCTTAAAGTGAGTTTGTTACATTATATTTCACTTCATTTGGTTCGACTTATTGTAACTAATAAAACAAATGATAGCAACTGCGCGGGGGGGAGACCGCTAGCCGAATCAGGCGCGTCACAGTCGTTGAGAGAGGTGCGTGTATTTATTGCGTGGCCGCTGAGTTACCGCTGTCGAAAGGTATGTACTGACGATATTTACATTATTATTATTTTAATATGCAGTTAGTCATGTTTAGTTTCCGTCCGTGTTAGAATATTTGCATTTTGTTACTCTTTTTTAGTGAATATTTACAACGCAGTCAAAAAATTACAACTGCGTAACTGCTACACTGTGTTACTAAAAAAGTAACGCAGTTGTTGTGACGGTAACGCAGTTATCTTTTTTATTAATTTTAATGTTAGAAATACATTATTAAGACCGAAATGCAAAAATACTCTTTCTTTCTTCACAGAAAGAAGCTTCTGCACTAAATGGCGTTAACGAACGCAGAAAAGCAACGTCGTTATAGGCTTAAATTAAAGTCAGACCCTATAAAAAATGCTGAAGCCAAAAAAAACATCTTGAAAGGTACCACGCAGATAAAAAACTTGTAAAAGATATGACAGAGCGTGAACACAGAAATATCAAGCGTAAATGGAAGACTGCGAACAAGAAACGACGAGAACGTCAAAAGTGTGCTCAACAAATTATGAACATTACACCGGCGTCCAGCCCACGGTCAGGAACTCCAGTTTCACCAAGATCTAGAGGCCGAAGACAAATACGAAGAGATCGCTCTGCAGTTTACAGAAAAAATTTGAAAATTCAGGAAGAACTCGAAAAGATGAAACGGCTGTGCAATAAATACAAAAAGAGATACGAGCTAAAACTTTTATAATATATATAACTAAATTTTGAAGTAATTTGAGTTACTTGATACTATATCACGTCATAAGAAGTAAAATTTTGTTTTGTTTTATCATTATAGCAGATCTCTATAAAAAGTACAAAGTATAGTATGTAAGAAAATACTACTGTGTTACTAAGTTTACTACTGCGTTACTTTTGTGTCCCTCTGATTATTGTAGTTTTTTCAGTAACACATGGGCTGCTAGTGATTTTAAATGCCTTAACCTTTTATGTACGTATTATTAATCAAAAGTGGAAGGTTATGCCATTAGATGGTATTAAATATAAGTTGTTTTTTGTTATTAATAGGAAAGTTTAAGTTTTAAAATGACTCTTTAGTAACGCAGTAATCTTAATTATTATTAATACTCCATGAAACTGATTATTTCTCTGATTTTACTTACTAAGAGCTAAATGTATGCGTTACAGTTTGAAACTGACATATTGAAAAGTCTGAGTGTGCAATTTTAACTAATAAAGTTAATTTTGTAAAAAAGTAACGCTGTTGTTTAATTTCTTGACACCTTGACATATTAGTTGCCAGAAATTAAATAAAATCATTAAAATTATCGCTGCAGAGGTATGTATATTATAAATCAAACTATAACTTATCTATATTAACCTAAAAATACAAAGAAATTTAATATTTTATTTTTATTTTTTATCGAAATTTGTATGTTCGGATTAGGCATTAAAAAGTATTTTGGCCCACAAACGTTTAAATAAATTAATAAGTTTGCGGTGGTTCTAAAGTTTAGAGTTAAAAGAGTTTCGAATGTTTTATACTTACATTTTTTCCTTGATTTATAAGGAACTTACTCAACTTCAAGATGACAACAGCAGCAGCCACGATGATTTTCTTCAACTGCTGTTCGTGATGACGGTTGTCGACACTGACAGTACTGACTGAATGTCAGTCGACTGTCACGAACTATTACTTAGTTCACTTGAATAATTATAATGACCATAATGAAAAACGTAGTGACTTATAAGGCTGGCAATGTCTATCATGAAAAGTTACTTAAATTCTTTAGGTTTTATCGTGTGATGGAACTTTTTACACGACTGCCCAAAAAGGAGTGTTATGTTTTCAGGGTTCATGTAGGTATGTATGTATGTATGTATGTATGTTTGTGAGTTTCTTTATTCCACCATAACTTCTAAAAGGCTTGACCGATTTCAATGTTTGTGGTATCGTTAGAAGCTTTGAGTTATCCCGAGTGACATAGGCTATGTGGACATTAAAAAATGGTCAAGCGTGAGTCGAAATCGCCTGCAAAGGGTTCCGAACGATATTTTTTTTTGTGTTGTGTCATGTTTTTTTGTTGTTCACTAAAAGGTATTAAATAAAAAATTAATAATTAAAAAAATTAAAAAACGGTCGGTTACTTGGAACAATTCATTACAGGAACCCCGACTGCAAATATTTGACTTGTTTTTAATTTTTTTTTGACATGGCAGGCGTGTTTTTTAATTTTTTTAATTTATTGAGTCGTATTATAGACCTTCAAAAAATAAATACTAAGGCAAATTAAAGTAGAATCAATTGCTGATGCATTGAAAACACTTAGGGTTTACACACCGTTTCTTTACAATTTTCATACAACGCTTATGATACAAGCAGCATAATGACAGCCCCCTATGTAAAAAAGCTGACTACCTAACATTAATAATGTTAGGTTGCAATAGGTGTTTGTAGGCACGTGTACAAATTTCGCAATAATATCGGAAGCGCTGAAAGTTGATATGTAGCATTAGTATTATTACGAAGCGTCGAGCGTCGTGGAATCTTACCAAAATAAAAAAATCATTTTTTAGTAAATGTATATGTTACTAGTAAATACGTATCATTACAAGTGTAATATTGAAAAGGTGGACATTGAACAGGTAATTATTATTTTAATAATACATTTTTAATAATATGTTTTGATACTTATTGTTAATGTGTGATTTAAATAACAATATTTTTATTCTTTTTCAGCTACACATGCATCACAATTTACCATTGTATAAAACGATGAGATTGAAGATTTATCCCTAAGGAAAATATTTAGAAGTCCATTATTTTTATCCGATTATTTCTACAAGTGCGTAAGATCAAATAATTCTCAGGTAAATATATAAGGTGCTATAAAAACATCTGCCACGGCTTTAATGGGAGGTAGTATTGTGTTTATAGATTACAATAGTAAAGATAAATTATTGATTATTTATCATATTTTTTTTCATACAAAAAAAATAACGTATAAATTTGAATTGATTTATTAGTATAAAACCATCCCGTGTCATAAGCTGTTGCCGCTTCGCACCGAATTCAAACATTTTGCCAAACGCCGCCGCCGCCGTTCATACACTCACAGAACTAAAAAGGCGCATCAAACGCGCATTTAGGCAAGTGAAAAGTGAAACGGACACATTAAATAAAGTGAAGAGACATGTATGCAAGCGTGCCTTCATCTGTGTGCAACGCGAAGGCGGACTTGTGCAACAGTTTTGTTGATAAGTAGGTACTAGTACTAGGTAGGGAGTGAGTAAATAACTGTAAATACGGTGCAATCGTTGTAAATAAAATGATTAACTTTTAAACACGCCAAGTTATTGTAATTTATCGTTATTCGATATTAATCTAAGTACCTACTGTTTGGTTTCTTAGATTTACGCGAATGTTAGGCTGCGGGTACGAAACTTGCGACGGCCGGAGCGACGGCGGGGCGGCGCGACGGCGATGTAATCAAATGCATTAAAAACATTAACGCTGTGTACGAAACGGGCGACGGCGGAGCGGCGCGATCGAGCGATGCACGGGCGGCGGTAGAGCGGTGGCGGCGCGGAGCGACGAGAACAAACTAATTTGGTTTCGCCGCTCGCGCGGGTACATAGTGTTGCATTTTTATCACAGTAATAATATTAATATCACTACGTGAGCGCGACTGCGCGCAAGTTTGTTTCGTACACACGCAAGACACCGCTATCTCTTCGCCCCGCGCCGCACCGCCCCGCCCCGCCGTCGCTCCGGCCGTCGCAAGTTTCGTACCCGCAGACTTAGACATTGAAATAAAACTACTTTTTTACGGATTTTGTCGCGGTTTCAAAAGTCGGCGGTAGTTGCGCAGAGTTAACATCGACTCCGTATTTAAATATTCACAAAAATAGTAATTGTGCATTAGTAAATAAATTATAGGTTTAATTGTGTAGATAAGTGACAATAGACGCTAACTAACGTTATCTCAGAAAAACTTAAGTGCAAAGTGCTAATATCAACAACTTTTAAGTGCAGTGTATTTAACTCAAATAAATTCGTGACAAGAACATTAGTAAAGTATTTAACCAAAATAAAAAGGCAATAACATCAAGAACTACAGTGCAAGTGTAATTAAATCTATTATTAAACGGATTTTTGCAAAGAAATTAAATTTACCTCCTTTAACGAGTCAAATTTGTATAAACATTCCGTTCACAAGAAACTACTACGTAAATTCACTTCTTTGCAACACCGTAATTTGTTCGAGCGGCGCAAGCGCGTGCCTTGGATGAAGCTGGTCTTGAGTTCAAATCCCGGTCCAGTAAGAATTTGAAATTGTCTTTTTGTGAATTATTTAATAAATAATACAAAAATGGATCTAGAAAATGTTACGATCCGCAAAAACAGAAAATCAATCTCCATGCAGGACATTTCAAGTTCGGAGTTATTTGAAACATCTCGTTATAGTATGCCCGATACATCAATAGGTGGCACTAACAACTGTTGCGAAGAAACATTATTACAAGTAAGAGAATTGAACTTAAAATTGTTAAGTGCAAATAACGAAATTGATAATATGCACTGCGAAATTAAACAGCTTAGAGATGACCTGCAGAAATGTAATGATATAATAGCCATGTATAAAACAACTTCATATACCGAAAATGTTACACCTAGTCGAAAAATTAAGAAAACCAAGGCTCGTAAAAATAGCAGCCGTAAGTCTTCGACTATCACTACATCTTCACCAAAAATTGATGATGACCTTATATGTCACCCGGATATTAATTACCAGGATATGGATTCACAACAAACCGAAAACAAATCTTTACACTTATTAAACAGTCAAACTAATGTGGAAATGACTCATAAACGAAAGTCAAAGATATGTATAGTAGTGAAAACCGGAACAACAAAATTATTTCAATAGCAGAAAATATTATTACAGAAAAATCGGAAATATGTCATTACTTGCTGCCAAATTGTGGTATAGAAAATATGCTAACTGGATTAGAAGTTAAGCTAAAGAAATTTACAATGAACGATTACTGTATAATTTTAATTGGAGAAACTGATTTTATAAAAACAAAAAACTATTTTAACCTAATATTAACTATAAGAGAATACCTTGGAAAAATCAAACATACAAATGTTATACTTTGCGCACCCACGTACAAATACTCAAACTACTATATGGTATATAATTGGCGCGTAGAACAATTTAATAATCTCCTTTATCTTGATATCACATCACACCAGCATGCATATTTTCTCGATTCAAATAAGAATCTTGCATGCGATTATACAATGTTCAGGTTTAACTCTGGAGCAATAAACAATTATGGCATGCAAACAATATTCAAGGATATAGCTCAATATATATCAGATTTAAAGTATTATAACTTAGAAGAGGACAAAGAAGCGGAGAACCAGTTTTTTTTTAACGAGTACTTAACAATATTTCACCAAAACATAGCAGGTTACCCTCATATATGGTCGATGATACTGATGTACGGTAAAACTCGAATGAGTTTATGTTTGCATCTTTAGTATGTTGTTGTTAATTGTACCTTTATACAAATAAATAAATAAATAAAAAAATAAATAAATAAAAAAAAAGGTTTACTAAATAAATCCGACGAGCTAACAGTCTGCTTGGAAGAGCTGAGAAACAGAAATAATGAAGTCGACATTATTTGTATATCAGAACACTTCATTATGGCAGGATATGAAAAACTACTATATATACCTAATTATAAGATGTCAGCAAGTTAAAGCAGATTAAACTCAAAAAGAGGTGGAACTTGCATTATTGTAAAAAATGAACATCAATGTATGGAAATTTCAGAGATTGCTAAGTACTCTATATGTGGTGTATTCGAATGTTGTGGCGTAGAGTTGGTTAGATATAAGACTATAATTATATATTTGTATAGAGTCCCTAAGAATAATAATATTAATGTGTTCTTCGAACAACTCGAAAAAATGTTGCAAAATATTACAAAAAGAGGTAAACAAAATGTCATAATTGCAGGTGATTTTAACATTGATTGTCTAAAACGCTCCAATACATTACTAGAATTAGAATGTTTACTATTAAACAATAACCTTAAATTAGAATTAAAACAGCCTACTAGGCTCTCGAGTGGATCCTGCATTGATAATTATGCGCATAATATGGGAAAAAAATGCACGTCAAATGTAATTGATTTTGGTTTATCTGACCACACTTCACAGCTACTCAAATTCACTGTAAATAAAGTCTATATTATAAATCAATGGCATATAAAACGTCGCGACTACAGTGTAGATAACATAGAAAAGTTTAATAACTATTTACAACAAATTTCATTTTCGGATATCTACAATACTAATGATGCAAACCAGGCCTACGATTCATTCCTAAATACGTTTAAACTATTATATAATCTCTGCTTTCCGTTTAAAAAAAATATTGTTAAAATTAAAAGGCGTCCTCAGTGGCTATCGCTTGGGATAAGAAAATGCAGCAAAAGAAAGAGAGAATTACTTTGGACGTATAGACTCAAACCTAATGAACTAAATGAAAATAAATTTAAGAATTACAATAAAATATACAAAAAAATCATTAAACTTACACAACGTGCACAAAATGATTATAACATTAAAAATTCAATAAATAAATCTAAAACTACATGGGGTATCATAAATAAATCGAAAACAAACATTCCAAAAGAATTAATAACATCAATAAAAATCGGAGATCGTACAGTGACGTCTCCTCAAGTAATTACGAACGCGTTTAATAATTACTTCATTGATAAAAAAAAATATTATTAAAAATTAAAAAACACGCCTGCCATGTAAAAAAAAATAAAAACAAGTCAAATATTTGCAGTCGGGGTCGGTTACTTGGAACAATTCATTACAGGTCCCCCGACTGCAAATATTTGACTTGTTTTTTTTTTTTTTACATGGCAGGCGTGTTTTTTAATTTTTAATAATATTTTTTTTATTTAATACCTTTTAGTGAACAACAAAAAAGCATGACACAACACAAAAAAAAATTTCGTTCGGAACCCTTTGCAGGCGATTTCGACTCACACTTGACCATTTTTTAATGTCCACATAGCCTATGTCACTCGGGATAACTCAAAGCTTCTAATGATACCACAAACATTGAAATCGGTCAAGCCTTTTAGAAGTTATGGTGGAATAAAGAAACTCACAAACATACATACATACATACATACATACATACATGAACCCTGAAAACATAACACTCCTTTTTGGGCAGTCGTGTAATAACACCAATATCAGAATCAGGTAATCAAGTTACTTCAATAATTAATAAATGTAATAAATCTATGTTTATGGCACCTAGTACTTCTCATGACATAATAACAATTATTAAGTCACTGAAGAGAACTGGCAGTGTAGGGCATGACGAAATATCGACAAAAATGATTAAACATGTAGCACACTCTATTTGTGAACATCTAAGCCATTTAATAAACTTAAGCATTCCTTACTGGAAAATTTCCTGATAACTTAAAAATATCAATTATCAAACCATTATTTAAAAAAAAAGATAGATTACAGATGGATTGTTATAGGCCCATCGCATTACTTTCAATAATTTCAAAAAATTTAAAAAAATTGTTTTACAATAAAATATACGGCTACTTAGAAAAACAAAATATATTAGTAAGAGAACAAAAGGGCTTCCGAAAAAACCAAACTATCAATATGGCGCTTTATGAATTTTTGAATAACAATATAAAAAGTGTAGACAAAAAGACGCCTATCTGTTCAATATATTGCGATATGACTCAAGCATTTGACTACGTCAGTCACGAAATCTTAATAAAAAAATTAGAGGCATATGGCATTAGAGGGAATGTACTTCAACTAATAGAAACCTATTTAAGAAACAGAAAACAGTACACAGAGATCACAAAAATTAATCACTTAAAAAAATGTGAAGAAGTGTATAAGTCGGACACACGTACAATTATGTTCGGAGTACCACAGGGCAGTGTATTGGGACCATTACTCTTTATTATTTACATTAATGATCTACCAAAAGTGACAAAATACCCTATGACACTTTTTGCTGACGACAGTACTGTAACGATACACTCCAAAAACAAGAATACATATGAGAAAGAAATCAATGACACAATCCAGTCTCTAATCCAGTGGATGAATAATAATAATTTGAAAATTAACGTTGAAAAAACAAAAATAATGTGGTTCAGTCAACGAATAGCTACCCCTAATTTTATGATTAGTTATAAAGGGACTACTCTAAACACAGTTGACACAACAAAATTTTTAGGCATCACAGTAGACAAGAATCTTAACTGGAAAGCCCATGCAGAGGGACTAGTAAAGAGGATTAGTTCTTCAGCATACGCACTTTTTAAACTAGCAGCTGTAATAAACTGTGACGCTCTTGTTACCGCGTACCATGGCATTGTTGGGTCCATTCTCAGGTTTGGTGTGATGTTTTGGGGAAACTCTACTAGTAAAGAAATTATTTTCAAATCACAAAAAAAATGTATTAGAGCTATGTTAAGACTTAACACCACGCAAAGTTGTAAGCTTTATTTTATTAAATATAAGATATTAACATTACCTTCTCTGTTCATATATGAAGTAGCTATTTTTGTTAAAATAAACCCTCATATATTCAGCCGTCTTTCTGACGTAGTTGTTCGCAATCGAAGAGATAACGATAGACTGTGTATTGTACCATCTAACACTGCACTAATGCACAAGAGTGTTTTCTGTCTTGCACCGATAATATTTAATAAAATACCAAAATCTATAAAGCAACTTACGATCAATAAATTTAAACTTAATCTAAAAAAGTATCTGATAGAAAGGTGTTTTTATAATCTAAATGATTTCCTAAATAATTAATAAGGTATATTTTACAGTTTAGTTTATTAAATTATTAAGTTTATGATTTTTAAATAGTAGGTTATAGATATAATATATATATAAAAAAAATATTATATACTTGTATTTTGAATTTTGTACGCCCATGTGGGCAAAACATGTAAGGACGTGTCTTTTTTATTGTACCATCTTGCTTGCAAAACTGTTTGTACTGCATACTCGTGTTTTTTGCAAATAAACGATCTTTATCTCTTTATCTTTATCTTTAATTATTAATAAAACCGCGACAACATCCGTAAAAAAGTAGTTTTATTTCAATACCTTCTGTTTATAAATAATAAGAAAAAGAAATGCGATTCTTACACTAACTTGACAGTCACACAAGTTTATCATCTTATTTACCTACGTCAGTGTTTTTTGAAGAATGCGGTAGCTGGTAAGTAGTTGCACTTTTAAAACACTTGTATGCCTGCGTATTTGCCACAATTTAATAATCTCCTTTATCTTGATATCACATCACACCAGCATGCATATTTTCTCGATTCAAATAAGAATCTTGCATGCGATTATACAATGTTCAGGTTTAACTCTGGAGCAATAAACAATTATGGCATGCAAACAATATTCAAGGATATAGCTCAATATATATCAGATTTAAAGTATTATAACTTAGAAGAGGACAAAGAAGCGGAGAACCAGTTTTTTTTTAAAGAGTACTTAACAATATTTCACCAAAACATAGCAGGTTTACTAAATAAATCCGACGAGCTAACAGTCTGCTTGGAAGAGCTGAGAAACAGAAATAATGAAGTCGACATTATTTGTATATCAGAACACTTCATTATGGCAGGATATGAAAAACTACTATATATACCTAATTATAAGATGTCAGCAAGTTAAAGCAGATTAAACTCAAAAAGAGGTGGAACTTGCATTATTGTAAAAAATGAACATCAATGTATGGAAATTTCAGAGATTGCTAAGTACTCTATATGTGGTGTATTCGAATGTTGTGGCGTAGAGTTGGTTAGATATAAGACTATAATTATATATTTGTATAGAGTCCCTAAGAATAATAATATTAATGTGTTCTTCGAACAACTCGAAAAAATGTTGCAAAATATTACAAAAAGAGGTAAACAAAATGTCATAATTGCAGGTGATTTTAACATTGATTGTCTAAAACGCTCCAATACATTACTAGAATTAGAATGTTTACTATTAAACAATAACCTTAAATTAGAATTAAAACAGCCTACTAGGCTCTCGAGTGGATCCTGCATTGATAATTATGCGCATAATATGGGAAAAAAATGCACGTCAAATGTAATTGATTTTGGTTTATCTGACCACACTTCACAGCTACTCAAATTCACTGTAAATAAAGTCTATATTATAAATCAATGGCATATAAAACGTCGCGACTACAGTGTAGATAACATAGAAAAGTTTAATAACTATTTACAACAAATTTCATTTTCGGATATCTACAATACTAATGATGCAAACCAGGCCTACGATTCATTCCTAAATACGTTTAAACTATTATATAATCTCTGCTTTCCGTTTAAAAAAAATATTGTTACACAGAACAAATGATTGTGCTCATAACACAGATTTGTCCTGGGTGGGAATCGAACCCACGACCTCCGGTATAGCGGGGTCACTAACCACTAGACCAACAGGCCAGTCATTTATAAAAACTATGTTTTGACAACGCACTCGATAGGTGTAGTAAAAAAATCGCCAATTTTGTTTTAATCACCCATAGAAATAATTAAAAAAAAACCTAAATCTGTCCAGACGTTTAAAAAAAGAAAACTGGAAACTTATTATGAGACACGAGCAATAAACCTAACACTTCCTTGGCAGGCGAGTAAAAATAACGATAAATTACATAATTAAATGTAAACGCATTATTGTAGGCAAATCTATCTTTTTTAGTTACTCTATTACTAATTTTATTTTCAAATATACTGCAAAATCAAATAAAAAATAATCATCTTAACATATTAATATTCTAGCATTTCTAGTTTACATAATGGACAACACACTTTTATGAAAATATTTGCATAAGAGAAACATATTGCATAAGTCGTCAAAACATTCGTAGTATTTAGTGACGACGACGAATAATGTTTCACTCGTGCACAGTGTTCAACGTTTGTAATGACACTGGCAATTTCTATATTAAAATACTAGCGGTCGCCCGCGGCTCCGCCCACGTGGACCGCTAGTTCCTTCCTTATCCTCGCCGTGGATTTATTTTGGATTTTTCCAAAATAAAATTTAGCCTATGTTACTCGTGGATAATGTAGCTTTCGAATGGTGAAAGAATTTTTAAAATCGGTCCAGTAGTTTTTGAGCCTATTCATTACAAACAAACAAAGTTTTCCTCTTTATAATATTAGTGTAGATAATCAGAAATAAGGAGGCGTCACCGCGTCGCTAGAGCGTTAGAAAGAGCGCAAGCGACGTAAACTGTTTCTCGACGGTAAGGTGATAAGGCGTGGATGTCCCCGATTGTACGTCTGTTTGAATAGTGGATTATTTTTTAAAACAAGTATTGTTTATTTGCTTAGGTTTATTAAGTAGTACGTACGTAGAACTTTTTCTAAAGATTTTTTGCCACTATTCTTTAAAAATCTTTTTTTATTTATTTTTATTAGCCTATACTGTCCCACTGCTGGGCAAAGGCCTCCTCTAAAGTTTTTTTGTCAGTATTCTTTAAAATTCTTATTATTTTTAAATCGTTAAATACATTTTAGGTTACACGATGCCACTCACTAGTGCAGAAAGGTCTAGGAGGTATAGAGAAAAAATGAAAAAGGAAAATCCTGATAAGCTTGAGGCACAAAGAATAAAAAATTTACAAAGAATAAAAAAAAAGAAAAAAAAAATTTCAGAATTGCCTCTGGAAGAAGCTGAGAATAGGAAAAAAGTTTGGCGAAAAGAAAAACAAGCTAGTAGACAGAAAAAAAGGCAAAGTGTTCAGGATAGTGTCAACGTGGCACCTAACGACAATAATTTACAATCAGAAGATATAGCATCAGCATCTCAAACTCATTGTATAAAAACTATTCAATACCTTAGAAAGAAAAATACATATATGACGAATAAATGCAGACGTTTCATGGCATATAATCTAAAACTAAAAAGACAGAAAGAGGCTTATAAAAAACGTAACCAAAGGCTTTTGAAACAGAACAAACAGGAAGTAAATTATTTGGAAACAGAGTTATTAAAAATAAAAGCAAGGAATGAAATGTTAGAACATACACTAAAAAAAACTTATCAAAATTGCACTAAGCGAACAGAAAAACAGACTTTAAAAAACCTCGTGAAAAATTCCCAAAACAAAAACATTATGACAAAAATGCTAGGTTTACAAGGCAAAGTAAGAGAAAGGAAGAAACGCACAAAACCTACAGAGATCGCACAAATAATAAAATTTTATATGAGAGATGACGTCAGCCGCAATACAGCGGGAAAAAAGAACCAAAGATAAAACCAAAAAACAGATTCGATACTTGTGTGATACACTACTGAACACTTTTGAAAAATACAAAAGTGAGGGAGGACGCTACGGATTTACAACGTTTTACAGGAGCAAACCGTTTTTTATTCTTTCACCAGGAATAAATTCGAGAAATACTTGTTTGTGCCCCAAGCATAGTAATATAGACTATTTACATACAGCGCTGTTAAAACATGGGATCATCAGTGGTACGAGAAAAGACGCTTTAGAAAATATATGTTGCGACACAACCAACTACGACTGCATGTACCATACATGTCGCCAATGCAAAGATAGAAAGGTACAGTTTAATCTGGCTACAGAGGAGAAATTAAACCAGGAAATAGAATGGCTGCAATGGGATAGGAAAGAACATACATATGAAAAGAAAGACTAAGTATCAAAGAAAGAAGTTAAGACCATGAGAACCGAAAAAGTGATTAAAAAGGGAAGTATAAGGGAGTTAAAAACTAAATACGAAAATGATATGATTCTATTTAAAAAACACCATTTTAACAATATTCATATGCAGAAACAATATCAAAAGGCTGTGTCCGAGCTGAAAGACAACGAATGTTTAATTGTGTGTGACTTCTCGGAATCTTACGAAGCGAAAATGGCAAATGAAGTTCAAAGTATGCACTTTGGCGCCTCCAAACGTCAAATATCTTTGCATACAGGCATGGTATATTGGAAAACTGAAGCGTTTTGTCCTTTACACTGCACTGTAACCACTCTAACTAAATTGTCCTTTCCAGGATGCAGCGTTTTTATTTTTCCCATGAGCCATCTCGTGGGTGGCAGGTTTTCCTCTTTGATGACCACAATATCTCCCACGGTAGGTGATTCGGTACCTGATTGCCACTTAGTCCTTTGTTGCAGCGTGTTCAGGTATTCTGAATGCCATCTTCGCCAGAAATCTTGTGTTATGCGCTGCACTAATTGCCATCTAGTTAACAGATTGATATTGGATTTTTCATAATTATCATCAGGAACGCTGAGTAAAGGCTCACCTATCAAAAAATGACCAGGTGTGAGTGACATCGTCTCAACAGTGTTATCTAACTGGCACAATGGACGGGAGTTGAGGCAGGCTTCTATTTGAGTAAGCAATGTCGCCATCTCTTCATAGGTAAGTTTTGCATCCTTAGTTATTCTTGCTAGATGTCTCTTTGCAGCTTGAATTCCGGCTTCCCAGAGACCACCACAGTTTGGCATTCGCGGCGGAATAAAATTCCACGTAGTTCCATCGGTTGGCAAATGTTCAGCAATTAGCTTCGTTCACCTGCCTTGAAAAGGTCTTTAAGCTCCTTTGCAGCCCCAACGAAATTAGTGCCGTTATCACTGAACAGGTGAGTACATTGACCTCGACGTGCGACAAATCGCCGAAATGCAGCCAGGAATGCTTGAGAAGTTAGATCTGTCACGGCTTCTAAATGTATGGCACGGGTTGCCATACACACAAAGAGACAGATGTACCCTTTAGTAGCATGGTGCCCTCTTCCCTTTGATGTTCTTAACAATACTGGACCTGCATAGTCGACTCCACTGTTTAAAAAGGCCCGTTGTGGACTCACCCTGACAGCTGGTAATTCACCCATTAACTGTTGGTTTATCTTGCCTTCATTGATAATACAAACATTACAACTTCTTATGCATTTTCTTACTGCTGATTTTAAGTTAATTATCCAATAACGGCTCCTTAAGTAGGTCATCATCACTTGTATACCACCATGTAAAGTTTGTTTGTGTGCTTCGTTAATCAATAATGTAGTGATGTGTTGATTACTCGGTATTATTATTAGATGTTTGGTTGCCACCGGTAAATTAGCGTTTTGTAAACGACCTCCTACTCTCAGCAGATTGTTTTTATCTAAAACTCTGCAGTATACAACGCCTGCATAGGCTCGAGTCGAGGCATCGCTAAATCCGTGCAGCTGTATTGCTTTCAGATTGCTGCTGTAAGAGTGTAACCATCGGTCTATAGAAATCTGGTTGACATTCTCAAAATCTTCTCTTATCTTCAACCAATCTGAGGTTAATTGTTCAGATAGTGGTTGATCCCATTGTGTGCCAACCAACCATAGTTTTTGTATGAGCATCTTAGCGAGCACAATGCTTGGTGATATCCATCCTAATGGATCGTAGAGTTTTTGTACATCTGACAAAACATTCCTTTTTGTAATGATAGATGGAGCTGCAGGGAGACTGATTTTGTATATAAACTAGCGACCCGCCCCGGCTTTGCACGGGTGCATTGCTGATACTAAATATACTACATAATCATAAAGTGTTGTAGGGCGAAGCGCGGCCTTCGACGCACTATTTGGTATAGGCACGGTATAGGCACGCGCTCTTTAAGGTGTAGACCTTTTGTAGACCTTTTTAAGGTGTACAATACTGTAGTACATTACTTTGATCTATCTCGTAGGGTTCAGCCAGCGTTTGCAATGTAAGCGCAAAAAAGTGTGTTTATTTACGACCTTACATAAAAAACTCTAAGATTATCAGTGTTTCTCTACTATATATTATGCATGTATTATACATATAAACCTTCCTCTTGAATCACTCTATCTATTAAAAAAAACCGCATCAAAATCCGTTGCCTAGTTTTAAAGATCTAAGCATACATAGGGACAGACAGCGGGAAGCGACTTTGTTTTATACTATGTAGTGATTGATCAGTACCAAGATTCCATGCGATACCCAATGCCTTCACAGTACCATCAAGGTTTATATCAAGTTGGATGCTTGAAGAAATGCTACTACTGTTGCTAGGATCCATCGACTTCATCAACTCGATGTCATTTGATGACCACTTCTTCAACTCAAAATCCTACTTACCTTTTTTTTTTTTTCTTTTTTTTTTTTCGGGGGTAAATCCTCATGGACTTCCTCCGCCTGGGGAGAGGCGGAGGGGCGTGCCGGACTCTTACCGGCTAAAACCCCCCGGTGTCTCCTCCTCGCACGTGCGCGTTGGGCCGCGGGAATCCAGATTCTTCCGCAGCCCCACACTGGTGCCGGCCCGGTCTGTCCGGGCCTCAGCTCCTGCACGGGGTAGTGAGGTGTACAACTACCCCGTGCACCGCCTCAGAGGCGCGCGCCGACACCCGCGCGCGCCTCCGACTCGGGTCCATCGAATAGGGGGCGGGGACTTCCCCAAGTCCCTCGCCCCTGGACCCATTCATGGGGGGCGGAGAAGGGCGTTGTCCGCCCTTCCCCTGCGCCCGGTGCGCCTTCTGCGGCCGGGGAAGGGAGTCGAGAATCCTACTTACCTAGCATAGCCTTTAGTTGATTACTTGCTTCTATGGCTTCTTTAACAGTGTCACAACCCGACATTACGTCATCGACGTAAAAATCTGACAAAGTAATGTCAGCAGCTACTGGATAGTTATCTTTTTCTTCAAGTGCGAGTTGGATCAAAGTCTTCACCGCTAGATAAGGTGCTAAAGCAGTCCTGAAAGTCACGGTAAGTAATCTATAATCTTTAATTCCTTCATTGCTATCATTTCTCCACAGTATTCTTTGAAAATCAGCATCTTCCTTGTGTATCATGATCATCCTGTACATCTTTTGTATGTCTGCAGCGAAACAGATAGCGTGCATTCTCCAGCGCATGATTATACAACGCAGGTCTTTTTGGAGGACTGGACCAGGTAAGAGTTCATCATTTAACGATATGCCATTTGTTCCTTTACAGGATGCGTCGAAAACAATGCGGGTTTTCGTAGTTTCCTTTTCTTCACGCAGGACTGGATGATGGGGTAAGTACACAGATTTCTTTGTATATATTTCTTTTTCAGGTACTTCTTCTATGTGACCTAAGTTTTTGTAGTCTTCTATAACCTTTTTATATTCTTCCTTTAACTTAGGCTGTTTTTTAAACCTCTCTAATTGTATCAATCTTGTTTTAGCTGTTTCTCTTGTATTTCCCTCTGTTGATTGTATACAATTTGTTTTAAATGGTAGTTTCACTACAAATCTTCCTTGTTCATTCCTTGAGTATGTTTTGTGATATATTTCTTCACATAATTGTTCTTCTTTTGTATTCTTTCGCCTTGTAGTTGTGTCTATTTCCCAGAGCGTCTTTAACATGTTATCCACATCTACTTGGTGATGCATGACAAGAAATGAATGTTCCTTTTGTGTTGTGTTTACTTCTCCAAATAAAATCCAGCCTCGGGTTGTTTTCTGAGCACATGGAGACCCTGGTGGACCCTTGATTAAATCTTGTTCGACTATTCGTGCATACTCCTTGACACCAAGCAGCAGATCTATCAGCCCTGGGTTGTTGTACTCTGGATCTGCAAGATCGAGACCCGCTAGGTGCTGCCAGCTGTGAACAGTCATTGTGTGATGTGGTATTCTCGTGGTCAGTTGCTTGGACATGACGTAAGCTTCGACGTGCATGTTGAATTCTTGTTTCCTTCTTGAGAATATGTTTAGCTGAACCACGTGTTTAATTGGTGCTTGCATAGAACCCACACCTGTTACTGTGCCATTAATTGATTTTCTTTGAAGCTTGAATAATTGAGTTGCCTTTTCACTTATGAAGCTCGCTTGTGAGCCTTGGTCTACAAGAACCCTTAACAGTGTCGTTTATCCATCTTTTCCTTTTGCTTTGACTAGTGCAGTTGCTAATAATGCTTTTCCAGAAGCTCCGATACCAACATGAAGAGTTTTTATAGCCTCCTTGTTGGCTTCTTGTTGAGATGTCGATGGTTGTATTGGTTCTGTCTCTGCGTTATCCTTCGACTTTTCAGATCGGTGAAGCAAGGAATGGTGACGTCTTCTACACACTCGACAAGTAACTGGTACCTTGCATTTGTAAACTGAATAACCCGGAAGCAGGCAGTTGAAACAAAGTTGTTTATCTTTCACATAATTGTTACATAAGGTCCATTTTAATAAATTCTTTGCAATGACATAAGGTATTTTTTCACTACAAAGCATGCAGGTTTTATCTTTGACAACATTTGTAGTATGGTAAGATCGCTCTTTGACTGTACGATCTTTACTTGTTACGGGCTGTATCATTTCCAGTGTTCTAAATTTTGATTCTAAAAATCTTTTAACTCTTCCCAAGATGGCACTTCTTCTGACTTTTCTTTATAAGCAAAGGTTTCCCATTCTTTATGTGACTCCTGGTCCAACTTCTGAATCACCAGAAATATGATTAAAGGATCCCAGGAATCGGTGTTAATTTTCAAGTTGTTTAGGTTATTTATGCACTCTGTCGTAAACTAAAAACTAAAAACTCTGTTGTAAAGTATTTACACTGTTAGCTGTTTGTGTTGTGATTTTCTTTTGATTAAAAAGCCTTTTAAAAACAGAGAACACAATAACACGTTTGTTGCCGTATCTGCCTTTTAATAATTGCCATGCTTGATCGTAATTACTGTCCGTAACTTGAATGTGTCGTAATATTATTTCTGCTTCGCCGGTAACGCTAGATTTCAGGTAATGTAGTTTTTGAACGTCACTGATTGATGAATTATTGTGCACAAGTGATGTAAACATGTCTTGGTATGTGGGCCACTCCTCGTATTGTCCGGAAAAGGTTGGTAATTGAATCCGAGGCAGTTTTACGGTCGAACATTGGCCCCTAAATACTGAAGAGTTTGCAGTTTCCATTGCTGTATGTTGATTTTTGCTCAGCATGTCTGTCAAGTCTGCTTGTAGACAGAGGTACAGGTCTTCAATGGCAAAGAAGTCTTCATTGAGAAAGTAAGGAGTTTCTCCACGCTTCTCTCTTGCAGTAAACTGTGTCAACATCTCATGGGCTTGTTTAAAAGAACTCCAATACTCTTCAATGCACTTCACTCTAGCCCTTATGTAACCGTCCGTAAGTCTTCCTTTAGGGCATTTTTTTAAGTTCGTTTGTGTTTTTTGTAATAAGTTTGCAACGTCTTCTAACGTATTCAAACACTTTTTTTGTTCCGAAATTAACGTAGCCATTGTAACTGACTGTTTATACTATAAGTATCACTTGTGTTATTTATGAATTGCTAACCACACTGTCACCTGTCCACAATGTTTTAAATTATCTATTAACTTAAATTTCCAAGAATCTGCACAGTTTTTGCGTAAACAAGTCGTCTTATCTCTGGAATGCGGCTGTCTATTGTCTATTGTTCTCAGCTCGCTCGCTCGAACTCCGATTCAGTAATGCCCCACAGGCACGGTAATATAATATTACCGTGCCACAGGTGTGCTAGTACAAACGATCCGGCTCGATTTGTGACCATACGGTGAGGTCGTTAGGTTGATTTTGAATTGTAGATTCTTTTGGGATATTTTAAATAAAATGACACGATTATTTGCTAGCTCTGTATTGAGGCAACTGACGTAAGGTATAACATGCTAAACGATCGGACAAGTATCTTGTTATAGTTTTTATAGTATGTTATATTATTTATTGATTTTGTAACGTAACATTTGTACCTTAGTTGTCGTTTTGTTATGCATGAGTTCCTAATACCCTTCGTAATCCATTTTGGAGTTAAAACGTTGGCGTTGATTTTTGTTTTAGTAGTTGGGAAACAAAGATGATAAAACATGCAAAATGTATCATAAAACAGATTAAAAGCATTGTTACTATTATTCTCTTTGTATATGTCAGACCAACTGAGACTTGATAAACATTCAATGAATTTACGAATATTGTCGTCGTCATAACATTTTTTCAGAACATACCAAAATTTAAGTCTATTAATTCGTTTTTTATTGAGAAACCGAATGTTTGACATGTATTGTGGTCTGATAGATAAAGATTGTGAATTTGACTGGTAGCGTTTTTAATATTGCTATATATAATATGGTCAATGCATGGTTTCTGTCTAGTGGGTGAGTTAATATAGGACATAAAATTATAGTTAAAAAGTATATTATTTAATTCAGTTGTATTTTTATTATTTTTTAAAATGTCAATATTCATATCGCCTGTAATAATAATTCTTTTATTTTTATTTCTGTAGGTTAATTTGTGTAATAGCAGATTTAAGTTTTCAAGGAATATGGTAGCGTTCATATTTGGTATTCTATAAATTAAAGACACACAACAATACAATTCAAGACTGGTATTTCAACACCGCAACATTCAAATGTTTTTTCAGTTGCCATAATAATATCTTTACAAATTTTGACCGATTTCATATCCAATGTTTTATGTAGTAGTATACAGACACCATCACGCTTTATATTTTTCCGTGAAAAATCACAGGCTAAGTTGTAGTTCTTAAGGTATATGTTATGTTCATCTCCTTGTTTTATAAAGGTTTCAGACAGGCAAATAATATCAATGGGACAATTTTTTGATAATTCATCTATACTTATTTCCAACAGACAGTGTTAGGATTAAGAATGAAATGGTATATGGCCTAAGTTTGTTTAATAATCCAGCAATGTTTTGATAAAAAATAGTAATTTTATTTTCTTTCCTTCTTTTAGGTATTATTTGCGAAAAAATGATTCTTTCTGATTAGTATTATTATTATTAATTGGGTTATTATTTGTGGCTATTTTCGAAAAGTAGTACGGTATAGTACCCTTCCTGTAAGGTGTGTCTAAAGAGATATTCGAAGTGGACTGCTTGTGAGAGATTTTTTTACAGGAATAGCTTCAGTACGTTGGAAATAATACGGTATAGTACCTATTTTAGTAGTGCATTTCTTATGACTGGAATTTGAACTTACAGCAGTATTTTTTATTTTACACAGAAATTGGGTTTCATAATCATTGCAATCAATGAAAAAGTTAATTTTATCACAAATCTGGTTGAGGTAAGACTTTTGATTCAGATATGGATTAAAGTATTGTAATTTAGTATTATCCAGGTGTGTACAATTTGGTAAGTATTTACAGTAGTTTTTAATCATATTATTAAGAGTTTTTACATTAAGATATCTATTATTTATCACACTTAATACAATAATATTTATATTTTTAAATTGTTTTAATGCCGTGATTAAATCAATCGATAGCTTGGTGGGATCACTATCGCTTTCACCTAAACATAATATAATCATATAGGAGGCAGGAGTCTGTTACGTTGTTACAGCTTTTTAGAATTTCCTGACTCGAAGCATTGGGTTTTATTATTGATGACACTTCGTATTTATTATTATTACATTTTGATGTCTTCCTGGAAGAATTTAAGACAGAGGCAAGATTTCTGCATTGTCCTCCGCCAAGAATATGTATTTTACGCTTCAAACATGATATTATTAGATCATCTCTCCCGTTTTGTTGTTTAATGCCATGATCTAGCGCCAAATATTTGCAGCTTATACTGTGATTTCCCTTCTCGATTGAGGTTTCTTTCTGCTGAGATGCGGCCATAGGAATTGGTTTACTAGCGCCATCTATAGGTGGACGATGTACACTTTCAGAACAGTCGCCACTTGTTGGCGAGATGTCTCGATTTTCGGTGTTTGAAGATGGTTGCTTTTCCAAGAACTTTATTTTTTTATTAACAGATGTTTTTTGCCTAGATTTTGGAGTCGATTTTGGGGTTCTTGTGATGTTAGGAGATTCAATGCATATCTTTTTATACTGAGTTATAACGTTTTGGTTGTTATTCGCTTGCTTTTTAAGTAAGCTGTTTTCAAGAAGTAGTTTTTCTATTTCTTGATGACTGCTTTCTAGTTGGCATTTTAGAGCTTGTATTTCATTTCTAAGTTCCTCCATTTCGCTATGTTGTACAACGGAAAGATCTGGTAAACGTTTAGTTAAGTAATCCGATAGTGTTGAGTGTTGTGAAAGGTCCAGATGGTTGAGTGAATCATTTGAGTGATTTATTCAATGATATTATACAGGGAAGATACGTTACGTTCATACTTAGCGGTATCCAGAAATTGTTGCGTTGTTATTACGAAAGTAGGGTAAAATTGGGGGACCTGGATCACATAGATCCAGGTTCCCCCAATTTTACTATTATTTTCATTCATATCTAGTATTCATTCATAATATCAATTCAAAGTGTTGTCTATTCATGCAATCGGATTTTTGTGTTTTTGTGTAGGCCTTCCTCTAAGAGATGAACTAGACTGTCTGGGAGAATCCTATCATAAAGCAAAAAAACGGTTTCTCAGTTTAGAGGCACGCTTTAGGAAAAATCCAGAGCTCAAAAAAGTCTACTCTAATTTTATTCGTGAGTATGCAGAGTGAGGTCATCTTGTTGAATCTATTAATTCAAAACCTCCTAATTCGTATTTCCTTCCTCATCATCCCGTGATACGGGAGAAGAGTGAATCAACTAAGCTCAGAGTTGTTTTTAATGCCTCTGAACCTACTACCTCTGGCCTATCGGTCAATGACCTCCAGATGGTAGGCCCTACTATACAAGATTCTCTATTTAACATACTTCTACGTTTTCGTCAGTATAAATATGTTTTGTCTGGGGACATTGAGAAAATGTACCGACAAGTTCAGCTAAGGGAGTCGGATCGCGACTTACAACTCATTTTATGGCGCGACAGTGAAAATGAGCCTCTACGCACTCTCCGATTAAATACCGTTACCTACGGCTTCGCCAGTGCAAGCTTCCTTAGTACTCGTTGCATTTGGCAGATTGGCGAAGAATGTGATGACCCATAAAGAATGACGACTGACCCATGATGATGATAACATAAAGAATATAATACAACGAGATTTCTATTGCGATGATTTATTAACAGGGGCTAATACTGAAGATGAGTAACGTCACATTCAACGTTCGGTTGCCGCAGAACTAGCTAAAGGTTGCTTTCCACTTAGAAAATACCGATCTAATTTACCTAACTTACTTAATTCAAATAAGGAAGACACCAACTTAATAATAAGTAATGCCACGAGTACATTGGGCATTGGTTGGTCTCCTGTAACTGATGAAATTCATTTCCCTATTAATCATTCCACTGTTTCCCTTTGCACTAAAAGATCAATTTTATCCACTACCTTTAAAATATTCGACCCCTTAGGGCTCATATCGCTATGCACTATTAAAGCAAAAATATTTTTACAACGGTTATGGCTTAATAAATTGGAATGGGATCAACCAGTTCCTGAAGCAAGTCAACGATTTTGGTTAAGTTTTTCTAATCAAATTAACGTCCTATCTAATTTAAAAATCCCAAGACAGATCGTCATAAATGACTCAGCTTATACTGAACTCCACTGTTTCTGTGATGCTTCGCAACAAGCATACGGAAGCTGCGTCTACCTACGGTCTGTGGATAGGGACGGTAATGTACAGGTCCATTTGTTGTGCGCTAAAGATCAAGTAGCTCCTATCAAAAGTTGCACTATTCCTAGGTTAGAGCTTTGTGGTGCTTTACTGGGCGCACAGTTGAGTTCCGCTGTCAGTAAAGCTCTTAGTTGTAAATTAAACCGCCACATTTATTGGACTGATTCTAATGTTGTTCTAGGTTGGCTTAGATCACCTAACAAAACTAAAACTTTTGTTTCTTATAGAGTCACCGCCATAATCGAGCTTACTGACCCCACAGCTTGGTGTCACGTGCCTACATCTGAAAACCCCGCAGACCTTGCATCTCGTGGCGTGGATCCGCAAGAGGTCCGTAAAGCGGATTTATGGTGGCACGGTCCCTCTTTCCTCAAACAACCAGAATCATCCTGGCCAGTACTTTTAATGCAAAATGTTGATTTACCGGAAATAAAATCAATGCCCGCTGTGGTCATGAATTCTACACCTATGATTCCTAATTTTCAAAAATGTTCTAAACTATGCACTTTACAAAGAGTCTATGCTAGTGTTTTTAGGTTTTTGCACAATTGCAAAAACCCTAACGATAAGATCACAGGGTCCTTGCAAGTTCATGAACTTGAAAGGGCTCTTACTGTTCTTACTAAAATAGCACAATATCAACATTTCCCTAAAGAAATAAGTTTGTTACAGTCTAAGAACCCTATTAAAGCTAAGAGTCCACTTTGTTCTCTAAATCCATTCCTCGATGAAGCAGGACTCCTTCGCGTCGGAGGGCGCATTGAAAATTCTTATTATCCCTATGAAAAACGCCATCCTATCGTTTTAAAGGCAGATCACTGTCTTACTAAATTAATTTTTCGAAGTGAACATATACGCCTTTTTCACTCCGGGCCTCAACTTCTTTTGGCCTCAATTCGAGAGCGCTATTGGCCTTTAGGAGGCAGAAAATTAGCTAGAAATGTTGCGCATAACTGTTTTGTTTGCCGTAGATTAAAAGGTGAAACTATGTCTAATATAATGGGTAATTTGCCTACTGATCGGGTTGAACCTGATTTTCCTTTTAGTACTGTTGGCACTGACTTTGCCGGTCCCTTTCTAATCACTGACCGCAAAGGTCGCGGATGCAAGATAACCAAATGTTATCTTTGCATTTTTGTTTGCCATCGATATAAATGCCTACATCTTGAAGTCGTGAGCGACTTGACTAAAGACGCTTTTATACAAACTGTTAAAAGATTTATTGCTCGCAGAGGAATGCCCAAGGTTATTTATTTATTTATTTAATAATTTATGTACACACACAATAGTTTATAAAACAAAAGATATTACATATTTACAAATGATGTACAAAGGTACTGCTTATTTCTTAAGAAATTTCTGCCAGCAGACCCGCGAAAGGAGATGTCGTCAATATTGACAGTCAGTGTGCGACTCAATTTATGAAAAATACAACTTTATTGTGATAACGGTCGCAATTTTGTAGCTGCTGCTAAAGAGATCGGTTCTTTCTTGAAGTCTAATAGTGAGTCTATTGTAGATTTTGCTGCTCGTCGGGGCATTGAGTTCCGCTTTTCCCCTGCATACGCTCCTCATTTTAACGGTCTAGCCGAGGCCGGCGAAAAGTCAGCAAAATATCACTTACATCGAATTTTAGGCCAATCTCACCTAACGTTCGAGGAATTAACCTCTGTGTTTACTCAGATAGAAGCCATCCTAAACAGCCGACCCCTATGTCCTCTCAGCCCGTCACCTAACGATTTCCAACCTCTTACCCCAGCTCACTTTTTAATTGGTAGGTCTTTGACGTCGCTGCCCACGCCGAGCTTCGCGGACGTCAGTGTGCATCGTCTCGACCGGTATCAACGTCTCGAACAAGCGAGACAACATTTCTGGAAGCGGTGGACCTCCGAGTACGTCTCTGATCTTCAGCAGAGAACTAAGTGGCGGGTAAAATGTAAAGAACTTCAACTAGATGACTTGGTTCTGATAAAGGAGAAGCAGACACCTCCACTTTGCTGGCGTCTGGGACGAGTCAGCAGGCTTTTTCCTGGATCCGATGGAATTCCGAGAGTTGCCGATGTGAACTCAGCTAAAGGTACAATTCGACGAGCCCTCAATCGCCTTTGTCTATTACCTACAGAAGAGGAGTAATTACGTTGAAAGCAGATGGATCTACAGCTTTCAACGGCCGGGAGGATGTCTACGCCACCGCTTGACCAATCGACGGTCTATAAAATGTCGCGATATCTAACAGCCAATGGCGGCTGCCGAATATCACGCGACACCTAACAGCCAATGGCGGCTGCCGAATATCACGCGACACCGAACACCGCCAGCGGCGCGAGAAGACACTTATTCATATTCATAATCCAACGCTCGCGTCTCGTCTCGATAGAAACCCATTTTGTAAAACCTAATAATTAAACATAATTCCAGTCAAATGTTGTAAATTCAAGTAGATTAAATGCTTTGTGAATATCTATTGTTTACTTTTGTTCTATCACGAACAACAATTAATATTTGTAGGAAATCAGAGTAGTGCATACTACAGGATGTGTGTTTGATTTGATAAGCAATATAATAAAGGAATAATAGGAAATGTATCATACGTTTTATCGAAGTTGGATGCTGTGGTGGAAAATATAAAAAGGATTTACTTGAAATAATTCAAGATAACTTGTTGTCTATTAATTGTGTTCGATAGTTGTTGTTGTTAACGATGCTCTTAACAAGTTTATTACCTTGGGTGGTGGTGTTACACTTGCAAGGAGACGATGATGGTGCTACAATGGTAACGAAAAATATCACTCGATCCATATATGAAGATTTGCGTAATCTGTGTAATGATAAATCGTGGTTTATTAAGAAGGTGGAACTTTTTAACGATCACGGTATTTTAATGAAAAGATGGTTGATTAAACTTTACTTTAATGATGATGATAGCGGTAAAAGTCATGATGGTTTAGTGGTAATAAGAGACGGTATTAGAAAGCGTCAATTGAATTTACGTTTGTGCAGTGCCTGGAATTCATTGCTACTGTACAAACTGGAAGTCATAAAATTTTTACATCATCGTTCGAGACGAAGCAGTGATACGAATACCACTTTACATCAAACTTGGACATCTGATATGTTTGAACAAACGTTTAAAGATGAAAAGGGTTTGGAGATCATAATGAAGGTACCTAGGGGTGATAGTACTCATCGTAATCATCACCACAAAACTAAAATTAATAAAGGAGGAACTGAGATGGTGACGGATGTGACAACTCAAGTATCTACAACAAGTACACACCATCTTTTAAGTGAAAAGTGTCAACGATTTAAAATCGTATTGAAAAGTGTTCAATTTTGGACATATCAACGGTTGGATAAATTGAAAAAAGGTGAAATCACCGATTTTGAATGTTTAGCCTCGGTACCAATTAAGTAATTATCATGACAGGATGAGATAATATTCTTTCCCATGCAACTTTGTGGTGAGTTTTTTTACTATGTATTCCATTTTTTTTTCTTTGATGTGTGGGAATTATTGATAATATATTTTACAACTTTGTAGAAAAAAGCGATAAGGGTTTAGTATATAAACCACCAACATTTAATTAAATGTCACTAACGAATAGTCACCATTGTGTCAAGAAGTATAACAGTGACAGATACTTATAATTTGTTGTAAGTGTAATATTTTTTATTAACAAATAAAAATATGTCTTCTAATCAAGAGAAGTGTAGTAGCGCCCTTGCTCAACTCAATAATCGGGGAAATAAAACCTGGAGGAAAATTAGTGATTTGGATATAAATAAGCCTTATAAAATCATAGAAGCCAGTAGGACGCCTTCGAAATATTCAGCAGATACAATGCAGACGGTGCTCCATCTAGAGAATGGGTTTATAATCACATTACCATCGAGATTTAACGATACAAACGATGAGCTAATGCAACAACTGAATAGTGGTGTTTATATTGTAAACAAAGGAGCAAGCGGATTAACATGGATAATCAACTTCTATAACACTTCTGACATGGAAGACTAATAAAAAATTCTTATGGTTTTTTTTCCATTGCAGTACCCATCACGCAAACGATCCGATTTTTTTAAAACGTAATTGATAAATCCGCAGCGGGACGTAACATGATGTCACTTGTTGAAGCCCTATATTTTGAATGTAAACAGAGTTGGTTAAAGCATTTCTCTGCAAACAGGTTACTACGATTGTGGACAAGACCCATACCACTGGCAAAGTTAAACGGAGACGTGAACGTTATACTGAGAAGTTTATACGAGGAAGTTGGCTACACTGACGTCAACACTAACGCGCTTATTGCGATTTGGGACGATATAACGTCTCACCTGGAGGAAACTGTTGGTGATGTTAATGTCGATGTAAAAGAGTGGTTGGCAGCGTTGAATAGCACACCGCCAGAGTGTTTCAGTCATGAACTATTTTCTGAACATTTAGGAAACGAATTAGTAAACTGTGTTATATTTGCCGTAAGCGATTGTGGTATAGCCGTATACTAATTGGTAAGTTAAGTTAACATTTCTAAGAATAGTTGTCTTTTCATATTTTATATTACTTTGTCCTTTTTTTTTTGTATACCAAACGTATTTTAGTTGTAAGAATGAGCGAGGAGAAAATTAAGTACATTATCGATATAGATGGCTTCCAAATAGCGAAACAATTTTTTTGTAAAGAGGTGGCTATATATGATTTTTTAGATAAAAATCCTTTACTTATACCATATAAAACTCCCGAATTGTTTGTAAGTACAGCATAAAAATGATAAAACAGTAGCATATGTGACAAAATATATACATGGGATAGTATGTCAAAACCACTACACCGATACATTTCGATTACAAAGTATTCCCCAACACCATTCGGAATTGTTGGATTTGTTCACTGGTGTTCCTTTTCACGCAATTTTGATTTCCGAAAGCTGGCTAAAACCCGAACTCCCTTCAACTTTTTATAGTCTACCGGGCTTTATTCTAATTCGCAACGATCGCACAGGGAAAAGGGCCGGTGGTGTTGCTATATATCTCCGTAGTGACATTCCATACAAAATTTTATTTTCTTCCCCCTCCCTCTATAACAGTAATCCGGAGTTCTTACTACTTGAGATAACTGTCAAAGGGGTTAAGGCCGTTCTGGGGGTTGTCTATTGCCCACCCACTATTGATTATTTCACCAGTTTAGAAAGTCTTTTGGAATCAGTTTCCTCAGAGTACAAACATCTCATAATCATGGGTGACTTTAATACCAACCTCGTAAAAGATACAGCTAGATCACGTGAGCTGAGGGCAATCTTTGAGTCGACTAATATCTCTTGCCTTGACCTCAATCCAACACATCAGAATGATCATACTGACGACTCATGGCTTGACCTTATGCTCACCTCCTCCGTGGATTTAGTTGCCAATCACGGTCAGGTTGCAGCTCCGGGGCTTTCTAGACATGATTTAATTTTTCTTTCTTACAAAATTAAACCCCCGAAGCAGCGGCCGGCTATTATTTTCCTCCGGAATTTTGCGAGGTTGGATAGAGAACAACTCAACAGGGATGCACAATCTATAGATTGGACTAACGTTCTTAAGGCGCCGACAGTAGATGATAAGGTTGCTCTGTTGAATAATTATTTATTAAAGCTTTTTGATTCACATGCACCTTTGAAAGCTGTGAGAGTTAAGCGTCCCTCTGCACCCTGGGTAACTTTGGGGGTTCGGATGGCAATGAGGCGGCGCGATAGGGCTTTCCGTAAATATAGAGGGGATCGCAGTGTGGAAAACTGGGGTCTGTACAAGTTAGCTAGAAATCGGTGTAATCAGATGGTGAGAGTAGCTAAACGCCGATACATTTGTGAGAATGTTCTCAACTCTTCACCGGCTAATATTTGGAAGTTTCTCAAATCACTTGGCATATCAAAGTCACCATCCAATGTTTTACCTTCGAATGTGTCTCTGAATAGCCTTAACTTGCATTTTTCGGCAACTGCCAGTCTGGCTGATGATGTAAGAAGAGATACTATTCTTAAAATATCTTCCATGCCATCACTTTCTCCAAACACTTTCTCGTTTTCCCCCGTGACTGAACTCGAAGTTCTCAATATCTTTAAGACCCTTAAGACAAATTCTGTCGGATGTGATGGAGTGAGCAGAAAGATGCTGACTTTAATCCTTGATAGTTTTATTCCCGTTCTCACACATATTGTTAACTTTTCTTTGTATTCAGGTGTTTTTCCTCTAATCTGGCGTAAAGCTTTTATAATTCCTCTTCCAAAAATTCCAAATCCCAGTTTAACAAGTCATTTTAGGCCGATCTCCATTCTCCCTTTCCTTTCTAAAATTCTAGAAGCTGTTGCTCACAAACAAATCTCTTCATTCATCTTAAAAAATAACTGTCTTTCCCAATTTCAATCTGGTTTTCGTCCAGGACATAGTACATCTACTGCTCTACTCAAAGTCACTGATGATATCAGGTCCGGCATGGAGAGTTCAAAGTTGACGGTTTTAATTTTAATTGACTTTTCCAACGCATTTAACACCGTTGACCATGACATTCTGCTTGCTATTTTGTCACAGATTGGGATTTCGGATTCATCACAGGAATGGTTCTCGTCTTATCTTCGTGGTCGCCAGCAGGCGGTTCGTGTTAAGCAGGCTTGTTCTGACTGGCATGATCTGCTTACTGGTGTTCCACAAGGCGGTATACTCTCTCCTTTACTATTTTCGCTTTTTATTAATTCCATTACTGACGTCCTCAATTGCTCTTACCATCTATATGCTGATGACTTGCAACTTTACGCTCAAGCCAATGTCAACTGTTTGGATGACTGCATTTCCACCATAAACGATGACCTGCGTAGTATTAGTGACTGGTCCAGGCAGTTCGGGGTATCAGTTAACGTGAGCAAATGTCAAGCCATGGTAATAGGTAGCATCTACCATATGCGTAGCCTCAATGTTCATGGTCTAGTACCTATTACATTTAATAACACAATTATTCCTTTGTCTCCTCACGTTAAGGATTTGGGTTTACATATCGACGACCGACTTAGCTGGGAAAAGCAAATCAGTTTGGTAAGTCGGAACGTTACCGCCACACTGCGATCTCTCTATAGATTTAAGCACTTTCTTCCATCTAGCACTAAACTACTACTTGTCCAGGCTCTTGTGCTCCCTATTATTGATTATGCGGATGTTTGTTACTCTGATGTATCCCAAAATCTTCTGAACAAATTGGATCGACTTTTGAATAACTGTATTCGCTTTGTATTTGGACTTCGAAAATTTGATCACATTTCCAGTTACCGTTCTCAGCTTAAATGGCTGCCTATTCGCCAGAGAAGATCCCTCAGGTCACTCTGCTTGCTTTTCTCTATTATTAATGATCCTTGTGCTCCTAATTATTTAAAAAGTTCTTTTCAGATCCTGGGTAGCTCGCACGATCGTAACCTTCGTGCTGCTGAAAATTTGCTCCTTCAGATACCTTCTCACCGTACCGGTTTTATTTCCAATTCCTTCGTGGTTACGGCAATTAAACTATGGAATGCGCTTCCCCTTGACATTAAAAAAGCTCCGAGTAAATTCTCTTTTAAACGACAAGTTCGGGAATACTTTTTGAAAACCCTCGTTCCTTAGGTTTTCTATTACTAAAATGGTCGTCGTCATGTCATATTATATATCCATATATTATATATTTTATTTATATTTATGTATATCTGTATAATTTATTTATCAAATATTATTTATCTATATAGGTAGGTATATTTATATAGGTATATATTTTCATATGTATTCGTATATTATTTATAAATAGCCATAGTTAGATGTAGTAGTTTTTAATTATTGTTTCGTATTGTACTGTTGTACCTATCCCAGCTGCTTCTCCATTTGACCCAAAGGTTGACTGGTAGATAATGCCTTGCGGCATTAAGTCCGCCTTATGTACCACAATTGTACATGGAAGTTTAAATAAATAAATAAATAAATAAATAAATATAAGTCACTCAGAATTTTTGAGAATATTAAAGGGTTTTGACCTAAATCAACAGTACCAATGGGCGTACAAGGGAGGCATCATAGAAAAACAATTATTAGACAGTTTAGGCTTACAATCTATAAACATAGAGATATTGAACTGTCCAAAAGTAGAGACTATTATTACGGATTTACAGTTAAAATATAAAAATTGTAACAAACATATTGCATTCAGAGGACAACCACCTCGCACCTGCCACTGTAGAGGTGCGAGCGTTTGCAAGATGGTTGAAAACCATGTATAACAATGAAAAAAATAATGTATGTCTAGCTAGTATGTAATAGTAAGCATTAATTTTATTTTTTTTAATAGCAATAAGATTTTATTTTATATTATAAGTAGTGTAAGAATTTGTGTATTTTTTCCGTTAATAGTGTAAGGGCTCTCGCCCACGCTTAGGCTACACCGCACAAACTTACCGTCAGTAGGTTCTGTGTCGCTGTCTACGTAACACGTGATATATCGCACCATATTGTTATACGAATAATCCGTAATAGTTGTACAGTGTGTGACAATAAACATTTATATATATATTGTGTGTATACTTACTTATCACCCTATTAATTGAGTAGCACAGAACCTACTCTACAGTGGTGACCCCGAGAACACTGTAAAAGGGTGATCGTACAAACTCGTGCACGTGTGATAGTTTCGTGAAGACTAAAAATGAATCCACCAACCTGCACACATCCCCCAACGCAATCGCAGCCACAAACACCAGTGGGAGAAGTAGCAGCAATATCAGTGGCCAGCCGGTTATCGGAGTTCTGGTGCGACAAACCGCATCTTTGGTTTGATCAAACGGAAGCAATACTCGGACCTCAAAAACTTAGTGATGAGACACGATACAACTTAGTGGTCGGCAAGCTTGGAAAGAACATACTTGAACAAGTAAGTGATATTTTGCGTAATCCACCAGAATCCAATAAATTTCAAGCACTTAAAACGCGGTTGATATCAGTTTATGAAGAGAGTGAGAGCAGGCAATTTGAAAAACTGCTAAGTGTGGAGATGGGGGAGCAAAAGCCATCACAGCTTTTAAGACGCATGCGTGACTTAGCTCATGGAAAAGTCGACGAGGCTACGTTATCTAAAATGTGGCTAAGGTTACTTCCGACATCAGTGAAAGGAGTCTTAGCAGTCGCAAGTTGCAAAGATTTAGATAGCAATGCAGCGGCTGCTGACAAAATTTTTGAGAACGTGCGTACCAACGAAATAGCGGAAGTAGCGGCAACATCGTCGGTATCAGCAGATTTAGGAGATCAAATAGCCAAATTAACGGCCCAGTTCGAACAATTCAGGAGTTCCCAAGGACCGTGGCGTGGATCAGGACGTAGATTCGTTGCACAACGAGGTAGGACTCAAAGCAAACCGAATGGAGCACGTCAATACTCACCCCGCGGACAGAACGAGAAGTTATGTTACTATCACTATAACTTTAGAGAGCGTGCCCGCAAATGTTCCAGCCCCTGTGCCTGGGAAAATAAGAAGCAGGAAAACTAACTCAAGTGCAAACAGCGGCGGATGTTTGTGCTGTCACAGGATCGCACCGCCTCAGCGTGACCGACTCAAAAAGTGGTCACAGTTTTTTAGTCGATACGGGTGCCAACGTCTCTGTGTTTCCGCGATACAAAAAACTAAACAACAGTGAGTGTGCTGATTATAAATTGTATGCCGCAAATGGTAGCGTTATCAAAACATACGGTACTGTATCACTTATTTTAGATTTGAAGTTAAGTCGCACTTTTAGGTGGGAGTTTATTATTGCTGACATTAAACAACCAATTTTAGGAGCCGATTTTCTAACACATTTTAATTTATTAGTCGATTTAAGGGCTCGCAGACTTATTGATAAGTTAACCAATTGTAGCACAATAGCTTCAATTGTAAATTACGACAAATCTTACGCGGTAAAAACGGTAGATGACAATCACCCAATGTACGAACTTTTATCTTGTTTTCCGGATATTACTAAGCCAAGTTGTTATAAAGGGACTATGAGTCAGGCCGTATACCATCACATAGAAACTGAAGGCCCCCCAGTACATGCGCGGCCACGACGGCTACCACCTGATCGTTATAAAAAGGTCAAGGAGGAGTTCAAGGTCATGCAAGAGTTGGGTATCTGCCGACCTTCAAAGTCACCATGGGCGAGCCCACTTCACGTAGTCGTAAAGAAAAACGGTGAGTTGCGGCCTTGCGGCGATTATAGGAGCCTCAACGCTGTAACCAAACCGGACCGCTACCCAATTCCCAGGTTGCACGATTTCACATACGCGCTAGCAGGTAAGTCAATTTTCTCGAAACTAGATATTCGACGGGCATACCATGCTATTCCAGTAAACCCGGCGGATATAGAAAAAACCGCAATTATCACACCATTCGGGTTATTTGAGTTTTGCCGTATGACCTTCGGGTTACGTAACGCGGCGCAAACATTTCAGCGATTCATGAATCATTCGGTACTTCAAGGTCTGGACACCTTCCACGACCCGAAAGATGAGGGACAAATATCATGTTTATTCTCATACTTAGATGACGTCATTATAGCTAGTACGTCGATTAATATACATAGGGCGCACCTCCACATGATATGCGAGCGATTTACAAAGTTCGGCATTACAATAAATATTGATAAGTGTTCATTTGAAAAAACCATTATTGATTTTCTGGGGTACGAAGTTTCATCAAAAGGATTAAGGCCTTTAGACACAAAAATTGAAGCCATCAGCAATTTTCCCAAACCCGAAACTGTTGAAGAGCTAAGACGGTTTTTAGGTATGCAAAATTTTTACAGATCACATATTCCCAATGCAGTTAAACATCAATCTATTTTAAATTCTTATTTACATAATTCTAAAAAGAAAGACAAAACTCGCATTCAGTGGACAACAAACGCCGAGGATGCATTTTTGCAGTGTAAACAAGACTTGCAAAAGGCAGTCACGTTATCATACCCGTGTGACGATGTGCCGTATGCACTTATGTCTGACGCATCAAATAACTGCGTGGGCGCTGTGTTGCAACAACGCGAAAACAATTCATGGAAACCTATCGGATACTTTTCTAAAGCTTTAACTGAGACGCAACAAAACTATGCGACATACGATCGTGAGTTATTAGCCATATATTTAGCAATTAAACACTTTCGTAATTTAATAGAAGATCGTCCACTAATCTTATACACGGATCATAAAGCCCTAACATATGCGTTTAAAAGTGTGAATACAGATGATTCGCCACGACGAATTCGACATTTAGTCTTCATAAGCGAATTTAGCACAGATGTCAGGCACGTCACGGGGGAAGAAAATATCGTTGCAGACACCTTATCCAGGGTCGCGACAATTGATTGCCCCACAGTTATAGATTATAATGACCTTGCTAAATCCCAACAATCCGATCAATATTTATTAGTCGCAAATAAAAATGTGAACATCACAATTAAAAAACTTAATCTCCCGCTATGCGATACCCCTGTATACTGCGAAGTATCTACGTCACACGCTAGACCTTACCTGCCTGAGTCTTTTCGGAGAACAGCTTTCGAGATAGTACATAATTTGAGCCATCCTAGTATTAGGTCCACACGCAAATTAGTCCGAGAAAAATTCTTTTGGCCTAAAATGAACAAAGATGTAGCCACCTGGGCGAAATCTTGCATTCCATGTCAGCGTGCTAAAATTAATAGACACACAGTCTCAGATATTCAACAGTTTCCTGAATGCGAGAGGTTTGAACATATACATGTAGACATTGTAGGGCCGCTCGCAACTACATCTGAAGGGTTTAGGTATTGTCTCACGCTTATAGACAGACGCAGTAGGTGGCCAGAAGCATTTCCAATTAAGGACATATCTGCTGAAACAGTTGCGAAGTTTGTTTACGAAGGTTGGATTACGCGCTTTGGGTGTCCCATTAGGTTAACCAGCGATCAAGGGCGACAGTTTGAGAGCAACTTGTTCGCAGAACTCATGAAGGTTATGGGGATACACAAAATAAGAACGACAGCGTATCACCCGCAAAGTAACGGTATTGTCGAGAGATGGCATCGTTCATTAAAGGCAGCTCTGACAGCTCGGTTACTGTCGGCATCGTCCTGGGTCTCGGAACTACCAACGGTTTTGTTAGGGTTGAGAATTGCAATAAGGAAAGATAATGGTATTTGTGCTGCTCAAATGACGTACGGTCAAACATTGAGGTTGCCGGGCGATTTTTATAATAATGCGTCAGCGGATATTAACTCGGACGATGGATACGTACAAAAGTTGCGTGAGATTATTCGTAATTTGAGACCAATGTCGAACCAACATCCGAGTTCAAAAACATTGTTTATACACCCCGACCTGGAAACCTGCACGCACATTTTCATTAGAAATGATTTCGTTCGCAGGCCGTTACAGCCAGCGTATGACGGACCGTATCGTGTACTGGAAAAGGGCCCGAAAGTCTATCTTATCCAACAAAACGAGAGAAAAGTACGTATATCGATTGACAGACTTAAACCTGCATACATTATTAATGATAACACATGTGATACTTCAGTCAGCACTAACAATGTCCCGGTTCAAAAATGCATTAGTCAGGGTTGTTCGGACAACAATAAAGATATAAACACCGAAGTATCACACAGAACAACAAAAAGTGGGCGCTTGATAAAGCCGCCCGTACGATATCTTTAAGTTTATTTAATGTACGTAACGTCAGACATGTAACTAATATGGGTTATACACATTAATAAGTAATAATGATCTTGTACTGCCTAACGTATTTGAATAAATTATTATTCAATTTACGATCCCAAGATATTAATCGCAGGGTTAGGCACACAAGCAGACGTTATCGTCTGACGTTACACTTAGTTTAAGTACAATATAAAAATATGGTTCCTAGATATAACGCATAAACACTCAGGTGGAACTTTTTTAATTAACTGTCTAATGACAGTATACAACTCCTATGAGTTGCACAAATTTTATTAGCGCTATGTGTCAACACTAATTGTATTGTGAAATATTTACGAAGAATCATGCTTTATAATTAACTTGACAAAAACTTAAATATTAGTTATAAGCAGAGTCTGCTGCGAGTACTATTAACCATTTCGAGTCAATATAGTTATCATGGGAAAGGCTGTTAGCAAAGAAGAGGTATTCATAAATCAAACTGGTCAACAAGAAATAGGAATCAAGATGAATCAATTCGGAATTATGCTGGTTGTTATCATCTGCATTTTGGTCATTGGAGCAGCGTGTGTCATCTCTAATCGTTGCAACCACAGGCTGAGGAACTGGCTCAGAAAGCAAGTCAACGTAGCAGTTATAGCACCACCTCACGCACAGAGCGTGATATGCACACACTCGCAGCAGAATCAAGCTACGCACGCAGCTACAGCAAATTACGCATAATGGCTTGTCTCGAGCGATTTTTCATATCATCAGTATTGATTCTCGTAAATATTACCAATGTTTTTTTATACTATATTCACCTATTATTACTATTTTTTTTTTTTTAAAAAGGGGGGATGGTTGTAAGGGCTCTCGCCCACGCTTAGGCTACACCGCACAAACTTACCGTCAGTAGGTTCTGTGTCGCTGTCTACGTAACACGTGATATATCGCACCATATTGTTATACGAATAATCCGTAATAGTTGTACAGTGTGTGACAATAAACATTTATATATATATTGTGTGTATACTTACTTATCACCCTATTAATTGAGTAGCACAGAACCTACTCTACAATAGGTTAATTAAAAAAAAGATATTATTAATTCAGATTGTTTTCTTTATTTATCCAACTTTTTGAATCCATTCCGAACCATTTCACAAGTACTTTATCACCTTTTTTTTTTAACACTTTCTCCACCAGGTAGACATCAGGATATTTAACTTTTTGTAGTTCCTGTTCATAAAACCCACCTAAGATTGGTTGCTTTGCTTCATCTTGCAATTGATAGGTTACTGGATTGGTGTTGTTCACTTTCACCACTTGAAATATTTCCGAACTCCAGTTTCCTGAGTAGCCTTTGGAAAAAGTTGACTTGTATTTACTAATCCTTACATAGTCACCACATTTATATTTAGCTCTAGTTCTCACTTTGATATGGTTGTAAACAGTAGATAAAAGGTTATTAGCGTTGGTATGATTCACGGTCGCTGGGGCAACCCCGATAGTGCGGTGTATTTTATTGTTATATCTTCTCATTACGTCAGAGAGCTCTTTTCCTATCCACTTGTAGGAGCCATTGTAGGTGAATCTTTGCCAAATCCAATTTTTTATGGTTCTAATGAATCGTTCCACGATAGAAGCTTTCATTACACTGTAGGTAGAGTAGTGGTTTATATCAAATCAAATTTTCTCATCAAAACCTGAAATTTCTCGTTGAAAAACTCTCGTCCATCATCAGATTGAATGTTCCTGGGTTTTCGCCTTTGATTGTTGTTTAATAAATGGAGCATAGCTCGAGAAACATCCTCCGCTGATTTGCTCTTAATCGGTTGAACCCAGGCGTATTTAGAAAATGTATCTATACACGCTAATATATACTTGAATCCACTATTATATTTCGAATACTTTTGCATATCAATCAAATCTATTTGCCAGGTGTCATCTAGTGACTTTTGTATGAACCGTCTCCGAGGAAAGTTTTTGCGAGCACTTTTATGAAGCTCCTGAACGACTTGCCACTTACTCATATCTTTCCTATTTAAACTTTATCGATTGGATCTTTGACACTAGTGCTGGAGGTTTTACCAGTTCTCGTCGTAGCTAGTGGGCTAGCTTTGGTTTTCTTTTTGTCAGAAAGCTCTTCAAGACTATGTGATATTCTCTTAATTTTAAGCAAGCACTGATTCAAGACCTCATCAAGTTGTGCTTTTATAACAACATCATTCTTTAGGATACCCCTTCTCACGTTTCTGAAGAGACGATTTCCACAGTCCACTTGATGTTTCAGAATCTTGAGTGAGTAGGGTGATGGTGCTTTCACACGATCTCCATGCAGGTAACGTCCGAACTTATTGATAGTCATTGTTTTAATGATGCTATACATTTACTTGAGGAGAATATGTTTAAGTGTAGTGGTAGTTGGTGGTGCAATTATATTAGCCTCAACTAATTCCTCGATTATTGCAATAATCTCATTTCCATGATTATTATTACCAGCATTTTGTGAAGCGATAAGTAACTTCAATCGATCAATCAATTCGTTAGGATCATCCCAATACTTGAAATCAGTATTGGGGTAGTAATTCTTCAGGAGTGGCTGAGTATTTGAACAGGTATGATCAGCTTTTGATGAGGTAACAGCACCTGATCGGTTGCGGTTAACAGCGGTTGATGAGGGAACAGCACCTGATCTGTTAACAGCTGTTGAAGAGGGAACAGCACCTGATCCGTTAACATCTGTTGATGAGGGAACAGCACCTGATCGGTTAACAGCTGATGATGAAATGTATCCACCAGTTTTAGATTTACTTCGAAAAGGAGACGATATAGGAGCTTGGTTTAGTTGTTTGATAAATTAAGTATACTTGAGACTCTTATCTCCCTGTATTTGACCTTCAGCGGAGAAGTTCCGTCGGTGTGCGTTTGTTATCGTTATTATTTTATAATAATTAGCACTATCAATAGGCTGTACGAGGGATAGATTTGGTTCTTTTTTGAATAAAAGTTCCAATAGCCCCGGTGTGTAGTGGAATTTTTCATTTTGAATTGTGAAATGGTTTCTATCGAAATCAATAGAGCTATCGCCTACATGAAATCCATCCGATGAGATATAAATACCATAGGGTACTCTTTTAATCTTATCAATGATCATATTATCCAAGTAGGTTCGCGCCAATGACTGAACACCACCTAAACTACTTTTCTCCACAGTCATCGATGTGTTCGGATCTGATTCTTCATCTTCTTCAGCGTCTTCATAGCTATCATCGTCGTCGCCAATTTTTTTATCCTCTTGCTTAGGTTGAAATTTATCATCAAATTTGATTTTCACATCCTTATCATCCACTACACCTTTACTGATTTGATTTAATAAAGTATTCAAAGGTTGGGTGATTGGTTCAAATGTTTCTTGTAAAGTGGACGATAACTCGGCTTTACCTTCATGTAAATTTTTAATTTTCTTTTTAACTGAACTCACAGACTGAATGAGCTTACGCTTGAGCTCTTTATCACCAAAGATCTGTGTGGTTGACGTGTCCATGGTGAAATGTAAACAGCTAAGCGTTAACGCTTGTATTTATTTGATAGGTAATTAATATGCTCAGCTATGTCATAATAAAGTCATCAAATCCCCTTCTATATCGGCCGTTAGTCATCTCAACCTCTTTATCAATCACCAGAAACCCATGCTTATTCTTCCAACACTCTCTACACATTTCTAGGAAAGTATCCCATGACATGTCAGTATTCACATGATCATCGTACTGTTATAACCCTTATTACAAGGCACTAAGAGCTAACATCAGCAATTCTTTGTTTCAATATAATTAATTCCCATCATTAGTGCAACGTTGCAATTTAACTACAGCATGGCTGTATTTCATATATTAAAAGTTAGTTAGATCTTGGACGCCGTCGCGTATAGTACCTTTGAGTATATTTGGGAAGTTCATCCTAATTATTGTAACTTTTAATAATAAAGTGAGTGTGTGTGAAAAAGTAGTTTTTTTTAAAAAGACACTTGGGTTGAGCCTTCTAACAACTGGTGTCAGAAGTGGGATACCAGAGAATAAGTCTAACGACGTAGAGTCAATAAGACGCTGGTATCTCGAACTCAGAAGCCACCCGTGTCTCTGACCGACAGTAAGACTTAGCCTAAGGCGAAGCCTGCGTCAGCTACATTGGACGACGATAAGTCTGCGACCTTCAGCGTCAGCCCGCTCCAGCCACCACCAAGTCGAGACGACAGTGAGTCTCCGCCTCTGAGGTGAGCCTGCTCTCAATTGGATGAAACTTTAACCTCCGCTGCTCAGCGAGAGCCCACTCCAGGACGACGGTCAGCCTCAGCCAGATAGACTGAGCCCGCTCCAGCCAGAGAACTTCGGTATCCAGGTCTAACTCACCATCACCATCTCCAAGCCAGAAGTTCCCACGACAAAGCGTGAGAACCAACTCCATCCATCGTGTTCTGTCGACGTCAGCGCAACAGGACTCCGATTCCCGCAACGGCGATGCACGTACAGCTCGTGTTTCTGTGAGTTTTCTGTGCTACTTATATAATAAAGTCAAGTCTACCAAATCCTAAAGTGAATCGTATATAATTCTAGTGACATTGAAGTAGGTACGTGATTAATCTAACTCTAAAATAATTATTAATTTTATATTTTACTATTGTTCTGCAATCCTTTAAAATCTATCCAAATGTCATTAAAATCAGAATCATCGAAGAAAGGCGATATGCCCGAAAAAATAACATTATCATTTTTAACGAAATTTATTAAATGCTATAATGGTGACAGGGAATCACTCCCCGCATTTATCACAAATTGTGAGAATGCTATGAGTCTTGCCAGTCCCGAGCAACAATCTATTTTATGTAAATTTATAATATCTCAATTAGATGGCAAAGCACAAGTAATTTGCAGCTTAAAGAATTTTTCTAGTTGGGATGAACTTAAATCATTCCTGAGGACAACTTTCGGCGAAAAGAAACACTCCACTCATTTATTATCTGATTTACAACATTGTAAACAACAACCCAACGAAGATGTCACTAAATCTTCGCTCAGAGTAGAATCTATTTTAACTAAAATTCAATCTGATATCCACTATAGTTGTAAAGACGAAAAAGAACTACCCGGCAGAATAGCTGGCATGGAAGAGTTAGCCTTGAATTCGTTTTTATTGGGTCTAAGCCCTTCAATTTTGACTATTGTCCGGTGCAAGAACCTAACTACTCTCAATGATGCGGTCCAGTACGCAACTGATGAGGAAAAATTATATAACTCATCTAAGAATAATAATACGAGGTCACAAAAACAGTGTACCGTCTGTAATAAGTTCGGTCATAATTCTAGCGAATGTTTTAAAAATAAAAAGCCTAATTCTAATACTCAGCAATCATTCCATGTTCATTCTAATTCTAATCCTAACCCTAATTCTAATACAAATTTTAATAACCAATATTCTAACTTCAATAATAAATCTTGTAATTATTGCAAAAAATTAGGTCACACGATTAATGAGTGTAGAAAGCGCAAATTTAACATGCAGCGACAGCAAAATGCTGACTACGCTCATCGCGACAATAGCGCACCTGCGCGTACATGTGATTTCGATAACGTTAATTCATGTGAACCTGATGAAGATAATAACAATTTAAACTAAAAGGGATTTCGGAACCGTGTCTACCGAAATCAAGGTCAAATCAAAATGACACGTGTTATCATTGTTGTTATCATTCTCATTATACTAAATCTTTTACTAAATCAAATATATCTCAGCCAAAAGAGCTGAGTCCTTCTAAATCTATATCTCAGCCAAAGGAGCTGAGTCCTTCTAAATCTATATCTCAGCCAAAGGAGCTGAGTCCTTCTAAATCTATATCTCAGCCAAAGGAGCTGAGTCCTTCTAAATCTATATCTCAGCCAAAGGAGCTGAGTCCTGCTAACTCTAATACCAATATTACGTGTACTAAGTGCCCAAATTATGCTACAAACTCTTATACTAACTCTACGTCAAACATATATACTAACTCTAATAATAAGCCACTTAAATCTAACCTAAATAATTATCATAAAAATAACTTATCTAAGTCTAGTTTGAATTCTAAATCTGAGAATAACCCTCCTGAATCTAACTTAATTACTAACTCTAAATCTAAGCCTATATATGAAGTAAATGACTATAGTAGAAAAGTAGCCTTACCTCACACATATTTGTGTTCAAATAACGCTTCAAAGAAATTATGTTTTCTTATTGATACAGGATCATCTATAAGTATAATAAAGAAGTCCTCTTTGTCGCAAATCCCAAGGTTATCTGACGAAATTGTGAAATTAAAGGGCATTAATAACTCAGAAAATCCTGTTGAGACATTAGGTACTTTTCAGATGGGATTCAATTTCCCTAACCAAATATTAAAATTTAAATTTCATGTGTCGAAGGACGACATTAACTTAAACAACTACGATGGAATCATAGGTAGTGATTTTTGTAATACTTTCAAATCTAATATTGATTATTCATCTAAGTCTATGTCAATAATGAATCACCGCGTCCCTATTATTTATACGCAGCCGACATATTTTATTCCGGCTCGATCAGAAGCCGTTATCGAGTGCTCTGTATCAAATTACTCGCCCGAAGTTTATCATAACAACGAAGCTCTCGTACTAAATCACATCTTACAAGAAGGAGTTTATATTGCTAATTGCATAGTCTCTATTAAACCAAATAAGAAAATCAATATTTCTATTCTAAATACCACGGAAACTGATATTGAGGTAAAAGATTACTATGTAACACTAACACCACTCGAACGTGAGTGTTCTGACCTTGAATCTTGTCATAACATTAACCCTATTCCTTATTCTAAATCTGAACGTGTAAACAAAGTCTTAGACCTAATTCGCTACTCACATCTTAATGACGAAGAGCGAAAGGCTCTCTTAGAATGTTGTTCTCAATATACAGATATCTTTCAACTTGAAGGTGAACCCTTAACTTTTACAAGCGCAATCGAACATACCATAAATACAGGTGATGCGCCACCTATTCATGTTAAATCTTATCGCTTCCCGGAGTGCCATAAAGAGGAAGTAGACTCCCAGATTCGCAAGATGCTCGATCAAGACATCATCCGCCCTTCTATTTCACCTTGGAGTGCCCCAGTTTGGGTAGTTCCGAAAAAAATGGACGCATCTGGCAAACGTAAGTGGAGAATAGTCATAGATTATCGCCGTCTTAATGACGTCACCGTTTCAGAATCCTATCCACTTCCTCTTATCACCGATATTCTCGATCAATTAGGTCACTCTAAATATTTCAGCACCCTAGATCTTACTAGCGGGTTTCACCAACTCAAAACTTGTCCCCAGGACGCACCTAAAACAGGGTTCACTATCTCTACCAATTCTAGCGTCTCCGGACACTATGAGTTCACCAGAATGCCTTTCGGGCTGAAAAACGCCCCCGCTACTTTTCAGCGGCTCATGAACACCGTGTTATCAGGTTTACAAGGCCTTCATTGCTATGTTTATTTAGATGATTGCATAGTGTATAGTCAAAATTTACAAGATCACATGCAAAAATTGCAATTAGTCTTCAATAAATTCCGTGAATATAATTTAAAACTACAACCCGACAAATGTGAATTCTTAAGACACGAAGTAACTTACCTTGGCCACATAATCACCGACAAAGGTGTTTCTCCAAATCCTGATAAAGTCAAGGCCGTCTCTCAATTCCCAGTACCAAAAAATCAAAAAGATGTTAAATCATTTCTAGGCCTAATAGGCTATTACCGTCGATTCGTAGAGAATTTTGCTAAGTTAACTAAACCACTTACCTCGTTATTGAAGAAAGACACCATTTTCCTTTGGAATACGGAGCAACAACACGCCTTTGATTTCCTGAAAGAAAAACTAATTACTGCTCCTCTTCTTCAATACCCAGATTTTTCACAACCTTTTAACGTCACTACTGACGCGAGTAACTACGCAGTAGGCGCAATTCTGTCACAAGGTCCCATAGGCAAAGATAAGCCTATTTCATAAGCGTCGCGTACGCTAAACCGACCCGAAGGTAATTATTCGACCACTGAAAAGGAATGTTTAGCTATCTTATTTGCCGTAAAAACCTTCAGACCATATTTGTATGGTAATAAATTTAAAATAATTACGGATCATAGACCTCTCGTGTGGTTATTTAATGTAAAGGACCCAGGTAGTAGACTTATCCGTTGGCGCCTCAAACTTGAGGAATATGACTATGAAATCATATATAAACAGGGACGTCTTAACTCTAACGCTGATGCATTATCTCGTTGTCCCGTTGCAGTTCTCGATATAAATAATTTAAACAATTCTTCTTATGAAAAATATTTCAAAGACCAGTTTACAAATCAACTTCCTACCTCAAATACTGTTATCGAAGAATGCACTCAAGGTTTGCATTTATCTAAATTAAATACTATCGCGTGCCCAGTCTCATTAGACTTTGATAATTCAATACCTTATTGTGAAGAAATTTTATCTCAGCTTGATAATGTTGAAGATCTACTTAATTCTGAACGCGAATCCCTCACAATTAAACATGTTATAAATAATAATAAAAATTACTATTTTTTGTTCACTAAAATTTATCATTATGAACAGACTCAATTTAGAGACATTTATACCTTATTAATCAAACTTAGAAATTTGTTAATCGATTCCCCAAACACTACCGACCTAGCGTTACCAGATTTTTCAGACCCATTTTCTAAATTAGCCTACACTAAGGTTTATAATATGATCTCCTACATCTTTCATAATACTAATATCAAAATACATATATATAAAAACCAGTTAATCTATCCGACTCCTGTGGAAGTCCCAAAAATATTAAAAGAAAACCATGACTCAGCTATCGCTGGTCATCCCGGGTCACAACGTATGTATAAACGCATTAAAGCCAGTTATTACTGGAAAGGTATGCGCTCCGACATAGAACAATATGTCAAGAAGTGCAAACTCTGCCAAATAAATAAACCCTTAAGAAAATCTAATAAAGCTCCCATGGAGATAACCTCTACTTCTACAAAGCCATTTGAAAGATTAGCCCTTGATATCGTAGGTCCATTACCCGAATCGGGTTCCCAAAAATTTAAATTTATTCTAACCTTACAAGATGACCTTACTAAATTTACAAGTGCATACCCGATGGTTAGCTCTACTAGTGAAGAAATAGCTCGAGATCTTGTTCATTTTATGTCTTTATTCGGCTTTCCTAAAACCATCTTAACGGATTTAGGTACTTGTTTTACGTCAGATCTGTTTAAACAGTTAACAGAGATTTTAAAAGTCAAAGCTCTTTTCACGACTCCTTATCACCCACAAACAAACGGAGCCCTTGAACGATCTCACGCTACTCTAAAAGAGTACCTTAAATCATTTGTCAACGAAAATCAAAATGATTGGCATTGCTATTTATTTACCGCTATATTGTCTTACAATACTACTCCTCACTCTACTACTAACTTTACCCCGCATGAATTATTATACGGTTACAAACCAAGCATTCCAAATTCCTTATATGAAACTCCTGGTAATACGACTTATAATGAATATATCCGCGCTCTACAATATAGGATGCGTTTTAGTCGCGAGAAGGCTATAGAGAACATTATAAATAGTAAAGAGAAATCAAAACAATATTATGACGTTAGCTCCCGCGAAGTCACGTACAAGACAGGTGATATGGTATACCTAAAACATCACCACAGATTACGCAAGGCGTTATCGCCGATATGGAAGGGTCCTTACAAAATAATTAAAGTCCATAATAAACATAACGTGACCTTGCAAGTAGGTCGTAAGCGTATTAAATATCACACTAACGAGATTAAACCTGCCGTGTCCCAATGAAGTCTTAATCTAACCTTAATTATATACAATTACTAACTCAACAAATATCTAATTTCAGAGCGATATGCTATGGATGTTATGCTGACTCCAGGATTATTCCCATCTCTCATAGCCCTGGAATATATTTTGAACCAACTACTCATGTATCCTTTTACAATGATTACTGGAAAGTTATTACTCATATCGATTTAATATCCTTAGACCCTTATCTTAAGAAAGTCGAGCGGTTGCTACATGAGACTTTAAACATTTGTAAAAAAATTCAATCCCAAGACTTATCTCTGTGCCAAGATATTTCCAGCCCAATTGAAGTATTGATCCAATCAAATATTAATAAACTAGAATCGTTTTCTCACATGAAAGAGAAGAGTAGAAATACTCATAATAAAGTTAAAAGGTCACTAGAATTCGGTGGCGAGATATTAAAATTCTTTTTCGGCACTTTAGATGCTGATGACGCCAGAAAATACGATGGTGCTATTGAGTCCTGTCGTAAGAGCGAGACAGAACTATTTCACTTAATGAAAGACAACATTCATATAATTAAATCTACTATAAATAATTTTAACTCTACTATCTATAAACTTAATCAAAATGAACTCAAATTAAACTCACAAATCAACAACATGAGTGGAATCTTATCTCAGATTACTAAAACAGATAACTTACTACTCTATATGTCAAAAGTAAACAACCTATTAAATATAATAGAAGGTTCCCTATTAGCTATTTCTAATTTAATGGACACTACGTTGAATGCTATTTTGTTTTCTAAGGTCAACATCCTGCACCCTAGTGTAATAAGTCCTCTTAACTTATATAACGAATTAAGTAAACAAAGTGGTCAAATTAACAAAGGATTAGACTTTCCAGTTCAATTAAATATACATAATATAAACTCTTTAATTGACGTATCTAAACTTAACTCTTATTTCTATAACTCTAAAATTGTTTTCATCTTGCAAATTCCTCTGATAATACCTGGCAAGTTCACTGTATACAAAAATATACCATTACCTACCCCTCATGATGAAGTGCATATTAATACTTTCGCGTTGATTCAACCTTCTAGCCAATACATTGCTATGAGCGATGATAGACTTCATTATGCTATGTTGAATGATTTAAAGGATTGCAATATATTAAATAACAATTATACTATTTGTGAATCATGTACTGTTTATTCTTGTATTAGTAATCCTAACTGTGAATCGAAACTACTTACTGAAGTGACTTTTACCTTGCCTTCTGAATGTAATGCCAAATTATTATATGGCCAAATTGATATTTGGCAAAAGTTAAGAAATAATAAATGGATCTATGTGCAGTCTAATGTAAATAAATTGACGATCAAATGTAATGATGATATTAATGATTATCCTATATCAGGTACAGGTATTGTCAAATTAACCGAAAATTGTATAGGTTATTCGAAAACCATTCAACTAATACCGTCTTCTCTGTATTCGTTTAAGATTAACTCTCCTTTAGATATAAGTTTTGATATAACAGTTGACGACTGCTGTAAAAAGGAAGTATTTAATAAAACCCTACCACAGTTGACGCCTATTTCTTTAAGTAAAATAAATCTAGACTCTTTAAAATATGCAACGCATCAATTGGACAATTTGGAGTCCGAAATTAATAAAGCTCAAAATGAGTCGCATTTTATTAAATACGGCCCTTATTATTCTACGTTTACTTATATACTTATTGTTAGCTTAATCTTATATCTAAGTTATAGAATCTATCGTTACTTTAAGAACCAAAATTCGCCTAATGGAACTGGATGTTGTGTCCAAATATTTAACCATTGTTACAATAATAGTAAAACTAAATCTAAAATGTCTAACTCTGTAGAGATGACAGAAATGTCCTCGTCATCTGAAGAAGATAAAAAATCTATAAAATCTTACCAAAATTGTACAACTACAGCTGTAATACATAAGAGTAAGTTCCCGTCAAACAGGAACTTAAATTATTAGTTATTATTTTATATTATATTGTAATTTGTAGTTTAATTTTGTAAATGTTTTCCCAAATCCACTTAATTATTTGATATTTTCTTTTAACTTCGCTTATCCTTCAAGGACATAATGCTCCGTTTCAAAGGGGGAGCTGTTATAACCCTTATTACAAGGCACTAAGAGCTAACATCAGCAATTCTTTGTTTCAATATAATTAATTCCCATCATTAGTGCAACGTTGCAATTTAACTACAGCATGGCTGTATTTCATATATTAAAAGTTAGTTAGATCTTGGACGCCGTCGCGTATAGTACCTTTGAGTATATTTGGGAAGTTCATCCTAATTATTGTAACTTTTAATAATAAAGTGAGTGTGTGTGAAAAAGTAGTTTTTTTTAAAAAGACACTTGGGTTGAGCCTTCTAACAGTACGCATGCCTCAGATTCATGTCGTCCTGTTTGAAGAGTATAATGAGGTTTGCATTGTCTCGCACCAGCTGTTTAGGTATTTTGCTATAAGTTTGACATAAATAGAAACAATCCAGTCCTTTATGTCTGCCCATAGAGAAGTGCATACGAATAGGTTCTTGATCTTCCATTGATACATCATCGAATATTATAATACTATTGCTTTCAGCCTGTTCCGGTGATGTTACCTCACTTTTATCCGAGTAGGTGAAGAAGTTTACTTCAGGCACATGATTGAATACTTTGCTTAAGAATAGATATTTTGGTTGATTGAGTGATTTTGAATACAGATAAATGTTCTCGAAAATTAAACCTTTCGGGTCAAGTAATAGGGTGAGTAATAGATTAGTTTTACCACAACCCGATGGACCACATATCAAACATCTGATACTGTTAGGTAGTAGTACACTATGGCGATAACGTGAACGCTCATTGTCACTACCTTGTGGTTTTATATCCCAACCTTTTACTGATAAACGCGTGGTTTGCTTCACGAACTTGATTTCGATAAGATAAGGTGCAATCAATTGTACGTGCTTTAAATATCTAACCGACTCATCTGACAGTGATTAAAAATGGTTGTGACTCATGGAAATTATCTCATTCGTCGAACAGATTCGGTTAAAGGTGGAGGTGGTTTTGTTAAATCAATGATAAACAATCTACCGTTTGAATTACACTTACCTGGCTACAATTATTGTGGGCCTGGAACTAAATTGGAGAAACGCTTAAGGAGAGGTGATAAAGGTATCAATCCTTTGGATGAAGCGTGCAAATCACACGACATAATTTACGCTCAAAAGCCATCAATAGAGGATCGACATCGAGCCGATTTAGAACTAGCATCGGCAGCGAAAAGACGTTGGCTTGAATCAAATAGCTTTTCAGAACGATTATTGGCTCTCGGTGTTAATAAAATTATGAAGTATAAAGTAAAACAAGGCATGGGGCTATTACCTCTTACTAAAGTTATTAGTTCCGCTCGTAAAGCTGTGAGGAAACATCAACGAGAGCATCATCAAAAGACTGGTGGTGGTAAAAGAGCTAATGCTAAAATACCGCCTACCAACAAACTAATACATACAGCGTTGAAAGCAGCCAAGAGAATGATTAAAGACAACAAAAAACTCGTAAAAAACCCCAGGGTTATTCCTCTCCCGAAGAAAGGGGGTTTCCTGCCATTGATACCGATACTTGGAGCGTTGGCGGCTGCTGGGACATTAGCAGGTGGGGTCACTACACTGCCAAAAATATTTATGAAATGGTTAAAAAGAAACCCAGCGAAACACCTGTCACTATGGGTAGAGGAATGTATTTAGCACCTTACAAAAAGGGTATGGGTCTCTATCTGGCACCATATCAAAAAAACTGAAAATTGCCCTTCCGAATCGTGCTCTCTTCGATTATGAACTCTCATTCTTCGTTAAGCAACTGAAAATTCCTCATTTCCGGGGTGTATTTATGCGAGATGACCTGACGAAGTGGGAATTACAACGACCATGGCGGTGTGAGACGGGGATCGTGAATTTAGACGATTCGAATGGGCAAGGAACACATTGGACAGCTTACGCTAAGAAAAATCAGCATTGCCATTACTTTGACAGTTATAGTGACTTGAGACCACCCCGAGAATTTCTGAATTATATGTCAAAAGGTGATGTAACTGATATCAGCTACAATTATAATAATGTGCAGAAAGGAAAAAAATTCAACTGTGGACATTTATGTTTACGATTTCTGTCAAATGTTTGTGAAGATATCTATAAATAAATACAATCACTTAACATTCAATGTTTCATTTCCGATCCTCGAGTTGTTTTGTAACAATGTCTCTTACTCTATCACTTAATGGTACTGAATCTACGTTAAATGTGGATTTTTTACCACCCATAGAGCTGGGTGAAGGTGAATTTGAATGTGCATTAATTTACCTAAAAACTTTCAATTCAATACCAAATGTGGATAAAAGTAATAACCTTTTTCACTTTGGAAACGACAATTTAATCACAATTCCTGAGGGTTCTTACGAACTGGATAACATTATCCAGTATTTAGAGCGGGAAATTCGTGAATTGGCGCATGATGATCCCTATAAGCTCATTGATATAGAAACCAATACAAATACTTTGAAATGCTCATTGTTCTCACCCCATTATGATATACACTTTGAGAAGAAGAATAGTGTTGGAAGTATTTTTGGGTTCTCACCAAGAGTGCTCCCGAAGAACGAGGTTCATGAATCAGATCAACTGATAAACATTTTAATCACAAATTCTATAAGAGTGGAATGTAATATTATTCGAGGTTCATTCATCAATGATAAACCGTCGCATGTGCTGCATGAGTTTTCGCCATCGGTGCCACCTGGATTTCAGATTATAGAGTGCCCTCCTCATCTGGTCTATCTACCATTGAAGGTGAACACAATTCAAAATCTTCAAGTGCGCATAGTGAACGAACAAGGCAATCTCGTCAACTTTAGAAACGAAAACATATCCATACGTCTGCATATTGAGAAGAGGTCATGATCATCTATAAAATCAATAGTGAAACTAATCACAGTCATAGTGTTCCTACTCCTACATCGGTGACAACGTCTCAACCATCTTCGTGAGCTGATAGTGACTTATCAACTGATACTTACCTGAACCAACAACAACAACAACAACAACAGCAGACGAAACCTAGATTAAGAAAAGACAACGCACTTTTCCTACATTCATTGGGACTACAATTAAAATAAGTTCTACAATGACGTCATCAATTTTAAATATAGGAGAGAGTGTGTTATTCGATGATAGTATAGAGGGTATTGAATATCACGTTTATACACTCTTCAATGAATCGTACAAGAATAACGATGAGATTCGCATTCGTATTAATGATTAGGATACAATAGTCCTACCCTGTGAAAGTCAATTGATAATCGAGGGTAGCGCGACGAAAGCATCCGTTTTCATCAATATCGCACCGGCTTTTCTCTTCCAAGACATTCGTTATGAACAGAATGGTGTGGAAATTGATAGGACAAAAAATTGTGGTACCACCACCACCATGAAAGGAATCGTGTCCTATGGCGAAGAGGAGAGTAAGGAGGCCTTGGAAAATAGTGGATGGATTATGAATGGTTTCAAGGAGATAGATGGTGATTTTTGTTTCACCATACCACTTCGACACCTCTTGGGCTTTGCAGAAGATTACAACAAAGTGATAGTGAATGCAAAACACGAGCTAATATTAAACCGGAGCTCTTCGAATTTGAATTGCGCTGTACTCAAGGATGTAACAAAGGAAATTGATGTTCATATAACTCGTGTAGCATGGCGTGTACCAATAGTCAAGGTGTCTGATAAGGAAAAACTTCGCTTATTGAAATATGTAGAGAACGATACCCCTATACCGATTGCATTTCGCTCGTGGGATCTCTACGAGTATCCTGTGCTACCTACATCCCAAAAGCATGTGTGGACCGTCAAGACAACTAGTCAGTTGGAGAAACCTCGTTACGTCATACTCGGATTCCAGCATTTGCGAAACAATGATGCAGTTAATAAGTATACTCTATAGTATACTCTAGATAGGCAAAATTTGTTATTTAATCCGACCCGAAACACGAAATCTCCAGGAGATCGCCGACAGACACGCGTTTTTTGACAGAAATCTCCTGGAGATTTCCTGACAGACAAGGGGATAACCACTTGTCGGGAACAGTCGATAACAATCAATGGTGTTTTTGTTTTGAAATGATTTGGATCTATTTGTACATTTGAGTTTTTCAAGGCGTAGTATGATCTTTTAAACTTGATAAAAGCTTCATACAATAATGAAAACATTCCCTTTTCAAAATCATTTGTGAATGAGTCATAAGGGTAATACTGAGAATTGAGATACAAACGAGCGTTATAAAAGTTGCTGTGATCAAAGACACTCTTATACTTCGCTCAGGTTCCGGTGGCGCTATTGATATCAAACTGGAATTAGAGTTCAAAAAATCTCTACGCAGTAATACAACCGCATATTGTCTTATCATAAATAACTCACTCTTTGAATATAGTATCCTCAGCAAATCAGTTCGCAAAATAACTCAATAATAAATGGTTCAAGGAGTTAGCCAGTTACCCAATAACATTTGTGGTGTAAAGATATCTAACATGTTGTTGCAACAGCATTACTCATACAAACCATCAATCCCAGTTTTTGGATTTGAACTTAGCAAAAATGTCTATCAAATTAGCGCTCCTACGATACCGTTCATAACAACGTTTCTGAAACCATCAGATCAAATCAATGAAGAATTGAGTGTATGCATAGATATTGGTGGAAGATTACAACTAACTGAAGAGGAGTGGAAATCAACATTCATGGAGAACGCCAGTAAAATGACGGATTTTTTCAAAACAGGAAGCATTCCATTGGAGCCGCAACTGCAAGTGATACGTTTCATAAAGTTGTTTGAACATGTGGAAGGAAACGAAAACATTGTTATAATGAGGAAGATGAGCATGTTTTTTTTAACATCTAGAAAAATCAAACTAAAAATTAGAAAAACAATGGTGAAAAAATTTTAGCGATATCTCAGAAACTCTATTTTTTACTAATTTTTAAAGTCGGGCATTCTTAAATTTAGTTTTGGTTCGCCCGATCAACGCGTGACGTCACAACGCCCGTCCTCCGCTCCCGTACATACGATCTCGTGCAGTATTTTTATGTTACTCGCATATTTTTCTAGATTTTGCTAAATATGGAAAAAAGAGTAGCGTAAAGTTACTGAATAGTCTTCTTTGTACTAATACAACAGTTAGCACGCCAAAAATATATCTTTACAAGCTTTTATTTAACATTCAATGTATACGTTTGTACCTACAGCTACGAGTGGAATCTTGCAACTTAATTTTGAAACAGATATCTTTAACTGATTGAGCTGAAATTTTGTATATCTGTTAAGTTTGGATGACAATATAATTTTATAGTACTTTCGAGCTGATCTGATGATGGCGCCAGAAGGTGGCCCGAGGAACTCTCTAACTAAATGACGTAATCGCATCGCGTTTGGGCTTGTTTGATAAGTCTACACTATTACTGTGAGCTTAGTTAAATTTGAAGCTTGTGTTTAAAATTAATTTATATTAGAAACTGAAAACTGATTTGTGCCCGAAATGACAAAAAAAAAGTATGTGCTCGTGTATTATATTGTCGTAAATTAATGAAAAGGAAGAACAAGTCGTCATTCTTGAAAAGATCGTTTCAATGTGAAAAATAATGCTAAAACTTTATTTCTATCCATAGCGGCCCGTCCCGGCTTCGCACGAGTATTTAACAAACATTTTAAAATGTATTAGTTTTAATAAACACTCACACAAACACGTTTTTGAATGGGGTACAAAAAAAGAGTAGGTACATTAAATTTCATTATAAAGAAAATTGGATTGTTATTTCTTTTTTTATTATTGTTTATGAATCTTTCTATTACATTTTATATTTTATTTTAGTTTACTCCCCTCCCGTACTCCAGTGACGTCTACATCGCATAGTTAGCCGAGCGGAGAGAGCGGCCACCATTAACCAAGCGACTTTTTTCTAATATTTACACTTTTGAACTCGTGTTATCTTTCGAATGTAATGTCCAAATTGAAAAATTCAAGTTATATAATGGTATTATATAACTTGAATTAATATAATAATAATATATAATATAATGTATTATATTACGAGCAGGACAGATAACAATAGCAGAAAAAAGGGGAGGCCTATACCCAGCAGTAGGTGATTCCGGGCTGATATGATGATGATGATATAATGGTATTAAAGCAGTCTTAAATATAAAGCAAATTATTTTGATAAGGATTACTACCAAGGTCAAACACAAGGTCGCCATTTCCAGCGACGTCATTGTATTTTTTTTTTAATGAAAGAACACTTGTTTCATTATTGGAGTTTTAGTAAGGATCCCTATTATTATTTTAATATAATATAGGCTACTTCACGCAACGATAGTGTAGCTAATCAACAATGAAAGATTTTTTTAAATAGGTATAATAATTTCGTAGCCTATTCAAAATGCAAACAAAGAAACAATCAATCAAATCTTGCCTCTTTCTTATATTATCATAGATATCTTAATATGAAATTACAAACACACTTTAGGTTAACAGCATTACACTAACTACAAATACGGTACATACTTACGTAAAAAAACATGTTTTAATTTTTTTGTTTGGCTGTCTGCCTGTTCCGGGTAATCTCTGAAACGGCTGGACCGATTTTGACAGAACTTTCAGTCACAGATAGATAATGCAATAGGAAGTTTAAATTTTATTTATTTTAAAAGGGGATTTTGTGAAACATTGGGGCACATATACTACTGAATATTTAGCATTCCGCTGCTTTTTATTTTCTCGAACATGAGTAAAATGTTTAACATGAGAAATCTACCTATCTATACTGATATTATAAAGCTAAAGAGTATGTTTGTTTGCTTGAACTTGCTAATCTTAGGAACTACTGATTCAGACTTTATAACACTACGCTGCACCCAATAGGGCGAAGCATCAATGGAAAATGTAACAAAAACGGAAAAATATCCCTATTTGTGAACTTCCGTTGCGTGCGCAGCGTAAACGGTTGAAGTTAGGCAAAAATCATGTATGACGAAATTGTTCCTCTTTAAAAGTTCTAAAAAAAAGTCAGCGTCAACATATGGCTATCTTTCAAGATTTAATACTATAACCGCATTTTTATGGAAATCAACTTTGTTTTAAATTATGAATTATTTGCGAAGGCGTTTTGTCAAAATTTTACTAATCCTTATCTAAATAAATGTGATATTAATCACAAGTATTTAATTGTGAACAAAATTGTCTTTGACATTACTTGATTTCCATCAACATCTTAGGAGGTATCATAATTTTAAAATAACCACCGGCCGGCCCGAGCGCCCGTCGCCTGCGGTACGGCGGCGTGACGTCACGACAGGTTCTCGGCCGGCTCAAAAATTTATCGGGAGATACGAAATTGAAAAATTTATAAAAAATTAACTACTGGAGATATCGACATAATTTTTTCGCAGTTATTTTTTTATTCACCTAAATTTTTCGATAAGCCAATAAAAATACGTTTTTTTTTTATTTACATCTTCCTCATTCATGTGGGGTCAACAAAAATAATGGCTATTACTAGTGAAGAGTGGTGGCATCTCCATCATTTGGTAAACTGTCTCGATATGCGTTTACGTGAATTATACAAAATAAAGGAGTCCTATAAGAACCGAATGAATTTCTTTAAAAAACGATTTCGACTCAGTCAGGTGAGGACATTGTATGAAGCTTCTAATTTGATGGAAAGTATTTATGATAAGACATCCATTGTAGATCATGAACTCAGGTGCTATGCAACGGAATATTTGTTTTACTCGTGTTTATTATAGTTGTGTAAGGATGTTGTATTTTATTGATAATAAATACAAGTCACAAAAAAAAATGTCTATTTATTACTCATCACAAACCGCACGAGACCACAGTATATATAAGATGTGGGTATCTATTACTTTAGTTTATCGCGCTTGATAAGCTCTCAGATTAATAAGGCTTCTCATAAACTTTTTTATTGTGATGGGTGCTTACAACATTTCTCAAATGAGTGTAAACTTAAAGTTTATGAGAGGATAGGATGTGAAAAAACATTAGTAAAAGTACCTTCTCCTAGTGACAACCATTTACGTTTTAAGAACTTTGCCCATAAACTACCTGTGCCGTTTGTAATATATGCAGATTTTGAATCAATACTAAGTCCTTAGTGTCGATAGAATAAAAGGTAATTCTTATTACAGTCATAAACATATTCCATGTAGCTTTGAATATTATATACATTGTAACTATGATGATTCACTATCAAAATTCGTCATGTATCGTGGTGAAGATTGTGTACAAAAATTTGTTGATTATATTTATTCTGATGCTAGTCGTATTGCAGATACATTTTCAATGATAATACCTTATGATGCAAATAATTTGTTACATTTCGATACGAATTCACCTTGTTGTCACATTTGTGAACAACCCTTTCTATCAACACATATAAAGGTTATTGATCATTGTCATTTTACTGGGAAAATCAGAGGGATGGCGCATCAACAGTGCAACTTGAAATACTAACTACTAACCTAACCTTTTTTTTTTTTTTTTTTTCGGGGGGAAATCCTCATGGACTTCCTCCGCCTGGGGAGAGGCGGAGGGGCGTGCCGGACTCTTACCGGCTAAAACCCCCCGGTGTCTCCTCCTCGCACGTGCGCGTGGGGCCGCGGGAATCCGGATTCTTCCGCAGCCCCACACTGGTGCCGGCCCGGTCTGTCCGGGCCTCGGCTCCTGCACGGGGTAGTGAGGTGTACAACTACCCCGTGCACCGCCTCAGGGGCGCGCGCCGACACCCGCGCGCGCCTCCGCCTCGGGTCCATCGAATAGGGGGCGGGGACTTCCCCAAGTCCCTCGCCCCTGGACCCATTCATGGGGGGCGGAGAAGGGCGTTGTCCGCCCTTCCCCTGCGCCCGGTGCGTCTTCTGCGGCCGGGGAAGGGAGTCGAGATCTCCCTCTCCCGTTCCGCAGTCTCCTTCTGCGACATCACGTCCTCGCAGAAGGACACCACCGCGTCCCACGACTCTGCGCTACCGACCATACTCCGCACTACGGCCGGCAGCGACAGGTCGCCTCCTACTTCATTTGCGAGGACACGGCGCTGCTCCTCCCAAGCTACACACTCAGCGAGCGTGTGTTGCGCCGTGTCCTCCCCGCACTGGACGCAGTGGTGGCACCGAGCGTCCGGCTCCCTGTCTATGCGACACAGGTACTTGCCGAAGCATCCATGCCCCGACAGCACCTGCGTCACCCTGAACGACAGGGAGCCGTGCCTTCTCCCGAGCCAGTCGTCGAGTACTGGCCGGATCGCCTCGACGGTAGCGAGGCCGGCGGCAGGGCGCAAAAGCCTTTGCCGCCATTCCGCCACCAAGACCTGACGGAGCTCTCCCCGGCGCAGCTCGATCTGCCGCTGCACCGGCATCGAGCCCCGTGCCCGCTCTTCCTCGCGCCATCGGTACAATGACGCGAGTACTTTTGCCTCCAGGTCCCAGGGCGGAGATCCGGCCAGGACACAAGCCGCCTCGTGGGAAATCGTGCGGTACCCGTGGACGACTCTGACGGCCATCGCCCTCTGCGGCCTGCGCAGAATGGCGAGAGTGCTGGCCGTCAGGTCGAGCGCCCATACAGGAGCCCCGTATAGGGCCATGGACCGCACGATTCCCACGTACAACCGCCTACAGGCGGCGCTCGGGCCCCCCATGTTGGGAAGCAACGTTGAAAGCGCGCCCGCCGCGCCCATGAGCTTGGGCGCTAGCCGCCGGAAGTGAGGCCCGAATTCCCAACGGCTGTCGAGCACCAATCCTAGGTACTTCATGGTGAACCCGACAGCTATCCGAGCCCCACCGACCACGATGTGTGATCCCGGCGCCGGCGCCCGCCGGGGGCCATGAAACACCATGGCCTCCGACTTGTTTAGGGCCACCTCCAGGCCCAGGCGCCGGATGCGGTTCACCACCTGTGACACCGCAGCCGTGGCTATCAACGTCGCTTCCCTGTGCGAGCTCCCCCGGGCAGTGACAAGCGTGTCGTCCGCATAACACGTCAAGTCTGCGCCCGACGGGAGCTCGCCTCTCAGCACCCAGTCGTAGCCGATGTTCCACAGGAGCGGTCCTAAGACCGATCCCTGTGGAACACCGCACGACATGAAATGCCGACCAGCACCGTCACGTCCCCGATAGGTGACGCATCTGTCCTCCAGGTAAGCCCCTACTGTACGGCGGAGGTAGGGAGGCACGCGATGGTAATCCAGTGCCTCCCGAATACAGCTCCAGGGTAGGGTGTTGAATGCGTTGGAGATGTCTAAAGACACCGCCAACACCACCCCACCCCGGGACACCGTCTCCTCCGCCAGGGCCCTCACGCGCATGATGGCGTCTATGGTGGAGCGCCCCCGACGAAAACCAAACTGGTTGTCGTCCAGGTCCGGCCCCTCCCTGCACAAGTGGCTGACGAGGCGATCTGCGATAATTCGCTCGAACAGTTTGCCCGCCTCGTCGAGCAGCACTATGGGCCGATACGCGGACGGCGAGTCCGCGGGGCGCCCCTCCTTCCTGAGCAGGACCAGCCTCCCCTCCTTCCATACACTGGGAAACTGGCCCCGCCCGAGACATGCCGTGAAGAGCCCCCTCAGCTGGGGCTCCAGCTCCTTCAGAGCCAAGACGAGAGCTCGACCAGGAACTCCGTCGGGTCCGGGCGCTGTGTTCTTAGCCCGGAGTCGCGACACGGCCGCTCTCGTCTCTGACAGCGTCACCTCGGGGACATCGGTGCTCTCCTCTTCTGGAGAGTCTGTGGCTGAGGGCGAAGCCATCGCCGGGGGAACATGTCCCCCTCGCACAGGGAAGAGGGTTGATACTACCACCTCTAGCAGCCGGGGCCGCATGGTCCGCACCAGCGGGGGCGCCCAGGGACGCAACTTGCCCCTTACCCAGCGGTAGGGGCGCCCCCACGGATCCCGATCCAGGGACCCCAGCAGCTCCTCCCTGGCACGCGACTTCGAGTCGCCGATGGCCAGCCACAGAGTCTCCTTGGACGCGCGGTACACCTCATACAGCGCGTCCTCCTCGGCGGAATCCCGTCGACGTCGTCTCCGGTATCGGGTGTACCGGCGGCGGGCCGCAACGCACGCTACGCGCAATTGCGCGATCTCGGCGGTCCACCAGTACACCTGGCGCCTTGCGGACTGTTGGCGGACACGGGGCATGGACGCGTCGCAGATCTGCGTCATCGCCCCGCGAAACCGCAGCGCCTCCGCTTCGACGTCGACGGGGCCGTCCGTCGCCGACTCCCAGGTCCAGGACTGGACTAATGCAGCTTCCTCGAGTAGTTCCCTGTCGATGCGCTTAAGCGCCCAACGCGGGCCGTCGTTCATCGGGGTTGTTGGATGGCGGCCGCCTGCGGTCTGGGCAGAGACGTCGAACCGAACATAACGATGGTCCGATAGCGTCTCCACCTCCACAGCGACACGCCAGTCACGGACACGGCCAGCGACAGAGGGGCTAGCGAACGAGACGTCCACTATCGACCCGCCCCGCTGCCGCACGCACGTGTATTCCGAACCCCGATTTAGGACGACCAGGCCAGTCGTCACCGCCCACTCTTCTAACACCTCGCCCCGAGGGTCAGTGACCGGAGATCCCCACGCCGATGACTTGGCGTTGAGATCCCCGAGCACAAGAACGGGACGAGGGTGATAGCGGCCTACGACGGCGCCCAACTCGACAAGGAAACCCTCGAAGTCGGCGAGACTCTTGTTGGGGGAGAAATACGCCCCCACAATGACGATGCCGCCCGAGACCGCAGCAACCCAGCCACGGCCCCTAGACGGGTCGATCAGAGCCTCGCCAATAATGGTCACCAAACCGTCAACGCACCCAAGCCAGTTGTCACGGGCGGGGACGAAGTACGGTTCGGCGACCACAGCCACGTCGATCGACCACTCTGCCATGCTCTGGAGCAAAAGATCCTGAGCTCTGGCACAGTGGTTGATGTTGCCCTGGAGGAAATGTAGTGGTGCCATTATTGACACTCCATTCCCTCGGCAACGGTCCTGGGCCGGGAGTCGGCCGCGGAGCTGCTAGCCTGCGGGGGTGGCGAGGTTTCCCCCGCAGGTTTAGTGCTCCCCTTCTTTTTCTTTTTGGCCTTGCTGGCAGGCGCGCCACAGGCCCCTCCGCCCACTATGTGTCCCGCTCGCTTCCCCGCAGCCGAACACAAGCTGCAGTTGGGCGCCGCGGAACACTGGGCCGCCTTGTGGCCGGGCTGACCGCAGCGATAGCACAGATCGCTACGGTCGACCTCGGCGGTGCACTTTGCCCGGACGTGCCCCTTTTCCAGGCACCGGAAGCACCGCAAGGCCCGGGGCTGCAGGAGTTTCACACTCGCTGCAACCCAGCCCACCAGCAATTCACCTTTTTCGGCGATCTTCTTCGCCGACGCCACAGGGCACCGAACCCAGACCGCGCCGAGTTCAGTGGCGTCGGCGCGTATGTCGCCGGCCCGCACCTTATCTGGCGGACACTCGCCGCTTCGGGCAACGGCCGCCACCACCTCCTCTGAGGTCACCGAGTCGTCCAGACCAGCAATCCGCACCTCTGCGGTTTTCACCGGCCTGGAGACCCGGACGTCCTCAGGGTTGAGGACCTCCCTCAGCTTGGCGGCCAGAGCGTCCGCCTTCTCGGCACTGCCGCTCGCTGCACCAGCCACCTCAAACAGCCGCGCACCCGTGGCAGCCTGCCTGATGGTGACGGACTGAAGACCAAGATCAGACTATTTGATCTTGGTCTTGGCCTCGGCAATGACCGACCGGTACGTCACACCGCGCTCCGCAGCTCCGGGCTGCAACGTGAGCGTCACAGCCTCGGAACGCGGGGCATGCACCGTCGGTCCTTTGCGACCGCCTTTGGCAGTCCGCCTCGCAGGCTGCGCAACCGCCTTTTCGGTTTGGACGGGAGCGCGTGCAGCAGCCGCAGCCTTCTTGGTGGCTTTGCGGGCCTTCTTACGGCCCACGACTTTCGCCCAGGTCTCACCCTTAGACCCGGCAGTCGTGGGCTGATCGCGCGGTGGGGCTCTCTCCGCGGGTTTTTTAACGCCCTCCGCGGGCTTCCCCTTCTGAGGCGCGGGTCTCGGCGGCTCCCCAGTCCTCCGTTTGTCAGCCGCTAGGGGCGGACGGAGGACTTCTGGCGGGAGACGCCGAGAGATCGCCTCCAGCCGAGCATTAACCATGCTCCCGCACTGGAGCATGCAGATCCGGACGATGCGCTCGACCTCATCATCGGTACGAGCGCTCGCCGGACGCTGTGCGGGAGTCGGGGCCACTGCCGGTGCGGCATCGGCGGACGAGCGTCGCTGCTGCTGCTCGCTCAGCGCAGCGACTTGTCGCCGGAGGTCTTCCAGGTCATTACGGAGGCGGCTGTTCTCCTCCTGCAGCTTTGCAACCTCGTCAGAGGCCGTCCTGCTGAGGAGGATGCCAACCGCCTCCCTGATATCTGCGGCGGCCTCCTTTAGGCCACGGGTGAAGGTGCCCTTCAGGCTGCCGGACTTGGTGGCCACCTTCAGGACCAAGTCCACCCCGTCCAGAGCCAGCTGGCTCAAGGCCACCGCCGATGGCTCCCCCCCTTCCGCCGCCAAACTACTAACCTAACCTAACCTAACTTTATCCCTATATTTTTTCACAATCTCAGTGGATATGATAGTCATTTGTTTATCAAAGAGCTAGCCACTAGGAATGCAGAACGTATTGAGTGTATACCTCCAAATAAGGAAAAGTACATTTCGACGTCCCCGAGGAATAAACCGGTAATCGCAAAAAACAAATTTTACAGGAAAAATGATTTAGTGTTTTTCGAGTATATCTCATTAACTAAAGGTTATAATGAAAACATTGTTATATGACAGAAAAGCTAATTTTTACCCGAACAGTTTAAACTATTAAGTGTATCTATTAGATATACACAGAATTAGTTATTCACCAAAATACATATTACCGAAAATGGTTTCAAACAATTTTTAGGGTACTGATATCTTACGATCCTGACTTATCAATATTACTTATTCCAGTAATGTTTACTTACCGAATTATTATTGTAAATTTCTTAAAAATCTTTGTCATAATAGTGCTTTACTGGATTATTCAACGTGTTTTTTCATTACAGAGAGATATTGTAATCTTCAGTTACCGACTTATTATGGTAAAATTTGAAATAAACATAAGAAGGTAAAGTAATGTAACCCGTATTTTATAGGAAATTTTTGGTAGTCATATTTTCGTAATCATTAAAAGCTGACTATGTAAAATAATTTTGTTATCGGTATCTTCGACAGAATAATTTAAGAAAACTCATAAAATGTATTAAAATTATAAAATTTATTAGGAACAAAGTACTCATAGAAATCACAATTACAATCAGTCAAAATATAAAAAGTAGCCAAGTAAAAACATTAATAACTAATCAGTATTATCATCATTGGTCTCATTATTATCGCCGTGATCATTACAAATTTCTACAAAAATCAAAGACTCATAAAATGTGTGGTAATACCGTGGAATCGCACTACTATTGCACAAAGAATTTAAATGAAAAATGCCTTTAGGAAGAGGTTGATGATAAGTTTCAATACAGTATTTTCTATCAAAGCATCTGGCTTAGGTTTTCGCCAACGTCGTTTGGTTTGGAATTAATTTGAAATATTTGATTCAGAATATGCCTCATCAAAATCATATTTAAAGACGTGAGTCTTTACAGACTTGGGGATAGGGAACTGGTTAAGTCTTGGTAATCTCACCAAAAATCGGATGGTTTTTTGCTTGCACTAAGCACAGCACAGCGGGCACAAACTTCTTTCATTAAAATATAGTGTACTTATGTTTATTAAAATAAATAGATGACTGAATATGGGTTAAGTGAAGTTGAGTGAAGATTGCGTCAATACTATCATTAGGTACTGATAACTTAAAAACCTGGCAATGGGCTGAACGCAGCCAAATCTTTACTATGCATTTCTGGATAAATTGAGATTTTCTCAGCCTAACATTTACTAAAGATATTAGAGATAGAATACTTAATTATATACCTATGCAGCGCAACAACTGAAACAAGTTAAGAAAGAAAACACCTTATATCACATTTTTAAATTAAGAAAAATTAAATTCACACATAGTTAAATTGTTTTTTTGTCTTCAGTCACTAGTAGAAGATGGATTAGAAAATACCTACTGTTTCAGTAGGCGGTATTGATACTTATGTTTCTTTCAGGGCATATAGTACACGCCATGTTCTGCACCTATGGTTAAGACAAAAAGATTTTGTACTACTAGATGTAATTACACAGACTGCTGGATAAATATATTAAATAACATTAGCAAGATTTGTAATTTTCTATTAGAGTTTGGCCAGGTTTTGTTGCGCTTAATGCAGAATAATTTAAACTTAATACTATTGTTCTCAGGATTGCTATGAAGTGTCTTAAGACATTGATTGTTATTCTATAAATAATACTGGTTATTTTGTAACATTGTATGACTACGATTGTTGATTAAGGAACTTGTTTAGGATAATTCAAAACAGAACAACTCAAGTTTAGTTTATTTAAATGATTGCATCTAACTAGAAAGATTTGACTGCACAAGTGCATAGTATGTATTTATGTATAGGACATGCCTACTTATTTATCTTAAGTTTTATCTCAACTTTACCATCTCTTGAACATCTGCATGGTAAATAACATATATCGAGAACGAGGCATGGAGTATATAACAGATGATCAAACGAACTTACCTGATGTTCGATCATTATTATACGAAGTGCCTCGTTCTCGACATATTTTCCCTACCCCACTCTTGGTAAAATTGAGATAACCTACGAGACTCTAAAGGAATGAAGTTTGACAGGAGAACAAAGACAGTGTGACACTAATACTTCGATTAGTTTTGGATCTGAAAGAGTTTAGTTGCCAAGCGACGCGAGAAAGCTGCATGGTAAAATAACATATATCGAGAACGAGGCACCTTGTATAATAATGATCGAACATCAGGTAAGTTCGTTTGATCATCTATTAGTGTGCGTAATGTGCGTTACATGTAAAAACGCGTCCTTGACTCGCCGAGCGCGAGCAAGTTCCCGCCAATACGTATAGTAAGGTATGAATTTTTACCGGGATGATAACTGTAACAGTGCATTACCGAAAATGACTACCACAATATTTACGATAATAAACCTGTAATCGCATTAACCAGATTTTTTTCTGATATATTTAACAGTATTATTACTTTACCGAAATGTAGCCACAGAACTTAATTTGTAATAATGTATTACGTTATTTTTCTAGTAAATAAAAAATGAAAAATTTCCAAAGAATAAAAGTGTTATAAGGAAAATCATTAGAAATTACCGCAGAAAAAAAATAAAAAAAATTGTATAGGTGAATCCCGACCTATAGATGCCGAAAATGATATAACAGTGAAAAGTCAGTAACAGTATAATACAGGTTTATTCCTTGGGGGCGTCGTCGACGTCCTCGGGGAATAAACCGGTAATCGCAAAAATCAAATTTTACAGGAAAAATGATTTAGTGTTTTTCGAGTATATCTCTTTAACAAAGGAGAATAATGAAAACATTGTTATATGACGGGAAAGCTAATTTTTACCCGAACAGTTTAAAGTATTAAATGTAACTATTAGATATACACAGAATTAGTTATTCACCAAAATACATATTACCGAAAATGGTTTCAAACAATTTTTAGGGTACTGATATCTTACGATCCTGACTTATCAATATTATTCCAGTAATGTTTACTTACCGAATTATTATTGTAACTTTCTTAAAAATCTTTGGCATAATAGTGCTTTACTGGATTATTCAACGTGTTTTTTCATTACAGAGAGATATTGTAATCTTCAGTTACCGACTTATTATGGTAAAATTACAAATAACCATAAGAAGGTAAAGTAATGTAACCCGTATTTTATAGGAAATTTTTGGTAGTCATATTTTCGTAATCATTAAAAGCTGAGTATGTAAAATAATTTTGCTATCGGTATCTTCGAGAGAATAATAATTAAAGAAAACTCATAAAATGTATTAAAATTAGAATATTTATTAGGAACAAAGTACTCATAGAAATCACAATTACAATCAGTCAAAATATAAAAAGTAGCCAAGTAAAAACATTAATAACTAATCAGTATTATCATCATTGGTCTCACTATTATCGCCATGATCATTACAATTTTCTACAAAAATCAAAGACTCATAAAATCTGTGGTAATACCGTGGAATCGCACCACTATTGCACAAAGAATTTAAATGAAAAATGCCTTTCTTATAGGAAGAGGTTGATGATAAGGACGTTCCAATACAGTATCTTCTATCAAAGCATCTGGCTTAGGTTTTCGCCAACGTCGTTTGGTTTGGAATTAATTTGAAATATTTAATTCAGAATATGCCTCATCAAAATCATATTTAAAGACGTGAGTCTTTACAGACTTGGACAGGGAAATGGTTAAGTCTTGGTAGTCTCACCATTTTGCTTGCACTAAGCACAGCACAGCGGGCACAAACTTCTTTCATTAAAATATAGTGTACTTATGTTTATTAAAATAAATAGATGACTGAATATGGGTTAAGTGAAGTTGAGTGAAGATTGCGTCAATCTTATCATTACTGATAACTTTAAAAACCTGGCAATAGGCTGTACGCTGTAAATCTTTACTTAGCATTTTTGGATAAATTGAGATTTTCTCAGCCTAATATTTACTAAAGATTTTAGAGATAGAATACTTAATTAAATAATTTATATACCTATGCAGAGCAACAACTGAAACAAGTTAAGAAAGAAAACACCATATATCATTTTTTTTAATTAAGAACGATTAAATTCACACATAGTTAAATTGTTTTTTTTGTCTTCAGTCACTAGTAGAAGATGGATTAGAAAGTAGCTACTGTTTCAGTAGGCGGTATTGATACTTATGTTTTTTTCAGGGCATATAGTACACGCCATGCTTCTGCACCTATGGTTAAGACAAAAAGATTTTGTACTACTAGATGTAATTACACAGACTGCTGGATAAATATATTAAATAACATAGCAAGATTTGTATAGAGTTTGGCCAGGTTTTGTTGCGCGTAATGCAGAATAATTTATATATTTATTATTATTTATATATTTAATACTATTGTTCTCAGGATTGCTATGAGGTGTCTTAAGACATTGATTGTTATTCTATAAATAATACTGGTTATTTTGTAACATTGTGTAACTACGATTGTTGATCAGGATAATTCAAAACAGAACAACTCAAGTTTAGTTTATTTAAATGATTGCATCTAACTAGAAAGAGTTGACTGCACAAGTGCATAGTATGCATTTATGTATAGGACATGCCTACTTATTTATTCTTAGTTTTATCTCAACATTACCATCTCTTGAACATCTGCATGGTAAATAACATATATCGAGAACGAGGCATGGAGTGTATAATAGATGATCAAACGAACTTACCTGATGTTCGATCATTAGGTATTATACGAAGTGCCTCATTCTCGATATATGTTCCCTACCCATCCCACCCTTGGTAAAATTGAGATAACCTACGAGACTCTAAAGGAATGAAGTTTGACAGGAGAACAAAGACAGTGTGACACTAATACTTCGTTTAGTTTTGGATCTGAAAGAGTTTAGTTGCCAAGCGACGCGAGAAAGCTGCATGGTAAATAACATATATCGAGAACGAGGCACTTCGTATAATAATGATCGAACATCAAATAAGTTCGTTTGATCATCTATTAGTGTGCGTAATGTGCGTTACATGTGCATTACAATGACGACCTCCGTGGTCGAGTGGCGTACGCACCGGTTTCAAGGTGTCGCTAGCTCTGAGGTCCCGGGTTCGATCCCCGGACGGGTCAATATAGAAACCAACTTTTCTACATTGTCCCGGGTCTGGGTGTTTGTACCTTGGGTACCTTCGTTGTTTCTGAATTCCATAACACAAGTGCTTCAGCTACTTACTTTGGGTTCAGAGCAATGTATGTGATGTTGTCCGCATTTATTATTATTTATTTAAATGTAGAAACGCGTCCTTGACTCGCCGAGCGCGAGCAAGTTCCCGCCAATACGTATAGTAAGGTATGAATTTTTACCGGGATGATAACTGTAACAGTGCATTACCAAAAATGGCTACCACAATATTTACGATAATAAACCTGTAATCGCATTAACCAGATTTTTTTCTGATATATTTAACAGTATTATTACTTTACCGAAATGTAGCCACAGAACTTAATTTGTAATAATGTATTACGTTATTTTTCTAGTAAATAAAAAATGAAAAATTTCCAAAGAATAAGTGTTATAAGGAAAATCATTAGAAATTACCGAAGAAAAAAAATAAAAAAAAATGTATAGGTGAATCCCGACCTATAGATGCCGAAAATGATATAACAGTAAAAAGTCAGTAACAGTATAATACAGGTTTATTCCTTGGGGTCGTCGATATTTCCTCCGCAACTGATTTTAAAACTTTGGTTGATAGGCCATCATGACCTACACAATTAGTATTTTTTAGCGCTTTAATGATTTGCTTCAATTGGTAAGCAGGGAGACATAAAAAAAGATTTATCGCGGTTTTGTATCATTGCAGTAACGTTTTTTCCGGAATCAGGTATTGGAATAACTTTATCAATAAAATAGTTATTAAAAGAGTTAGCAATTTTATTGGGACAAGTGATAACTTTGTTATTGACCTTAATTATTTTATTAATACTATTTTTCGGAATACTATTTTTTGCGTTATTAATTATTTTCCAGGTAGCCTTTGACTTATTTTTAGAAGTTTTTATTTTGTAGTTATTTTGAGCCCGTTGAGTAAGATTTACTTATTTATTTTGATTTAGATTTTTTTAAACAATTTAGAATACGTTTGTAGTTTTTTCTTGTTAATTTCATCCGATTTAATTCTATATTGCCATAAAAGTTGTCTTTTCTTTTTAATACATACTTTAATTCCTCGTGATACCCAAGTAGGCTTTTTAATAGTATTAATACGAATCTTTATTTCAGGAAAGTATAAACCGTAAAATAATGAAAATATGTCAAGAAAAGAATTGTATGCTGTAATGGGATCATGTGTTTTGTAAATTTCTGCGAAAGATAAATTACCAATACAACTTTTAAATTTATCCATATTTTCATTACAGTAGTCTCGTCGTGTAACATACCAATGTTTAATATTACACTGTTTTTGTACTGGCATCTTAATTAACTGTGCTGTGTGATCAGACAGCGCAAGTTCAATCACTTCTACCTTACATGCTTTATGAAAATTGTGAGCAAAGTTATCAATACATGTTTGGCTTTTTAAGCGTGTAGGTTGGTGTATTGCTAACTTTAAATTATAGTTTAGTAAAGTACATTCAAATTCGATAGTTTGAGGATTATTTTTTAAGAGATTGATCTCTTAAAAAATAATGAAAATGTACTTGTTGAAATCACCTGCAATTATTACATTTTTATAACATTTCCTACTTATCTCATTCAAGATATTTTTTAATTTATTCATACATTCATTCAAATTACTTAACTTAGGTATTCTATATATACATACTAAAATAGTCTTATAGGTAGGTAACTCTATTGCACAACATTCAAATACTCCTGTTTCAGACATGTTAGCTATCTTCTTTAATTCTATATACTGTAGTCCATTCTTCACCAGGATGCATGCACCACCTCTCTTACTTTGTTTTCTACAGTAGGATGCTGCCAGTTGATAGTTTGGTAAGGTTAAGTGGGATTCGTATCCCTCCATTATAAAGTGTTCTGTGAAGCATAGTATATCCACATTTGTACCTTTTTCTGACAGTTCATCTAAGCATACTGTGACTAGATCGGATTTGTTTTATAACCCAGCAATATTCTGGTGCATGACATAAATACTATCAGTCGAGAAAAAAAATTGACAATTTTTCATCACTCATATCATTTTCGGTATATACAATGTCTTCAAAGTAAATTGACAAATATGGTTCTGAGTCCTGTGTTATCTAGACACGCGGCCGCGTGTCAAGCCAAGTTCAAGCAAACTGGCTAGACAGCGGCAAGTGTATCATTACACGAACCACTTGGTGCCACTTTTGACCCTTCCATAACTCAAAACCTCTTTAACGTAAACACATGAAACTACGTGTGTTTTATTATATCCATAAGGACATCTAGATGCCCAAATTTCATGAAGCTAGCTCAAACGGTTATAAAGATATGAAGGTCTAAAAGTCGTAAATTTTAATATTGACTGACTGACATATAGTACCTAAACCTAACCTACTTCCAGATGACCTAGAAAGATGAAATTTGGAATCCAGCTCGGTAATTGTGTGTAAGCTAAGGAAAAAGTCTAAAAATAAAAAAAAAGTTAAAAAATAGAGGGGGTCCCCATACAAAATTTTGGTTTTTTAATTGTAGCCTTGGAACCGTTACAAGCTGATATTTGAAATTATCCCAATATATGTATTAATATATCTTCTATATAACAGAAATATAAAAATAAATTTAAGTAAAAAATAAGTGATATCCCCATACAAAAAACTTGTAATACGCGTTAAACAACCGGCCAACGGTGTGTTTTCGGCGGCGCGCGGCACCATGCAGCGGAAACGCAAGAAATAACATTAAATCTCAATACCTACCTAGTTTTCTTTACAAAAAGTAATGATATCCCACCAAAAACATAAATATAAAAAAGGAAAGCCAAGTTCAATACACAAAAAGAATGGAGATCTAAATGAGTGCCAAGTTCTATGCAAAATCCAAATATGTATTTATAGGAACAAAATATAACATTATGAACAAGTATTAAACTCTATTTCTTTGCTTTATTGGATACCTATAACAATTGCTGTCATTTAAAAATGTAAGATCTTAAAGTAGGTTAGATTTGACTTGGCCAGTTTTTATCAGAATTAAAATACATATATATACATATATATGTATATTATATGTGAGATGATATGAATAACTTTATAAAATGACTGATGTAATGAAAATTGGCCAAGTCAAATCTAACCTACTTTAGGATCTCACATTTTTAAATGACAGCAATTGTTATAGGTATCCAATAAAGCAAAGAAATAGAGTTTAATACTTGTTCATAATGTTATATTTTGTTCCTATAAATACATATTTGGATTTTGCATAGAACTTGGCACTCATTTAGATCTCCATTCTTTTTGTGTATTGAACTTGGCTTTCCTTTTTTATATTTATGTTTTTGGTGGGATTAATCATTCCAGAATATTTATGAAACATGTGATAATCTGCTGTTAAATGTAGGTTTGAATCTAATAGGTGTGCATATTCGTAAGATAATATATCCTGTAATAACATATTATTAAATGACTCTATTCTCCAATTATATACAAGGTGTATAACAATTAATTCTAGCCCTCACACACCCCAATTAGTTTATTAAATTATAATATCAAAAAAAACTAATAATTAAAAAAATTAAAAAACACGCCTGCCATGACAAAAAAAGTGAACTAAAAAATTAAAAACAAGTCAAATATTTGCAGTCGGGGCCCCGTAATGTAATGAATTGTTCCAAGTAACCGTCCCCCGACTGCAAATATTTGACTTGTTTTTAATTTTTTAGTTCACTTTTTTTGTCATGGCAGGCGTGTTTTTTAATTTTTTTAATTATTAGTTTTTTATTTCATACCTTTTAGAGATATAATGACCAATATTGAGCAAAAAAAAATCGTTCGGAACCCTTTGCAGGCGATTTCGACTCACACTTGACCATTTTTAAATGTCCACATAGCCTATGTCACTCGGGATAACTCAAAGCTTCTAATGATACCACAAACATTAAAATCGGTCAAGCCGTTTAGAAGTTATGGTGGAATAAAGAAACTCACAAACATACATACATACATACATACATACATACATACATACATACATACATACATACATGAACCCTGAAAACATAACACTCCTTTTTGGGCAGTCGTGTAATAAGGTCTATAATTTAATTTAGTCAAACCAAACCCAGTCATTTTTCAAGTAATAAGTACCCTAACTTTACGTTAAACGTATGGTCGTATAACATACGCACACACGCAGAGCACAGTACGCGTACTGTGCTCTGCGTGTGTGCGTAGGTATTTGCACGCAAACTCGATTGTTCGTCAGCTGTTTAGGTGGGCACTAGTTCAATGATCGAACATTCTCATCATCTTCATTCTACACTCAAATTATTTCTAATAACTACTGTTCACACTTAGCTGGATATTATCATGGTATAAGTTATTGATAGTAAAATAGGTAGATAGTTTTCCAACTAGTAAAATAGGTATGTATTTCTATCACACGGCTGTTCGGACTGGCGTGTTTGGCGTTTTGTTCATTTCACAGTAATTGTGTTTAATAGTAAATCAAACTTAATAAATAGGACATAATAACGGTATGTTACTTTAATCGGTGTGCGACTTTCAACCGTTGAGATGTAGGTACCTATCGTCAATAACGTAACGTGGAGGGGTTGGCGCCCGAGTCGCCGTATTACACTCGTAGGTAATTAAAGGCGGCATAGAAGGAATTAGAACAAAGTTGTACTTACAAAACTGAACATTATGTAGAAACACTAACTTTCTTTGTTTCTTCGTCACATTCACAACAATGGCTCAAAAGTCCGCCGTATTTTTCGATTCACTTTAGGTATTACCCACTTTATCAAGGTATTTTTAGTTAGTTTAGTACTCGAGTATCACTGTTCACTGTCACAAACGCGAGTTTTATTTTACTTTTGAAGTCATCGACAGTTGAACGTTACCTAATAACACTAGCGATTTTATAAGATCCACAAATAAAAATCCTCTGGCGTTTGACGCAGGAAGACCACTGCATGGGTCCCCAGCTACCTATCCATCGGGTGCAATACTTCACGTCAAGGTCACAAGTCACAACATAAATAACGAGACAATCATAGCACGCTGTCGGCGGATGACTAATCGACATCGTCTTTGATGTCACCTACAGTCTGTGTAAACTTACACAGACTGTAGGTGACATACCTTTCCTACTCTAACTAGAGTAGGAAAGGTATACTCTAGATAGGCAAAATTTGTTATTTAATCCGACCCGAAACACGAAATCTCCAGGAGATCGCCGACAGACACGCGTTTTTTGACAGAAATCTCCTGGAGATTTCCTGACAGACAAGGGGTTAGGCGGGCGGTTGCCGCTCTTGGCGCTGCTGCAGCGCGAGCGGCCGCGGCGCGTGCGGCGCTCATAGGTCAGAGGGTGGCCGGGAAATGTTTGCGTCTCGCTCTTTTGCATTATGTTTACATTAGCAAATGACGTACCATATTTTTTTAGGGTTTTCGCGTCTTTTGACACAACAATGTAAAATGCTGACTACAAAGTCGGAAGTACATTTAGATAAGCTTTATTTCGTTGCAGTAAGTTCCAAATTTCTTTGAATATTTATTATTCGCGTTCTAACAACTTAAATACCTATTTAAAATGTTTTTATTGTTTATGTGTGTGTATGAAAAGCTAGCGACGTAAGAACGAAATACAAATTGGACTTTATTCCTTTGACATAAGGTTAAAATTACTTTAAACTAAAGATTAAATTTATTTGTTATGAGGTGGTGGTCCTAATTCAAGACATGTGAAGGGAGTTTTCCTGAAAAATTAACATGTATTTTTTATTTCGGAATTCAATTAAGAAGCCTATTCTGAACCGATTACTTTCTTAACTTGAGCAAATTGTATTACTCGTTGTATATTAAAATGGTGGCCAAGTTTGTATGTAGGTGAGCAGATAACTATGTTAGTATTATTAATATTTTCTAATAGTTTTTGTATTTGAGTAATAATCATAGAGTAATCATCAATCAAATCCTCTTCTCCAATTAAAATTACACAGTAATCTTTCATAGTGTAATTACTTAACTTTGTAACTAAGCCTTTAAGACATTGTTCTGTGTTGGCATTTGGCTTAATGTAGTGACACAATTCAATGTTTTCTTCAAATGTATTTCCTGCGACTGATAATACTTTATTTGTTGGATTCGAGCTTATTATGCATATTTTTTTCTTCATAATAGAATTCACTTGTGTTTTAGTATTATTATTCTTTGGTACCATTTCTTCGGCAGAGGTCGTCATAGTCAGGTTATTTATTTTACTGACGCTGATATGCTTTGACCGTTTAACTTGTTTTTTGTTTCACACTTTTGTGCGCAGCAACTGGCTATTCCGCAGCATGGCACTTTCGCGTTCCGGGGAAGTTTTAGATATGCTGCTTCCAAATGCTGGAATAACATCCCTCCGCCGATCAGAAACCTAAGAACAATAACTGCTTTTAGGTACCACTTAAAAAACTTCATCATTAATTCACAAATTGATTTTAATACAATCGACATTGATAAGACTTTTATATAATTATCTATTATTCATTTATTTCATTTATAACTCAAGCTTCACCACACAATTTAATTTACATTATTATTTTATTTTCTTTATTTTTTACACTTATGTAATATATTAATGTATACTCACATAATTTCCCGCCTGCTACAGGATGACTTGGTGCAATGACCAACACTTCATTTATAACCTTAGAAGTGCACGAGCCGAAGTCTTCTTCGTTTTCTTCCGTGCGCGCTCGCAGTTAGACGTGTTGCAAGTCACCCGTACAACTTATATTAATGTATTGTGTTTTAAGCACTAAGTTGTTCATTATCCCAGCAAAAGTCAGTGTATACCCAAACATAGTAATTCAAAACACATAATTCAACAAAAAAACCTTCAAAACACTGGAGAACAAAACTTATTTCAACGATAGAAATAACAAGAAATACAACGCAAGTAAACAAGTGTGAATCATCGCTGCGCGCTGCGCCTATTCGTCGTCCCCTGGTGAGTCATAGAGCGCGACGTGATCAAAACGCTACCATATATGGTCACAAACTGCAAATCCGACCACAAGCTGCGAACTTGCGACGCCCCCTGTGAGAATTAGCACCTTCATTTCACTCAACGTTGGTGTGTTAAGATAGCACTTTGTAACGCTCAACGGACTCGTAACTACTAGAGAGTACTAGAGACGTAGTTCGATACTGGCATCCTGCTCTTCTTTTTGTAAAATATAACATTTTGTTTTTGCATTTTCAAACAATACTAGATATCAACTTGCTTTTTCTTCAATAATATTGTCGACAACTTTGTTCCTGGACATTTTGAGGCTATTCTTTTTAATATTTTTACGTCGGAAAACAGTAAAAACAAATATGCCTTTAAAGCGCACCCCACCTAAGACGCCTGCAGCAAAGGACTCAGAATCAACTACCTGCACGAATACTTTTTCTAAAGCGGGTTCTTTCCCTAACTTATCCACTCCAGATACTGAATATATAAATACACGTAAAAGAAAACGAGACGATGATTACAACAGTTTCATGGAGTTGTTAAAATCACATTCGGATAAGACGGACAAAAAACTCGAGTCTCTCCAATCATCGCTTGCTGAAATTATCAACCAAAATAGTGAAATAAAGAACACCATTACATTTATCTCCCATAAATATGACGAAATGTTATTAAGAACCGAACAAATTGAAGCAGAAAGGAATGCAGATCGTATTTATATTAACCAGCTAGAGGATAGAGTGGAAAATCTGGAGCGTATGATGGACATGTCCAAGATGGAGATTAAAAATATACCAAAAATGCAAGGTGAAACAAAAGACGATCTTCGTAAACTTGTAACCGAAACCACCAGCTTTCTAGAAATTCCTCTGCAGCAGCATGACATAAGAGACGTCCTCCGAGTTAACAAAAAGGAGGGGGTGTCGACGATCATAGTTGACTTCGCCAAGACTAAGACCAAAGAAGATATCGTTAAAAGTGCCCGGCAATATAATAAGAAGAACAGCGCAAATAAATTAAACTCTACCCATATTAAGATTTCTGGCCCAGCCAAACCTATATACATGTCAGAAAGTCTGACATTAAAAGCTCAACGTTTATTTTTCCTGGCTAGACGTTTTGCCAAAGATAACGATTACAGATTTTGCTGGACATCTTATGGAAAAGTTTTCCTGAAAAAAACTGAAGGTGATAAACATATATTAATTAAGGATGAAGCTGACATAAATAAGCTTCAAAAATGCATTTGACTAGTCGACAATTGCTACAACTTTATCGTTTATATTATCCGTTTTAACTCGCACTATATTTGGCTAATTTGTTTTTTATCATTTGTAAGCAAAAATTGTAAAAACAATAACGTAACTTCTCATCACCTATCACACACATATACTATACAACACTACACTTATACATCACTCATACAAATCAACATAATATTATACCGAATACGCTATCGGAAATCAAAACTCGAAACAGTGAGTTTATATAAACTGAACATGCTAAAACAATTATCCCTGTTTTTCTTTGTCCAGATTTTTCACGTGAAACATTTATTTGCAACGAAATCTTCTGTAAAAAATATAAATGGCTAACCACATTATTACACACGTGGATTCTATCTCTGTGGCCAATAGTTACTTTTGTGACTCTGAAACGTGTAACAAAATGATAAACAGCTCTATGAATTCCTTAAAAATTATAACTCAAAACATACGTAGCATATATAAAAATTTCGACAGTTTTCAAGCCCAATTAGCCACATTATCTTTCGAAATAGACATAATTATACTGACCGAATGCTGGCTAAATGATCGCAAACGTATTCCAATTCTTGATAGTTATGAAATGTATTGTTCTAAAACTCGTCTTAATCAGAATGGTGGTATCGTAATATATATAAAAAAATATATAAAATGCACTGTTGAGGAGCCAGAGTCGACAGGCGCAGAGTTTCTCTTGCTGAAAATTCATCCAGACATATTCATACTAGCTGTTTATAGGTCTCTTTCTATTTACTGCATTAATAGCTTTTTGAACTCGCTAGACAACATTATACGCTCAATAAAAACTAAAAATTTTGTTATTGCTGGTGACGTCAACATTGATATTAAAACAAACAATAGTGACAGAAACAGCACCTCCTACTTAAATTTGATTGCAGAACTAGGGCTACTACCATCGCACTTATATCCAACAAGGTTTCAAAACTGCTTAGATCATATTATGTTAAATACGTATCATTCAGCTTCAGTTTTTGTTATGAATTCTTCAGTAACTGATCACGCTTCTGTATTGTTATGCATATCTCGAGTTAATCAGAGAAACGAAAGAGATAACTTTTACACCAGTATCAACTATGAGGCTGCCATCAAGCACCTGGAAACGGTAGATTTTTCTTTTATTAATAGTGATCTGGATGCAAATAAAGTGGCAACGATTCTTGTTGAAACTATCTCTGAAACATTAAAACTTCATTCAAAAGTACTTAGTAGACCTTGTAGAAAGAGACTTCTCAAACCCTGGCTCACTCCTGGCTTGCTACGATGTATCCGTCATAGAAATAAGCTTCATAGTAAATCTTCAAAACAACCACAAAATAAAATTCTTGAAATAACTTATAAAAGATACCGTAACTTCTGCAACACATTACTTAAAAAAATAAAACGAAACTATGAAAAGTCTTTACTTCAGAACTCAAAAAATTATAAAGAAAAATGGAATGCTATAAAATCCATAACTGATACAAACAAGCAAAAAACTAGTGCGGAACAACTGATATCTGCAACAAAAAGTGGATTAGAGGCAGTGAACAATATAAATCACTACTTCGCTAACATAGGCAAACAGCTCGCAGATGACATTAGGCAAATCACAACACCATATACAGATAGTTACGAAGTACCCACCATTCTCAATTCAATCGTTTTACTCCCACCAGATGAAGCTGAAGTTGAGTCATTAATTATGAACCTAAAGAATGACTGCTCCGTTGGATGGGACTCGATACCAGCGAAATTCTTTAAATTAGCTAAACACATCATGGTTCCTCATTTAACAAAGCTTTTTGAAATATGTTTTACACAAGGTATCTTCCCGAAGGTTTTCAAAAAATCTCTCATTACTCCTGTTCACAAGGGGGGGCTAAAGGATGATGTCAGAAACTATCGGCCAATCTCTGTTCTCACAACGATGTCAAAAATTTTAGAAAAAATGCTGAATAGTAGACTCATTAATTTCCTAGAACACAATAACATACTGTCAGATGCCCAATTTGGTTTTAGGTCAGGAAAAAGTACCGAAGATGCTGTTAGTCAACTAATAGACCATGTTACGCTAAAATTAGATGCAAAACAGAAATGTATTGGCATTTTTCTCGACCTGGCAAAGGCGTTTGACACCATCTCGATTCCCGCCCTTGTGGACTAGTTAAATAAGATTGGTATTCGAGGCAATGCTTTAAGTATTTATAAAGACTTTCTTTGTGACCGTACTCAAAAGGTTAAAATTAATGAATATGTTAGCTCTGAAATCTGTGTGACTTATGGCGTTCCGCAAGGCAGTATTCTCGGCCCTAGCCTCTTCCTCATCTATATCAATGACTTGTGTCAGCTCTCTCTTGTAAACGGTAAAATCTTTACTTATGCCGATGACACAGCCTTGGTATTTCATGGGGATACTTGGGACGAGGTCCGACGGAGCACCGAAATATGTTTACATAAAGTTGGTCACTGGCTGAGAGTTAACCTTCTCACCTTGAACCTATCAAAATCAACATACCTTCAATTCCACTTCTCAAAAATAAAACCTGTAAATATAAATATTAAACTTCATACATGCAACTCATCCTCAATAAATGTGGCCTGTTCGTGTGAGGCCTTAAATAAAGCTACACATGTTAAATACCTAGGCGTATTAGTAGACGAAAAACTTAGTTGGAGTCAGCACATAGATCTCACTTCTACGCGTATCAGAAAGCTCATATGGGCTTTCAAAAAGCTGAGACATGTAGCTGACTTTAAATTATTACGAACTGTATATTTTTCACTAGCGCAATCAATCCTAGGATACTGTATTGTGGTTTGGGGTGGTACTTGTAAAACCTTTTTGATCAATCTTGAACGAGCCCAAAGGTCTTTGTTAAAAGTTATGACCTTCAGACCCTACACATTCCCTACCAAGACCTTATACGAAAAATGTGAAGTACTAACAGTGAGACAAACTTTTATTCTACAGATCGTCACCAAACATCATAGTATTACTCCCTATTATAAAAATAATCTAAACAAACGCACTGTAACTAATATCTGCTTACCTTTACGATGCCACACTGCATCTGCCGGTCGTCAGCGTATCCACCTTGCCATATATTTGTATAACAAGTTAAACAAAATTCTTAATATTAATCCCCTACCATTCCATGAAACTAAACGAATAGTAAAGACTTGGTTACTAAAACAGGACTATGAAAACACTGAAATTTTGCTGCAGCGGATGTAAAGCATATCTGGTATAACTCATTTAAATCACTATGAACACACCCTCACACATTACTCACACAAACACACACACCCTAACACACAGACACACCCACACACACACACACACACACAAACACACACACACACACCCACCGAACTCACAGACACCATACATACACACGCCTACACACCCGTTTCTTGTAATTTTGTTTTTCTGCTATAACTGTGTAATTTTATAAGATTTCATGTTTTATATGTCGGAGAAAGGAGGCGGTACACCGTCGTTCTCAGACATTGTGAGCTTATAAAAATGGGTCACAGGCAATAAAACGATATTCAACAATAACTAAATTATTATTTAATGTAAGATTAGTAATAATACACAATAAGAAAAATCACTTGTACACAATTATAATCAAATAAGCGCGACCGATAAGTACTGTGGTAGATTAAACTAGAAGCTAGACTGATAGTGATACACGGCAGTTCCTAGGTCTTGACCTCCCTCGACGGCTCCCGAAGTCAAAGTGAGCTCGTCGACGCCACATCGACCTTCTAGGCTCTGCCAACGACGCCATCTTGTCGTTGGTGCGTCACCATCAATTCAGCGACTGTACTAATGACCAACCGACACGGCCATTCTGACAAGACACACGTCCTCGTGTGTTAGTCTGAAACAAAATAAAACCAAGCACAGTATTTATCGTTCGGTCTATCCTGACCTTAACACTGATTACATAAAATTACAAGGGTACATCTAGATAGTTAATGAAATCTAAGTACTAGGCTCTATTTTCACAAACATTTAAATAAGACTAGAAAAATCAATCAAATATCAGTTCAGCTCATGTAATCACCCAAATGATCAAGTAACAAGGCCAGTATCATAACACTTTACAATTCTTTAGATAACCTGTGTCTAGGCACATACTCTATCTAGACCTATACGGCTCTACTAGCCCAGCAAATCATACTTATGCGATCCATCTACCAGGATCACCGAGTCGTCTCATGACTCTACGGTCCCCCGCCAGTGTTCACTGCAATACCGCGGGCTCACGGTGCACTACCCAGAGACCAAGATAATCGCAAGCACAATGTGATTAACGACACCCAGTCATCCCAAGATGTACATACCGATTTCAATGAGCTACGGCTACAGCGACACAACTGGTGCGGTCAACACATACGGTCACACTTGACCCGGTCTGCGACTAGAGTACCTAGCTTAGAACAAATTATATCTCACAATTTGACTCATCCTCATTAACTTCAATTGGTACTTGACCATCTGGCATACGTCTAATCCTATCACGGGCGTATTTATAAGTGCGCTTTGAACTTAGAGACTTTAAAGTATAGCGATCCCCATCTAAGACCTCTATGACTCGGAACGGCCCCTTGAATTTAGGGTCTAGCTTCACTTGATTTCGCTCCTCATTTTGAATTAGAACAAAATCTCCAACTGAGAAACTATCAGGCCTTGTCTTTGTCCTATCAAACCTCTCTTTATCATATCGTGCCGATGATTCTATACCTTCCGCAGCAGACTTCCTAGCCTCTTCTAAGTCTATCTCTACCTCTTCGTCAATGGCCATTAAAGACAGTGGTCGTGCGACTTTCCCTATCATAAGCTCTAAGGGAGATGATTTTGTGACTCTGTTGACAGTACAGTTAAGAGCTAGCTGCACTTCTCCTAAGGCATCTTGCCATGATCTATCTTTACTTCACTCTACTGCCGTAAGCATCGACTTGAGAACACTCATAATTCGCTCTACCTGGCCATTGGCACGTGAAGATCCTGTCGCAATAAGGTGTAGCACAATATTTTTACTATCACAAAATTCTTTGAACTCTCTACTTGCAAAACAACGTCCCTGATCAGCTATTATGCGAGTTGGTGTACCAAAAAGTGCTACACTTTGAGTTACTGCATGAATACTGCTTTTGCTGTCAATGTTTCTGCTATGATAAAGGAGAACATATTTAGTGAATGAGTCTATTAAAACAAAAACGTATTCCTTGACGTCATTTTTACCACTAAGTTTCCCTGTTGCGTCGATGTGTATTGTGTGCCACGGAACTTTAACTTTGGGTATGGGGTGTAACTCTGCCTGTACCCTACCTGAGTGTGATTTCGCTATCTTACAAGTGACGCAGTTATCTACGAACTTCTTGACAAAGCGTGCCATGCCCTCAAACCAATAGTGATCATAAACTTTTTCTAAGGTCTTAGGCCAACCTAAGTGGATAAGAGACTCGTGAATATTGTTTATTACTGACCACCTCATCGCGCGGGGTACAATAGGTAAACATTTCGTCCGGCCATTACGCTGTACTTTCCTATAGAGTACACCTGAACGCAACTCGTAAGTCTTAGCTAGATTTTCATCTAATTGTCCAGAATTTAATTTTTCTATGAGATTAACAATATCGCTTTCGCGTTGTTGTTCAGCTAGTAACCAGTTAGATGAAAGTTCAGCCAAATCCACCCGTTTGTGTTCTACTTTTGAGTCAGCGAATTTATTTGATTGAGGACTAACTTGTACGGTATTGCGAGAGAAAAAGTCTGCATGACACATTTGTTTGCCTTGCCTGTATACAATGTCAAAGTCATAACACTGGAGAAAAGCCCACCACCTATGCACCCTTGGAGTCAAATCAATTTTGTTTTTAGAACATTTTAATGAATTACAGTCAGTATAAACTGTGAACTTTCTGCCATGTAGGTATTGGCGAAAATACTTGACCGCATTTACCACAGCCAAGGTCTCTAGCTCATAGCTATGATAACGAGCCTCGGCTGGGGATGTACGTTTGCTGAAATAAGCTATGACACGGCGTTGATTTTCGACAACTTGAAATAAAATTGCACCATAGCCATCGGCGCTGGCGTCTGTATGCAATTCAATTGGGTACTGCGGATCAAAAATCATTAATACGGGATCATTTGTCAAAACAGAAATTATTTTTTGACGGATAACCTCATGTGCCGCCTCCCATGAAAGTTTTCCCTTCAGACTGGTAAGCTTGTGAAGTGGAGCCATAAGACTCGAAAATTTGGGGACAAACTGTCTGAAATATGATGCCAGTCCGATGAACTGCCTTAGCTGGGTGACCGTTTCGGGTGGGGGTAGAGCAGTCAGGGCTTCTATTTTCCTACGATTAGGCTTAACCGTACCAGCCTCTACCTCATATCCCAAAAACTCTACTCTCGTCTTGAGGAAAGAGCATTTTTTGAGATTGAGAGAGAAACCGGCTTTAGTCAATGCCTCTAATACCTTATTTAACCGCTCAATACCCTCTTCAACCGTCTTTGAAATTACTAAAACGTCATGGACGTATACGATCACAAAATCATTTACTAGATCTCCTAATGCTTTAACTATCGCCCTCTGAAATACAGAGATAGCGTTACGTAATCCGAAAGGCATGGTCAAATATTCGGACTGGCCGTCAGGCGTGATGAAAGCAGTACGTTCTATTGATTTTTCACTAACAGGGATCAAATGAAACCCACTAGCACAGTCAAGTAATGTGAAATAATTAGCTCCATTGAGTCTAGATATTTGGTCCGATATCAACGGTAAGGGGTATCTATCCGGTACAGTATTGTTTCAGTTCTCTGTAATCAACACATAATCTATCTGACCCGTCACGTTTCTTAACTAATAAGGCTGGACTCGCATACGGCGAATGACTAGGCCTTATTATATTAGCTTGCAAAAGCTCGTTAATCCTATTACGCATAGCCTGTCTTTCGTCAGGAGCGAGCCTATACGGCCGGCGTTGTACAGTCTTATTAGGGTCTATCAACCTGATCTCTAGTTCTCCCGTATTTACACGCGTAGTAGGCATATCGGTTGTAAAATAATCTAAGTAACGACCTAACACATTAAGGAGTGGGTCCCTACCTTCAGGTGGTGCATCAGTATCAAGTACATCAAAGTTAGGTACTGCATTAGCGGTGTTTATAACATGTTCTAAAGGTGTTTTAGATAACGAAAACCTAGTAGCACTCATATTAAATACAAATCCTAAACTCAAAATTTCACGTCCTATCATAATACTACTGCGGAGGTATCTGTCAGGCACAATATGAAAAAGAATTTCAAGTGTGAAATCATTTATCCTAACCTCACACAAAATCTGTTCAGTGCTTATGACCTTATCTTGCCCTATGCCAGTTAAAGTAACTACATTATGAAATTGTTTACCACTAAATTTAACAGCTAAGCTTTCCTTAATCAAGGAACACTCTGCTCCCGAATCGTAATGACAATCATACGACTCACCGTGTTGCTCAAGTGTCCCGGTAGGTGGCTGCACGACGCACAGGTCCACACGACGCTCGCCCTTGCTGCCTGCTCCGTTGCTGCTACCACCGTTTACCGCGGTGCTGCTCCTGGCGCCTCCTGGACAGCGGTTGGCGACGTGGCCTGCCTCACCACACTTGAAGCAGATGATCTTCGGCTTTTCCGAGTGACTTTGCTTTGGAATGAAAGGTGTATTAGGTCTCGAGGATGTTAGTTGACTTCCCTTGTACTCTTTACCCTTGTTGCGGCATTCGGACTGTTTATGGCCGATTCGTCCACATATAAAGCATTTAAGGACACTCGGCTGCGTTAATTTAGGGCGTTTGGCCTCGTATGGAATGCACGTTTCCTGAACATGACTTGCGGCCAACTTCCGTTTCATAAACGAAAAAGCTTGCAATTCTTTTTGGAGGTCTTGTCGACATGATATTTCTGTAGTAAATGCCAGTCGCTGAATACGGTTATCAAATTGAGAAATATGGGCCAAAACTGTGGCCACAGCAATTTGTTCAATAGTTGATTTTTTCCACCGGGTTGTGAGGGTAGTTATCAGGCGACTTGCATATGCAGCTAAGGTTTCATTTTCCTTTGGCTTGTCATTAATTAAATTAATTAGGGTACCTGCATTTGTCTCCTGACAAGCAAACCTTGCAAGAAACAAGTCCTGGAATTCCTTCCATGTGATGTCCGCGTAGGTGACTTGGGCCAGCCACGTGGACGCAGACCCTTTCATCGCCTTGCTGACTACGCGCACCAACTGCGACCCTCGCAGCGGGTTATCCTCCATGCACACGTCAGCGGTCGCGCACCACGAGCGCGCGTCGGCGTCCGCCTTATCGGGATTAAATTCGGGTAGCTCCATTTTGGAGTTGATATTCGCGGGAGAATTTAGAAGTGTCTTTATAAGGGCCATCATATTCGCGTTTTGCGCTTCTAATAACGATTGCAATTGTCTATCGTGGGTAGTATCGAAATTATTGCCTGTTTCCATCCCACTTCTGATGTCGGAGAAAGGAGGCGGTACACCGTCGTTCTCAGACATTGTTAAAATTGTTAACTCTTTGAAAGATACTAACGCTACTGGATATGATGAATTAACGACAAAAATAATAAAACTAAGCAGTAAAAGCATAGTAGCACCTTTAAGTTACATAATTAATCTGTCGTTTGAGTCAGGAACATTTCCTACTAGATTAAAACAGTCTATAGTGAAACCGCTGTACAAAAAAGGTAACCGCACTGATATGTCGAATTATAGACCCATTACATTGATCCCGATCATATCAAAGATTTTTGAAAAAGCAATGTACGGTAAAATAACCAACTTTTTAAATAAAAACAGTATACTTACTGAGAATCAATTTGGTTTTAGGAAGAATAGTTCAACTTCACTTGCTTGTTTTACTTTAGTCAAAATGATATCTGAAGCCCTTAATGAGAAAATGTCTGTACTGTCAGTATTTTTAGATATGAGCAAAGCATTTGATTTTGTTCCACATACCCGCCTACTTTGCAAAATGGAGAAATACGGCATAAGAGGCAAAGCACATGATTGGCTTAAGAGTTATTTATCAAGTCGCCAGCAAAGAACAGTAGTATCAAAAATTAATAATAACACAAAACAAACATACAGTTCAGAGCTTAAAATTAATAGCTGTGGTGTGCCTCAGGGAAGTGTATTAGGGCCTCTACTATTTATAATATATATAAATGACCTTTGCAAGAGCCTAAAACATAATTGTACACTATTTGCTGATGACACTACTCTTACAATAAAATCTTCAAATAAGAATGACCTAGAAAATGAAACTAACGATGAAATACTGAAAGCAATGAAATGGCTAGAATCTAATAATTTACGTGTAAACGTCAATAAAACAAAGTTAGTACATTTTAAAACATGCAATTCTTTGATAAAACCACCTCAAATACACTACAATAATTTAATTTTAGAACCCGTACCTTCAACCTTATTCTTGGGGATAGTTATCGATGAAAATTTGAAATGGAAAACACATGTAAAAAATGTCTGCACTCGACTCCGACAAATTTGTTTTTGCTCTTAGAAAACTGAGACGCATAGCCAGTAAAGAAACAGCTCTCAATGCTTATCATGGCTACGTCGGATCAGTGCTGCGTTATGGCCTCGTCATATGGGGAAACTCAGTAGATGTGAACAGAGCATTCATTGCACAAAAAAAATGTGTCAGAGCTGTGTATGGGGCAGAATATTTAGCACATTGTCAACCATTATTTAAAGCACTAAAAATTCTTCCACTTCCTTGCCTATATATTTTTGAAATTTGTATGTTTATAAAAAGGTATTCGCATATGTTTTCATTGCAGCAACATATTTCCAAAAGAGTGGAAATCAGAAGCCCGAATAAATTACTTGCACCTAGCCAGAGACTACATTTGTATAGCAGGAATTCCAATTGCATGGCAATCAAAATCTTTAATAATCTACCCTCACGCATCAGAATGTTGCCCACTAATAAATTCAGAAAAATAGTATTTGCTTGGCTTTTAGACAACTGTTTCTATTCAATTAACGAATTTTTTAATCATAGATCTTGACATTAAATCAATACTTTGTGTGTGTTATGTATGTGTATTGACTTGTATTGTAGTTGTCTTATTATTATTATTTTTTTTATTTTTTTTACCATTTGACATTTTAAATAGTTTTTGACATTTCAATGGTGCATAAAAACTTGACATTGTATAAAGATAGTATTATATTAATGGGCATATATCTTCCTAGCGTTTGGCCACTTTATAAGTTAATTTTAATATTTCTACACCGGCAACGGTAGTGTATGTGAAACTGTTTAATATTAAGATCTTATTGTACCATATACTCAGAAATAAATAAATTATTATTATTATAAAAATGGGTCACAGGCAATAAAACGATATTCAACAATAACTAAATTATTATTTAATGTAAGATTAGTAATAATACACAATAAGAAAAATCACTTGTACACAATTATAATCAAATAAGCGCGACCGATAAGTACTGTGGTAGATTAAACTAGAAGCTAGACTGATAGTGATACACGGCAGTTCCTAGGTCTTGACCTCCCTCGACGGCTCCCGAAGTCAAAGTGAGCTCGTCGACGCCACATCGACCTTCTAGGCTCTGCCAACGACGCCATCTTGTCGTTGGTGCGTCACCATCAATTCAGCGACTGTACTAATGACCAACCGACATATATTTTATTTGTAATATTTTATTTATGATACTGCTCATTATTGCATATTTTAGCACCTAAACTAGGAAGAAGACACTGACTCCTGAAACACAGGTTCATAATACCTAGCTCTGGAGTCAGGGCCTCAATAAATATTGTAACATGATTTATGTCAATAAAGATTATTATTATTAAAAGAGTTGTTATCGTGCTGGCTTCCCTTTTTATAAAAAACCAAGTGTCATACTACCTCCATCAGCCACTTTTTATTTTTATCTCTCATGTCTCTTTTTTTTCCTATAGCTTTATTTAATTTATACAACACTTTTAAATTATTTTGGTATCGCTATTTAAGTATTTTATGTATATGCTTCAAATATCTATGTCATAAATATACCTCTTACCTTCGTCCGTGTGTCACTGTGGGGTACCAACTGAAAACCAGCGCTGGGTGTTCTACACCTAGCATATGCTGAGTTGGTGACCTTTTTGGTACTGTATGCTGGACAACTCAAATAGTATTGTGCTTTTTTCTTTTTTTAATTATTTTTAATTTTCCTTGTTTTTTTTTGTTTTGTTTGTTTTGTGTTTATGTTCTGTGTGTTGTCTTGTGTACTGTACTAAATAAATGTTTTTCTATTCTATTTCTATTACTGCTGTGTTTATAAATTGATAATCAGCATGTAGGCGCTGTTCAGGAAGGCTGCCCATTATTGGCTGTGTGATCCTTCCTGAAAAACGACAACATGTAACACAGCTGTGTATTGTTTTTCTAGAAAGATTTCTACCATTCAATGCCCAAAATTTATGACGAATGTTTAACAGTAGCAATTGTGGACCAGCATGCATGAGTAATTTGTGATAATATTTAAAAATAAGTACTGTGATGTGGTTAGATGCATGTAGCAATATAGGATGTTTAGGGCCAGTTTCACAGGTTACGGATAAAGTCTCTGATAGCCTATTAGGAACTTATCTGCCAGATAAACTACAACTTTTGGTTTCACAGGTGTCGGATAGCGATATCTGGTAGATAAAGCATTGGTTAAGTTATCAGCTGAATCAACTGGCTGTTAAGGAAGTTATCATCTACATTATAGTAGATTTCGAGTACCCCGCGATCCCGGCAGTTGTAGGGTAAAACTAGGTAATACGCCCCACTTTTTTTTGAACACTAACTGAAATAAAACTAATCAAAGTTATAATCAAATCTTTATTTAGTAACATTATTTATTTATTTTAGGACATTATGGCACATGTTACAAATATTTAAGTTGTAAGAAAATAGAGTAATAATCATTTAAAAAAAAATCTACAGTGGGGCGTTTTGTCACGTGCCACTGCATAATATGCCTCGCCTCCATTATAAAATGCCCCACTTTTTTTAATCGCCTTTAAGTCGTTGAATGTCGATGATTATGTAACAATAGATAAAACTAATAACAATTTTTATGAAAACATAACAATTAAACAAAACACTTATCATTACAGTATATTATTACAAGGCCGAAACCCAACAAATTCGCAATTTTAAAATTACAGAAAACACAAACATAAAGTATCTTCTTACATGTCTATAATAACAGATTATTAAAAATCAAAAAACATAATTCAGTCCTTTCGTTACATCTTGATCAGTCTCAAAAAATAATAATCTTTTTCATCAACACTGGAGGCTTCATTGACACCCATAGTCTTGCTTTTTACCTTTTCCATTGCTTCTTCTAAATTTTCTAGCGACCATAATGCTCGCAGTGTTTTTTTATTATACTTCCGAGACATTTTCTGAAACATTTATAAACTATTGTAACACATTTACGCGAATCAAATAGTAGGGCGTTTTACGTACCGAGCCATGGGGCATATTGTAAAATACACTATTTAAAACGCCCTACTGCAATTTAATCAACAAACTCAAGGTTATAACGTTCGCCACATTGAAAACATAAAGGTTAGTTTATACATTTTACCATGAATTGAACAAAATTGTCATAAAAAACAAATCATTAAAGTTATAAAAATTCATATGATACTTACCACAAATTGTTTGATCACTATAAAATTAAATTTTCGAATATTTCATAAACGAACAATAATTATAACGCGTAATCGGCAGTCATGTTGTCGTCCGACTGGCGCCTACGCGTGCAAGTAGTTATGCGCTGCGAAAATGTGTTAGTGTGAGCGACAAACGACTGGGGCGTTTTGTCAACTGGGGCGTATTACAGAGTTTTACCCTATCTTAATCATAGTGCAATAAGTGCCAGTTTTCAATGTTATTGATAAAAAAGTTTCAAGTGGCGGAAACGAAATAGTTTAAAGCGTTATTGCGTGCTTTGCATCGATTGCAGTTACAAGTGTTACAAATATTCAAACTTGAATTTTTAGAAGACGAATTTGATGAATATTTTGAACGTATTATGCGACTTCGTAGAAATCGAGTGATTAACCCTAGACCTAATTATTTTGAATCACTTGACGATGAAGATTTTAGGAATCGATTTAGGCTTACCAAACAGGCTGTTATTTACATTCTATCGTTAATAGAAAGTGATATAAAAACTACAACGGACAAGTAAGTAAAAAAATCAAATACCTATACTTAAAAACGACTATTTTAATGCAAATTAATTTAATCGATATTCTTTCTTCACTAACTGGATACAATTAATTTTTAAATAAATTCAATAACATACGATAGGTAAGAGATAAATTATTAATTACCACATATTTTCAATGATCGTGGCCGTTTTCTTCGTTTTACGTTTAATAACTACTTAATTAACATTGACTATAAAATTTTCAGTAACTTTGCGGTTCCACCAATGCAGCGATTACTTATAACTATGAGATACTTTGCAACTGGGACCTTTCTAATTGTATGCGGTGACTACGGTGGAGTAAGCAAGGCCTCAGCCTGCAGAATCATTCACAAAGTTTCTGAAGCAATAGCTAAATATTAAGACCTGATTTTGTGAAATTCCCATCAAATATAGAAAATATAACACAAGTATTTTATGATATTCTATGATATATATTATACATAGATTATTTTATGATATCAAATAGTTACTGGCTTGGTAACTAGTCTTTTGTGTTTCAATTTAATTAAACAAAATGTAAATTAGCGAACCCCAATGATATTATAAAGGGAAGATACGTTACGTTCATACTGAGCGGTATCCAGAAATTGTTGCGTTGTTATTACGAATGTACTTACATGTAGGTGTATAGTCATTTTCAACTACGACTGCGATAGATAATAGGGAACGTATGGTACAGAAAGAGATATCTATCTGTAGTGTGTTGCACACAGACACGCTTCATTTCGCTCGCCGCTATTAACCGACTAAAACAAATCATGACAATTGTCTGAATTTGTTCTCAACAACTTTTGCGCGCCATCTACCTCTTTTTAACACGCTTTTATTAGCTTCACTTGTATGTATGTATGTATGTAACCGACTCCTTTGGACTCGATTTTGACCCACTTTAAACGGACAGATTTAATTCAAACTTTGTACACTTATCAAAAATCAGCGACAATATAATAATTTCATAGGTTTATCTCATTATCCTGATTAGGATCACCAGGATTAAATAAATAAAAAAAAACAATGAAAAATTTTTAGTCCACAAAGCAATACGTTTGAATTCAGACAACACGTATTGCTGCTAGGACTAAAAAGTGAAAAATAAATATAGTTTAAAAAAACAAAAAAACACGCTTTTAAAGTACTTCTAACTAAAAAAGTGAAAAATAATTCCTAATGTAAGCTGAAATTGGTAATGAACAAAAAACACTAGTATTATTGTGAAAAAAGCGTGGGGCGCTCTGTGCCATATTTTTCGTCTATCGAGCAACCCACGCTTTTTCACTTTTTTAGTTAGAAGTACTTTAAAAGCGTGTTTTTTAGTTTTTTTTAAACTATATTTATTTATAATATCATCGGCGTACCCTAACAAAAGGTAAAAAAGTAAAAACGAAACTCAAATAAACTTTCGCAGTTCGAAACAAACAGAAGCGTCCAAAACATACTCTATCAGACAATTGACACTTGCGTTTCGTTTCTATACGCACATTTGGAATTAAACATGGCGTTACTCATAGGAATCTTACAAATTTCGGTCTATAATGATCTGGGGGCACGGCAGTGCCCCAGCCAAGTCTCGAGCAAAACGGGCACGGCCGTACCATTCTTTTCTCGAAGCGTTTCGCGGCTATTTCACCCCCCTGTATCATCGATACGGACAAAGCTAGGGGTTTAGGTTTTCGATGACCTAGAGTAAGTATTAAAACAAGCTCAGCCTCAAAATTACATGACATTTGAACTAATAGTTTACGAGTTATGAGCGATCAAAGTTACACCACTTTGTCACTCACTGACTCACTCACTGACCGATCATCAAAAATCTAAGGTACTTCTAGCAAACTTAGAACCTTCAAATTTGGCACCAAGATAGGTTTTTAGCTACATGTAAAGGGAAAATTATAAAAACGGTAATAAATTATATACCTTAGTAAATAATATGAAACAAATTTATATTTGCGGTTTTACAAGAACATGGTATATGAATTTTGAATGCATTGTTAACTTTGTTCTTTGTTTATGTACAAAAAGCAAATATTTTTTATAGCAATTTTGTTTATTTATAAAAAGAAAAGAAAGAGACCTACAAAAAATAAATGAGATCCCACCAAAAACATTCAATGTAAAAAAAGCCAAGTCTCTCTATGCAATTCTTCCATCGTAAAAAGTTTTGAGATCGCATAGGAGCCAAGTCCTGTTCAACTTAATTTGTAATAATAAATCAATATTTTGTGACTATATCAATAGTTTTGTTTACATTACAATAATAGTGACTTGGCCATGAGCACAATAAGATACAAATATAAAGCGGCATATTTGGAGGAGTTGCAAGTAAATAATAAATAATATCAGGACACCTTAACCGACAGTCGGTATCATCCAAGATCAGTGAACTGCACATGCACTATGGCGCATGTTTAGTCCATAGTGATCTCAAATTCCAATCAGTTACAAAATCATGTCCATGATATATAATATATTATGGACATGATTTTGTACAAGGAGCAAACGACCTTTAACATGTGCTCATGGCCAAGTCACTGTTATTGTAATGTAAACAAAACTATTGATATAGTCACAAAATATTGATTTATTATTACAAATTAAGTTGAACAGGACTTGGCTCCTATGCGATCTCAAAACTTTTTACGATGGAAGAATTGCATAGAGAGACTTGGCTTTTTTTACATTGAATGTTTTTGGTGGGATTATGTTTTCAAAATTATTTTCAAATGAAAATATTTTACGTAGTAGTATCGTAACGCAAAGAAGCGACGTTGCCGTTCCGCTTGTTATTAGGTGGCTGTCAAGTGGCCGGTATGTTATCTACCGGATAAATTAACTGGAAGTTTGACGGTGAAACAGAAAAAAGTTATAACCAGCCTTTAAGTTGTAGATAGTATTAACTATCAGATAACTAACCGACACTTTATCCGTAACCTGTGAAACTGGCCCTTAGTGTCGTACCTATAATGTGAGTTACAGAGCCTACCTCCAACTCTAATAAGACCATCAGAATGTAAAAATGGATTCAAGTTCGTTAATTTATTTTTTAATGGTAATTGTTGTTTGTTTTTTAATAATCTATACTCCTCATGAAATGATTCCTGTTGTGAAATTCTACATAATGTAATTAAAGTAAAATTAATTAAAAATTCATATGGTCTTAAAGTAAATCCATCTAAGTCTCAGGCCATCATCATAGGTAGTAAGTCTATGCGGAGTCGTATAAACTCATCATCGATGGCGCGTCTGTACTTTGATGGAATTCCGATTAACTTCTCGGACACTGTAAAAGACTTAGGTATTATAATGGATGCGAATCTTTCGTGGCGTCCTCAAGTTGCCGAAGTTAGCCGTAAAGTTCATTTTTCCTTCCATTCCCTTAAGTCACTTCAACACTTCCTACCTCTACAAACTAAGATCTCTCTAGCCCTATCTGTAATCCAACCCATCATCGACTATGCTGATGCATGCTATTTGGATGCTACCGAGGAGCTCCTTAATAAACTTGAGCGCTTGCAAAACTTATGCATTCGTTTCATATTCGGCCTGCGCAAATATGACCACGTATCCCACCTTCGTAAGCAGCTCAAGTGGCTCCCAATCCGTCTTCACCGGAACACTCGTATTTTATGCCTCCTATACAATGTCCTGCACAACCCTACTTATCCCCCTTATCTGCGTGAACGCTTCGCTTTTACCCGACCTCCTAATATCCCTTGCACAACGCAAATAAAATCCTTGTTGCATTTCCAACCCCACTCCACTGACTTCTATTCCTACTCCTTTACCGTTCACGCAGTAGTTTTTATTTCAATAGTGGGTGCATCATAAACAATTTGCGTCATGTTTTTTGAGTTGATGTTTTTCAGCCATGTTGGCCCTTCCCACCACAGAGAATGATCTAGTAACTGAAGAGTTGTAGTTCCCCTTGTTGCACAATCAGCTGCATTCTCTTGGCTTTTCGCTGGGATGATCTCCGTTATTTAGCGCACTCTATTGGCTACGAACGATTTCCACCTTGACATTTCTCCATTTAGCCAACCTAGAACTATCATGGAGTCGGTCCATGCGTGCAGTGTCATATTTTCGTTCGGCAAGGAATCTACAACCTTCTTCACTAATTGAGATAATAATAGCGCTCCGCATAATTCAAGTCGCGGTAGCGATATTTTCTTGGCTACAGGTGCTAACTTTGTTTTCGCAGCGACAAGTCTTGTTGTGTACTCGGCCTTATCGTTCCGTGTAACCAAGTAGATTGCGCAAGCGTATGCTTGCTCTGACGCATCGCAGAATGCATGTAGTTGAGAATTTATTTCTAGATTACCTAAATAACGCGAAATGCGAAATTTATCAATTTATCTATAATATGTATGTATTTAGAAATATATAAGTAAGTTTATCAGTTGTCTGGTTACCATAACACAAGCTCTGCTTAGCTTGGGATCAGATAACCGTGTGTGAGTTGTCCCGGAAAATTATTATTATTATTATTATTATTATTATTATGAATATTTTTTAAATCTTCTTTTAATTTTAACCAATTACAATGCATATCTTTAGGCAATTCCTCATCCCAAGATATTCCCAATGACCATGTTTTCTAAAACAATATCTTTGCTCTGACAGTGAGCGGCGACAGCCAGCCAAAAAATGCGGTAGGAAATAGCCTTGATTGTCGTCCCTGTCGACTTGTATCATATGGCCTAATTCTTGATACTCGTTCATAAACTGCTTGTATTGACGGGAAAATAAATCATTTTTCAACATCTTGTTTTCCAATTGTTTGAACTGAGCTATCGCCTTGTGTTTAGACGCACCGAGCTGTTGTTCGAAGTCTGGCATCATGGGGAGGCCGGGATTCGTATCGCCCATCTTCCAACCGTCTCGTGGTGCTTTGGTAAAAATCTTCACAAAACTGGTCACCGTTATTCAAGGCTGATGATGATGATGAGTCAATGTCCTCCAACTCCCAGTACTTAGCAATGTCTTCATGAATATTATTAGTTACTACGTTACAGTTGTATCTCTTCATATTGCCTGATAGGATCCAACCCATTTTCGTTTGTTGCGCTATAGGAGCCTGCGCTGGACCCTTTACAAGGCCATTTAAAATTATCTCCGAATAAACACTAGCGTCTAGAAGAAGATCAATAGACTTAGAGATGTTATACTCAGGATCAGCTAATTATAAGTGTTGTAAGTGGGGCAAGGCCTGCTTGCGGAATGAAGAGTTAGGCAGATCATTTATAACCTTGGACACAACTAACGCTTTAGTTTTCATTGCGTAATCTCCGTAGATCGACATACAGTCTAGCGACACAATACCTTTGCTTTGCTTAGCGACTGGTCCTACGCCTGAAATAAACGCATGATATTGACGACGTTGTAGGCCTAACCTCTGTGTAGAATTTTCGATACTAGCGAAATTTGAGAGCTTTGGTCTAAAAGGGCTCTTAGTGTAACGTAAGTACCATTACTGGCTAAAACGTTGACCGCTAGCGTAGTCAACAGAATCTCTTCGTTATTAGCAGCGACGTGATTTACATTATGCGGTTCTGAAACATTCGACTGCATAGAAGGGGACGTATCCAGAGTCGTAGTTGTTGCTGCCTGTTGATGTTGCTGGATAACCTGATGTAACAAAGAGTGGTGATCGCCGTCACACCTTTTACAACGCTTTGTATAGGTACATTCGTTATCAGAGTGAATCTTAAGACACTTCAGACAACATTTAGACGCTGTTACTATATCCAAACGCTTTCCAGGTTTCATGTGCACAAACTTTTAGCAAACAAATAACGAATGCGGCTTGCCACAAACAACTCACCCAGGGCCTTGAGTAGCGGCAGCTTTAAATTGATTCTTACTTTGACCGCTGTAATTTACCGGGTTGTTAACATGTTAATTTGATCCACGATTGAAATTAGACTTCGCAGGTTCTTTTCCCTTTTACACATGGGCTCCAAAGCCGTAAATTTGCCTTCCAAGAAGGTCATGAACTCCGTCAAAGAGGGCAACTCCCTGGGTGATTTGCGAGCCTCCTTGTAGTCACAGTACGTACCTGGATCTAATTTCTTTGTGAGTAGGTGCACCAGGAACGGATCCCAAGTATTCGTGTCAACACCAAGGTTATGCATAGCGTGAGTGCACTCCGTAGTGGTGTCATACAACCGTTTGAGCTCGAACGCTGTCTGTTTCTGTACAACAGGTTGATTTAAAAACACTTCTATTTGATAAGTAAACAGAACTAAGGTGTTTTGATACCTATGTGTCAAAATATCCCAGGCGACAAAGGCGGTGTCGTAATTATCCGCCGAGATGTGGAGATGCTGAATAAGGCGCTCAGCCTCTCCCTTAACTTTTCCTTTCAAGTGCTGCATTTTCTGCACCTTGGTGATGGAATTGTTCTCGTGAATGGCTTCAGTGAATAAGTCACAGAAAGTTGGCCACTGGTTGATTTTTCCCGTGAACGTAGGTATCTCCAACTGTGGCGTAGACTTTATCACATGAACCACGGATGATATTTTCTTGTTTAAGGCACGTTTAATATTCTTATAAGTGGTTTCATGCGCAGCAAATTCATCTTCATAGGAAGCGTCTCCACCTTGAAGGATATGATCGATGCGCAGATGTAATTTATCTATGACATCCCACTTGCCTTGAATAATCTTAAGCTCGTCTTCAAGTTCCCACTTTTCTGTATACCGTCCACATCAATGCTCTTTACTGACTTATTGAAAGCCCTAAAATTGGTTCTCTGTAATGCCAAAAGTTCATCGACTTCATTATCAGATTGAGTCGATGACTCCTTCACCGCAAAGGACAAAAGTAACTTACGCGTAGACTGATAAAACTCTTTAGCCTGTTCATAGTAATTTGTACCGAAGTACTTCGGCTCCTTCTCAGGGTGTACGGAAAGTTTGGCATGGTTTTGCTCGTACTCTCCCCAAAGGTTATCTAAAGATTGAAGTCTCTTTTGAATATACTCGGATGTCTTCCTAGATGATGAATCTTTAGTAATATTGACTTTGATTTTGTTGATACTTTCCAAAATCTCAGTCTGGCGAGAGCTCGATACTTCCATTTCAGTAAAATAAACGGAACGATCTTACTTGAAAACTGAAGAAGCGTTACGACTGTGCCTCGGACCTGCTGCTGCTGCCGCTGATGATGCTGCCACTGCCAGCACGTCACTCAATCGAACACTGGGCTTATAGTCTTGGATAACCCAATGAGACTGTCGCGAAGCACTCAACGAAGGGGTCTGATAACGTACAACCCGCGCGCGTAAACACAGTTCACAGAATCCCCACTGGTATTTCAAGGGCCAAAAAATGTAGTCGCAAGGACTAGCCTTTATAGGGTGGAAGGAATGAAGTTAAATAAAACCTTCCGTGTTGAGTGCTGTAAAATCACTAATTTATTTTGTTTTATATAAATCAATGTAAAATAAAATAGCAGCGTATGCATTGCTGCGTTTGCTAAAATTACATACATATTTTGATGTGCGGGTTCACCGTACAATCAGCATATGTGAAGATCTTGCTGTTGGGAAGCGCCAATGTGCAAAGGTCATTTATATATGACGAGGCAGGGTCCCCGTAATTGTTTTTAAAAAGCGTGACACCAGCATTGCTGGCGTCACAACTTTCATGGTCAGGGCAGTCGCTCATCTTCGGAGATCAAAGTAAACGCAAGTAATACTTTAACTTAATTTATTCTCGTAATTTGAGGAGGTCCGATCACTACGACGGCTCAAGTGAGAATAATCGAGTCCGGCGTGCGCTCGGCCTTTTATAGCAAAACTAGGTGATTCATTCATTTGAATAAAACATCTACCCTCGAACAACAAAATGGTTATTACATTACAAAATTTGATAATCAAAACATTTTAAATCAGTTTAAAAGCTATTAGCAAGTGTTAATCTATGAATCAGTGACGGAATACATAAAAAATAATCAGTAATTAATCATAAGTGAAATTAATTCAGTACTCTAATGTTTTTTTAAACACAATCTATTACATAATCACAATAAACAAATCTGAGTTGATTTTGAAGTAATGAACACGTGTTTCCGTTCCTTATTTGTTTTGAAGTGTGGTAGCCCGCCGACACGGCCATTCTGACAGGCGGCGCGTGCTCTGCGCCTGCCTGGATTTAAGAAAACGTTTTTCTTTCAAGTAGGTATCAGTAAGCAACATGTTGCTTATTTTTATAGGATTATTGTTGCTACAGCAGAACACAAATACGTCTTAAGTGCACTGCCTTATTCATTTTAGAATCTGTGGTGTATACGTGTCCATACTCATCATGGGCGTACCCAGCTTCTGACCTAGGGGGGGGCAAGTCAGATTTTTTAGGTCGGATCGTCCGCGGCTGTTTTGTCATACACACTACACAAACACACCTACATGAAACATTAGGTATATGTAGTGTAGTGTGTAGGGCAAACAGCCGCAAATGATCCTGCTTCATAGGTAGTTAAATAAATAAAAGTAAATTTGACTATGCATCCATTTTTATTTTATTTAAATCGCGTCTACTTGAAAAGTAATTTTCGAGGATCTTCTGCAAAACGGTTTATAACGTCTTCCGTGAAAGAATCGCCCATACTGTTTACAAGTTTTTATGTAGGTACACTAAGCAAACAAAGTCCGTTTTAACCTATCTTCAATCATTGTTGATCTCAGCCACGTTTTCACGCGTCTGAGTGTACTGAATGATCTTTCAATTGTAGCCGTGGAATAAGGCATTGCCAGTAAAATTTCTAGGGCTATTTTCACTTTCGGATAAAAACATTCTGCTTGTTGGATTAATTCCGTTATCTCCAAATCTTCGAAGTCCTCCTGCTTGTTGACCCAGAAAGTGCGCCATAGTCCAGCTTCAGATGTGATCCCTTCTAATTCATAAAATTTGGATACTTCGTCCATACATTTTCTTAATTTTGGAGCTGTATTTTTTATTATTTGAGCAGGGTGTAACAATGAAAGAGCAAACGCTGGTGAATTTTCTGTACCGAATCTCGCCTCTAATGAGGATGATAATGAATCCAAATAGGGCACGTACAACGATCGGCGAAAATATTCGCTTAACGAACCAGCAGGATGATTTGCCCTATATTGTTGGTGGCTTGCTGTCCTTGGAAGTCGCAGCTCAAGATTCAAAACCTTAGCAATTTTATTAGCTGATTTCAATAATTCTTCAGTGCCGTTTGACTTAGCACCTTCAAAACAATAACATGTCAAATAAAATAAATGCTAGTCGCTCGCAACGCTCGGCTACATTCGGTAATCTTCGTCCGCCATCGTCGCGCGCGGTGTTTTGGCAATGGCACCGTGCATTTTGCCAGTGTCTACTGCGCGGTTTATTTAAAAGTTATTAGAGCATAAGGACCCGTTTACACTTTGATTAGTAATTAAGCGAGTTTTGCAAGATTTCCAGGGGGGGGCAGCTGCCCCCCCCTGCCCCCCCCCCCCCTGGGTACGCCCATGATACTCATAGTTCCACAAGGCGTTCCTACGGTATTTCAGGGTTCACTTGTGGATACATCCAGAATCCGAGGTTAGCTCAAGGGTAACACATGGTTTAGCTCAGAGGTACCACTCTCCAGACATTTTATTCTTGTATTAGATTATAGTTGAAAATATCGTGAAAAATAATTAATTTTGACTCACCGGTTTTAATCCGATGACACTTGTTCGTCGTCGTGAGTTATTTGGACTGGCTGACCAGCTTGAGGTGTGGATGGCAGTGGATCAGGGGCGATTGTAATGTTGTTCTGCGGTGCCCCGAGAGCGTCTCCCGCCGACACGGCACCTTGGTTTCCCGGTTGCGGTGCACGCCGAAGTTGATCGTGGGCGACTTTTCTGGAGCGGCCTCTGCCGACCACCTTTTTCACCATGTAGCGGTCATTTTCAAGAACCCTGATAATTTCGTAGGGCACACTGAATTTGGGGTCCAGTGATGTTTGATTGCGAGGATTGTTTTTGATCAGGACATAGTCCCCACGTTGAAAATGATTTATTTTAGCCTTGCGGGAGTTGAAGCGTTGCCTATCATACTCAGCGGTCTGAGTCATTCGTTGCTGTACTTGTCTGGTCAACGCCTCTATGTCAATCGTTTGGTTGTCAATGTCAACCAGGTTAAGTAATCCTGGTGGTGCGCAATGCCTCCGTTGTGTGAGCAGCGTGAGTGGAGCTACTCCTGTCACGCGATGTGCTGTACAATTCATTGCTAGCTGTAATTCTTCAAGAGTGCTGTGCCACTGTTCAGTCTCGTAATTCTTGATCATTACCAGCGCGTTTTTCAATGTGGCTACCACTCTCTCCACCTGGCCATTTGCTCGGCTGATGCCAGGCGCTATGGCATGAATGTTTATGCCAAACTGTTCACAGAACTGTGTGAACTCTCCTAAAAATTCCCTTCCACCATCCACAATTATTTGGACTGGTGTTCCAAATAAATGTACTGTACGTTTTAATGCGGCAAGCGTACTGTGTGGGCTTTTATCAGTGGCATGATATAATAGTACGTATTTTGTGAATGCATCCACTGTTACGATAACGTACTGTTGATCCTCTTGGGTTCCCAACTTTCCCGTGATGTCCATATGGATCACTTGAAATGCACATATTGGCTTTTCAATCGGGTGTAGCTGTGCTTGTACTGCCCCAGATGTGCCTTTACAAGTTCTACATACTACGCAGTTGTCAACGTATCTTCGGATCGTGGTGCTCATCTTATCGAACCAGTAGGTTTCTTTGATTTTCTGTAGGGTTTTCTCCCAACCTGGGTGCTTCAGTGTGGTGTGGAAGGAGTTAATTAAACTCCATTGGAAGGACTTCGGTACTAGGACGTGCTTCTTCAGTACGCCTTCCTCCAAGGTAAAACCTTCCACTGGATTGTTGTCAATCAGGTTATTCAGTATTGGCCGAAGTTCGTCATCTCGTCGTTGCTCGACCTTCAACCATTCTAAGTCTTTTGTAATTACGTTTACTGCCGTTTCACAGTGATTTCTGCTGAAGAAATCAGCATGCTGGAGCCGATTCCTTTACGATATTTGAGCTCAAAATCATAGTTTTGTAGGAACGCCCACCAGCGGTGAATCCTTGGTAATAAGTCCTTCTTGTGTTTCGACGCCTTAATTGAGTTACAGTCGGTTATTACTGTAAATTTCCTACCGTATAAGTACTGTCGAAAGTGTTTTATTGCTCGGACCACTGCTAATGTTTCCAATTCGTATGAATGATAGCGGCTTTCAGTATCAGTGGTCCTCATGCTCATGAAAGCTACCGCATGTTGTCGTCCGTCGAGAGTTTGCACTAGGACTGCTCCAAATCCAAGACTGCTTGCGTCTGTATACAGCAGTATTGGTGCTCCTTCTTGAAAAAGGCTCAGCACTGGAGCTGAGGTGAGGCATTGAATTATTGTTGATCTGGCCTTCTCGTGTCGGTCTTCCCATTCCCATTTGGCTCCTTGTTTGGTTAATTCGTACAGCGGTACCATGATGCGTGAAAAATCCGGGATGTATTTCCTGAAATAGCTTGCGAGCCCATTGAATTGCCTCACTTGTTTAACGGTCTTTGGTATTGGGGCTTTGACCAGAGTTTCCACCTTTCTTGGGCTGGGTCGTACTTGGCCGTCTGATACCAAGTTGCCTAGATATTCAATGGTCCGCTTAAAAAAACTGCATTTGTCGGCGTTGATGGAGAAGCCAGCCTCTTGTAAGGCTATTAGGATGCGTTCAATGTTGGATAGTCCTTCGCTGAAATTTGTACTTTTGCTTAGTACATCATCAACGTACACCTGTGCGACTGTTCCTAATAGTGGATACAATGCTCTGTTGATGCACCTTTGATATACCGAACAGGCATTGCTCAATCCGAATGGCATGGTAACGTACTCGTACAAGCCATCTGGTGTCACGAACGCAGTCTTCTCGATAGACGTTTCTGCAATGAGTATTTGGTGAAACTAGCCGCCATGTCAAAGCTGGTGTAGTAATACACATTGGCTAATTGATCGATCTGATCAGAAATTAGTGGCAGTGGGTAATGGTCGCGTAATGTATTCGCATTGAGCTCCCTGTAGTCCACACATAGCCGATCATCTCCATTCTTCTATTTAACTAAAATTATAGGACTTGAGTAGGGAGATTTGCTTTCGCGAATAATGTTGTGTTCCAGCAAATCTTTGATGATATCCCGAACTTTTTCCCGTTCCACCGGACTAAGTCGGTAAGGCCTTCGCTCAACATATTTTTCTGCATTCTTCAGTCTAATTACCAGTTCTCCAGTGTTAACGCGCGTTTTTGGATATCCTCGGATGAATAAGTGCTCATATTTGGCCAGTAACAAGCGTAACTGGTTTAATTCTTCGGGATTCGTCAGGTCGCAATCTAATTTTTCAAAGGTGCTACTTTTTGTTGTTACATGATGAACCATTTGCTGATGCATCAGTCTAGTGCCGTCTGACGTTATCACCATGCTTAAGTTGGTACCATGAATCAAATTCATACCGATTAATACGTCAGCTGACATCTCATGGTCAGGAACCACAAAGAATAATATTTCAATCCTTACAGCGTCAATGATACAGATGGTCTTCATCTCTAATAATGAAATTACCGGAAATTGGCCAATCCCCTTCAGGTGGTTAACTGCAGAGCGTCGCTGACCAGGTAATTTCGCAGCAATTGATTCTCGAATCAATGAGCACTCTGCTCCACTATCGAAGATGGCGCGCATTGTTATCGCACCAATCTTAACAGTGATGGGCGCTTGATTGGTTCCGGCTATACAGTTCACGTTCGATGTCAGTGCATTTTGACGCTTATAATACGTCTCGAATGTATGTCCCGTTTTCTTGCAGAATGAACAGGTGACCATGTTTTTGGAGGTCTCCGTTGCTGTAGTATTGGTTCTCTGAAGATTTGAAGTAGATTCCGAAGGTCTGAATCTACACTCATTAGTGCTATGGTTGGTCCTTTTTGCATATTTGGCAACGTACAGCAGCAGTTTGAGAAGGATCTGGATATCGTGCACGTTTTGGCATTGGTGTGATAGGATTTTGGTGAGTGTGCTTCTTTCTTAATGAGGAAGCCACAGAGATGAGTTCTGGAACCGTGCTTGCTTTTGCGTTTAATAGCTCAATACGTAAGCGTTCATCGCTTATACATCCTATCACTGCTTCCACCGAGAGTTCATCATCCAGTTGATCTTTTGTGATTCTTTTCCAGAGAACCCAGGCACGGGATAAAAACTCTGAAATATCCTTGCTTGAGTCGTATACATGCTCCCGAAATTGTAGTATATCACGTGAATATCTATTCTCTGGCTCAAATGTGGTAACCAGCTTTTCGCGGAACTCTTCCCACGAGGATGTAGTCACCAACCAATCGTCGATCCACATCTTGGCACGTACCTTCAGTAATCCACACACCTTAGTGCGTAGATCCAGGTCATTAAGTTTGTAGCTAGCCGCCGCTTTATCGATGTGCTGGCACCATTCCCGGACTCCAACATGACTGTCGGGATCAAATGACGGTAGATATATTATTATGTCCTTGATTCTGATTCTTGGTTCTGGAGGCGAATACAACCGTTCGGACATCCTTTGCATCATCTCCATCATTTGCATCATAAATTGGGGAGGACATCCTACCATTGGAGCAGTTGGATGCCAATTCGTTGCGTTGGACGATCCAGCAGCTATGGGTAGCCCTGGTGGGTATACTTCTTGATTGTAAGATGTGGGTCCCATTGACGTGAATGGTACCCCTACGGAAGCTGGTATTTCCGCAGCGATTGGTGTATACGTCGTGCCTGTTGTGGTGGGCTGCACGGTGCTAAAATTGTTAGCTAGTACTCCTGACGTGTTCAATGAGGCAGGGTCTATCAGCCTGGTACTGCCCTGCGCTGTTCCAGTCGTGACAGGTTGAACCGAAGTCGCTGAGGACGTGGTTGGGACCAGAGCTTGTTCTGATCCCACTTCTGATGACGAGGCAAGGTCCCCGTAATTGTTTTTAAAAAGCGTGACACCAGCATTGCTGGCGTCACAACTTTCATGGTCAGGGCAGTCGCTCATCTTCGGAGATCAAAGTAAACGCAAGTAATACTTTAACTTAATTTATTCTCGTAATTTGAGGAGGTCCGATCACTACGACGGCTCAAGTGAGAATAATCGAGTCCGGCGTGCGCTCGGCCTTTTATAGCAAAACTAGGTGATTCATTCATTTGAATAAAACATCTACCCTCGCACAACAAAATGGTTATTACATTACAAAATTTGATAATCAAAACATTTTAAATCAGTTTAAAAGCTATTAGCAAGTGTTAATCTATGAATCAGTGACGGAATACATAAAAAATAATCAGTAATTAATCATAAGTGAAATTAATTCAGTACTCTAATGTTTTTTTAAACACAATCTATTACATAATCACAATAAACAAATCTGAGTTGATTTTGAAGTAATTTCGAACACGTGTTTCCGTTCCTTATTTGTTTTGAAGTGTGGTAGCCCGCCGACATATATATTAGGAAGAGCGTAGGCCCCATCACACTGCCTTGCGGAACTCCGTATGTGATGATTTCTTCATCACTAGTGTATGAATCAATCTTTACACGGAGTTTTCTGTTTTGGAGGTAGCTCTTGAAAAGGTCATGCGCTGTTCCTCGAATGCCAATGGCTTCCAATTTCGACTGAAGAGTAGGAACAGAGACTGTATCGAACGCTTTCTGTAGGTCCAAGAATATTGAAAGGCATTCACGATGATCATCTAGATTCTTAGCAACAGTTTCCGTTAAGTCGGCAATTGCATCTTCAGTAGAAACACATTTTTTAAAGCCATATTGGTTGTGCGCAATGACTTGTTGTTTGTAGAGAAAGTTGAGTAGACGACCATTTATTAACCTTTCCATAACCTTCGACATTGCTGAAAGCACCGAGATCAGTCTGTAATTATTCACGCAGTCCCTGTTCCCGCCCTTAAATACTGGATGGACCAAGGCCTTCTTAAAGGGTTCTGGAAAATTTCCTCTCGCGATTGATATATTAATGATATGTGTGATAACGGGTACAAGAGGTTTGCGACACATTTTGAGGAGAATAAAAGATATTCCGTCCCATCCAGTGGCACTATCATGTCTTAAATTCATGATGGTAGACTCAATCTCAGAATAGTCAACGTCAAGAATGACAAATGAATTAGGGGAGGAAGTTTTTGGTAGAGACAATGACAGTGGGGGAGGCGCAATTTTAGAGGCTAGGTCTGCGCCTATGTTGGCAAAGAACTTAGATACTTGATTGGCTGCACTGTACGGGTCCCAACATGTTTTTAAAAGTTCTAGAGGAGGATCACATCTTTTTTTGGTATGTGTAATCTCTTTTATTTTGTTCCAGAGTGTTCTAGGGTTACGTTTAGCTTTTCCAATTCTGATATTGCATATGCAGTTTTAAGCTTCTTGAGCAGGTTATTGCAGAAATTCCGGTATCGTTTATACGAGATTTGGACGATATCATTATTGGGTGAGTTACGGGCTTTTTTATGGAGTTAATCACGATGCCGAATGCATCGTAATAAACCCGGAGTAATACAAGGCTTTAGATTTCTTACTTTTTTAGGTACATTGATTATACGTGTGTGTTTTTTTTTCAGAATAGATTGAACTATGTTTACTGGACAAGAGGCAGCTATATTAGGGTCTTCCGTGCTAGTGACAAGAGTGAAATCCTGACCCTCCATATCTTTTATGACATTAGGATAATCTATTTTTGGGGTCTTATAGTCAGGAGCCTTCTGTTGCACTGAATCTGGTCTATCCACATATATTAGTAATGGAAGGTGATCCGTGATGTGGGATTCCAAGACAAGAATACTAGTAGATTTATTGGATTTTAGGAGAACGTGATCAATACAATTATTTATTCTAGTGGGGAGGTAATATCCTGGCAAAAGACCATGGGTGGCGTTTAGGGTTGGGTAATTAGCACATCGGTCATCTGTATTAGATGGTTTAATATCTATGTTAGCATCTCCGATGAGGTATACAGGGTTACAGGTTAAGTCAACCTAGATCCATTACGGGCGTGTAGTACCCATCTTTTCTGACATATTTCACTATGAAACACCCTACCCCAAACCTAAGCTTTTTCAAGAAAATCGACATTGAATTTTTTTAATAAAAATTGCCGATTTTTTTCCATTAATTACGATATTTTGAAGTTAGTGCAACTTATTATTATTATTATTTATTTTTTACATGCAGATTAAGATGCTCTATGAATTTAATAACCAAAATCCTACGTAGTTTAACTAAATACGTTGTTCTGGACGATTGAAAGTTCAAAAAGTTAATAAAAAATTGACAATTTACCTTTCTTTATTGAAGATCTGAAAAAAATTGTATCGCACACATTTGGCAGATATGGCTTAAAACATCTACGTTTTGTCAGCTGTCCAACAAGGTATAATACTCTAGGGTTTTATTTATTTCGTAGGAAAAAACATAGTTTCATAGACGATAGTGGACGTAAAATAATTACGCTTATTGAACTTAATTTATTCTTTGGCCCTAGAAAGTAAAATAAAACAATAGGTAAGTTTTACAAAATATTATTTATTAAAGTCCTTAACACGTTCGCTGCGGCACCAATTTTTGCCATTGCCGGTGTTCAAAAGGGTTTTGTTCAGACTGCTATTAGAAAAAAATTATTACAGTGTTCAAGAATATTTAGAGGATAAGTCGTTAGTAATGTAACAAATAATTAACAAATAATAAGCATTTATTCTACCACATGCAATAAATACATATATATATATATTTTTTTATTATTAATCATTGTTATTATTAATACGATAGGTACAATTGAAACTTTTATTAATTAACTATTATAGAATCCAATTTTATTATATCATTCATAATTATGTTATTAATAGGTTGGTAATAATATATGATCTGATATTATTTTTTATGTTTTTCTGTTTATATTAAAATATTTGTACGCCATATCATGGCAGGATATGCTGGAACCAATACTGTAACACCGATTGTACCATATTCTAACAAATAAACATTTTTGATTTGATTTGATTTGTGGGCAGAGAGGGCAACATCGCGGCAAATCACGGCAGCGCGAGGAGCATAGCGATGAGCAGCGCAAGGAGCATAGTCTGGCAGGTGCATTAAGAATAACGGTTTATTCGGTTCATAATGAGATAAGACGTCGGCACTAATTAAATTAGATTTTACATTTTTAAAAGCAATCTCACATTCGTTATCCCATATCCATATCACTCCTTTCTTAAGTAATCTGTAAAGTGGTGCTAATATAGTGCTTAAATTTCTAACAAATTTTGCATAATAATTAATTGTAGTGTGTTTAGCGGCAAAATCTAGACTTATCAGCAAGCGTATAGACGGATCTGATAATAAAATTAAAACAGTGTGGAAGATCATCAATTCTGAAACTGGGAATAGTATTCAAAGAGATACAGACCTGTCTTTGAAAATCAATAATAAAATAATTTCAGACTTTGAACGCTTTTGAAGTATTTTTTTCAAATATACCAGTAGAGGTAACGAAGTCTCTTCCCTCATCTTCTTCAAAAGCAGAATCAATGTTAAAAACATCTTTAAATAAAAGTTTTCCAAATTTTAATTTTACTCATAGTAGGTTAGAATTGGGGGTTCTGTATCACTTGCTCTCGCTTCGCTCGAGCCGTGATACAGAACCCCCAATTCTATTTCGGTCCTACACAATATCTAGCGATTGTATTATAAGAGCGTCTGCATTGGATTGACTCATGCGCTCGCGCGCCGACGACGCGACGAATGTCGACCGCTCAGATTGCATTTATTTCATCGGGTATCGGCGCCTATCTGATTTCGATGGCGCGATGCAGTACCTTGCAAATAGTTATCCCGTCTGCTCATTTAAACCCACAATACAATAAGTGAGTTCTGTGTATGTTATGACACGTTGCCTATCGATGCGGTCGACTGACTGTTGACTGTTTTGAATTGTAATCATAATAACTTATTATATTTACATCGAACCAACTTCGTAAAGAAACTTATATCTTAAATGAATGCGTTTGATATAAGTGGAACTCTGTAATTTTATTGTGTTATAGAACTTTTTTTTAGCATCTTGGACATTTATTTTATTGAATCATTACGTATTCTTAGTACTGAACTTTAATTGTTACCATGAACGTGTTGACTATCCAAGTCCCCAGAACTATCGCTATGTAACAACAAAAGCAGATTATCTATTCTTAATCAGAATCAGAATTGTTTATTTCTTAACGATGTTATTACAGATACAAGATTATTATAGAGTATATACAAAGCTAAGATCAGCGACATTCTATCTTACAGTATGTAAATAATTATATTACTAAATTATAATGTTTATAAATGAATGAAGTTCGATCATGGTCTATAGATTTAGATAATCTCAGAAGTCTTTTATTGAGTAATCACTTAATGTTTCAGTTAATTAGGCAGTGATAGCTTAGTGGTATGACCAGGTACTGCTAATTCTTAGGTTGGTGATGGAACTCAAGGCACTTCCGACTTTTCGAAATCATGTGCACATAAGTAATTTATTCATGATCACTTGCTTAAACGGTGACGGAAAAAACATCGTAAGAAAACCTGCATTCAACGCAGCTAGTGTAGAGTACTAATCTGTGCTGGGTTCGGGTGGTAGACTATGACCTAAGCACTCTCATTGTGAGAGGAATTAATGGAATGATGGTAAATGTTTCATTTTATTATATTTTATAACGATGTAAATTTTGGAATAAGAAATAACTTCGCAATCGGGCAGTATACAGCACTATGATGTAGGCGCAATAACTCATAATATATAACATTTTAATTTGTATATTTATTTTTTTAATTATTACTGAACAATTATGCGCTGCTTGAGTATTTAACAGACAACGTATGAACACATTATTATTATTAGGGAGAAGGTAAAGTATTCATTAATATTGTCACTAAAATACGAACTTAAAATATATAAGTGCTATAAATCTAAACACAAAAAAAATATCTCAATATTAAACTATACAGATAATTTTAATATTATTTATGTAACATTTTCTTTTCACTTTATGTTTTTACGTACTAAATAAAGTATAACAGGCTTTAAAACGATGCAATTCTTAGGAACCACGTTCTGTTTAACAACGTTTTATTTCCATAAAATATATTTTTTACGTTTTATCAATAAAATATTTCGGAGTTCAATTTATAAAAGTCAATTTTAATGTTAATATGAAATAACCATTTGTAGTTGGTCTCTATATTTGTTTATGATAGAGAGATCATTTGTATGCAAGTACATACGATTACCTTATAAAAATTTCGTCTCAGTTTTCATCGACAGCGTGGCGCCATATAATATATCCCCCTAAAATGGCAAGTAAAGGCGAAGTTATAATTGAGTACGAATGATGTTTAAAATAATAAGTGATTATAAATCTTATGTACTACATGCATAAGGATTAAAAGTGTATGACAGCATGTATGACTTATTTTAAATAAACTATAACTTATTATCATTTCTCAAGTGTGTATACCGTTTTACAATTTGGGGGTATAAAATCAGTGTCATTCAGGATCATCTCACAGAACATTTTTAACAGCGCATTCTGCAGTCAATTCTATATAGATTTACATCGTTTAATCAGTGTGTTTAATAAATAAAAACAGTAAGTATGTACGTGTCATTTAACTCTATCAATTTTGTGATCAGTGTGTACGTACGGTTGTGGTCGCGTCTCATGAGCTCAGAGGTCGCGAGTGTATTTAGTGAGAGTGATTTTATGAGTTCGATTCCCAGGCAGGAAAATAGCTTGTCTGGTCAGAGGAGTTTAATATTATCATGAATGGGTGGCGGGGTGATAACAGTTGTAACCAAATGAATTAATGTAAGTAGACCTGCTTTTCAATGTTTCACAATTTTGTTTTATTTCAGGTTTTCCAATCCATTTGACTCCGACACTGAAGTGATCCCTATATCACAAAAGCGGAAGCCTTCAAATAAGCCTTCAACACCTAAGCCGTCCAAGCCGAAGGCAAAATCTAAAAAACGGGTGCAAGAACAGCTGTTGCCGGCTGCTGCCGGAAGTGAATCTGAATCAGAGGCTGACCTTCCGACTGCGTCTGCCTCTGCGTCTACATCTTATAAAAAGAAAAGAAAACGAGTCATCTTCCCTGATTCCGAGGTAAATTTATTGTTATTTAATAATTAATGTAGAAAAACAGACCAAACTATTTTTACGTGGTGGTGTAAAGCATAGTTACTACTAATAAGTATGAAGTCTGACCAAGTGTAATTGGGTCAAATTTATAGAACAATTTTATAGCAGCTGCATGAAGTTTAACTGTACCGAAAAAAGGGCAATGTTATGAATGTTATCAAAAGTTTCAAAAGTTTGCGTCTACCTAATAACTTATAATTTGTCAAAGGAGTTTTTTACGGTTTATACTTTTTAAGATCTACATGATTTAATTTATATGTGCTAATCCGAAATAAATACATTTTAAATGAAGAATGCTTATGTCCTGAGATATTATTATGATGGCTCAAAATAATAATAATCGTCGGTTTGTGTCCCCAATACTCACTCATTGACCATTTAATTTAATAACCCATTAATTGGGCTTGATGATTATCATGAATCATCAGACTTTGATAAAATTAGGTATTTATTTTGAGAAATTGATTTGTTACATTAACTAATGTATATTATTTTGTTTGTTTCCAGGATGAAGAGCAGCGTGAACCAATTCGAGCAGCTAAGCTGAAGAGCTACCTAACTCGGCGAGTGGGTTCTGGTTACACTATGCAAAGTGACCCCACAAGACAAGGAGAATTTTATATTGAGGTCCGCATCTCGAATTGCCAGGAGTTGGAGGCTATTTCAACCAACCGCTGGAAACATTCACTGCTATGTTTCAAAACAGCAGTGAATGACGATAGCCCAACTTGGAAGGCGGTTACTCAGTTGGTTGGAACAGTTAAGGAGGATTACTCCTCCATCCAACCAATTTTGTACCCCCAAAATCCTTTTTAAATATTTTATCATTATAATTTTTAACTATTTTATATTTAGGAATATTATCGATACTGTACAAATTTTGTTGCCATATTATAACCTAACCATGTATTTTTGTATTAATTACTATAAATAAATGCATTGCTCTCTTACATAATCTATTCGTTCGATAAAAACGACCATATAACTATAAACTATAAATAAGTTAAGATTAAATAATAATTTTCATGTATTTTCTTACAGAATCTACTTAGTAGATAAAATAAAATACTAAATTAAAACCTAAAAATAAAAACAATACAATATTTTATACTATAAAAAATCTGATTAAGAAAAAATAGAAATACCTACATAAAGCTTTTCTGAAATTATTCAAAATGTTTTTCTGTCAAGCTTGTAACATTAACGTTCACAATTATTCTTCTCACAAAAAAAAAACAACATCCATAAATCTAATAACCTCATAAAAACGCAATTTGATAATATTCGTATAATAGCTTGTGCTTTTAAAAACAAAATAGTCAGTTATAAAATAACCCCTCAAAGTTTTACTATTACTCCTGAAAAGTTTTTATCTGAAATTACAGACACATGTTGCTATCTAATCAAAGAGTTATTAAAACAACACGTTTCTTTAAAAGTCAATTTCGAACTTTTTGTTTCGTACAATTTACCTAAAAATAACGAAATAAGTCTTAAATCATTTAACACGAGATATACAATTATACTTCAAAGCACAGATATATTATCCACTTATCAAGCATTTGCGGAAAAAATATTAAATAAATGTTCAGAGTTCGAACTAAGTGAGTCAGGGTGGACGATTGAATCCATAAGTCATTTAGAAATTAATTTTGTTAAATACAGTCCTTTGAGAGCCGGTTCTTATTTAAAATTACCTAAGCGAATTCAAAATACAAAATCATGTCTAAACATAGTCAATAAAGACAATTACTGTTTTCTTTGGAGCATTGTAGCTTATTTGTACCCAGCAATGCATAACTCAAATAGAATAACATCATATCCTCACTATTTAAAAGTGTTAAATATAGCAAACATGACATTTCCACCCAGTTTAGACGATATAAAATTATTTGAAGACTTAAATCCAAACGTAAGTGTTAACGTCTATGGTTTGGAACAGAATGACTATGTAACAGGACCATTATATAAAACTTTAAAAAGAAAACTTTTTCATGTTAATTTACTTTATATCAATAATAATGGTAAAAGTCATTTCTGTTTAATTAAACATTTTAGTAAGCTTGTACACAGACAACTTACAAAACATAAATCTAAAATATATTTATGTGATGAATGTTTTATGTATTTTGAAACATCAGAAAAACAATTGAATCATAGCTGTGCAAGAGTGCAGACTATACTTCCCGAAGAAAACTCAAAACTCTGCTTTTCAAATTTTAATAGGACTCAAAGAGTTCCAATTGTTATATATGGCGATTTCGAAAGTCTATTACGGGAATATTCTGATAAAAATAAGTCCCCATGTGTTGAAAATATACAAATCCATGAGGCAAGTTGCTATGGATATTACATTTTTTGTCAGTCTAAACCAGAATTAAATAAGTTTAGATCATATAGGGGGCCAGACTGCTCCAAAAAGTTCATTGAAGCTATAAGTCGGGATGTAATAAGACTTTATAAACTAATGTCAGAGATAAAACCCATGATAATTAACAAAGATCAACAAACTGCTTTAAAAAATGCTAAACAATGTCACATATGTAAGAAATCATTTAATGATACTGACTCAATTGTTGCAGATCATGATCATTTCACAGGAATGTATAGAGGACCAGCACATAATACATGTAATTTAAATGCAAAATCTTGCCCATTTATACCTATCATATTTCATAATCTTTCTGGCTATGACTGTCATTTGTTTATAAATGAGCTTTCAGCTGTTTGCGGTCGTATAAATCTCATTCCAAAAAACAAAGAAAAATATATTTCATTCACAAAATTTATCCCGATTGATAAAAAAAATGTAGCCCAGTTAAAGTTTATAGATTCTTTTAATTTTTTAAGTTCAAGTCTAGATAATCTAATAAAAACTATGAAAACGAAAGATTTTCAAAATTTACGAGAGTTTTTTAAAGATGATTATTTATTTAAATTAGCATGCAAAAAAGGTGTATACTGTTATGATTACATCAATTCATGGCATCGGTATAAAGAAACTGAATTGCCAGATTCATCAAAATTTTATAATAAACTCACATCCCAATCTATTTCGGATGAAGATTATAATCATGCATTAAAAGTGTGGAATGCATTTAATATTTCTAATTTAGGGGAGTACACAGACTTATATTTGAAATGCGATGTCCTACTATTGTGTGATGTTTTTGAAAAGTTTAGAACGATGAGTTTACAATATTATAACCTTGATCCTTGTTATTATGTATCATCTCCCTCATTGAGCTGGGATGCAATGTTATTATATACTAAAATTAATTTGGACTTAATTTCAGATATTGACATGTATCAAATGCTAGAAAAAGGCATAAGGGGTGGCCTTGCCCAGTGTTCTTTAAGATATGCAAAGGCAAATAATAAATACCTTCCAAATTACAACAATAAGGAACCTGATAGCTATTTAATTTATCTTGATTGCGTAAATTTATATGGTCATGCTATGATGCAGCTTCCTACTCGAAACTTTAGGTTTTTAAACGAAGATGAAATTAATAATTTTAAAGTAATGCATATTTTAAATGATAGTAAAACTGGATTTATTTTAGAAGTTGACTTATGGTATCCTTATAAAATTCACGAAGCGCATTCGGATTTACCATTTGCCGCTGAAAAATTTGCTCCCCCAGGTAGTAGAAATGATAAACTAATTGCTAATCTCTATGATAAACATAAATATATCATTCACTATGTTCATTTAAAAGAATGTATAAAAAATGGACTTATTTTACTTAAGATAATATATATAGAATACTATCATTTGAACAAAGTGCATTTTTGGCTCCCTATATCCTATTGAATACTACTCTCAGACAAAAAGCGACTTCCGATTTCGAAAGAGACTTTTTTAAAAAACAAAACAACTCTATATTTGGAAAAACTATTGAAAACAAAAGAAAACAAGTAGATGTCAAACTAGTAAATGTATGGAAAGATATTTATAATAAAACTAACAAACTTTGTGGAGCTGAAAAATATGTAAGTGCTCCAAATTTCAAAAACTTATCTATATTTTCTGATTCTTTAGTAGCAATTCAGTTACAACAAACGAAAATCGTGCTTGATAGACCAATTTACATTGGTTTCACAATATTGGAATTGGCCAAGACTCATTTGTATTCGTTTCATTACTCTGTGATGAAACGTCTATATCAAAATCGTATTCAACTATGTTATACTGACACAGACAGCCTTTTGTACTTAATATATACAGAAAATTTTTACGAGGACATGAAAAAAAATATAAAGTACTTTGATACAAGCAACTTTGAAAATGGAAATCAATTTAATATACATAAAGCTAATTCTAAAATACCAGGATTTTTTAAAGATGAAATGGGTGGTGATATTATATCCGAGTTTGTAGGTTTAAGAGCAAAATTATATTGTATAGACTCACTGGCTTCTTCAGTTATCAAAGCAAAAGGGGTAAAAAGGTCGGCCGTGAAAAAACTAGATATTAAAAAATATAAACGAGCTCTACAATACAATGAATGCTTAAGAGATGACATGTGTATTATAAAGTCGAAAAATCATAATATTTTTACTCAAAAAATTAATAAGCTTGTTTTGAGTAGGGATGATGATAAAAGACAAATAATGGAAGATGGTTGCAAAACTTTGCCTTGGGGGCATCATAAAACAGTATTTTAATTAAGTGTCATATATAAGGACGAGTTGCACCATTTAACTATAACGATAACAAAGCCATTAACAGTTGTCAATTCGTCGAATTGTCCAATAGGCGGCCGGTTCACGGCTGGTTATGGTTTAGTTATCGTTATAGTTAAATGGTGCAACTCACCCTAAGATTGCAATGCATTAATTTAAGGTAAATAAGCATAAATGTATAAGGCTAAATGTATTTTTATATTATATGAAATAGAAGATAAATATGAAATAAATGATTTGTATTAAAAAAAAAAGGTTTTTAAATTGAGTTATTTTATATATTCCTCTGACTGTTAAAACAAGTCAAAAAAAAATGAAACACAGTAATAGTTGATAGTCATAACATTTATTATTATATTTTACAGAAATACGTCCCTTTTAATTTTTTTAGATATACCTATATAGATAATATATAATTGGCTTACTTATATAAAATTAAATTAAAAACTATTAAAATAATAATAACAAAATAATAATTCTTGACAGTCTTATTAACTACAGTATAAGTTTAATGATACAGACTATGACTAATTAATAATTACTGCACAAAAATGACTTAAAACTATTCAGGGTCACACAATTTTTTCCCAATTTTTTTAATAAGGGTCTCTGTCGCTTCCATAATATCATCATAAGTTTCACGTACCACATATTGCACATTTACACACGCATTGTCACTATCACTATAATCGATTTCATTCTTAGAGTCTTTTAGTTCATGTACTTCTAATTTAATTAGATAACCTCCATCACCACCTCCCCCACCACGACGAACAATGTATGATGATGTTGATGATCCCAATGAACATTTTCTTTTTTTTTTTTCTTTTTCAAGATTTGAGCTTGATCAGTTCCAGTGAGCAGCTTTTCATTGTCAACCCTCTCATTCAATTCACCTTCAAAATATTGTTGGTAGTTGTAGCTCTGGGAGTAAAAAAATGGGCTAATTGTAGGATTTTTATCCAGGCCCTCAGAGTTCCACTGCAGAAAACTAAAACTAAAATATTCAAGATAGTATGCTTATTAGCTAAGTCAAAACTTATAAGTAGCCGTATAGGTAAATCAGATAATAAAATTAAAACAGTATGGAAGATTATTAACTCTGAAACTGGCAGTAGTAAACAAAGAGATACAGAAATATCATTGAAAATTAATGATCAGTTAATTTCACACAAGTCTAATGTAGCAAAAGTTTTTGAAACATTTTTCAGAGATATACCAATTAAAGTAACTAAATCTCTTTCTTCATCTTCTCTAAAAGCAGAGGCATTAGTTAAGCAACATTTTAATAGAGAAATTCCAAAATTTAGTTTTAGTCATGTATCTCCTAGCGTTGTAAAGAAATCATTTAAATATATAAAAGTAAAGACCACTGAAGATTTATGGGGCATATCTGTCAAAGTAATTGAATCAATAATTGACACTATCGCTCCGATTCTTGCAAACATTTTTAACGACTGTGTGGATAGTGGCACCTTTCCAGATTTAATGAAGCACAGTAAAGTAATTCCTATTTTTAAATCAGGTTGCAAGAACGATCCATCAAACTACAGACCAGTTTCAGTTCTTCCTGCTTTAAGTAAAATATTTGAGAGAATGGTATTAGACCAATTAATCTTGCACTTTAGTAAACATAACATCTTTCATGAACGCCAGTTTGGATTTACAAAGGGAAGGTCAACGACCGACGCCGGGGCTAAGTTAGTGTCTCACATTTTGGAGGCTTGGGAGGGATCGCAGGATGCCATTGGTATTTTTTGTGATCTCTCCAAGGCTTTTGATTGTGTCGATCATAAGACGCTGATCCTTAAACTAAAACACTACGGATTGCGAGGACAATCCCTTGCACTAATTCAGTCATATTTAACAACTAGACTTCAAAAAATAGGTATAAACGGCGTAACATCATCTGGGTCTACAGTGAGAATGGGGGTACCGCAAGGTTCAATCCTTGGCCCTTTTCTCTTCTTGGCATACATAAATGACCTTCCCTATATGATGACTAATTTAACTAATATTATATTATTCGCGGACGATACCTCGCTCATTTTTAAAATTAATAGAAAATTACCAGATTTATCATCCTTTAATAATGCCCTTGATGTTCTTTCCGATTGGTTTTCTACAAATAACTTGCTTCTCAATGCAAGCAAAACTAAATGTCTAAAGTTTTCGCTTTCTAATGTTCATAAACAATCAGAATTAAATTTGATGCTTGATGGTGACCAGCTTGAATTAATTAATGAAACCGTATTTCTTGGTATAACAATAGACTCTAGGTTGCAGTGGGGGGCACACATCACGGCACTGTCGTCTAGGTTAAGTTCGGCTGCATTCGCGGTTAGGAAAATTCGGCAGCTTACTGATATACCCACTGCTAGATTAGTTTATTACGCTTACTTTCACAGTTTAATGTCTTACGGTATTCTATTGTGGGGGTCCGCGGCCGATGTAGATTCTATTTTCATTTTGCAGAAACGGGCAATTCGCTCAATATACGGCATGGGCCCTCGAGAGTCACTGAGAGAAAAGTTTAAGGAAATTAACATCCTAACCTTGCCTTCCTTATACATTTTTGAGAATATTATGTATGTGCGTAAAAATCTTTCTAGTTTTAGAGTTAAAAGTGATTATCACGATATTAATACCAGGAATAAAAATAAGTTAGTAGTTCCTAAATTTCGGCTCACTAAAACAAATTCAAAATCATTTCTAGGGAATTCAATACGCTTTTATAATAAACTACCAGAGGTCTTTACTAACCTGCCCGGTAAGAAATTCAAATCTTGTGTCAAATCTATTCTTTTAAAGAAAGCGTATTATAAAGTTAAAGACTACGTGGAAGACAAAAGGGCGTGGAGTATTTAATATCTGCACATGTGGCCTCCCTGGCGGTCCTCAAGATTTGCTTGTTTACTGTAAATTAGTTCTTAAGCCGCCTGTATTTCCTGAAGGCACTGGACATGCCTTGACATTCCTGTTAGGGTATTTCTTTATTTATTTTATTTCTTTTTGTGTGACTACATATATATTGTATGTAAAATTGTTTTCTTTTTTATTTTATATACAATTTTATTTTTTTGTACTTTTTTCATGTGAATGCGTCAACAGCGTGGTTTTTTATTATTCATTATAACGGATTGATTGCTTTAAATTATTATTAGTATTTTTTCTTTATCTTAATTTATTATTAGTATTTTTTCTTTATTTTATTAACGTAGTTTTATTGCGTTGTTGACGCATATATTTAACCAATAATGTACAAATAATTGTAACAATTTATTTTTTAAAAGAGTAACCTATGGAGTTTCTTGCCGGCTCTTCTCCATAGGAAGGACACTTTGGAACCGAGCAACTAGAGTCAGTAGATTTAACGTAACGTTTCTTGAGCGCCTTTTTTATTTGGTTTATAAGAAATAAAAACATTTTGATTTTGATTTTTTGATTTAGAAGAAATAAAAATTAATTACAACAAGAAAAAATATATTCATCTACTCTCATAAAATAAAATAAAACAAAAAGATTACCTCGCGTAATTGGGGTTGCCCAAGTTCGACAGAAATCACATTTTCGTTGTCCAAAATGCTCGGGCTGTAAGATGGTGATCTTGGTGTGAGTGACATAATTCTGAAAAGAAATAACTGTTTATAAATAAACAAAAAATATATTTATTTATTATTTTTGGCTGACTGATTATTATTCCAATACTTACCTTAATACTGCAAGCTATTATTAAAATCGTAAACAACAGCGTATGGTCCTACTTTGACCAGCTACTGCAATGAAGTGAGATGTTTAATTACATACAATACAAATAAGTTCTCATTTCAGTTATTAGTCACAAAAATGTAAGTAAGACGAGACTATCATCTAAAATTACGATGCAGGTTCAAACCCGTTGCTTGACTACAGGGTGTACTCACTGCACGTGTTACATTTAATAAAATATATTCATATATAAAGGATAGTAGGAAATGAAAATAAGTATTAGGCAAGATGAAGTTGGTCAAACAACCCATAACCCTGAACGTGAATAATATCAATTTTAGTAACTCCGCTCGTCAGATAAAACATAGTGCTTTATTGCCTAATACGATTCGCTGCATAATATGCGGACCCTCGAACTGCGGCAAAACAAACGTCATGATCAGTTTATTGCTGCATGAAAATGGTCTTAAATTTAAAAATCTTTATCTTTATTCGAAAACTACTTTCCAGTCAAAATATCGTTTCTTAAGTGAAGTATTAAGAAGAGTGCCTCAGATTAAGTTCTATGAGTTCAATGACGATAAAAATGTCATATCTCCGAGTGAAGCTTTACCAAATTCTATATTTATATTTGATGATGTTGCATGTGAAAATCAAATAAATATCCGTAAATATTTCTCTATGGGTAGACATAAACAAATTGATTGCTTTTACTTATCTCAAACGTACTCAAAAATACCGAAACAGTTGTTACGTGATAACGCCAATTTTCTTATAATATTTAAACAAGATGATGTGAACTTGAAGCACATCTATGAAGAACATGTCAATTCAGATCTATCATGGAATCAGTTCAAAGATATTTGTAAAACAGTTTGGAGTAACCCTTATAATTTCCTTCTTATTAACAAAGATTCACCTTTGAATAATGGAAGGTACAGACAAAACTTTGACACATATTTAAACTTTGAATGAAGATGTACCTACATATAAAATGAGTTCTGCACAAAAACATTTTTAGTGTTATTCTTTTCTTAGTTGAAAACAGTTGTTATTACTTAAGATGGAGAAAAATATTAAAATGGAATTGATAAAGTCTGTTGACTCTATAAAAAATAAAATAAAACAAATGAAAAATCAGGAACATACAATGAACATGTCACTTGATAAAATGCTAAAACCTGTGACAGATCCTCTTAAAACTCTAGTTGATTCAAATGTTGAAAGGAACTTGGAAAAAACAAAAAATATGGAAAATTCAACCTTGACTCATTCCGTAGAAATGGAATCGAATGAAAATAATGCTATTTCATCTACAAAGTTCAATGATTATTACGAACCAAAACTTAATTCTGCGCAGTTGTTGGAACAAAATCCTAAAAGTGATTTGCTGGATAATTTAGACATTTCATTAGAAGGTGATGATATCCACGGTATTTATGATGGTGTTAATATACCATTCGGAATAAGAAGTGAAAACAGAACTTTACTGATGGGTAATTCATTAGTATCATTTTCTAAAATTGATAGTTTAAATAACGATACTATAATTTTAATTAAAATCGGTGATAAAACTTACAATTTCACGGCTGGCCTGAAAGAACTTTTACTACGAAGAAAACCTGATTTAAAGTTGATATCGAACAAAGATAAACTTGTCTATAAGGATATGTTACATTATACAAATGCACATAAAAGAGATTTTAACCCTAAAGGTCAAATAAGAGGTGATAAAAGTACAAAATATAGGGAGATAATCAGACCATTATTTTCTGAAACATCAAACGATAAAAATGAGCCTAAAGTAGGAGGAAACTTACCAAAGCTAAAAAAATATAAAATTAACACTGATTTAGTATATTGGGATGATCCTAATGAATTGGTTGAGAGATTAAAGTTATTAGTCGCTTCGAGAGATGCTGGCAATACAAATCATGATAATGAAATTTTATCTATAATTGAAGAATTAAAAGAAGCTGACATAATTAAGGAATAAAAAGTGACAGTGACAAGATTTTGATTCAGTATTACCGACTTATTCATCATGAGCATAAGCAAAGTTCATCACTGAATTAGCTTAAAAACATAAAATTTACACTTTTATTTTATGTGTGCGAGTTGAAGAGAGATATTAAGAGTTGCCCACAAAAAAAAAAAACAAACATCAACATGAGCAAAGCAGATGTGGTAAATGAAATTCATAAAAATGCAAGAATAAACTTTCCTCGAAGACGTGTTATTATGAAAGACATAGATGATTTATGGCAAGCAGATTTAATTGATATGCAATGTCATGCCCATGAAAATCAGAATTTTAGGTTTATCCTTGTGGTTATCGATACATTTTCCAAATATGGTTGGACTTTTCCTCTTAAAACCAAATTCAAGGATATCGTCTGTGACACTTTTAAGACGTTGCTGGACAAAGGGCGTGTTCCTAAAAATCTACAAACTGATAATGGAACAGAATTTTATAATAATAAATTTAATAAACTTATGAAATGTTTTCGCATTAACCATTATTCAACCTTCTCAACAAAAAAAGCCTCAATAGTTGAACGATTAATTAGAACATTAAAGTCTAACTTGTACAAAGAATTTAGTTTAAAAGGCAACTACAATTGGATAAATGGCGCTCTTGATGATGTTATTTTTAAATACAACCATACTTATCATCGAACAATTGATGAAATTCCTGCAAATGTAGATAATACTAATAAAAAACGAATATTAGAAACATATGTAAAGTCTGAAAAAAAAGTTGGGTCGAAAAGTAAGTTTAAGGTGGGTGATTATGTGCGTATCAGTAAATACAAAGGAACATTTGAAAAAGGGTATACGCCCAACTGGTCGACAGAAATATTTAAAATTCGAAAAATACAGAATACAACTCCTATAACCTACTTGATTGAAGATGCAATCAGATGTCAGCCTATTTTAGGAGCATTTTATGTACAGGAGCTTCAAAAGACAAAACATCCTAATGTATATCTAGTTGAAAAAGTTTTAAGACGTAAAGGAAATAAGGTTTTAGTTAAATGGTTAGGATTGCCTTGTGCTGAAAATAGCTGGATTGATAAGTCGAATCCAAATCCAAACTATATTATATATTATATATTATATATATTATATATATATATATTATATATTATATATATATATATATATATATATATATATTATATATATATATATATATATATATATATATATATATATATATATATATATATATATATATATATATATATATATATATATATATATATATATTATATTTATATATATAATATATATAATATATATAATATATATATATATATATATAATATTATAAATGCGAAAGTAACTCTGTCTGTCTGTCTGTCTGTCTTTGCTTCACGCCTAAACTACTGAACCGATTTGTGTGAAATTTGGTACAGACATAGTTTGGAACTTGAGAAAGGACATAGGATAGTTTTTATTACAAAAAATAAAATAAAAAATAAAATTTATTCCGGACATACAGCGCCATCTATTGGTCAAGCGTCGGCATCAATTCAGTACTGAAAATTCATCGGAAATCGGAAAAATGTAAATAAATAGTAAAAAGGTACAAAGAAAATGCTCTAACGGAGTATAGATAATTCTATTAGTACTATATGTGTAAGCCCTTTTAGGATATAAATAATTTAAATTTGATCATGTTGGCGAGGTTAATAGAGGTTAATAGTTGTTTTTAAAATTCATAGATGGAGTTGCGCATTTTCTTCTATACATCTAATAAAACAGTAAATTACAACATTCTTTTGCCGGGGGTCAGATTTCATGTTACAGTATCAATTATGAACTACTGAATTGATAGCAGTAAAAAATTGAGAGAATGTTTTTGGTAAATCGTAGACGGTTGTTAGCTATTTTTAAACACGCAACTATATCTAGGTAACACGGGGTGGAGCTTTAAATTTCCAAATTCATTTTCTCATCTGCACACGTAAATTGGCATTATTGACATATAAACAAGAGGTAACTATGGCAGGCTACGGTAGCCATAGCGACCATTCTTCATTGTGATTGAAGTATACTTTTTGGAAAACTAGCTGTCGTAGTAAACAGCTTGGTGGTTGTAGGATTGGAAATGGATGTCCATGCTGCAGGTTCAAATCCAGTTGTTAATGATTGTATTTTTGTTCTTGAGTCCTTTTTGTTACATACGTTTGAATGTTTTGTTACTCAAGTTCAAGTCTCAGTCGAGCTAACACTTTTTGTGTTCTATTAGGTTAACTTTTATTAGTTTAAATCTTTGTATCATTTTGTTGTTTCTTTCGCAATGAGCAACAACTTTATGTCGTGCATTTTTTACTAGACCGATGCATAAGCTCAAAATTATTATGTTTGTATTTTAAATTTTAAGTGTGTTGCTCATTGCAGATCAAGCATGTCATATGCTGTAAAGAACGTCTGGCGTAAATGCCCTGACCATAGATATAAATCTATGGCACCGACATTTACTCCTGAATTGAAAAATAAGATTCCTCATAGATCATTTGATAGTTGTGATCTATGAGGAATCTTATTTTTCAATTCAGGAGTAACTTTTTTAAATTATTTCATCAAAGTAATGTGTAATGTTTTCTGTTGGTCATCTATAGAATTCCATGGACAAGTTTTTTTTTGTATTTGTAAATTTTTATTGTTTTAACTCAAAACCCAATGATCTTTTATGATATAATTTTTTAGTAAGTACTTACTCTTTAATATTCATTTTAAGGTAGCTTGCTACACGGGTTTTAATGCGTTGATCCAGATAAATCTTCTATTTTTTCGTTTACAAATTTCATTTAGTTTGTGTACCTATTTACTGGAAGTTTGGCCCAAAAACTAAAATAAAATAAACTTTCTATCGCATTCTCTACATTTTAAAATTAATATTGCATCATTTGAGCTCAGCACCTTATGCTGGGCAGTATCATCATCATCCACAGAACTTTTCCTCCCACTGTTGGGCATAGTTCTCCCCTTTTTCGTGCCATTTTCTACGGTCCTGTGCCAGCCTCATTCAGACTCGACCCGAGACTTTAACTATGTCATCGATCCATCTTGCTCCCGGACGACCGACGCTTCTTTTGCCATGCCTTGGCCACCATTCTGTCACCGTCTTAGTCCACCTGCCGTCATTTCGTCTGGGCAGCATAAAGCGACTTTATTGTAAAGGATACAGCCCCAGTCCAAGGCTTTGATCAGGGTAGAATGCGGTTGTCCTTGGTCTATTACTTAGTTTCCAGTCATAAATAATTTTAACCACAGTTTTGATAGTTCTGATCCTGCGCCTCTCTATTGTCAACGTTTTCTTTCAGTTTCACGGGTCTCAGGTAAATACCTTATTAAAATGGAGCCTGCTTATCTCAGTCGTTCATCCCTTTAAAAACAACACACTCGCACACTCTTTTGCCTTTCATTAGCAGCCACCATTACCAGACCACATAGTTCCTAGCTGCTAAGTTCCTTAACTTATTTCCACATATACTCTAGGCTTAGGCACCGCACTGACATCTGGTAGCTATTAACTAAGATGAGAACACTACCTTAGTCTTAAAACCGGACTTCACCAAAGCAGAGATGAAAAGAGCGGAGCGTAAATAATATTGATATCTACTTTCAATTTTACTGCGTAGTTCAGTATTTCGAATTTCGGGGTTTCGAACCAAAACCCCGATCTCGGTAGTCTTACTAGGGACTGCTGTACCAACGAAATACTATTGCAAAAGAAAAAAAGCGGTAAATTGTTTTTTTTGGCACGTGTCAAGCAATATTTGTGACAAAACTCTAAGTTCCACATCTGATACATTTTGCGTAGGTATAGCAGACTACTTAGAAACATTCATCTAGCGAAACAAGATAATATTGATGTGTTCATGTGTTTTGTAAATTTTTAAATATATAAAAAGAACATTCTGAAGCCGGTGTCTAGGTAGTTCGTGATGGTGACCCTCTATACCACAGTCTAATTTATATTTATTCGCACAGATGACTGATATGAACGCGAACATCGTCGCGGGTACAGCTAGTATACTATAACAAAGAAAAAAATATAGCATTTCAAAGTCATTGGCGAGAATAATTTTATATTTATTAAGTGTTCAATGTATGATTAATCAGTCTGAGGATGTGTATTGGAGAGAGTAGTCTTCTGAATTGGTTTATAAATCATTTACCATTTGAATTACATTAACCGGGATATAATTATTGTGGGCCTGGAACAAATCTGATTAAAAGACTTACACGTGGAGATAAAGCTGTGAATAAATTAGACGAATATTGTAAAGAACACGATATTGCTTATCACAAGTCATCAAGCTTAAGGGATTGGCATAACGCCGATTTAGTTTTATTAAAAATGGCTAAAAAGCGAACTGTTGCCTCTGATGCAAGTGTAGGGGAAAAATTCGCTGCCCATCTAGTGAGCAAAGCAATGTTGGCTAAAGTTAAAACTGGAGCGGGCTTTAAAAATAGCAACTGTGCTAAAAATAGTTCAAAAATAAATAAAAATGGTAATGGATTTAAAAATAAATTGAAAAATGTTATTAGTAAAACGAAAAGACATATACGGAAATTAAAACCAAAAGGCAAGAAAATGGCAATAGAATTAGCTATTGCTGCTGCAAGAGAATTAGTTGATGATTCATCTATAAAACTTCCTCGTATTATTCCTATACCAAAAACCGGTGGAGTATTACCTTTAATTCCTATTTTTGCGGGACTATCAGCTGCGGGAGCCTTAGCAGGAGGTGCTGCTGGAATAGCTAAAACCATAAATGAATTCAAAATGGCAAAAAAGCGTTTTACTGAACTGAAGAGACATAATGAAAAAATGGAGTCTCTTTGCATCGGAAAGGGATTACATCTTAAACCTCATAAAAATGGACTTGGAATTTTTGTATCGAAAGAAAAAAACTAAAATACAGGCTACCCAAACGAGCCTTAACTAACATTGACATTCTGAAGTATGGTAATAAAATTCCCTATTTTCGAGGTGTCTTTATGAGAGACGAACTCCCTAAAAAACCTTTCAAAAAAGAATGCGGAGTTATAAATTTAGACGATTGTAGAAATCCTGGTTCTCATTGGGTAGCCTATGTAAAACACAATGATTATGTAGAATATTTTGACAGTTATGGAAATCTTAAGCCTCCCAAGGAATTTATAAAATACTTAGGTTCTAAAGTTCACTATAATTATGATAATATACAACGCGATCACCCTTACAATTGCGGACATCTTTGTTTAAATTTTTTATATAATTTTTGGTCTAGTTAAGGAATAAAATAAACAGAATCATCCAGAAGTGTTCAGTATGCAAGCATGTCTCTAACGGTAACCATTTCTGGAAGTAAATCAGAACTGGTATCATACTTTCAACCGCCTATAAGTTTATCAGGCCAATACGAGTGCGGTTTGTTATATTTTTCAGTATTAAACTTAAAGCCAGGAGACGCGCATGTTGATAACAACATTTTGTCTGTGGTCAGAATCGAATGTGATCTTATTCATGGTTCATATTCTGATGGATTACCAACCCACATTATCCACGAATTTTTAACTTACAATACTGTAGGTCATCAGCACATAGAAAGACCGCAAAACGTTATTTACTTTCCAGTGAACAAAAACATAATTTCATCTATATCTATTAAGATTGTGGATCAATTTGGTCACTCCATTCATTTCGACAAAGCGGATATTCAACTAAGTCTTCATTTAAGAAAAATAACATGATATTGTATTATAAAAATCCTGCGATCAATATAAAGCACCCTATTACTTCTACGACCACGAAAGGGCAAAGACGTAGGAAAAAAGTTAAGAAATTAACGAAAACAAATAAAGATTTCCTTAAAGCCCTAGGTTTTAAAGTATGAGTATACTACAGATTACTGAATCACCATACTTCGATACTTCGATTGAAAGTTATGAAGTCCATTCTTACAATCCCTACAACAACAGCTTCAGAGAAAACGATGAAATCAGAATCCCCATCCACCAGCAAGATGTATACGTGCTACCATCAGCCAGTTCAATTTACATCGAAGGTCAAGCAAAACTCTTCGGTAAAGATGGGAATCCGATTAAGAAAACTATTACGTTTAGTAATAACCCAGTTATGTTCTTGTTTCAAGATATTAGATACGAAGATAACGGTATCGAAATAGATCGTATTAAAAATTCTGGAATAACATCAACAATAAAGTCATACGTATCAATGAATGAAGGAGAAAATAAAGTTGCTGCCTTGTGGGGTTGGAATATGGATGGAATTAAAAGTGATGGTAGTTTTAGTGCTATTATGCCTCTAAATAAGATTTTAGGGTTTGCAGAGGATTATAATAAAATTGTGATAAATTGTAAACATGAACTTATACTAAATAGAAGTAACTCTAACTTAAACAGTGTCATAATAACTGATGATGTTGTTCATTTTCAAATAGATATACAAAGAATACAATGGCGTGTACCACACATAAAAGTGTCAGATCGCGAACGATTAGCACTATTAAAACATTTAGAAAGAGATAAATCTATTCAGATGGCGTTTAGAAACTGGGATTTATACGAGTATCCATTACTTCCTAAAACTACTAAGCATTCTTGGTCAGTTAAGACGGCATCTCAATTAGAGAAGCCTCGGTATGTAATTTTTTGCTTACAAACTAATAGAAAAAATAATAAAACCAAAGACAGTTCGTTATTCGATCATTGTGGAGTTACAAATATAACACTATTTTTGAATTCACAGTATTATCCGTATGAACCTTTAAGCTTAAAGTTTTCCGAGAATAAATATAATATATTATACGAAATGTACGTGAAATTTCGTCAGTCGTATTATAACTGTACTGCGGACCCGTTACTTGATATAACCGATTTCAAGGAAAAGGCTCCTCTCTTTATCATAGATTGTTCAAGACAAAACGATAGCTTAAAAACTGGCCCCGTAGATGTACGGTTGGAAATTGAATGTTCTGCCCCGATACCAGATAATACAACTGGATATTGTTTAATAATTAACGATCGGCTTGTGGAATATAAACCTTTGAGTAACATAGTGCGAAAGTTGTCATGACTGTCATTATAGATGTTCAAGGTTTTAAATTGGAAACAAATGAATTCATAGTAAAAGAAATTGCAATATTGTACGAAAATAAAATACAGGTGCTTTTGATTAAACCCCCTTTTCCATATCATAAATTAACAAGACAAGAAAGAAGACAAGTAAATTGGATTCAACGTAATAGGAACATATATTGGAATGAGGGAGTCGTATCCTATTCACATTATCATAAATTAATTACAAATATTGCAAGAGATAAATGTGTTTACACGAAAGGTTTAGAAAAAGTATTGTGGTTACAATATATTTTAGAGAATAATAATATAAATAATTTAGAAGACCAAGGTTGCCCTAGTTTGTTAAGTCTTTTTGACCAATATTTAAATTGTCAAGATTTGTATAGTTGTATCTATCATGAAAAAGTATGTGCTTTAAGAAATGTTTTGTGTTTAAAAAAATGGTGTTTTGAGAATAAATGTTTTACTTAAGAAGAATTTTATCTTTTTTATTTTAATCTATTTTTGTCAAAATACTTTATTATATTTACCTCCCCCCCCCCCCCCCTCCCCAAACCTCACAGAACATCTAATGAAAGTATATATAAATCGATAGTAACGGAATGTAACTTCATTATATTTTCATTAATATTTGTTCGAAGTACTTATTGCATGATTAAAATGTTAAAAGAAAACTACAATCCTCGATATGACATGTATCATACGCATAAAATGCGTTTACGTTCATTTAATTATTATTGGGCAACAACTGACTCCCAAAAAAGATTGGTGATGGAAATGGCTGACGCAGGATTATTTTATTGTGGTAATGGAATTAAAGATAGAGCTGCTTGTTTCTCTTGTGGAGGTGTTATTGAAGATTGGGAGATTTACGACGATCCTTGGATGCAACATGCTATAAACTTTTCTCATTGTTTTTACATATTCATAATATAATTAGTAGCGCCTACCGTATGTATGGTTTTGTGATGAGGGCTACAACAGATTTTAAACGTGCCAGCAGTTTTATGCATCTTTACAAGTCATTGGTAAGATCTCAACTTGAATACGCTGTGGTTGTGTGGAACCCTCATTATAACAAATATGTAGAAAGCCTAGAAAAAGTCCAGCGTAAATTCTTAAAATCAGTGCAGTATCGATGTCACCGAAACCTCCTATCATACAAGGATTTGCTTAAAAAATATAATGTAATGAGTCTCTGGTCCAGAAGATTATATCTTGAAGCGATGTTTCTGTATGATGTGTGTAATCACAGATACGACTGTTCAGACATAGCTAATCGAATACACTACTTTGTTCCTAGAACCGTCACAAGACGAGAGGTGCGCGCACGCCCATTTTTTGCGGTCTCTTTCTGTCGAACCAATGCTGGAGTCCGCGCACCCCTGCGTCGTATTAGTGATAATTATAATAAATTGTTCACTGAATTGGACATATTTGCAATGCCGGCTAATAAGTTTCGTAACTGCCTGATTAAAACCATAAAAAGCCTGTAAACTTGTTCAGTTAGGCAAATAATTGTTTATTTCTTGTATTTACTTTGCTCGATACCTAATAATCTTTTTAGTATGCTGTGGATAACGGTGTGAGTTGCATATTTGTATTATGTATTTGTTATGTAAGTTAGTCTATAAGATCTAATATGTAACTGTTTGTTAGTCCCAAATAAATAAATAAATAAATAAACGCTGTGAAAGGAAGAGATTATATCAATAAGTGTCTGAACCAGCAATCAGAATGTTATAAACTTTAAGTAGAAACAACAGTTATTTGTTCCAATGTTCAGGTTTTTTGCGCATGATGGACCGAAATATTGTTAAAAAATAGAATTTATAATACAATCGCTAGATATTGTGTAGGACCAAAATAGAATTGGGGGTTCTGTATCACGGCTCGAGCGAAGCGAGAGCAAGTGATACAGAACCCCCAATTCTAACCTACTACTCATGTATCTCCTAGTATTGTTAAGAAAACATTTAGTATGCTTAAAGTAAAGACCACTGAAGATTTATGGGTAATTTCTGTCAAAGTAATCCAATCCATAATTGAGACTATTGCCCCGATTCTTGCAAAAATCTTTAATGACTGTGTTGATTGTGGCACCTTTCCTGATTTAATGAAACACAGTAAAGTAATACCTATTTTTAAATCTGGATGCAAGAATGATCCATCTAACTATAGACCAGTTTCAGTACTTCCGGCTTTTAGTAAAATATTTGAAAGAATGGTCCTTGACCAAATGATGTCACATTTTAGTAAGAATAATATTTTTCACGAGCAACAATTTGGTTTTACTAAGGGAAGGTCGACGACCGACGCCGGGGTTAAGTTAGTCTCTCACATTTTGGGAGCTTGGGAGGGTTCACAAGACGCCATTGGCATTTTTTGTGATCTCTCCAAGGCTTTTGATTGCGTTGATCATAACACTCTAATCCTAAAATTAAAATACTACGGATTACGAGGACAATCTTTAGATCTAGTTTTGTCATATTTGTCAACAAGACAGCAAAAGGTAGGCGTAAACGGTGTGACTTTACCTGGGTCCTTAGTAAGAATGGGCGTGCCTCAGGGTTCAATCTTAGGCCCCTTTCTTTTCCTAGCATATATTAATGATCTGCCTTTCACAATGTCTAATTTAACGGATATAATTTTATTTGCAGACGATACATCTCTTATTTTTAAAATTAACAGAAAATTGCAAAACTATTCCAATTTAAATAGTACGCTCAACGTGTTGTCAGATTGGTTTTCAGCGAATAATTTGCTACTAAACGCTTCAAAAACAAAATGTTTAAAATTTTCACTTCCGAACGTTCGATCGCATTTGGATCTAAATCTAATGCTTGATGGTAAAAAACTAGAATTAATTAACGAAACGGTATTTCTTGGTGTTACTATAGCCTCTAAGTTACAATGGGGCGCTCATATCAAAGCATTGACGAAAAGGTTAAGTTCAGCTGCATTTGCGGTACGGAAAATTAGACAGCTCACGGATATACCCACGGCAAAATTAGTTTACTACGCGTATTTTCACAGCATTATGTCATACGGCGTTCGGCTATGGGGCTCTGCAGCCGATGTAGATTCTATATTCATCTTGCAAAAGCGAGCAATTCAAGCCATTTACTGTATGGGCCCCCGCGAATCACTTAGAGAGAAATTTAAAGAAATCGGTATTCTCACGTTGCCATCGCTTTATATTATGGAAAATATAATGTACGTTCGTAAAAATTTAGATAGTTTTAGTGTCAACAGTGATTATCACAACATTAACACCAGAAGTAAAAATAAACTAGTAGTCCCAAGGTTTAGACTAACTAAAACAAATACTAAATCCTTCCTAGGAAATTCTATTCGCTTTTATAATAAATTACCGGATAGTTTAATTCATTTAACTAACAAAAAGTTTAAAACGTGCGTGAAATCCAAACTAATAGGAAAGGCTTATTATAAAATCAGTGACTATGTAGAGGATAAAAGCGCGTGGATCTAGGACCTTCTGCACATGTGGCCTCCCTGGCGGTCCGTTAGTTCACTTGCCTCATCTTGTTGTTTTACCTTTCTCGATTAGCTTCCCCACGGTCTCTATTCGTAGAAACCTTTTGACATGCCTTGACATTCCTGTTTGGGTTTAGTTAGGACTACATAGCATTTTTGCAAAAACGAGCAATTCGTGCAATCTACTGCATGAGCCCTCGCGAGTCTCTAAGGAATACATTTAAGGAGATCAATATCCTAACGTTGCCAGCTCTCTATATCTTAGAAAATATAATGTACATTCGTAAAAATATACAGAGTTTTAGTATTAATAGTGATCACCACAATATAAATACCAGAAATAAAAATAAACTAGTAGTCCCAAGATTTAGACTAACTAAAACTAATACTAAATCTTTCCTAGGAAATTCTATTCGATTTTATAATAAGTTACCGGAAGAGATAACAAGTTTGCCTAATAAAAAGTTTAAAACGTGCATTAAGTCAAAATTAATACAGAAGGCGTATTATACGGTTAGGGACTACGTAGAGGATAAGCGCGCGTGGAATTAGTATCATCTGCATATGTGGCCTCCCTGGCGGTCTGCTAATAATATTGTTTTACCTTATTTACTACAGTTAGCTGCCCCATAGCCTCTATTCTCAGAAGGCTTTTGACATGCCTTGACATTCCTGTTAGGGATTTGATTAGGACTACATATTTATTGTATGTAAAGTTATATTTTTATTTTGCCTTCTTCTATAATTTCTTTTTCCTTTATATGTTTGTCCTTTGTAAATGTGACGACAATGTAAATTAAGTTGAATGTTCGATTTCTATTTTTTTATTTTTTTCTTCCATTTTGGATGTGTTAGTTTACATTTATCTTGTTGTGCGTGTTCCTGTGTATGGTATGATAAATAAAGGAAACGTGACTTTGATGTAATAAATGACTTTAATTAAGATTCCACAATACTTCGTTATGACTAACTACGTACTAGGTATACGTCGAGGCAGGGCGGTGTAACGTAAGCGACTGGCGAGCCGATCGCCCGCGCTTCCATACATCGTCAAGAATGCAACTCAGCAAACCGCAGTTACTAAGCCGCCACATCACACCCCCCCTTTCTCCAAATTTTTACAAAAAAATTCTTATTCTAATCTATTTTTAACACAGTAAAGTTTCTACTTACAACACTATTACAGTACTCGGAAATCTCTAGGCTTACAATGTTGCTTACGATAACATTATCCCTGTCAGCATTCCAACAGTTGTATGCTGCCTATTGTTTTAACTCTGTCGCTAAAAATAGATCTTATAATATGTCATACAATATTTTGTTATGTGAACAAAAATCGCTCCGGTTGCTTAATCACTCGACCACAGCGTGGTTTTAGCCGCAGGCGGTAGCGATTCCTGTCCACCTGATTCTATATCTGATTACACTCATTAGTACAAATGGTTTCTGGCGGTTCTTCTTCATTAATAATATACGCTGGTTTTAATCTATCTATGGAAATGTTACAATAAATTGCTCGTGATTCTGCTAACGTAGGTACGCGTCATTTGATCGCCTGTTTCCTGTGCCCATGTGACTTCGTCGAAGTCGATAGACGTTGGGCAAACAACGGACTCTACCCGTGATAGCGCGTCAGCAACCGGGTTCTCGTTACCGTTGACGTATTGTATGTCGCTCGTGAATTCGCTGATGTACAATACTGCCTGTGCGCCATGGGGTCTCTCGCTCGGTACCTACTCTTGCTGGAATTCTGATAGTCTCTTCTCTGATAGTAAAATAACCAAAAGGCTTCGCTTCTCCGACGGCTCCTTGATGTAGCACTGCCCCCACGCATGCATCGGATGCGTCCACATTGGGAACAATCTACCTTTAACATGAGCCAGTATAATGGCGCTTTGCAGGCTTGCCTTACACTGCTCGAAAGCCGCCGTCGCCTTCGTCCCATGTTATTTCAGACTTATCCTTTTTCTTGGCTCCCTTGTATAACCTCGAACTGGCAGAACCACGATGCAATTCTCTTCCGGGTTAATTTTTGAAAACTATACACACGCGTTGCTTTATAACCTAACTTTTAGCACGTTGCGTTCTACTTTGCACCACGCGGTTATACGCCACTGCCTCGACCTTAGTATTGAGTCGCCTACTCTGTTGTTACACAAAATCTTGAAAACGTCGAAGGGTCACCAGTGTTGTACGTGTTCCTGTGTATGGTATGATAAATAAAGGAAACGTGACTTTGATGTAATAAATGACTTTAATTAAGATTCCACAATACTTCGTTATGACTAACTACGTACTAGGTATACGTCGAGGCAGGGCGGTGTAACGTAAGCGACTGGCGAGCCGATCGCCCGCGCTTCCATACATCGTCAAGAATGCAACTCAGCAAACCGCAGTTACTAAGCCGCCACAATCTAAACATTCAGCTGTTTACGTTGTTGTCGCATATTTTACAATCAGTGTAATATTAACATCGATGTTAACCTTTTTTTTAAAAGAGTAACCTATGGAGTTTCTTGCCGGCTCTTCTCCATAGGAAGGACACTTTGGAACCGAGCAACTAGAGTCAGTAGATTAACGTAACGTTTCTTAAGCGCCTTTTTTTGGTTTATGAGAAATAAAAATATTTTGATTTTGATTTTTGATTTTGATTTTTTGTATGTAAAGCTATTGAATTAGATATTAATTTGTTTTTTTTTTTTTTTAACCCTCCGTTGGTCGCGTCTCTATTGTGACGCAGTTGGTCGCGTGGGGTCCCTGAAAACCCCAAAGTTCAATGGTGTAAAAAGCATCGAACTATTTGTTTTATCCTATGTACTTTAATATTTTATTACCAACTAGTTTGTATAACAATTGGTAGCGCCATCTATGTTTTCTAAGACGGACTAAGTCGTCTCATCAATATTTCGCACTATTATATTAGTTCCGCAATTGACCACATTCGTAGTGAGCGATGTGACCCCCGCCCCTTCCTTAGATTCCTTCCGCACGCCTGGCGCATAACACGTGCTCGCGCCTGTGTCGCTCCCGCCGCCCGTGTAGCCCCGTGCTGCATCGCTTCCTTACCGCCGCTGTTGGATAGCGAACTATTGTGATAAACCGCCCGCGGGTGTGAACGTGACAGTTTTGTGATCGAGAAGAAAGAACGCCGCCGGCCGCCATCTTGTACAGATCCACGCTGGAGAGCCAGGTATGCGTGCTTTCCCCTAATAAATACATCGCTCGCTCACCTCTTGGCGAGAACCGCCATCCTCCAAAAAATACAGTCCACTTAATCTATACTTTGTTTATCGCCAAGCCATTTTTTGGTCCAATCGACCCGGATTCATATATCCATATCATATTCCCGCTCGCGTAGGTATCTTCTAGAAGTGCCTATCTAGGTAGTTGTTGTTTTTTTTTTTTTTTTTTTGCGGGGTGAAAATCTAATGAGTTCGACCCACGTCGAGGGCACGACGTGGGGATATGTCGGACTTGCACCGACCAAAAACACCCCGGTCCCCTTCTCGCCTTTGCTGGAGCCGCGGGATCGCTAAGCATTCTCAGCGCAGCAGCATTCTCAGCGCAGCAAGGTAGTTGTAGCACCTAGCTGCACTCCTAGTTCACAAATATACCCATTACGTGGTTATTTCCCGCACCGCCGGTAGGTAATATACTCTTACGTAGCTACCTACTGACTTACAATTTATAAATTATCCAAACTATCATAGTCGTTTTGTAAATTCATATTTCAAGCGCCTTTTAGTTCCACCGCCTTTAAAGTCGTTGCCTTATTAGGTACAATACATACTTACCGCATTAATTAAACTACAGTATAATAATAATAATAAATATGTCCTTCTAAAAAAAATAATTATGTACTTCTGACGATAATGAGTTGGCAATCTTAGAAGCTAAACGCAATGTTTTATTTGAGCGTATGCAAAACATTTTCGAGCGTTCAAAAACCGCCAAAGTTTCCGAAGTCAACAAAGAGTCATTTCTTAGTTATTGTATGACAGTAGACGATATTCGAACCGATTTTCATAAATTATTAGACGCTTATAATGCACAATTACTTTCTATTAATCCTGAATCTAAACCAAATTATCAGGCGTACACCTCATTCGAAGATCTTTATTGTATCATAAAACGCATACAATCGCAGTTAGAGAATCGACAGTCCGCGAAGCCCAGCGCTGCCGGACCGGCTGTCCGAGCACCGAAACTGCCCGCGATTGAACTCGTGTCATTTGACGGCGATATACGAAACTGGCCATTATTTTATGCAAGTTTCAAGTCTACAGTGCACGATAACGCCTCGCTGACGGACGCTGACAGGTTGTACTATTTAATAGGTAAGCTGTCGCCGAAAGCGCAATCTACATTCGCAGGTGTCACACCAAGTGCTGAGAATTATCAGGTCATATTTCAGTCACTTCTTGATAGATATCAGGATACTCGCATCCTCGCGTCTACTTACTTTGATCAAGCTTTAAATCTTAAATTGTCCGGTCCCGCGTCAGTTTCAAATTTACAACTGTTTATTGATAACTTTGTTACCGCAGTAAATTCACTTAAAAGCCTAAAGTTAGAAAACCTTGCCGACTTTATGTTATTGCAACTCGCATTAAAAAAGTTCGACACGGAAACCGTTCGTGCATTCGAAATGACCGAACGTCATAATAAAATACCCACCCTAAATAGTTTTCTTTCATTCATTAAAGATCAGTGTCGAATATATCGGAATACGCAGCCTAGTTCGTCTAGCTCGTCTAGTAATAATAACATAAGTAAACAAAACTTTAATAAATCGCGAAATAGTAATAATAAGTCGGCCCCTAACCCGCAATCTTACGTAGCATGTTCGGAATCCGCAAATAATTCACACAAGTGTCTGTGCGACAATATTGTACACGACCACCTTTTTAAATGTCCCGCCTTTCATAATTTAAATCCGACTGCTCGTTTTAAATCCGCAAAAGAAAAAAAATATATAATTAAAAAAAATAAAAAACACGCCTGCCATGTCAAAAAAAATTAAAAACAAGTCAAATATTTGCAGTCGGGGTCGGTTACTTGGAACAATTCATAACAGGTCCCCCGACTGCAAATATTTGACTTGTTTTTAATTTTTTTTGACATGGCAGGCGTGTTTTTTATTTTTTTTAATTATAATTTTTTTATTGAATACTATTTAGTGAACAAAAAAAAAAACATGACACCACACAAAAAAAATATCGTTCGGAACCCTTTGCAGGCGATTTCGACTCACACTTGACCATTTTTTAATGTCCACATAGCCTATGTCACTCGGGATAACTCAAAGCTTCTAATGATACCACAAACATTGAAATCGGTCAAGCCTTTTAGAAGTTATGGTGGAATAAAGAAACTCACAAACATACATACATACATACATACATGAACCCTGAAAACATAACACTCCTGTTTGGGCAGTCGTGTAATAAAGCTTGTGTCAATTGTTTGAGTATTAAGCATAAAACACGCGATTGTTCTAGTAAAACCAAGTGTCGCTCATGCAATCAACAACACCATACGTTATTGCATTTTAAGAAAAAGTATCCGTTATTTGACCCCGGTAACCTTGACGTAAACGTAAATCCTAGCCCAGCTGTTTCGTTCTCTTTATCGCAGGCGCAGGCCGCTCGTACCACGGCGCCTGTTCCCCCCGCTTCTCAGTCCGGAGTTTCATTGTGTACAACGTCCGTTGCGCTCGCACGCAGGCAGTGCGCGCGCACTCACCACACTCAGCGCGAAGCCGAGCGTCAATGTACCGCGTCCACTACGATATTATTAGCTACCGCGCAAGTTATTCTTTACGATTTGAACAACACGCCGCGCGTGGTTCGTTGTTTACTTGATAGTGCATCACAAAGTAGCTTTATTACTTCGGATTGTTTCTTACGTCTTGGACTTTTGAATAACTTTAAAAATACTAACTTAGTGGTTAAAGGGATCGGTGGTTCAGAAAAATCTTGTAAGGGTTCCGTCGATATTAAAATACATTCGCGTTTCAATAACGATATTAATTTCAACGTTTCATCGCTTATTGTGGAACGTATTACGGACACGTTACCTAGCGCTCACGTGGACGTTTCGTTACTCGCGCACCTCGAGACATTGCCGCTCGCTGATGCTCACTTTGCTCAGCCGGGTAATATCGATGTCTTGATCGGGGCTTCAGTTTTTCCGCACTTACTACTACCTAATGTTGTACGTAGTGAGCAATATAATTTACCTCCCGCTATTGAGACGGTATTTGGCTATGTAGTTATGGGTGCCGTACCTACGCTGCATAATATTCATTATACTACGTCTTGCTGTTCTGTTCTTCAAGAAAATAGTATTAATTCTCTTCTTAAGCGATTTTGGGAGCTTGAAGAGGTCTCCGCACCGCCCTCACTGAGCCGTAAGGATCTCGAGTGTGAAGAACATTTCCGCGCTACCACTGTTCGCGACGATAGTGGTAGATATGTTGTAGCGTTGCCGTTCTGTGGCGACCCGTATTCTTTAGGCGACTCGTACGCTGCTGCACTTAGGCGCTTTTACTGTTTAGAACGTAAACTCGACGCGTCGCTTAAATTACGCGGTGCATATAATAACGCTATGCGTGATTACATAAATAAAGGTTATTTAAGCCCGGTTGTAAACAACGAGGGCAATTCTCTTCCCGCGTATTATATACCGCATCACGGCGTGGTTCGCGAAGATAAGACCTCCACTAAACTTCGTGTGGTTTTAGATGCTAGTTGCCGAACTACATCGGGTCAGTCGATCAATGACATTTTGCATGCCGGTCCTGATCTACAGGGTGATTTATTTAACATCTTAATTAAATTCCGCCTTTTCGAAATTGCTCTTTCAGCTGATTGTCGACAAATGTTTCTCAATATCGGCATTCGAGAATCCGACCGTAGATTTCAACGAATTTTATATCGCTTTGACAATAGTGAGTCTTTAACCGTGTATCAATTTAATCGCGTTTGTTTTGGACTTAAGTCCAGTCCATATCACGCGTTACGAGTTGTCCGCCAGTTGATCGCTGATGAAGGCGACAACTTTCCCGCTGCAGCAGCTGTTGCTGCTTCCGCTTTATATAAGGACTGCAAGCAGTTTCGCTTTGTGAAGAGCTTATTCAGCTTTTCAAACGAGGCCAATTTGACCTTGTCAAATGGACAAGCAATTCCAAAAAGGTTCTCGCGCACATACCTGATTCGCATAAAGCTTCTCCAGATATTGAGTTCGAGAAGTCCGCACATCATAAGGTTCTTGGATTACGCTGGGACAGAAATTATGATAACTTTCGCTTTGACATCTTATCACCAGATAATAAATGTACCAAACGCACTATGCTATCCACAGTGGCTCGTTTATGGGACATAATGGGTTTTGTGGCGCCTACCATTTTGTACGCCAAGCTCTTGATCAAAGAGCTTTGGTTAGCAAAATGTGATTGGGATGACACTCCTCCCGACCATATTGTCGCTGCTTGGAAACAAATTTGTGCTGAACTTCCCGTACTCAATCAAATAATTGTGCCGCGCCATCTAGGTTTAGTCGATGGATGTACTGCTAACTTAATAGGTTTCGCTGACGCCAGTGAACGCGCTTATGGCGGAGTCATATATCTGCAAGTCCGCATTGGATCTAACTACTCTGTGCAGCTAGTTTGTGCCAAGTCTAAGGTCTCGCCTGTTAAAACCATTTCGGTTGCGAGACTGGAGTTGTGCGCGGCTCTGTTGCTGTCTCAGTTGCTTCGCAAGGTTCAAGACACAATTGCGTCCCATCACTACATCAATAAGATATACGCATTTTCGGACTCCAAAGTAGTGCTCGCTTGGATTAATTCTTCTCCGCACCGCTGGCAGACCTTTGTCGCCAATCGCGTTACTAAAATAATTGAACTTATTCCTGCTACTTGTTTCAATCACGTCGCGGGTATTGAGAATCCTGCGGATTGCCTGTCTCGTGGTGTTACTCCGGCTAATCTTCTGGATCATCCTTTGTGGCATCATGGCCCCTCTTGGATTTCGCGTGATCCATCAGAGTGGCCTATACATCCATCTGTCCACGATGCAGAGGACGAGGATATACCTGAGCGGAAGTCTGTCTCTCATCCCGTGACTGTTGAGGTTGCGGAATCTCCTATTTACGCACTCGCGCTACGCATGTCATCGTGGTCTAAGTTACTACGTGTCATCGTTTATGTCTGTAGGTTTATTAAGAAATTACCTAATGGAACTTCTGTTTCAAGCTCTGATCTTGAGGTCGCAGAGTATACATTATTGCGCGCCCTACAGGCTGTTCATTTTAGTAAGGATGTTCAAAATTTGAAAAATAACATTCCTTGTTCTCCCGCTCTTCTTAAACTCAAGCCGTTTCTCGATGAGCACGGCATAATACGTGTTGGCGGTCGTTTGTCAAATTCGGACGTACCTTACAACTACAAGCATCCTTGCATCCGGCCGCGTCACGACCATGTAGTCAACCTTCTTGTTGATTTTTATCACAAGAAGCATCTCCACGCAGGTCAAGAGTTACTCATGTCCTTACTTAGGCAAAACTACTGGATTCTCGCTGCACGACGAATAATTCGCCACATAATTCATAAATGTAACACCTGTTTTAAATTCCGTCCGCGTCCGATCTTTCCTCCAATGGCAGATCTTCCTAGCCAACGTGTCAATCAGGTAGATAAAGCGTTTACACATACCGGTTGTGATTACGCAGGACCACTGCAGTATACACCAGTTCGTGGTCGAGGCATTAAAGGCCGTAAAGCTTGGCTATGTATTTTCACATGCCTAACAACGCGCGCTACGCACATCGAAGTTGCGACGGATTTAAGTACGGTTTCATTTCTCGCAGCTCTAAAGCGATTTCTTTCGCGACATGGTCCCGTACAGTGTTTATACACGGACAACGGCACTTGTTTCGTGGGTGCAAGTTCTTATCTACGCGATCTCTATAAATTTCTCAATAAAGAGTATAGTTCACGTCTTCAGGAGGAACTTTCCATTAATCACATTGATTGGAAGTTTATTCCGCCTGCTTCACCCCATTTCGGTGGATGTTGGGAAAGCATGGTCAAAGTAATTAAAACGCATCTCTTCAGAGTCATAGGCCAACAAATCCTTTCTTATGAAGAGCTCTTAACTGTCCTTGTGCAAATCGAGGCACTTGTTAATTCGCGCCCGCTAACAGCACTGAGTAGTGACCCTGCTGAACCATCCGCGTTAACTCCCGCGCATTTCTTAAATACAGTGCCATTGTCGTCACTTCCCGCGCCTGAAGCCGACTCTTCTAGCTTGCTTCAGAGACATACTCTTCTTGATAACCTCGTACAGTCGTTTTGGCGACGCTGGCGCTCAGAATATCTTCACCAACTTCAGGCTAGATCTAAATGGAATAGTCCTGCATCCCCTATACAGGAGGGTACGTTGGTCATTATTATAAACGATAAGTCAGCACCGCTTTCATGGCCACTAGGCATTGTTGAGAAGTTACATACCGCAAAGGACGGCACAACCCGCGTCGTTACTGTAAAAACCGCGAAGGGTAGCTACGTGCGCCCTGTTGTACGTCTCTGTCCGCTACCGACTCAGTGAGATCTAGCTTGAAGTTGGATCTCTTTCTTAGTTTAGGTATTTAATTTGTAATTCGATTATAATTGGTTCCGCTTTGTTTACGCAATTAATTTAAAATATTTTAACGCTGTCTTAGATTGTGTATAGGTTCGTATCGGAACCGAGCAACTAGAGTCAGTAGTTTTTAACGTAACGTTTCTTAAGCGCCTTTTTTTTGGTTTATGAGAAATAAAAATATTTTGATTTGATTTGATTTGACACGGAAATTGAAGAATTATATCGGTAGAAGTGCTACCAAGTTTTATAATCCGTAATCCAATCCGGGAACATTACCAAGAGTTTGTAACTAACTAAGCCATCAAGGTCATCATTTATACATAATATATGAATATGAATACAAATGTGTCTTCATGTCGCACTAGCGAGATGTCGATCTTCAGTGTGTCGCACTAGCGTGCATTCGAACTACGGTGAGTCGCAGTACAGTTTTGTCGCATAAGCGTTAATGGCACATCCATTTGTCGAGCTCACGTAGTACACTCATTCATCTTGAATTAGTTACGAGTCTTTCAACGAAGGATTATATACTCGCATTGAAACGTTTCATATCGCGGAGGGGTAAGCCTGTCGAAATTATGTCAGATAATGCAACAAATTTTGTAGGGGCAGAAAAGGAGTTTGTTTCTTTTATTGAAAATAATAGTAGCGATATTAATGATTTCACTTCTAATAACAATATTAAATTTAGTTTTATTCCTCCGTATGCACCTCATTTTGGTGGTTTGTGGGAAGCAAGGGTGAAATCGTGTAAGCACCACCTGCGACGCGTGGTTCGGGCTGCCAATCTAACTTACGAGGAATTCAGCACGGTGTTGGCACAGATTGAAGCCATCCTGAATTTCCATCCTTTGACACCTCTGTCCACCGAACCTAATGACCTACAGCCCCTCACGCCAGCCCATTTCCTTATCGGCCGGCCACTGACACAACTGCACAAAATTCTTGAAGACATCAAATAACTCTACTACGATTTTACATATTAACATACGCAGCATAAAAAAGAACTTTGACCAACTCTTATTATCCCTAATTAAAGTTGATTGTGATATTCTGATACTGACTGAGTGTTGGTTGAGTAAAATCACAAACCTTCCAGTGTTAGATGGCTACAACTCCCACTTAACATACAACAATAAAAACCAGAATGAAGGAGTAGTAATGTGCATAAAAGAACTTTCTGCTTGTGGGTAGACTCAGTGAAACACTTATTTTTTATTGCTCCCAGTTAATTTTATGTTATAAATCTTATTTTGAATTATTTTAATAAATTAATTATCACAATTGCTTTTTAAACCCTCCTTCCCTCACAAATAATTATTATCCACTATCTGACACAAAAACTTTGACCACTTCACTATGGACGCTAAACTCTCATCAAACTTGGAGGACTTGGAGGCACTGTTCAACACAAGGATGGCTGTTTATGAAGACAAGCTGGCGTTGGCAACATCCGGGTCTTCTTCAGCTTCAACTCCATCACCAAATCTATCATTCCTCCAGCAGGAATTCAAGTAATTCAAAAGTTTTGTCTGGCAAGCGCTGTCAAAACATAAATCCCAGATGGAGTTGCTTGCATTGGGTTTTGACAGGCATGAGACTGCTTGTCGCTCTGGGGAAGACCGAAGCATGCTACATGGCCCCCGGAGTAGACGTACGGATTCGTGCCTGACGGTGGAGGACGCGAGGATCCCACTGTCGGGTACGATGAAGTACCTCGGATTGGTTTTCGACGGGCGGTTGAGCTTCCGGGAGCATTTTCGAGCTTATTGGCCGATGGATCGATGAATTGCAACGCATTGCCACGCGCCAACACTAAACGCGGATGACGGTGCACGGCGGTTCAGGTTTAGTCAGTAAGAGTCTGACACTACCCATCCACTCCCCCAAGTGGGTGGGTGTCCATAAGGATTCCCCCGCCTTATCAAAAAAAAAAAAAAAGGCATGAGAGAAAAAGACTGCTATGCGGCGCAAAGTGCTTCTGATCCACGGCATTGCTGAACAAAAGGATGAAAAGGTAAATTAAATTGCTTTGAAAGTTTTTAACCAACAAATGAAGCTGACCGAGTTGACCTGGGAGAACTTACATGTTTGTCACCGTCTTAGTTCAGCGAAGCGCAATGCCAGGCCCATACTCGTGAGATTCTTCACTACCGAGCACCGCCATCTTGTTTAGGACAGCAAAAAGTCTCTCAAGTACTGGCGTCACCATCTCCGAGTTTTTGACTCAATTGCGACACCAGACTTATGGCCGCTCGCAAACGGTTTGGTATGACTAATTGTTGGTCAGTCGAGGGCAAGATCGTGGTCATCACTCCAGACAAGACACGCCACAAAATTGAATCGATGGACGAGTTGCAGAAACTATTCTCTAAATTTCCGGTCAACAACGACGGTTGTGTGCAGACGGAAGACTCCGTTTCTTCAAAATCGCCGCCTGCTGACCCCACTACACCCATTGGCAAGGTCCAAAGAAAAACTCGTCGTCGTAATTGAGTAATTGTTTTGTTTTGTAACTCGTAGGCACAGATAAAACAGTAGTAATACAGATGCGACAGTCACTTTTCGCGCAGTTTCCAACTAGTCCGTTTTGTCGCTAGTGGCGTAGCAATTTGACATGGCGGCTTAGGTACTTACACACACATAAACAAGGCGTAGTGATGTGGTGATGACGTGATGTCTGATATCGATGACTAGTGTTGTTCTGATTTATCGATAAAATTTCAATTTATCGATATGGACCTGTATATTGTTTTCAATTTATAATTTAAATAAGGTAATAATTAATAAAACAATTTTGAAATACTTATTGTTTATTAGAAAAAAAAAAAAAAAACATTATTTGGTTAGGCATTTTTTCCTTAACCTGAAGGTTTTATATTTCATTAAAGCCCGTTTTTGAGGCTCGCTCATCTTTATTACATATTTCTCCTCGATTGCACTTGTTTAAGCTGCATAAGCATAAATGTCTTTGCTTGTTTATTTAATAAATCAAATTTTTCAAGCAGTTTAATGTCAACAGCAAGTGCTTTATTCAGTCTTTCTGCAGTTGAGTGACTTACACTTTCCTTTGCCATCTGTGTGATTTGGTTAATAAACTTCTTATTTTTAGAGCCAGTTTTTCTACGTTTGGAATCTAAAAGCAATTTTTAACAATAATGAATAATTTAGTATTGAAACAAATACATTTATAATAGGTTGAGTTCTTTTAAAGGCTTTTCTAATCGAATTTAAACATCAAATGCCACATGAGCTGCATCACTTGTGTTAACTAATCCTAAACTGCAATAGGGGACAAAAAAAATTTGATAGCATTAATATTATTATACATACTATTTTTTGTAGGTGGAAGAGCTGTTTGTACTCTTTCATACTCTCTTTCAACATTTAAGCCTGAACATGATGGTTTTTCCAACATTACATCTGAAATATAAGCAATGAATTAATGTAAAAACTCAGTTATTATAATAATAAGTACAACAGTATTAATATCCAGCAAAATTGTATAGTAGTAAAAAATATTTTTGCTGCCTACATACCCTATGTTTAAAGTAACTGTTGGATGTTGCGAACATGAAGGAAGATCAGTTTCAATATCTGAAATACATAAAATACTATTAATTCAGAAAATATCAGCGAGACATGACACACGTTAAAAACATTACAGCTTAAACAGACCTGCACTGCCTAGCATGGCTGTTTCTAAAGTTTTTATATTGGTGTCAACTTGCTCCATACAGTAGTTGTGATCACCTGAAAAATAAAAGAACTTAATCAATCTAGACTTGGCTACGTCCAGCTAATGAAGATCATTAGTTGCTAGCATTGTCATCCTTATTGGTAGTCTTTCTTTAAAATATTTATAATAATTAAGTTACAAACAAATATCCTGTAACAAAGTGAATAATTTGTTTGATGCTATAAAATGAATTCTAAACAAGAATATTGTATTTCAATATATTGTAACTGTAGTATATGAGGGAAATGAAAAAGATTTTGACAAAAAAAATTACTTATAGGTAACAAGGACTTGTCACGAGTATTTAACTAAAGTTAATCCCTTACTATCAAAGTATCAATGTCTCTTCTTCAAGTTTTCGATTAATTATGAAACTGAATTATTTAGGGAAATAAATACATACCAGTTTCTTTAATGCATGAGTGTGTATCCAAAGCCTCCTGCTCTTGTTCTTTAAACTAATTATGGTCAAGTGTAATATCCCACCCTGAAAACAAACAAAAAATTGCTTAGTAATAATAAACAAGTACTTAGTGTTTATTGAAATATTTCTCATCTAAATTTGCAATAAAAAGTAGTTCTTTAGGTTTATAGTATGTACTAACCTGCAGCACTAATAAGTGGAACCCCGTGAGCTATTTCAGCGTTAGATAACAGGCACGGGTAGGAGTATCGAAGTCTACGACCATTATGATCAAACTGATGTCTATCGAAATGTTTTACGCAGACACGTTTTCTTAAAAGTTGCTCCTTAGACAGTCCAAGGAGAGAGGAATTTGTGGGCACTAGAAAGGACATCCACTGATTCCTAAGGTTAGCTTTCTTGGGAAAGCTAAAAAGCCGGTGCGTTTCACTTGTTGCATTGCAATCACCAACGCAGCACTTCTGGGTTCCCATGACGAATACACTATTGGTCTATTAGATTAACCAATATTGTCTCAAACAACAGATTTGCGTCTCAAGGATCTCAACTCAATAAATGTGAGGAAATACACTTGCATATACAAACACTCGACTCGGAAAATACTTGTTTTAAAGTTTTGAAAACTAACGTCAACAGACGAGCATTGACATTGACATAAGGCTCTTAAGTGTCATATACTCACACAAACACAAAGCTCAAATCTCAATATGACGGCAGTGTCACGTGATCGCGCTATAGCGACGCTAGCGACAAAACGGCTCAACTGGAACTAAAGCTGTCACAGGCCTGGCGCACTCTAACATTTACTGCGATGTGCGCAAAGTAAAGTTCAACTTAGGAGGGTATTTGAAGTTTGATAATGTTAGTAATAGTACTAACAGCTCTTTTACATCTTGTAATTTAAACTACAAGACGGGACAACGGGAGAGCTGCATGAATTGAATGTTGTTCATCAAAACATGCAGGGTCTCTCCGGCAAAGAACTAGAGTTAAGTTTATTTATTGAGAATTACAGTGTTCAGATGTTATGTTTAACCGAACACTGGTTAAAAGCCCATGAGTTAGTAGTATTTAATAGTGTTTATCATTCCATACAAAGTGCGTTCGTAAGAAAGACCGCTATTCGAGGAGGGTCACTTATTATAGTCTCAAACAATTTAAAATGTAAAGAACGTCCCGATATTGTCAACCTTTCTATCGAGCGCACTATTGAGCTGTCTTGTGTTGAATTAGAACAATTTATAATTATATGTGTATATAGACCCCCTTCTAGTGACTATAATTTATTTGAATCTGTCATGGAAGATTCACTTTCTAAGATTAAAACTAGTAAAAAACACGTAATAGTATGTGGGGATTTTAGTGTAAATATTTTAGAAGTAGCTCCTATGTCTATTAGACTTCTAAATCTATTTAAGTCGTATAATTTAAAAAATCTTTTTGGCGAACCAACTAGGATAACAGCCTCTTCTGCTACATGCTTAGATAATATATTTAGTCATTGTGAAGCGAATAAAAAATTAATTTTAACTGATGTGTCTTCTGACCACTGTGGTCAATTTGCAAGCTTCCCACATTTAGTTGTGAACAAACCTCTAAAGGTGATAAGTAGGCCATACACAGCGCACCGTTGTACTCGCTTTAAAAACAACATCATGTCTAAAATACGGCCATCTATTTTGGAATCTGATAATCCTAATGACGTTTATGGAGAATTTTTTGATGTTGTTAAAAATGAGTTTGAGTCAACTTTTAAGTGTAAAACAATACAAGTCAAGTGCACTCCTGCCCCATTTAATCAATGGGCCACGGCTGGTATTTACAAAAGTAGAACACGTCTTTATGAGTTATATGGTATGAAGAAATATAGATTCGATGTAGATTTTTTAAGTTATGTAAAAAATTATTCTAAAATATTTAAAAAGGTTTGTATCTTGGCCAAGTCTAAACATATTAGTGAAAAAATAAAAAAATCATCAAATAAAATTAAAGCTACTTGGAATATTATTAATCAGGAAACTGGGAAGGTTAAGAAACAGGACACCGACCTAGAAATTAATTCCAGCAATGGGCTATTAAAAAATACTGATGAAATCGCACTTATTTTTAATGAATTCTTTGCAAACATACCAATAACTACAACTTGCTCTTTAAAATCCTCATCAGTTGATGCAGAAAACTTATTACGTGATAATGTGCCAGAATGTAATGCTAATTTCAGTTTTGAACATGTGACCCCTTTAGATATAACAAATGCGTTCAAATCACTTAATCAAAAAAAAACCGAAGATTTTTGGGGTATTTCTGTGAAGCTTGTAAGTAATATAATAAACATTGTAGCGCCGTCTTTATCGATCATTTTTAATAAATGCGTGGACGTCGGTATCTTTCCAGACCTAATGAAATATAGTAAAGTCATACCGTTATTTAAGTCAGGCAATAAAAGTGAAATCGGCAATTACAGACCAATATCAATTTTACCAGCATTTAATAAAATATATGAAAAATTGATATTAAAACAACTCGCAAAACATTTCAATATGAATACCCTCCTACATAGCGAGCAATACGATTTTACAAAGGGACGTTCAACTACCGACGCCGGAGTAGCTTTGCTTAGACATGTTTATAGTGCCTGGGAGAACTCACAGAACGCTATTGGAGTATTCTGTGACCTTTCCAAGGCTTTTGATTGTGTTCAGCATAATACACTAACACGCAAACTCCAGCATTACGGAATAAAAAATAAAGCACTCGATTTGATTAATTCTTATTTAAGCAATAGGCTGCAATGCGTGGATGTTAAAGGTAGTAAGTCCACCGGACTACCGGTTAAGCTAGGCGTGCCCCAAGGTTCAATATTGGGCCCATTCTTGTTCTTAGTTTACATCAACGACCTACCATTTTTTTTAAAAGACAAATGTGATGTCGTATTATGTGCGGACGACACTTCTTTAATTTTTAAAGTAAATAGAAATAGAGACGAATTTAACGATGTAAATAGTTCACTCGCTCAGGTTACACGTTGGTTTTCAGCGAATAATTTAGTTTTAAACGCGAAAAAGACTAAATGTGTAAAGTTTGCGATGCCAAATGTTAAAAATCTTGGTCCAAACGTTATAATGAATGGTGAGGTATTAGAGACTGTAGACTCAACGGTTTTTCTAGGCATTACAATTGATTCCAAACTAAAATGGTCGGCGCATATAGCATGTCTTGCAAGTAAGCTTAGCTCTGCAGCTTACGCCGTTAGAAAAGTTAGGCAGATCACTGATGTAGACACAGCTCGTCTTGTTTATTTTAGCTACTTCCATAGTATAATGTCCTATGGCATACTGTTGTGGGGTAAGGCAGCTGATATAGAAACAATTTTCATTTTACAAAAACGAGCGGTTAGATCAATATACCAGCTAGGTTCTAGAATTTCACTCAGGGAGCCATTTAAGGAAATAGGTATTTTAACTGCAGCGTCGCAATTTGTTCTTGCGAATATATTATTTATTAGGCAAAATATTCACTTGTACACCAAGAATAGTGATGTCCATAACATTAATACGCGTAATAGACATAAGTTATGTTCGACATCACATCGGCTGCACAGGGTGCACAACTCATTTGTGGGACTTGGTATTCGCATGTATAATAAACTGCCTCTCAGTTTGCTCGAGTTGCCCTACAACTCATTTAAATCGAAAATTAAAATTAAACTCTGTGAAAAGGCCTATTATACTATTAACGATTATTTAAATGATAAATATAGTTGGTCGCCGTGAACAGATAGAAACACGACGGTTCTGTGTGGAATGATGTCTTATTGTACTTCCGTATTTATTTAAATTGATAGGCATACACTCTGTATGTAACAATGTGTTACCTATTTTGTTTTGTTGTTAATACAATTATACGTATGTATATTGACATATATGCATTTATAGATATATATATTCTTACCTGTCTCCCCTACCAACGAGCCTGGACCGAGCCGGCGCATATAAATAGGAGCGCAATACAAGTCTCGGGCTCACTTTGCGTTAGACGGTCGCGCTGTTAGGACGTTTAGGTTATATCGTAATTGTGTCTCGTATATGCGTTTAGGCTGATTTAATGTGATTTGGTTTATATAAGGATAGTTTTAGTTTGTTAGAGGTCGATTATTTGTGATTAGATTTAAGGTGTAATTTAATATAAATGTTGTGAATATTATCGGGTAGTCCATTATTTTCCTTTTTAAAAAATTAAAAGTCTTCTTGGATTGTAAGAATATATATTTTCTTTTTTAATTCTGTACATTGTTTTGAATGTATAGTTGTATTGATTATGAAATCTAATAATGTACCAAATTATAATGCCTCTTTGTTAAGGGACTGTGCAGTGAACCAGTGTTTAGGGTTTGGTTTTTTTTTATTATCCATTTAATTATTATTATTATCATTTTTATTAAGCCGGCAGCAGTTTCGTCATGCTCCCTTAGTTGTCACTGCCTGTGGTGGCGTCGGGGGTCGGGTCACCTCTTTCCCTCTAATATGGCGAGGGGGGTGATGGCTGATCCTTGCGTCATACTCGTGAACGGGTGCCGCTTGTGGTGACTGGTCGTTCTGCTGACCTTGGTTTCACTAGAAAATACTTTTAATTCTGTAGTAGTATGACACCTATCCCTCTAAAACTCTTGTTCATCTGGCACGGTCTCTAATTATTTTATACTAGCTGATCCCCGCGACTTCGTCCGCGTCAATTTCTGTTATTATGACCACGATTAAGAAGTTAAAAAAAAAAGTATTTCTGCGTAAATGATAATTATATATAATTAGTATAGATTATGTTGATAAAACTCTGTAGCAAATAATTGGCAATAATGCATTAATTTCGACCAAATGATTACCTTAAAAAAGGTTATAGTGAGTCAATTTTAAAAGATAGACATATACTGTCGCAGACATTTTTTTAGATCATTCAAAGCGGAACAATTCTTTCATACATATATTTTGGGTAACTCGAACCGTTTACGCAGCGCACGCAACGGAAGCTTTCAAGTATGAATATTTTCCCCCGTTTTTGTGACATTTTTCACTGCTGCTTCGCTCCTATTGGTCGCAGCGTGATGTTATATATCCTAAAGCCTTCCTCGATAAATGGACTATCTAACACAAAAAGATTTTTTCAATTCTAACCCAATGATATTATAAAGGGAAGATACGTTACGTTCATACTGAGCGGTGTCCAGAAATTGTTGCGTTGTTATTACGAATGTACTTACATGTAGGTGTATAGTCATTTTCAACTACGACTGCGATAGATAATAGGGTACGTATGGTACAGAAAGAGATAGCTATCTGTAGTGTGTTGCGCTTGAAGTACAGTAGTGAATCATAGAGTATGCGGATTTGCCACAGATGAGACATTGAATATAAGCATAGGTACATTACATTGGTAATGATGTTTTAAATAAAACAAAAAACAGAATTGTTATTTATTTATTTACAAACTTAGACTAAGATACAATAAAAAAAAAGTCGGCCAAGTGCGAGTCGGACTCGCACACCGAGGGTTCCGTACAAATTTAAGTTTCAAATTATTTTTATCATATGATGTAAGTAATAATTTACGGTTTCCGTGAGATAATTCTTTTTTTTTCAAATCCTTTACAATATGTTCTTCATGCTTGTCATTTTTTTTTTAATCTGCTGTTTTGGATTTTAAGAACTTTATTTTTTTTCTGTAACATTTCTTTTTCAACAACTAATTTACGAACTCGCGCCTTAAGCTTTGCTTTTCTGGGGGTGTCGAACACTGAATCCAGGTCAGATATAACAACATGGTCCAGACTGGTAGGTGAGCGAAATTGTGGAACATCGTCATTGTGAAATAGAATAAATTCTCTTAATTGATACGGTAAATATAAATTATATTTGTAATTAATTGACCAAGATTGAATGCACGGGTCACATCATTACATAAGTTACGACCATTTTTTTTTTGTTGTGAAAATAATGAACTATCGTAATATTTATAAAATTTAATTTTACCGGGGCTATCACAGGCACTGAAGTTTTTTTCAGACGCATGTAGCCTTTGGAAGTAGTATATTTATCTTCATTTTTAAAATGTTCAGAACAAATTGTACTACTTTTTGTAGGCATCCAGTTATGTTCACTTCTTTCCGCCTGAACTATGCCGACCCATTTATGTTTTATAATCTAGATCACTAGAAAATCTGGAAATAACAAAAACATTATAAAAAAAAAATGTTTTATCTAGGTACATACATTCTAATCGAGTAATAAAATAATATTGAATAGCCCACTATTACTAAACAAACTCAAGCGGTCAACGAACGCTGTGTATTCTGCCTACGACTTCGCTTCTAGTTGATTAATCTATGACGCATGGCTATTTGTCCTTGTCGCGCTGCAGTTGTCATCATATTCACTGTCCTTTTCGAACCACCATATTAATAATTCGAAATGTATTTTGTAAATGAGAAATAAAATCGTGAAAAAATATTAATATGACATTATTTTAATATACTTACGAATGGTATGAAACTCCTACACTCTTATTTATCTTGGAACCATAGTTTTTTACACTTTCGTAACACACAACTTGGCATTTTAGGTAGTTATAGGCACGACACAGACACGCTTCGCTTCGCTCGCTGCTATTAACCGACTAAAACAAATCACGACAATTGTCTGAATTTGTTCTCAACAACTTTTGCGCGCCAGTGCGATATCTACCTCTTTTTTATATATAATATCATTGTTCTAACCAGTACTTCCTGAGATTAGCGCGTTCAACCAAACAAACAAACAAACTCTTCAGCTTTATAATATTATATATAGTATAGATAATGCATTAATTTCGACCAAATGATTACCTTAAAAAAGGTTATAGTGAGTCAATTTTAAAAGATAGACATATACTGTCGCAGACATTTTTTTAGATCATTCAAAGCGGAACAATTCTTTCATACATATATTTTGGGTAACTCGAACCGTTTACGCAGCGCACGCAACGGAAGCTTTCAAGTATGAATATTTTCCCCCGTTTTTGTGACATTTTTCACTGCTGCTTCGCTCCTATTGGTCGCAGCGTGATGTTATATATCCTAAAGCCTTCCTCAATTAATGGACTATCTAACACAAAAAGATTTTTTCAATTCTAACCAGTACTTCCTGAGATTAGCGCGTTCAACCAAACAAACAAACAAACAAACAAACAAACTCTTCAGCTTTATAATATTAGTATAGATAATGCATTAATTTCGACCAAATGATTACCTTAAAAAAGGTTATAGTGAGTCAATTTTAAAAGATAGACATATACTGTCGCAGACATTTTTTTAGATCATTCAAAGAGGAACAATTCTTTCATACATATATTTTGGGTAACTCGAACCGTTTACGCAGCGCACGCAACGGAAGCTTTCAAGTATGAATATTTTCCCCCGTTTTTGTGACATTTTTCACTGCTGCTTCGCTCCTATTGGTCGCAGCGTGATGTTATATATCCTAAAGCCTTCCTCGATAAATGGACTATCTAACACAAAAAGATTTTTTCAATTCTAACCAGTACTTCCTGAGATTAGCGCGTTCAACCAAACAAACAAACAAACTCTTCAGCTTTATAATATTAGTATAGATAATGCATTAATTTCGACCAAATGATTACCTTAAAAAAGGTTATAGTGAGTCAATTTTAAAAGATAGACATATACTGTCGCAGACATTTTTTTAGATCATTCAAAGCGGAACAATTCTTTCATACATATATTTTGGGTAACTCGAACCGTTTACGCAGCGCACGCAACGGAAGCTTTCAAGTATGAATATTTTCCCCCGTTTTTGTGACATTTTTCACTGCTGCTTCGCTCCTATTGGTCGCAGCGTGATGTTATATATCCTAAAGCCTTCCTCGATAAATGGACTATCTAACACAAAAAGATTTTTTCAATTCTAACCAGTACTTCCTGAGATTAGCGCGTTCAACCAAACAAACAAACAAACAAACAAACAAACAAACTCTTCAGCTTTATAATATTAGTATAGATAATGCATTAATTTCGACCAAATGATTACCTTAAAAAAGGTTATAGTGAGTCAATTTTAAAAGATAGACATATACTGTCGCAGACATTTTTTTAGATCATTCAAAGAGGAACAATTCTTTCATACATATATTTTGGGTAACTCGAACCGTTTACGCAGCGCACGCAACGGAAGCTTTCAAGTATGAATATTTTCCCCCGTTTTTGTGACATTTTTCACTGCTGCTTCGCTCCTATTGGTCGCAGCGTGATGTTATATATCCTAAAGCCTTCCTCGATAAATGGACTATCTAACACAAAAAGATTTTTTCAATTCTAACCAGTACTTCCTGAGATTAGCGCGTTCAACCAAACAAACAAACAAACTCTTCAGCTTTATAATATTAGTATAGATAATGCATTAATTTCGACCAAATGATTACCTTAAAAAAGGTTATAGTGAGTCAATTTTAAAAGATAGACATATACTGTCGCAGACATTTTTTTAGATCATTCAAAGCGGAACAATTCTTTCATACATATATTTTGGGTAACTCGAACCGTTTACGCAGCGCACGCAACGGAAGCTTTCAAGTATGAATATTTTCCCCCGTTTTTGTGACATTTTTCACTGCTGCTTCGCTCCTATTGGTCGCAGCGTGATGTTATATATCCTAAAGCCTTCCTCGATAAATGGACTATCTAACACAAAAAGATTTTTTCAATTCTAACCAGTACTTCCTGAGATTAGCGCGTTCAACCAAACAAACAAACAAACAAACAAACAAACAAACTCTTCAGCTTTATAATATTAGTATAGATAATGCATTAATTTCGACCAAATGATTACCTTAAAAAAGGTTATAGTGAGTCAATTTTAAAAGATAGACATATACTGTCGCAGACATTTTTTTAGATCATTCAAAGAGGAACAATTCTTTCATACATATATTTTGGGTAACTCGAACCGTTTACGCAGCGCACGCAACGGAAGCTTTCAAGTATGAATATTTTCCCCCGTTTTTGTGACATTTTTCACTGCTGCTTCGCTCCTATTGGTCGCAGCGTGATGTTATATATCCTAAAGCCTTCCTCGATAAATGGACTATCTAACACAAAAAGATTTTTTCAATTCTAACCAGTACTTCCTGAGATTAGCGCGTTCAACCAAACAAACAAACAAACTCTTCAGCTTTATAATATTAGTATAGATAAGTATATAAGTATAGATTTATTGTAATTATTATAAAGACAGCGTGCTGTTGTGGAGTTTGTTGCGCCGTTTCTTCTCCACAGCCAGAGCACTTAGGAAGCGGTGAAGGGTGGGCGAATTGGGATCGGTTCATTTCTGGCGGAGGCGCGTCGCGTGTCGGTTGTGTGGCGCCGGGGCGGGCGGATGCGTGGTGGGGCATTCAGCCTTTCTCACTGAATCGACGATGCCTTTGTGCGTCAGGTGTGAGGGGTTGGGTGTCTCATTGCGTGTTTGTCTGTCCTGGCGCTGCGCGGCCGATGATGCGCGGTGCGTCTTCCGCCGGAAATGAACCGATCCTTAGGGTGCTGTCGTTTTTATTTTTATATTGTGTTGACGTTGATAAGCGCTACTTTGTAGCCTAAGTCAAATAAAGAATTTTGAATTTTTTTGAATTTTGAATTTTGATTTGCTAGGACTGCTTTAAAAACATAAATTTTGCATATTTCTAACACGTGGGCTTTCAAGGACCCCACGCGACCAACGGAGGGTTAATTATTGAGTTTATTTCTTTTTTTTATTATTCTCATTCTTTTCGCATACGCGACCTTTGTAAATATGACAACAATGTAAATTTAGTTGCGTGTCCCTTTTCATTTTTCTTCCATTTTGGATGTTATCATTTACAATAAACTAAACATTTTGCTAATTACGCTGTTGTCGCATATTTGTATATTTTTTTATATATAATTGTATTTGTTACATTGATGTTAACCTTTTTTTTAAAAGAGTAACCTATGGAGTTTCTTGCCGGTTCTTCTCCATTGGAATGACATTTTGGAACCTGCAACTAGAGTCAGTAATTTAACGTTTTAAAAGAGCTTAAAAAGGCCTATTTGAAATAAAAATATTTTGATTTTGATTTTGTACCTAAAAACGCCCTCAAATCGGTGATATTATCCGGGCGTGGTATATTTAGTATACCTTCTACCTTTTCCGGGTCCACTCTAATTCCCTCGGCGGAAATGATAAATCCTAAATATTTAACTTCGCTCGTCATAAACAAACACTTACTTTTCTTAAGCTTCATTCCGTTATTATGTAACCTTTCTAGTACCTTTTCTTACGTTTCTAAATGCTTCCTAATATTAGGTGATCCAATAATAATATTATCATCGAGAAATACTTCTACGTTTGGAATATCGTTAAAATGATTCGCCATAATTCTTTGGAATATACCTGGGCTCCAGGACAAGCCATAAACTAATCTTTTATATTTAAAAAGGCCCTTGTGAGTATTTATAACCGTACAATTATCGGGATCTTCTAATTCTATTTGATTATAAGCCTGCGTCAAATCAATTTTTGTAAATATCTTTGCACCGTTTAACTTAACCAGCAAGTCGTTTATGCGTGGTAAAGGATATTTGTCAACTAATAGAACGGGATTAAGTGTTATTTTGTAGTCCGCACAGATACGGAGTCCACCATCAGTCTTACGTACCGGTACCAGTGGAGTCGCCCAGTCCACACTGTCCACGGGCTCGATGACACCGGCGCGCAGCATGCCCTCTAACTCTGCCTCCACGCGCTCGCGCAATGCGTACGGTACAGGCCTTGCGCGGCAGAACACTGGTGTCGCCCCCTCGCGTATCCGTAACCGAGCCTTGCCTCCCGTGAACCGGCCCAGTCCCTCCGAAAACAAATCTTTATATCTGCAAAGTAATTGCGTTAATTGATCATTTCTTACATTTTTAAAATCTGTTTTTATTGTGAAAATATTGTTTTGGTACAACGGTATTTTTATCCCCAATTCAGTAAGTCATTGTCGACCTAATAAAGAAGTGGTGCCCCCCTTTATTATAATCAATTCTAAATATTTGGACTTATATCCATGTTTGACTAGTGGCCTTATTACCCCTATTGGTTTAATTAAAGTACCATCATAGAATCTAAACACTAAGTTAGAATTTTGTACAGGTCTATGAGTAAATAATTTATTATACATTTCCATACTAATACATGGTACTAATGATCCTGTATCGATTTCCATAGATAATCATGGGTTTCATCCACCCAACAAGGTTAAGCTCACCGGTTTATAACTATTTAAACTAAGTTGGTGCAAATCTTCTATCGCCCCAAAGTCTTCCTCATCCGACAGAGGAGGCTCATCCTCCCTTGATAGGTCACCCGAGTATAGCTGCCTAGCTTCTCCGCCTGCGGCTTGCACGTGTGCCACCATGTTGTTACTGACGCGTCGCTCACCCGGACGCTCACCCGGACGCATAGGACAGACCCTACGAAGGTGTCCTTTCTGGTTTCATCTACCGCAGATAAACCGTTTGTATCGACATCCTTCGGTCTGGTGATCCGTCGCTCCACACGCTGAACAATTATTTTCGTTTGAATCGGCAACGGTAGTTTTGATTGCGCGCCCCGAGACGCGTGCCTGCCCGCGCTGACCGCCCCGGCCGCGACGGCCCCGACCGGCCCACGTCACCGCATGCAACGCGCCCGCAGCACCCTCACTGCCACTGCCAGCTTCATTATTATTTCCGACTGTTTGCTCCACGGCAGCTGCATCTCGCTCCGCCGCTTCCATGGCACATTAAATTTTAACGGCGTTGCTATTTTGCAAGTTCTCTTCCATAAATAGTCGTTGCCTTATAAGTTCACTCCTCAAACCGCAGACTAACTGGTCCCGTAAATTTTCCTCCAACACGGACTTGAATTCGCAAAATTTAGACATTTTTTTTTAATTCCGATATGTACTGTAAAATTGATTCACCCGCATTTTGCCTTCTTTGTCGGAAACGATACCTTTCCGCCATGAATGACGGCTTGGGTTGTAGGTGTTCCGTCATAATTTTTACCACCGTCGCGTAGGTTTTGGCACTAGGTTTATCCGGACTTGTTAAATTACTCAAAAGTTCATATGCTTCGTCACCCATCGCCGCAATTAATGTGGGTAACCAAAGATCCTCCTTCACGTTGTTTACTTTAAAAAAAACATTTCAATACGTTCCACGTACATTGTCCAGTTCCCCGACCTCACGTTAAACTCGTTTAACTTTCCGATAGACATGGTAATTAAAATATTTACTAGCTCGTCCCTACAATCGTTATCCCATCCTCGTCGCCACTGAGGTGTATGACTAAAACAACGTGTAGCTAGTAACCCGGTTTATTCAAGACTGCTTGCCGTGCGACGCGCGGCCGCGCACACTATCTATAACTATAGATTATACATAACACAATCGTTCAGAACGACGTATTTAGTTAACCTACGTAGGATTTTGGTTATTAAATTCATAGAGCATCTTAATCCGCATGTAAAAAATCAATAATAATAATAATAATAAGTTTCACTAACTTCAAAATATCGTAATTAATGGCAAAAAATCGGCAATTTTTATTAAAAAAATTTAATGTCGAATTTCTTGAAAACGCTTAGGTTTGTGGTAGGGTGTTCCATAGTGAAATATGTCAGAAAAGATTGGTACTACACGCCCTTAACGGATCTAGGTCGACTTAACCTGTAACCCTGTATACTATTGCACTTATTTAGTGTTGTAAGAACACAGTCCAGACTGTCTAGAAAATTATCAAAATCTACTTTAGAGTTTAAAGAGGGCGATCGATAGACGGCAATGATTGCTAACTCGTTATTGATTTGACAAGTAAGACAGTTACCACTAGTGAAAATAGGCTCCTGAACAATACACTGAGTATGGCTTTTTATTTATTTATTTATAAATTAATGTACACACACAACAGACAAGCAATAGTTAACACAAACAGAACAAATAGGTACAAAGGTACTGCTTATTTCAAATGAAATTTCTTCCAGCAGCCCTGCGAAAGAATATATTTAAAAGAGACGTAGACACAGTGTGTAATAAAATAAATAATAATTTAACTAATAATATAACAAAATAAATACAAAGCTAATATAATATATATGGATATACATTAAGTTTGAGAGGAAAGAAAGTGTTCTCTTACTCGACGCTTGAAGGAAGAAATAGAAGGAGAATCGCGTATGTCAGGCGGCAGCGCATTCCACAGTCGGACTGCATGAACAGAGAAGGAGAAGGAATAAAAATCAGTGGTATGGGGTAGAATTTTGAGGTGCGATTTAAGGTGGGATCTACAGAGGACATCAGGGGAACGCACATAGGAAAAACGCTCACGCAAGTAGGAAGGATAGAGGGGGTTATGAAGGATATTATATAAAAGACAAAGGATGCGAGTGTTCCTGCGAAGGCGGATTGGGAGCCACTTGAGTTCTTTGCGGAAGTGAGAAACATGATCGTATTTTTTGAGACCGTAGACAAAACGAATACAAATATTTTGCAATCTCTCAGTTTATTAAGTAGCTCCTCTGTGGCATCAAGGTAGCAGGCATCGGCGTAATCAATGATCGGCTGAATTAAGGATTGAGCTAGCACAATTTTGGTTTTCAAAGGTAAGAATGTCTGGAGACATTTCAACGAGTGGAAAGAGAAGTGTACCTTACGACTTACCTCGTTCACATGATCACGCCATAATAAATATGAATCCATCAGTACCCCGACATTTTTAGCTTTGTCGGTGAAAGGAATCACAACACCGTCAAGACTGAGAGGCATCAGAGAGGACAGATCAAGCGCGTTACGGTAATGCCTACTGCCAATTATCATGGCTTGTGACTTCGCCGGGTTTATTTGTAGGCCATAAGATCTAGCCCACCTACTGATGCTAGCCAGGTCACGGTTCATATTATCTATGGCAGAATCTGCTTCAGACGCTGGAAAATGATGATAGATTTGCAAATCATCTGCATAGAGGTGGAAGTTAGAGGAAATAACGGAGGAAACAGAGTTAATAAAGATGGAGAAAAGGAGAGGAGATAGGACCCCACCCTGAGGCACGCCCGCAACTAGATCGCACCATTCAGAGAAAGACTCATCAAAGCGGACCCGCTGAGAGCGGCCCCGAATGTAGGAACCAAACCAAGCTAAAGAGGATGAGGAAAAATTGGTTGTTTGGAGAATAGCTAAGAGGATATCAAAGTTTACGGAATTGAATGCCGAACTGAAATCAAGTAGCACAAGGATGGAGAGGGATTTGTGTTCCATAGCCCAGCAGATATCATCAGTAACTTTAAGAAGAGCAGTTACAGTACTGTGGCCAGGACGGAAACCAGATTGGAAAGGGAAAATAAGGTTATAGGACGTTAGGAAGTCGGATACTTGGCGGTGGACAATGTGCTCAAGGACTTTGGAGCGAAAGGGGAGTATGGAGATAGGCCTGTACTGCGCAAATGAGGATGGATTAGAAGTTTTTGGAAGAGGAATAACGTTTGCAAGTTTCCAGGCTGAGGGAAAGGAGCAGGAAGTCAAAGAAAAGTTAAGGATATGAGATAAGATGGGAAGTAGTTGAGGAAGAATAGGAAAAATCATCCGGGAGCACAAACCGTCGTTACCGATTGCAGAGGATGAGATGGCTAAGACAGATTTTTTGACGTCCTCTAAAGCTACAGAAGAGAAATAGAAAGGGAGACAGCGAGGTGCGGGAACACAGGAAAGTTCAAGGAGTGTGGAAGATTTGGTAGAAGGATCAAGAGTGATAGGAGGCATGGAGAAATGAATATTTAAGGCCGTAAGGTCGATATCCTTACAGGCATTCTCCGGTGATTTGCCAACGCCAACAGACCTTAGAAATTTCCAGACATCGCCAGAGCAATGGTCAACCAGGTTGTCGTGAAAATGTTTTCTTCTGGCGGTCTGGCATAGATGATTGCAGCGGTTCCGTGCGATCTTGTAGAGTGAAAGGTTGTCACTTGTAGGTCTGCGTTCATATTTCCGCTTTGCTCTGTCCTTCCGAGCCATGGCATCCTGAATTTCAGGCGAGATCCAAGGCGCCGGTTCGCGCTTTACTTTGACGAGTCGCAACGGGGCATGACGATCATAAAGTTTATGTAGGATATTGTTAACACGTTCGGTGCGGTATCGGGTTGATTTTATCCGATGCTCATCCTTCCTCCGGTGCGGGGTAAAAATTACTGTGCCAGCCGCTGGTGCGGGACAGATATATTTGGTCTCCCTATGAATATGAATGAGACGGTTAGTGTTTTGGAATTGCCTTGTTAAATAGATAATATAGGTTCGAAAAAATCGCATCGGGTTCTTACGACCCGATGCCGACTGAAGCAAATTTTTTTACGTCTAGTGCGTTTATCGGTTCTAAACGACCTGATGCCCGATGACCCGATAGAAGCACTAGATAACCCGCCGATAACCTTCGATCATGTAGATGTAACTAACTTACTGAAAAACATCTTAAAATTGCAATCTGACATGAAATATGTGAAAGAAAACTATGCCACTATCAAACTAATGGAAGATATGTGCAACACAAGAATGAGTAATCTACAGAATCTCGAGCACTCGCCCATAGAAAATTCTCAATGTAATGTAAATAAACATAGAGGGGCATATGTGTATAATGAAAGCTCATACATAAAAATGTATGAGTACTGTGATTTGATTAGTGATAATAACAAAATGCCTATGCAGGTAGTAAATAATACTTCGGAGTATTTGCACGCCGGGTCATCGACCGCCGCACCGATAAGCAGCGACATACCGCTCGCACACAAAGAATGGACGGTAACTTCGTCACCACAAACACTCGCGCGCATAGCAAGCGGAGATAATTCCCTCTCGCTTGCGCACGCAGCGATCCACGTGGAGGCCCCGACAAGGACTGCGGTTCCGACCGAGAAGGAGGAGTTAACTTCACTACGGCGGCAGACGAAACCAACTAATGAGGCCCGTGCGCACGTACAAACACCTGTGGAACGACGTGAGAGAGATAGCGCGACGAAACAAGCGGAGGCGCGTACGGGTGAGACAAAGAAAACATGGGCAAATGTTGCTGAGGAGGGAGGACCGTGGAAACAGATTTCTTATAAGCGGCGAGAACGTTTTGTTGGAAATAAAGGCAAGGCGACAACAACAGTTGATAGTAAATTCAAAGCTGCGGTTACCAAGATTCCGTTCTATATTTATAATGTAGATAAAGGAGCGTCTGAAAAGGATGTGACTGAGTACGTTTTTATTAAGACAAATGTTAATATTATACCGGAGAAAATAAGTATGAAATTACAGAAAGACTATATAGCATACAAGTTTATGATACCTAAAGAGAAGCTAGCGCTGTTTATGGACGAGAACATATGGCCCGAAGGTGTATCTTTTAGGAGATTTGTTATGTTTAGGGACCAAAGTCAGACGCGGAAAAACGAGCGTGTCAATTTACCCACAAATAATGTATAGTAGTGCAAGTGTTAAGTTTATTTCGTTTAATTGTAGGGGTGTGAAAAGATCTCAGCAATGTGTAAAATACTTGTGCGAGAAGGCAGACATTATAGCGTTACAAGAAACGTGGTTGCTACCGCATGAAATTCCATTACTGGGTGGAATACATGAAGATTTTAGCTATACCGGTAAGTCTGCCGTGGACTTGTCGGGTAATTTACTGAGAGGCAGGCCGTACGGTGGAGTAGGGATATTGTGGCGTAAAAGTCTATTTAATATTGTTAGTGTGGTACAATGTACGAGTGATCGGCTTACGGCTATTAGGATAACAATAGATAATAAGGATATTTTATGTTTCTGTATTTATATGCCTACTGACTCTTTAGAAAACTTAACGGAGTTTACCAACTGTTTAGGAGAAATAGTATCTATTATTGATAACCTAGCCATTGAATCTGTATTCATGTTAGGGGATTATAATGCACACCCCTGTCAGCTTTTTGGGGTCGAAATGTTGAACTTCTGTCAGTGTCAAAATTGGGTGTGTGCCGATATAATATCACTGGGGGAGGGGTCAGACACGTACACCTTTATTAGTGAAATGCACGGCTGTAGAAGGTGGCTAGACCACTGTTTGGTAACGGAGGCAGCTTGGAGGTCGGTCGTTAGCGTGCGGGTTTGTCAAGGGGTGTACTGGTCTTATCACCTACCTTTGTTAGTGGAATGTAACTTGGACGTAGTTATCCCAAAGAAGGTAGTATGTAATAATAATGTTAATAAGGTAATATGGGGAGAAAGAAACAGGAAACAAATAGAAGTGTATGAGAAACTCTGTAATAGTAAGTTAAGGGAAATACACTTCCCTTCTGAATTAAGTCTCTGCGCTGACTATTATTGTAATAATGGTAGTCATAAGAAGGTTATAGATAAGATGTATAATGCCATTATAAATTCGATGACTGAGGCAGCGATCAAGAGCAATCAGTGTAGGGAGGTTCGGAAAGGTGGTTATATCACAGGCTGAAACAGGTTCGTTAAGGACTCGCACAGAGAGGCTCGGCTGCACTTTGAAAGGTGGTGTGTAAGTGGTAAACCAATCTCAGGACCTACCTGGGAGGCCATGACAGAGAGTAGAAAGGTTTTTAAAAAAAACCTTAAGTTCCTTCAGAATAATCAGGACCAGGTCCGTATGGACGTTCTAGCTACTCACCTCGAGAATAAGACTTTCGGACAGTTCTGGAAGCTAACCAGTAAACTCAATCCGAGGCCGAGTCTTCCCGTCAGTGTGGGGGGGAAAACAGAGGCGGTGGATATTGCCAACACATTTAGGAAGCATTTCACAACGGAACCACGGGGGGTAAGTGATAGTGAGGTGCTCCAGGAGGGGCTTACCTTGGCAGAAAAACCAGTTGGAGTAACCATAAAAGAGGTATCGAAGGTTCTAAAATTTATGCGAAAGGGTAAGTCTCCTGGTCATGATGGGTTGAGCGTGGAGCATCTGAAGCATGGGGGGCCACACCTGTGCAGAGTCTTGGCGATGTTTTTCACATTCTGTATTAGACATGCGTACTTGCCGGAGGAGCTTACGCGGGCTGTTGTAGTACCTATTGTCAAAAACAAAACCGGTGACATTAGTGAAATAAGTAACTATAGACCGATAACATTAGCTACCATAACCGCCAAGGTGTTGGACGGTGTGTTGAATGGCTATCTCGCGAAGGCTGCTAAGCTTGAAGATGCCCAATTTGGGTTTAGGCCTGGTCTTTCGACGGAGAGTGCGATCTTGGTCCTGAAACACACCGTCAAATACTATACCGATCGTAAAACGCCTGTGTATGCAGCCTTTCTGGACCTCTCAAAAGCGTTTGACCGGGTAGAATATGAGAAACTGTGGGATAAGTTAAGGGTTAAGGGAGTGCCTGAAGGAATCACAAATATACTCAAGTATTGGTACAACCATCAAACCAATCACGTGAAATGGTCGGGCTCTCTTTCGGACTCCTACTCATTAAAATGTGGAGTAAGGCAGGGGGGACTGAGTTCTCCTACGCTCTTTAATATTTATGTAAATGGGTTGATTCGTGAGCTCAACAGCACTGGAGTAGGCTGCTCAATAGATGGTAAAATAGTTAACAACATTAGCTACGCGGATGACATGGTGCTGTTGAGCCCATCGATCAGCGCCTTGCGAAAGTTGGTAAACGTGTGTGAGGTATTTGCTGAGACTCATGGCTTGGCGTACAATGTGAAAAAGAGTGAACTGCTGGTGTTTCGGGCGGGGCGCAAGAGTCCCGCTTGCATACCGCCCGTGATACTAGCGGGGGAGCCATTAAATAGAGTTACGCAATTTGTGTACCTAGGTCATGTATTAAATGAGGACCTGACCGATGAGTTAGATATGGAGAGGGAACGCAGGGGGCTGACGATTCGCTGTAATATGCTGGCGCGCAGATTTGCCAGGTGTTCAAAGGCAGTAAAGAAGACGCTATTTAGAGCATACTGTCAGTCTTTTTATACTTGTGGTTTGTGGGCTAGCTACACGCAGCGAACCGTCTGTGCCTTGCGGGTCCAATACAACAATGCTTTTAGGTTGTTGATGGGATTGCCGCGCTACTGCAGTGCTTCGGCCATGTTTACGGAAGCTCGAGTGGACGGCTTTAATGCAATTATACGCAAAAGAGCAGCATCGCTCATGCAAAGGGTGAGGGGCAGTCCCAACAGCTACCTGGAAGTAATTGCAGAATACATCCATAGTCCTATTTGGCGACACTGGATCAGGTTGCATGTACTTTAGTAGTTGGACATGTGCCTTTACTTTTTCTTTTGTATGTGTGTGAAGTTACTAACATAGCCTTAAGTTATCTCGATGTAATACTAATACCCTATGGACCGAATAGTCTGAAATAAATGTTTTGAATTGAATTGAATTGAACTAGATTACATGCTAGTTGAGCTAGTGAGGTCCGTGTGTTTAGATGAGTTTTTATGCAACTGAGAAGAGAAAGTGAATGGAACATGAAGCGATCCAGGAAGCCAACGAAATGCCTTTTTCATGATAATAATATAGTTATTCAATGGAGTTACATGAAGATTGAGGATTTTAATGATTGTTATTCTGTAAACACATACATATTCTGTAAACATATTGCGGTCGCGAATCATATTTTTATCAACATTCAACCCGACACTGACCTAAAAAAGCAAAAAACGTAAGAAAATTTGAATTTCGCGTGTTACCCTGACGCTTCCACCTTAATCAACAGATCTGGAAAATATATTATACATTTTATCGATATCGATGTTTTTTTTTTTTATCATCCACAACACTGAAAACGTATCGACACTTTTACTAACTAGTGCGGATAACGGGTCCTTAAGATCCGACAGGCAATCTCTTTATTTACAAACAAACTATTCAGTGTATTTACCTACGATTTCAGCCTTTTATTGAGTGTTTATTTGTCAACATATTGCTATAAAGGAACATGCTTTAATCATTATATATATAAAGATAAGTCCTCCTAAACAAATGGAAGTCGAACTCAAGCTTGGGTTTACGCTTGGGGGTACGGATACGATAAGAGAGATAGATAAGATTGTGATAGGAGAAGCATGCAGGAAGTTGGCCATGATCAGAAACATTAGAAGGAGAAGAGACAATCATAAGGTCAAGCAAAGAAGGAGAACAGTTCGGTGAGTGGTGAGTAGCAGAAAGGGGAAGAATGTGTAGATTTACAGATGATAGGAGACTCTGCAGTCTACGAGCACGAGAATCATCCTTAAGTATACACGTATTAAAGTCACCCATTATGATGATATGACTGTACTGGGGACACAGATTATTCAGCTGCATGTCAAGATCATCAAAGTAGTAAACATGTAAGTTTGGGCTATACAGTACAGCGACTAAAATCTTAGTATGGTTGACCAGTACTTCCAGAAAGATGTATTCAGCCGATTCAGAATAAAGTGAAGGAGAAGAACAAATAACCTTATAAGGTAAATCGGCGTGTAAGTAGACAGCAACTCCACCACCGCCCTTTCCCGTCCTGTCGTTACGAAGCAACACAAAACCAGAAAGAGCAAAGTGAGTTGAAGGGAGGGAAGGCTTTAAAAATGATTCTGAGATGAGAAGAATGTCAAGATGAACGCTACTAAAAGATGCCAGAAGATCTGAATAGTGACCAGGAACACTCTGAGCGTTGATATGGGCGATATGAAGATTACTAGGGTAATTGGAAAAAAGATCAGAAAGGTTCTCACGCAGGGAACGCGGGACGGACGAACCATGACTGTCCACTAACAAAACTTGACGTAGAAGAACACGAAAAAAAAGCTATCATTAAGAGCTACGTTATCCATATATATCTATATAAATAAAATATTTAAAAAATCAAACTAAAACAATTGAAAATTTACCTAAATTACGGGTTGCATACAAAACAACCTCCCCGACTCACAAGAAATACATACAGTAACACAAAAAATAATTCAACAAAGCACAGAATATATACATATAATAACATATAGTTCAAAAAGACTGATACAAAAATAAAAAAATAATAAGTACACCATTTAACCATCACATACATACCTGAAATGGAACGTCAGATAACAAAACGTGGCCTTACACTAATGACAATTGACAACCAAACTGACATTTGACAGTTGTCAATGTCACTGTCACCGATGTAAACACGTTCGTTAAGCACTGGATTACCGTCAAGGATTTAAAGTAAAACATAAAACTATAAATTTACTTAACTAAACAAAGGATATCGTGCAAGACTAAAAGACGGTCAAACGAGAAAAAATTGGTGAAGTACCGACATAACGTAATTCAAAAGGCAGCGGTGCAAAGGTTAAAAGATTGTTTAAGAAAAGATCATACCTACGAGCAGGCCTGTGACAGCTTTAGTTCCAGTTGAGCCGTTTTGTCGCTAGCGTCGCTATAGCGCGATCACGTGACACTGCCGCCATATTGAGATTTGAGCTTTGTGTTTGTGTGAGTTTATGACACTTAAGAGCCTTATGTCAATGTCAATGCTCGTCTGTAGTCTGTTGACGTTAGTTTTCAAAACTTTAAAACAAGTATGTCGGCGCACACAAGGAGATCAATATCAAGAGTGACAGCTTGTCGCTGTCACTCTAGCGGAGCGTCGAGTCGATGGTAGCGGGGCGGCCATCTTGGTACGGCGGATGCTGTAAGGCGGTCGCGGGCACCACGTTTTTCGACGAATCGCTGTTCATTTGTTCATTGTCTTAATTAAATTACTTTTCGAGTGATTGAGTGTTAATTAGAGCTAAAGTTATTATTGTTACGTGATTTTGGTTTTATTTCAAGTAAAGTCGTTTAAGTTTCCAAGAAAACGCTTTTAATTCAAATTACCCTACTTGGACTACCTATATACCCACACTGCACGATGAATAATTCTGATGAAGGCCGTCCTGACCTTTCATCAGAAGTGGGATCCGATAGAAAGCATAATGAAGCAAAGCAATCGGATTCTAGAACTGCTGAGATGCTATTGAGCAGCATGGAAGCGTTGCTTTCTCGAGTTTTGACAGTCCAACAAACACCGCTGCTGAGTACAAATCGGACAATTCTTTTGAAGTTTGACCCGGAGGAGCCCGACTCGGACATTGAGGCATGGTGTAAAGTGACTGATTTCATTGTGCAAAATAAAAATCTGGAAGGTGTTAATTTACTGATGGCGTTGACGGAGGCGCTGAAAGGTAGTGCAGCAGCGTGTTTAACGAAGCTTAATTTAGACGCTATTACATGGGAATCAGTTAAAGAAATCCTAATTGCAAGATTTTCAAAACCTAAACTTTTGCAAGACTATTTCGATGAAGTGTTACGGTTCCAAATAGGCGCTAAAGAGACTGCTTCTGAATCTGCTCTTCGGTTATGGAATCTCATCGAACGAATACCTGAAAGTATGATGCCTGAGAAGGTAATTACTGGATTTGTTATATCCGTGTTATGTCAGAAGGACAGCTTGATACGTCGCGAGTTAAATGCACAAACAATAGCGACTCGAGCTCAGTTATTTCGAGTACTTGGCGGAGTATCACTTAAGCGACGCATGGATACCGAAGTCCAAGAACCTGAGGCAAAACGTGCTCGTATGATGGAGAAATTCATCGGAAAATGTCACTATTGTGGGTTACCCGGACACCGTATCGCCGATTGTAGAAAACGTCGAGACGAAACTGGAACGAAGACGCAATATACTTCGAATTCATCGCGAGCCGTGGAGAAAAGGACGACTCCGACCTGCTACAAGTGTGGTCAGCCTGGGCACGTGGCGACTGTGTGTCCAGACAAAAAGCACGGCAGTGAAGCTGCAGTCAAGGAGGTCCATCAGTGTCAGCACCGCCCCTCCAGGAGCATCTTAGAGACATCTTCTGGTGAGCGAATACCTTTCTTATTTGATAGTGGATCATCATGTTCTCTTCTAAAGGAAAGCTTTTGTGACAAACTTGCGGGTACTGTGCGTAAAAACCTTGTTTACCTGAGTGGCATAGGCGGTGAAGATATTCAATGTACCACTCAAATTCAAAGCGATGTAGTTATTGATAAACTTTCAGTTAATTTGACTTTTCACGTAGTTCCTGAGAGGCTTATTTCTGATCCGATCATAGTCGGGAGGGATATTTTTGATCAAGGCTTGTGTGTTAAAATCGATAATGATAATCTTATGTTCTTCTCTAAGAAAACGAGCCACTTTTGTGATTTAAAACCAAATAAGCCGGATTTTACTAAGATCAACACGGACTTGCTAGGACAGAATAGGGAAGTGCTAATATCGATCTTAAACAAATATTCTGATTATTTTACCGAAGGTGTTCCCTCCCGTAGAGTAACGACAGGCGAATGTCAAATTAATTTAATCGATCCTCACAAAACCGTACAACGATGCCCTTATCGCCTAGCGCCGGCAGAAAAACTTATAGTCAGGGAAAAGGTTCAGGAATTACTTGACGCTGGGGTTATTCGCGAAGGCTCTTCACCGTTTGCTAGTCCAATACTATTAGTTGAGAAAAAGGACAACTCGTATAGGATGTGTGTGGACTATCGAGAATTAAATTCCAATACGCGACCCGAACATTACCCTCTGCCACGTATTGAGGAGCAGATAGATCAGCTTGCTGGGGCTAACTATTTTTCCTCCCTCGATATGGCGTCAGGGTTCCACCAAATCTTGATGCACCCTGATTCCATAGAAAAGACCGCATTCGTAACACCTGAGGGGCAATACGAGTATCTTGCCATGCCCTTCGGTTTGCGAAATGCTCCCTCAGTATATCAGCGATGTATAACTAGGGCTTTGAAACACTTAGAAGACAAACCACTCATTTATATGGATGATGTTTTGTGCTACTCGGCTGGCATACCTGCAGGTTTACAGCGTCTAGATGATAGTTTAAATGCCTTAACGGAGGCTGGATTTACATTCAACCTCAAAAAATGTAAATTTATGACTTCGAAATTATCTATCGTGAAGGTCGCAGAATGGAGCACGCAGATTATTTCTCGCGTAATCCTCTTCCTGATGTTAATGACGGTGGTAGAGCCTACGGGAGCCCGCTGACACAGCAAGTTCAGTATGTCGAATTACATCACGATTGGCTTTCGGTCGAACAAAAGCGTGATAGCGAAATACAAGACCTTATCTCAAAGCACGATAGCAATAGTTTACCCGATACTGTAGCTCAAACGTATGATGTAAGAGATAGTATCCTATATAGGAAAGTTGTTCGTAATAAAACAGTCTCCTGGTTGCCAGTAGTGCCCCGTTCTTTAATCTGGACACTAATAAACCATGTTCATAATGAGTTACAACATTTAGGAAAGGATAAAACTTTAGATAAACTGTATGAGCAGTATTGGTTCCCCCAAATGTCAAAATGCGTGCGTCAATTTATCGACTCGTGCATTATTTGCAAAGCATCAAAGGGTCCATCTGGAGCTCAACCCGTTCAGCTTCACCCGATCCCCAAAGCTTCGGTACCATGGCACACAATACATATTGATTTCACGGGAAAGCTTAGCGGGAAAAGTGATCGAAAAGAATACTGTTCGGTGATTATCGACGGTTTTACTAAGTACATTTTACTAGAGCATACTGCTTCTCTTGATGCTAGGAGCGCGGTACATGCGTTGCAGAAAGCAGTCTATCTTTTTCATCATTCATCATTTAGCCAATCATAGTCCACTGCTGGACATAGGCCTCTCCCAATTTGCGCCACAACACCCGGTCCTCCGCCCTCCGCATCCAGTCCCCTCCAGCGACCTTTTTCAGGTCGTCAGTCCACCTGGCGGGGGGGCGTCCTACCTTACGCTTGCCGAGTCGCGGTCTCCATTCTAGGACTCGTCTGCTCCAACGGCTATCGGTCCTTCGACAGACATGGCCAGCCCATTGCCACTTCAGCGAGCTAATTTTACGAGCTATGTCGGTTACCTTGGTTCTTTGTCGGATGACCTCATTACGAATTTTATCCTTCAAAGAGACTCCGAGCATAGCTCGCTCCATAGCCCGCTGCGCGACTTTAAATTTGTGGACTAGTCCAACCGTTAATGTCCACGTTTCGGCACCGTAAGTCATAACAGGTAGGACGCACTGGTTGTAAACTTTCGTCTTCAGGCATTGCGGTATAGGCGAAGAGAAGACTCGACGTAGTTTGCTAAACGCTGCCCAGCCTAACTGAATTCTCCGATCGACTTCCCGCTCGAAGTTGTTTCTACCAAGCTTGATGACCTGCCCTAGGTAGATATACTCTTGAACAACTTCGAGCATCGATCCTTCGACATATATCGGTCTCGGCATGACATGTTCATTGAACATGATCTTGGTTTTATCCAAGTTCATGCCAAGACCGACCCGTCGTGAAGCTCCATTCAGGCCATGCAGCATCTCGCTTAGTTGGTCCAGCGACTCTGCCACTATGACGATGTCATCGGCAAATCTAAGGTGCGAGATGTGCTCACCGTTCACATTTATACCCCGTCCAGTCCAGTCCAGAGTCTTGAAGACATCCTCGAGCGCATTGGTGAACAGCTTTGGGGATATAACATCCCCCTGTCTCACCCCCCGACGCAGCTCGATCGGATTGGTCTTATGGTCATGGAGCTGGACAGTCATTGTGGCGGTGTCATATAAGCATCTCAGCGCCTCGATGTATCGCCAGTCAATACGACATCGTTGCAGAGCATCCAGAACCGCCCAAGTTTCGATGGAGTCGAAGGCTTTCTCGTAGTCCACAAAGGCCAAACACAGCGGCTGATTGTACTCTTCGGTTTTCTGCACAATCTGCCGAACAGTATGGATGTTGTCTACGGTGCTAAAGCCTTTTCGAAACCCGGCTTGTTCTGGTGGCTGGAACTCGTCGAGTCTTCTAGCGAGGCGGTTAGTGACTACTCTCGAGAACAACTTGTAAATGTGGCTCAGGAGTGAGATAGGTCTGTAATTCTTCAGCAAGGTTTTGTCGCCTTTCTTGAAGAACAGAACCACCGCACTCCCGCTCCACGCTTGTGGTGTTAAGCCTTGATGAATGACGGAATTAAAGAGACTCGCTAGCTCTTTCAGGACTTCTTTTTGGGGCGCCTAAACGTATCATAGCGGATCAGGGTCGTTGCTACGTAAGTTCCGATTTTAAGAATTTTTGCGGCGAACATAAGATAGATCTCCATTTAATTGCGACTGGCTCTAGCCGGGCTAATGGCCAGGTCGAGAGGGTTATGCGGACCCTTAAAAGCCTGTTAACCATTGTTGAAAACGACCCGAATAAGACGTGGCGAGATGAAATAGGAAATATTCAACTCGCGCTTAACAGCACCCGATCATCCGTAACCAAGTATTCCCCTACAGAACTTATGTTAGGAATTCGTGCTCAGTCGTTAGGTATGTCGAAGCTTAACTCAGAAGCGCATGGTCAACCAGAACGTCTTAACCTCGATGTTGTGCGGAATGACGCATCTGCTAATGTCCAAAAGGCAGCAGAAAACGAAATTAAACGATTTAATCGAGGCCGTGCAAAAATTAAAGCTTTTTCGAAAGGTGATTACGTTTTCCTCAAAAGCAGTGAACGAAACCAGACAAAATTGGACAGAAAGTTTAAAGGTCCATTTGTTATAACGGCGGTATTAAATAACGATCGGTACGAATTAAAAAGATTAGGTAGTTCTCATCGAATTTATAAGTATGCCCACGAGAATTTACGCTCAGTACCTCAGGGACACGAAGGTTTGCTCGAAATTGCTTCTAACCTTTTGAATTATGATGAGGCCGAGTCGGCGCCAGAAGATGTAGATGCTGGGAATGACGTGTTATCCACGAATGACAGTGACACCTTGACTGCATGCTCTGACACTATAACCGCCGGCTCTTCTACTATTACCGGTAATTCAGACACTCTCAGTGCACACTCTGATCCTGAGACATGGGATATAGGTGCCGAAATCGAAATTGGGATGAACAGGATATTCCGCAATCATAGGTATGTTTTATGTCTTGCATGAGTCTGTTGGTTGTTGTAAGCATTATTCAATCCAGAATTGTCTGGCCGAAAGGAGAGACAGTGTCGTCCGGGCCATACCCAGTGGGGTTGGTTGAAGGGATGCACTCGTCCGATCCAGAAGTAATATCCTTATAGTCTATCCTGGTCGGAGAGACAGTGTCGTCCGGGCCATACCCAGTGGGGTTGGTTGAAGGGATGCACTCGTCCGATCCAGAAGTAATATCCTTATAGTCTATCCTGGTCGGAGAGACAGTGTCGTCCGGGCCATACCCAGTGGGGTTGGTTGAAGGGATGCACTCGTCCGATCCAGAAGTAATATCCTTATAGTCTATCCTGGTCGGAGGGACAGTGTCGTCCGGGCCACACCCAATAGAGGGTTGGTTGAAGGGATGCACTCGTCCAGTCCAGATGTATTGCTGTTGGTTGATAAGTCAATGGGGACAGTGTCGTCCGGGCCAGATCCATTACGGGCTGGTTGAAGGGATGCGCTTGTTCATTTCAATGTCTTACTGTGATTAACTCTGTGTACAATCGAAAACCCATGTTGTGTGAAGTCCTGTAGCAGGATGGACGAGCGGACGTCTTGGTGATTAAGCATTGTATGTTCCAGGAATACAATAACGCCCGAGGACGGTCGTATGTCAGTCCGGCCGTGTCGGCGCACACAAGGAGGTCAATATCAAGAGTGACAGCTTGTCGCTGTCACTCTAGCGGAGCGTCGAGTCGATGGTAGCGGGGCGGCCATCTTGGTACGGCGGATGCTGTAAGGCGGTCGCGGGCACCACGTTTTTCGACGAATCGCTGTTCATTTGTTCATTGTCTTAATTAAATTACTTTTCGAGTGATTGAGTGTTAATTAGAGCTAAAGTTATTATTGTTACGTGATTTTGGTTTTATTTCAAGTAAAGTCGTTTAAGTTTCCAAGAAAACGCTTTTAATTCAAATTACCCTACTTGGACTACCTATATACCCACACTGCACGATGAATAATTCTGATGAAGGCCGTCCTGACCTTTCAAGTATTTTCCGAGTCGAGTGTTTGTTTATGCAAGTGTATTTCCTCACATTTATTGAGTTGAGATCCTTGAGACGCAAATCTGTTGTTTGAGACAATATTGGTTAATCTAATAGACCAATAGTGTATTCGTCATGGGAACCCAGAAGTGCTGCGTTGGTGATTGCAATGCAACAAGTGAAACGCACCGGCTTTTTAGCTTTCCCAAGAAAGCTAACCTTAGGAATCAGTGGATGTCCTTTCTAGTGCCCACAAATTCCTCTCTCCTTGGACTGTCTAAGGAGCAACTTTTAAGAAAACGTGTCTGCGTAAAACATTTCGATAGACATTAGTTTGATCATAATGGTCGTAGACTTCGATACTCCTACCCGTGCCTGTTATCTAACGCTGAAATAGCTCACGGGGTTCCACTTATTGGTGCCGCAGGTTAGTACATACTATAAACCTAAAGAACTACTTTCTATTGCAAATGTAGATGAGAAATATTTCAATAAACACTAAGTACTTGTTTATTATTACTAAGCAATTTTTTGTTTGTTTTCAGGGTGGGATATTACACTTGACCATAATTAGTTTAAAGAACAAGAGCAGGAGGCTTTGGATACACACTCATGCATTAAAGAAACTGGTATGTATTTATTTCCCTAAATAATTCAGTTTCATAATTAATCAAAAACTTGAAGAAGAGACATTGATACTTTGATAGTAAGGGATTAACTTTAGTTAAATACTCGTGACAAGTCCTTGTTACCTATAAGTAATTTTTTTTGTCAAAATCTTTTTCATTTCCCTCATATACTACAGTTACAATATATTGAAATACAATATTCTTGTTTAGAATTCATTTTATAGCATCAAACAAATTATTCACTTTGTTACAGGATATTTGTTTGTAACTTAATTATTATAAATATTTTAAAGAAAGACTACCAATAAGGATGACAATGCTAGCAACTAATGATCTTCATTAGCTGGACGTAGCCAAGTCTAGATTGATTAAGTTCTTTTATTTTTCAGGTGATCACAACTACTGTATGGAGCAAGTTGACACCAATATAAAAACTTTAGAAACAGCCATGCTAGGCAGTGCAGGTCTGTTTAAGCTGTAATGTTTTTAACGTGTGTCATGTCTCGCTGATATTTTCTGAATTAATAGTATTTTATGTATTTCAGATATTGAAACTGATCTTCCTTCATGTTCGCAACATCCAACAGTTACTTTAAACATAGGGTATGTAGGCAGCAAAAATATTTTTTACTACTATACAATTTTGCTGGATATTAATACTGTTGTACTTATTATTATAATAACTGAGTTTTTACATTAATTCATTGCTTATATTTCAGATGTAATGTTGGAAAAACCATCATGTTCAGGCTTAAATGTTGAAAGAGAGTATGAAAGAGTACAAACAGCTCTTCCACCTACAAAAAATAGTATGTATAATAATATTAATGCTATCAAATTTTTTTTGTCCCCTATTGCAGTTTAGGATTAGTTAACACAAGTGATGCAGCTCATGTGGCATTTGATGTTTAAATTCGATTAGAAAAGCCTTTAAAAGAACTCAACCTATTATAAATGTATTTGTTTCAATACTAAATTATTCATTATTGTTAAAAATTGCTTTTAGATTCCAAACGTAGAAAAACTGGCTCTAAAAATAAGAAGTTTATTAACCAAATCACACAGATGGCAAAGGAAAGTGTAAGTCACTCAACTGCAGAAAGACTGAATAAAGCACTTGCTGTTGACATTAAACTGCTTGAAAAATTTGATTTATTAAATAAACAAGCAAAGACATTTATGCTTATGCAGCTTAAACAAGTGCAATCGAGGAGAAATATGTAATAAAGATGAGCGAGCCTCAAAAACGGGCTTTAATGAAATATAAAACCTTCAGGTTAAGGAAAAAATGCCTAACCAAATAATGTTTTTTTTTTTTTTTCTAATAAACAATAAGTATTTCAAAATTGTTTTATTAATTATTACCTTATTTAAATTATAAATTGAAAACAATATACAGGTCCATATCGATAAATTGAAATTTTATCGATAAATCAGAACAACACTAGTCATCGATATCAGACATCACGTCATCACCACATCACTACGCCTTGTTTATGTGTGTGTAAGTACCTAAGCCGCCATGTCAAATTGCTACGCCACTAGCGACAAAACGGACTAGTTGGAAACTGCGCGAAAAGTGACTGTCGCATCTGTATTACTACTGTTTTATCTGTGCCTACGAGTTACAAAACAAAACAATTACTCAATTACGACGACGAGTTTTTCTTTGGACCTTGCCAATGGGTGTAGTGGGGTCAGCAGGCGGCGATTTTGAAGAAACGGAGTCTTCCGTCTGCACACAACCGTCGTTGTTGACCGGAAATTTAGAGAATAGTTTCTGCAACTCGTCCATCGATTCAATTTTGTGGCGTGTCTTGTCTGGAGTGATGACCACGATCTTGCCCTCGACTGACCAACAATTAGTCATACCAAACCGTTTGCGAGCGGCCATAAGTCTGGTGTCGCAATTGAGTCAAAAACTCGGAGATGGTGACGCCAGTACTTGAGAGACTTTTTGCTGTCCTAAACAAGATGGCGGTGCTCGGTAGTGAAGAATCTCACGAGTATGGGCCTGGCATTGCGCTTCGCTGAACTAAGACGGTGACAAACATGTAAGTTCTCCCAGGTCAACTCGGTCAGCTTCATTTGTTGGTTAAAAACTTTCAAAGCAATTTAATTTACCTTTTCATCCTTTTGTTCAGCAATGCCGTGGATCAGAAGCACTTTGCGCCGCATAGCAGTCTTTTTCTCTCATGCCTTTTTTTTTTTTTTTGATAAGGCGGGGGAATCCTTATGGACACCCACCCACTTGGGGGAGTGGATGGGTAGTGTCAGACTCTTACTGACTAAACCTGAACCGCCGTGCACCGTCATCCGCGTTTAGTGTTGGCGCGTGGCAATGCGTTGCAATTCATCGATCCATCGGCCAATAAGCTCGAAAATGCTCCCGGAAGCTCAACCGCCCGTCGAAAACCAATCCGAGGTACTTCATCGTACCCGACAGTGGGATCCTCGCGTCCTCCACCGTCAGGCACGAATCCGTACGTCTACTCCGGGGGCCATGTAGCATGCTTCGGTCTTCCCCAGAGCGACAAGCAGTCTCATGCCTGTCAAAACCCAATGCAAGCAACTCCATCTGGGATTTATGTTTTGACAGCGCTTGCCAGACAAAACTTTTGAATTACTTGAATTCCTGCTGGAGGAATGATAGATTTGGTGATGGAGTTGAAGCTGAAGAAGACCCGGATGTTGCCAACGCCAGCTTGTCTTCATAAACAGCCATCCTTGTGTTGAACAGTGCCTCCAAGTCCTCCAAGTTTGATGAGAGTTTAGCGTCCATAGTGAAGTGGTCAAAGTTTTTGTGTCAGATAGTGGATAATAATTATTTGTGAGGGAAGGAGGGTTTAAAAAGCAATTGTGATAATTAATTTATTAAAATAATTCAAAATAAGATTTATAACATAAAATTAACTGGGAGCAATAAAAAATAAGTGTTTCACTGAGTCTACCCACAAGCAGAAAGTTCTTTTATGCACATTACTACTCCTTCATTCTGGTTTTTATTGTTGTATGTTAAGTGGGAGTTGTAGCCATCTAACACTGGAAGGTTTGTGATTTTACTCAACCAACACTCAGTCAGTATCAGAATATCACAATCAACTTTAATTAGGGATAATAAGAGTTGGTCAAAGTTCTTTTTTATGCTGCGTATGTTAATATGTAAAATCGTAGTAGAGTTATTTGATGTCTTCAAGAATTTTGTGCAGTTGTGTCAGTGGCCGGCCGATAAGGAAATGGGCTGGCGTGAGGGGCTGTAGGTCATTAGGTTCGGTGGACAGAGGTGTCAAAGGACGGAAATTCAGGATGGCTTCAATCTGTGCCAACACCGTGCTGAATTCCTCGTAAGTTAGATTGGCAGCCCGAACCACGCGTCGCAGGTGGTGCTTACACGATTTCACCCTTGCTTCCCACAAACCACCAAAATGAGGTGCATACGGAGGAATAAAACTAAATTTAATATTGTTATTAGAAGTGAAATCATTAATATCGCTACTATTATTTTCAATAAAAGAAACAAACTCCTTTTCTGCCCCTACAAAATTTGTTGCATTATCTGACATAATTTCGACAGGCTTACCCCTCCGCGATATGAAACGTTTCAATGCGAGTATATAATCCTTCGTTGAAAGACTCGTAACTAATTCAAGATGAATGAGTGTACTACGTGAGCTCGACAAATGGATGTGCCATTAACGCTTATGCGACAAAACTGTACTGCGACTCACCGTAGTTCGAATGCACGCTAGTGCGACACACTGAAGATCGACATCTCGCTAGTGCGACATGAAGACACATTTGTATTCATATTCATATATTATGTATAAATGATGACCTTGATGGCTTAGTTAGTTACAAACTCTTGGTAATGTTCCCGGATTGGATTACGGATTATAAAACTTGGTAGCACTTCTACCGATATAATTCTTCAATTTCCGTGTCAAATCAAATCAAATCAAAATATTTTTATTTCTCATAAACCAAAAAAAAGGCGCTTAAGAAACGTTACGTTAAAAACTACTGACTCTAGTTGCTCGGTTCCAAAGTGTCATTCCTATAGAGAAGAGCCGGCAAGAAACTCCATAGGTTACTCTTTTAAAAAAAAGGTTAAAATCGATGTTAAGATTACATTGATTTGACGACCTCCGTGGTCGAGTGGCGTACGCACCGGTTTCAAGGTGTCGCTAGCTCTGAGGTCCCGGGTTCGATCCCCGGACGGGGCAATGTAGAAACTCACTTTTCTACATTGCCTTGGGTCTGGGTGTATGTGGTACCTTCGTTGTTTCTGAATTCCATAACACAAGTGCTTTAGCTACTTACTTTGGGTTCAGAGCAATGTATGTGATGTTGTCCGCATTTATTTATTATTATTAAGATATTATGCGACAACAACGTAAACAGCAGAATTTTTAGATAAGTGTAAACTAAGACATTCAAAATGGAAGAAAAATAGAATCGAACATTCAGCTAGATTTACATTGTCGTCACATTTACAAGGGACGAACATATAAGGAAAAGACAAATCTAAAGAAATTATAGAAATAATAAAAATATACTTTACATACAATCAATATGTAGTCCTAATAAAATCCCTAACAGGAATGTCAAGGCATGTCAAGAGCCTTCTTTATATAGAGGCTATGGGGGCAGCTAACTGTAGTAAATAAGCTAAAACAAGAAAATTAGCAGACCGCCAGGGAGGCCACATATGCAGATGATCTAATTCCACGCGCGCTTATCCTCTACGTAGTCCTTAACCGAATAATACGCCTTCTTTATTAGTTTTGATTTAATGCACCTCTTAAACCTTTTATTAGACAAACTCGTTATCTCTTCCGGTAATTTATTATAAAATCGAATTGAATTTCCTAGGAAAGATTTAGTATTTGTTTTAGTTAGTCTAAATCTTGGGACTACTAGCTTATTGTTATTTCTTGTATTTATATTGTGGTGATCACTATTAACACTAAAACTCAGTATATTTTTACGAATGTACATTATATTTTCCAAGATATAGAGAGCTTGCAACGTTAGGATATTAATTTCTTTAAATGTATTCCTTAGAGACTCGCGAGGGCTCATGCAGTAGATTGCACGAATTGCTCGTTTTTGCAAAATAAATATAGACTCTGAGGTGTACGAAATAAAACACGCGTAGTTGGTAGGTTGGTTTATTGAAGACTGACCATAGACTGACAATATGTCACACTCGCACGCACACGCTCGTACTCTCACGCACACATACACACAGACAACTAGTGCTCTGCCCTGATAATTGTAAATGCAGTACTTGCAAATTGGCGGTTCCGAGATAAACGCGGTAAACGTGTTTTGTGATATCTACACAACAAGTCTGAATTAAATAATGTTTTAAATATACCAGAAAAATAAGAAAAAAATCAAACTTTGTATTGATGTAATTTTTTCTTTACTTTATTATTTATTTTGGATAAAATGCGCATTACTGCATTTTGTTCTACCATCTAGACTTGTGAACATGAAAGTATCACTAAGCCCAAAGGCAGTATTTGTGTTCATTACTGCAAAATCACCTAGCACGTGTTCAATACTGCGTTTCTATCTATTAATCGTGTCTTATTATCATGCCTGGTACTAGTTGAAAGATTTATTAACCTTTTACTTCAGCTATCAGATACTATTATGAGAGGATATGTGACGAAATAAAACAGACCTTAATAGGTACTAGAAAAGTGGTTTATTATATTTCTACATAAAATATCACAATCAACATGGCATTATTTTTAATTACTAATTATAATCAGTCTTTAAAATACACTTTAGGAACATGTAGTCTTTTTTTTAATTATATAGGTAAGGTAAATCTAAAGTATTATACTTATATATATATATATATACATAAATATGTATTGTTATATACTGTTAACCGAAATTAGAATCAACTAATACGTCGCGTCACTATTACCGGATGAACTGACAACACTAGAGGTCTATTGGGTAATGGCGGCGCGTGCGATTCTCGTTGTAGTAGTCTCTTGCATTGTATAAATTAATAATAAGCATTATGGCGTCGCTGGCCTATAAAAGTATTGTAATTGTAACGTTGAATCCATCCTTGTGATAATATATTGTAAAGTTTAAAGCATCAGTGGTTTCCTTCTAACAATACATGTATAAAATATACAAAACCCCTAGATATATGCCTGACAGCCCTGTTGGTCTAGTGGTTAGTGACCCTGACTGCTATACCGGAGGTCGTGGGTTCGATTCCCACCCAGGACAAATGTTTGTGTGATGAGCACGATCATTTGTTCTGTGTCTGGGTGTAATTTATCTATAATATGCCCATCACTGCGTCATACGTCCTGATAGTACCACGACTCGCCTTCGTGTCGTATTTGACGCCTCTGCTAAAGATGCACGTTCTCGATCGTTAAACGAAAGTCAACACATCGGTCCAAAATTACAATCAAACATTTTGGAAATTCTATTACGCTTTCGTGAACACGACGTCGTTTTCATGGCAGATGTACGTCAGATGTACCGACAGATTATACTCTTCAGCGACCATCGTGACTATCAGCGAATTCTCTGGAGAGCTTCGCCTAGCGAACCTCTTTTAGAGTTTCGTCTGAACACGGTCACGTATGGCATCTCTTCGTCCCCCTATCTCGCTTGCCGTACTTTGCGACAGCTTGCTGATGACGAGGGGGATTCTTACCCGCTCGCCAGGAGTGTAATCTTGTCGGACACCTACATCGATGATGTCGTCAGCGGTAGTCAGGACTTCGCCACTGCACAAAGAACAAAAACACAACTTATCGCTCTTTTTAAAAAAGGAGGTTTTCATCTTCGGAAGTGGGTGTCAAATGACAATCGTCTTTTATCGGATCTTCAACCTGAAGATTGCCTAACTGATTCTGTATCTTTAGATAAAGCTGAACCGGCTTCATTCAAAGTCTTGGGACTCAAATGGGATCCCTCAACTGATTCGTTTCTTTTTGAAGTTGTATCTTCACATCGGCCATGTACCAAACGGTCTATTCTTAGTGAACTCGCAAGAATCTTCGACCCGTTAGGATTATTATCCCCCCTGACAATTCATGTTAAAAGCTTAATCCAAAAACTTTGGATTATCGGTGCCGGGTGGGATGACGTTCCCCCTGACGAGGTCGTCAGTACATGGAAAAATTATCAGAATCAACTTTCTCAGTTGCAACATCTAAAAATTTCGCGTAGAGTCACTCGTACTGATTCACAATCCTACGAGCTACACGGATTCTGCGACAGTTCGGAAACTGCATATGGCGCGGTTATTTATTTACGAGTAACAGACGTATATAACAATTCTTACGTTCATTTCGTTTGTTCGAAAGCTCGCGTGGTACCATTAAAACGTACCTCATTACCACGTCTAGAACTCTGCGCCGCAGTTTTGCTTTCAGATCTGTACAAATTCGTTATCTGAAAACGAAACTTATCTGTCTCGTATTCCTATTTCAGCTGTCTTTTTGTGGTCCGATTCCACTGTTACACTCTCTTGGTTGCGTTCACCCTCATGTCGTTGCTCTACTTTCGTTGCCAATCGCGTGAGTCATATTCAAGAAATAACAGCTATTGAATATTGGCATCACGTGTCCTCTGCAGACAATCCTGCAGATGTTTGTTCGCGAGGCCAATTTCCAAGTGAACTTCTTCACAACTCATTATGGTGGGCGGGGCCACGATGGTTATCCGAGCCGCATGAGTCATGGCCATCTTGTATTGACAGCGTTACTAATGACGAGCAGAAAGTTGTTGAGGCCGAGACTCGTAAATCTCCTGTGTTAGTATCAACTGTGCATCCTCGGGAAAGAGATGTTTCAATTATCAATAATTTATTAAATCGTTTTTCATCGTTAGAAAAAATCGTTCGTATCCTTACGTACAGCTATCGTTTTCTTCAAAATTCTCGAAACCCGACTATTGCTAATCGGAGTGCGTTTCTTAACAATTCAGAACGTCATAATGCATTGATGACTATTGTAAGACACGTTCAAGGTCAAGAATTCGCGGATGAAATAAGTAAATTAAAATCAAATAAAGTACTTTTAAAACCGTTCAGTAAACTTAATCCTTTTATCGACAAAAGGGGAATTCTCAGGGTGGGCGGTCGCCTCGCTCGATCTGGATTAGAGTTTGAGCAGAGACATCCTGCACTTTTACCTTCTGATCACCCGCTCACCTTGTTAATCATCGATTTCGTTCACCGTAACTACTGTCATCCTGGAATTAATACAACTCAATATTTGGTTTTACAACAATTCTGGATCGTTTCCGCGAAACGCGTCATTCGCCGTTGTCTTGCTAAGTGCATTCGATGTTATCGTACAAATCCAGTGCCTTTGCAACCGTTTATAAGCGATCTTCCTACATATCGAGTTAGCTAGGTGAAACCTTTCTCCGTGGTGGGTGTCGACTTCGGTGGGCCCTTCCGTATCAAGCTGGGCACTCACCGTGGGGCAAAAATAGATAAAGCCTATTTATGCCTATTCGTGTGCCTAGCTACGAAGGCCGTCCATTTAGAGGTGGTCTCCACACTATCGGCAGAGGGTTTCATTGCTGCATTGCGTCGTTTTGTGGGTCGTCGCGGACGTTGTTCAACTATACACGCTGATTGCGGAACCAATTTTGTCGGTGCTAGAAATCAACTCACTGCTTTAATGCAAACTGCGTCTAGCACGGAGAAAATTGAGTTCAAATTCAACCCACCATCCGCTCCCCATTTTGGAGGAGTTTGGGAGATTCAAATCAAGGCCGCAAAGCAACATTTGTATCGCATAGTCGGTGATCAGGTTCTAACATTTGAAGAACTTACTACATTATTCGTACAAATCGAGGCGGTTTTAAATTCACGGCCAATGTGCCCTGTTAGTTCGGACCCTAATGACTTGTCAGCGTTAACACCGGGTCATTTCCTTACATTGGAGCCTCTGACCGCTGTCCCCGATGATGATTATTCTAACGTCAATATTCATCGTCTTCATCGGTGGCAGTTGTTGCAAGCTTTCCAACAAAGTTTTTGGTCAAGATGGAAACACGAGTACTTGAATTCACTTACTCAACGCGCCAAATGGACCAAGAACTCAAGACCATTAGGGGTGGGCTCGCTTGTAATCATCAAGGATGACAATCGACCTCCTCAGTAGTATATGATTGGGCATTCTGGACCACTTTTCGCTCGGCGAAACAAGTTCGCCATCGCGGTGGTCCAGAATGCCCAATCATAAACGGTCGACTCGATCAATGATATTAACGCTAATGAGAACCTAACAATGAAACTCGGTTTTAGCTATAGATATGCGATGCATTTTTGTCATCGATCAGATTGGGTCGTATATCGATATTTAAACACGTTACCGTTACTTGTTCGCTCATGCTTGCGCATTCGCGACGTGGGACAGAATGCCCAATAATATTTCTGGTAATTAGGTCTTGGGCATTCTGTCCCACTCTTGTATTGCGCGCTTACAACTGATACCACCGTCTGTGATACAGATTCATGTACGCAATATGCTTTTTCATCGCAATAACGATAGGAACCAACAGACAATGATTGTATTAATTTGTAATGTGTTTGTTATTGCGCGCTCACAACTGATATAATCGTTTGTGATATAGATTGGTGTACGCAGTATGCTTTTTTATCGCAAAGCAAATAATAAAAAACAAACAAAAGGTATTAAGATTTATATATTCAATTGTATTAAAAATATAACAATTCATTGAGTTTATGTATTAAGACTAGAAAGAACTAAACATTGGAGGCTTCACAAACAGTTCATCTGCGGACTGCACGAACGCTTGGAGTTTACGCCACTGGCTGGTGTCACCCTCAGTCTGAAATTTTATTCGAAGTAGCGCTTTCCTCCATAGCTCTTGAGAGTCTGTTTCACGAGCGTCATTTGTTTGATACACCTTGAGGTCAATGTAGTACTCGCCGGAGGTGTTTGCGGTCCGGCGTTCGCTACCGTTTGCTATTCTTGTAACGAAGAACGTGGACAACACAGGCGTCGATGTACCATCACATTCATCGTCTCGTTCATGTCGGATCCCGAATATATCAAGCTTATTTTTTTTGCTGGAGCAAGGAGTAAATAATAATGTTACAAAGTACACGTTTACTAACAATTATTTTAGGAACACGTTTGAATTTAGGTACATTGTTTTGTTAAGATTTTGGGATACACAAAAGTTTAAATATCGTATTCGTTACCTTATAGTAGCGGATTTTGTAGTTAGAGTAGCCTTGCGTTTGCCTGTAGATGTTGTCCGTTTTTGAGAGGTTTCTGTTTTGCGGTCATTGTTGAAGGAAATGATGTCACTCTCGCAGTCAGACCTGAAAGTTTAACAAATCAATTTGTTATAATTATTTATTGAACGTAATATCAGTAACATAATAATTTTATATGAAATAAAATGTTTGTGTACATTGTATTCGAAGGCTCGACCACATTAAACACTCGACAATCTAGATATAAATTAATCAAGTAATAAAGTCAATACTTACATTTTAACTGGTGTGAATTCTAGCACATTGAGCAGCGGGGATGTACGAGTATAGTTTATTTACACAAAAGATACTCCGAATTGAAACTGTTGTGTTGATGCACGGTTTACTATCTAGATTTTAGCTGAAAACCAGTAGCTGGGGTATGGTATTGTACCAAATATTATATCAGCACTAGAAAGTAAACTAATGATCGCTAACAAACATGCCTTTGCTTATAAGCAAATGTGATGTGATTCCTTGGATAATTTAAAATGTTAGTACCTAATCAAAGCAAACATACTAAGCGACGCTACCATTTCTCGGGTTCGTATTATATTCGTGTAAACGCAAAAAGTACCGACTAAGGGATTAATTTGTTTGTCAGTAATGACTTCATATATTGCTTTACGTGATCAAGTTACATCGTACGATTTTATACTTGTTGCTAATTTAGCATAATTCATAAGGGCTATCATTTTTATAGATATAAAATTGGATTAAAATAAATAGTCTGATAGGTTTTTTAAAGTAAAAAAAAAAAATACTTGAAAACATGATACCTACTCTAGGATTTTTTATTAAAGTGAGAATGTTTTAATATTTAACCAAACAAAAGAATGATTATAATACACCACCAATAGATAACTTTAATTTGTATTAGTAGTGAACTTTAGTAATTCACTCTTTATTCGTTTGAACAAATAAGACATCTTGTTATTTCTGTAATGATAATATTATTACTAATATTCAATGAGTGACAACCCTACATAAAATATTTGAATCAACAATACAAGCAATTTGAAACTTAGTTACATTCATAATTTCGCAATTACTGCAGTATGGTGGACCTATGTAATAATAAATAATTTTTATTCGCAGTTTACTTACTAAACTAAACTTAAATTAATAAATATTATAATGTACGTGTAAATCGAAAAACTCTATTCTCAACATTGTAAGGTAAGTCCATAACTATTTAACTATTATTTCATGACCGTTTCCTACTGATACTTAAGCACATGTGTATTTTATTTTTCAGCAATCTCAAACGATATAAATTACGTTGATGCCTTCACGGAAACAGTGATCGTCGCACAGTAAAGAAGATTGTGAAATTTATGATTTAGAAATATCTACAACGATCATCTGAGATTATCCTATTAAAAGGTAATGGTCATTATCATTCGGTTTTAGAGGTTTAAATTTACTCAAGTAATAATATTATAATCACGTATTTTTTAAGATAATGATCTTATGTATAGTTTTCTAAAGTAAGGAGATAAAAAGGTTCTTGTAACCGCGAGCGTAAGTAAGAATTACATTTTCTGTACGTATTCTAATCAAAGTTTCATGTTTTTTTCAGAAGCAGAACAGAGCTGTTACTGTGGTGAATGTGATGAAAATAAAACAAAGTCTAATCGCAGCAGGCAACAGATCCAGTAGTTAAGTTTTAGCTTTTAAAATTAGTACCTATATACCTTGTAAGTAACGATTACTTTATATTTTTGTAAGTTTCAATTTGTTTTTTGATAAAAAATGCCTTTCTGTTCGGTATGCAAAATTGATGTTAATTCTCGCACTTGGTTTACGCATTTACGTACTAATAAACATAAAAATAATAGCATTGTACCCCTCGATGACAAAATTGAAATTATAGATACTTGTTTTAAAGGACGTATTGTAAGTTATCGTATTAAAGCGTGCGAAAATAATATTAATGACTATCCAGAATCTTTTTTAAATAGTATCAAAAAAGAAGTAAATTCTTTAATAGACAATTCACTTCAAAAACATACATCGGTCAAGGTTAACTTTGATTATTACGGTATTTTTTTGATGTACAAAAATGATGTTCAAGAACTAAAATCTTTTGCAACAAAAAACATCATTGTTCATTGTAATTACAATTTTGATTTGTTGTATCAAAACTTTTCAGTTCAGCTTTTAAAAAAAATTGAGGAATTTCAAGAAAGAGATAGTGGATGGTCATTTTTACATAATTCCCATTTAGAAATTAACATTAATAAATATCAACCACTTAGCGGATCAAAATTTTTAGATTTACCTAAATTCATAAAGAGCAAAAAAGCTTGTTTGAATATTCAAAACAATGATGATTATTGTTTTTTATGGTGCATTGTTGCTGCCCTATACCCTGCTACGCATCATTCGGAGAGAGTAACTTCTTATCCACATTTTCGCGACGTCTTAAACATTGATGGCATTGCTTTTCCAATCTCTTTTTCAGACATCAATATTTTTGAAAGACACAATCCCATGATACAAATTTACGTTTATGGTCTAAGAAATGGTAAAACTATAACAGGGCCACTGTATAGACCAACGAAGTTAATCGAAGGAGCCAAAATTATTCATTTGCTGTATATAGAAAATGATAATTCATCTCATTATTGTCTCATAAAAGATTTACCTCGTCTTGTAAAAAGTCAAATCACAAAACACCACAGTAAGTTGTATTTTTGTGAAACCTGTTTATTGTTTTTTCCTGATCAAGAAAAAATTAATAAACACCAATGTGGAGGAGTCGTAACTGTTTTACCAAATAAGGGGTCGGTTATACAATTTAAAAACTATCAAAGAAAACAAAATGTTCCATTTGCTATATATGCTGATTTTGAAACATTACTTGAACAGATTTGTAACCATGAACATGACACCGCGAATACGCTCCGCTTACAACGACACATTCCTACTGCATTTGCATATAACATTGTTTCTTCGATGGATGATAATTTTAATGAATTTAAATCGTATCGTGGTATTGACTGTGTTTCAAAATTCATTGATTTTCTTACTGAAGACGTTAAGAGGATTCATAAGATATTAACCGAAAATGTTAGGATTAAATTTTCACAAAAAGATGAGATCGATTACATTCAAGCATGGCAGTGCCACATATGTGATCTTCCCTTGTGGAATAACAAAGTTAGAGATCATTGTCATATCACAGGTCGTTATCGTGGCGCCGCACATAAACATTGTAATTTACAGTATAAAGTACCTGTATTTGTACCAATTTTTTTTCACAATTTATCAGGTTACGACTGTCATTTATTCATTAAAAAATTAGGGGAAATTCCAGGCAAGTTAACCATAATTCCAAAAAGTAAAGAAAAATACATGTCGTTTTCCAAATTCATATTAATCAACGATAGTGAATACGTTCATGTTAGATTTTTAGATTCATTTCATTTTTTAGGTACTAGTTTAGTCAAACTTGCAAAAAATATGGCTATTGAAGATTTTAAAAATATGCGTTACCATTTTCCAAGTTATGATCACTTTCGATTGCTTACACGAAAAGGTGTATATCCTTATGATTACATCAGGGACTGGAAATGCTATGAGGAAACTGTCTTGCCATCACAGCGTTTCTTTTTTAATTCTTTAACCAATGAAAGTATTTCCTCGGAGGACTATGAACACGCTAAGTTAGTGTGGAATGCATTTAACATAAAAAATTTAGGTGAATATACTGACTTATACTTAAAAACAGATGTACTTCTACTTACCGATATATTTCAAAAGTTCCGGAAAACTTGCAAGTTACATTATAAGCTCGATCCCGCATTTTATATTACCGCACCGAGTTTATCTTTTGATGCAATGCTTTTAAAAACTGGGGTTCGATTAGAACTCATAGATGATCTGGCTATTGTGCGAATGATTCAAAATGGTATAAGAGGAGGGTTATGTGTGTGCTCACACCGTTATGCTAAAGCTAATCATAAGTATATGTCTTCTTATGATTCAACAAAACCACCGTGCTTTATAGTTTATTTGGATTGCAATAACCTTTATGGTTTTAGTATGTGTCAATATTTACCCCACTCGGATTTTAGATTTTTGAATGCAACAGAAATAGTGCAATTATATAATAATATTAACACTATAAAGGATGAAGCAGAATGGGGTTTCATATTAGAAGTAGATCTGTTGTACCCGGAATCCTTACATACTTTGCATAATGATTTACCATTTTGTCCTGAAAAATGCATTCCACCAGGTGGTAAAACGAAAAAACTTATTTCCAACCTTTATAATAAGTATAACTATGTAATTCATTATGTTCACTTAAAAAAGTGTTTGGAACATGGATTAATATTACGTAAGATTCATAAAGTTATTACATTTAGGCAAAGTGCATACTTGAAAGAGTATATTGAATTAAACACACAACTACGACAAAAGGCAAATAATGTATTCGAACAAGATTTTTTCAAGCTTTTAAATAACAGCGTGTTTGGGAAAACACTGGAAAACACAGAGAATAGAGTGAATGTTCATTTAGTTAATACTTGGAATGATTCTAATAATGTTACTAAAAAGTGTCACACCGCTGAAAAACTAATTAGCAATCCTTATTTTCATAGTGCTTCAGTTTTCTCAGAAAATTTAGTAGCGATACAAATGAAACCTGATCAAATAATTTTAGACAAACCTATTTATATTGGCTTTACCGTTTTAGAATTATCTAAATCGCATATGTATAATTTTCATTACAATATCATCAAACCCTTTTATAAAAATAAAGTAAAGTTATGTTATACGGATACAGATTCCTTAGTGTATGAGATATTTACATCAAACTTTTATCAAGATTTGAATTTTAAGCTTTTAGATTATTTTGACACTAGTAATTACTGTATCGATAACGAATTTAAAATACCTCAAATTAATAAAAAAATCCCTGGATTATTCAAAGATGAGATGGGAGGAAAAATCATCACAGAATTCGTTGGTTTAAGGTCAAAATTGTATTCTATTAAAACTCCTGATTATGTAATTAAGAAAGCGAAAGGGATACAATCTAGTGTAGTACGTGATTTAACAATTAACGATTATGAGAATGTTTTGTATAATAAAGGAGTCATTCGAAGGAAAAATATATTGTTCAAATCAATTAAGCACGAGATATTCACGCAAAGTGTAAATAAAATTGCACTCTCTGGAAATGATGATAAACGAGTATTATCTTCAGATAACATTTCAACGCGTGCATGGGGTCACTCTGCTATTTTAAAAGAAATGTATTAATGAATAAGATTTTACCACGTAAACCAGATTATATTTAAATTAGAGTTAGTTGAAAGTGTATTTATGTGAATGTCGTAAGTTATTTTATAAGCCTAGCTGTAAGTTTTCCGAAAAAAATAAAATAAAATAAATAAAATAAATAAGTTATTTTAGTTTTATTGTGTAAGAATAAAATGATATTATTATAATAGAAATAAATGTGATATTGTGAGAAACCATAATTGTTTTATTTATTCAGCTTTACATTTTTTGTTGATCATGAATACAATAACCCTTCTTTTTTTGCTTCACCGCAGTCGGGTAAAAATCAAGTTGCGACATGTAGCAGGAATATTATTACTAACAATGTTTATGCCGTTGTAATATGAGCGTATATGTATTTCATCACTCGGATACATGTAACGCTTAGTTAACAACTTTCGGTAGTCAAAGAACATAAACAAAAATACAATCATTTGAAACTAACCACTGTAAATTGCTTTTTACTGTGTTTACATTACGATTGATTGTCTTGTGCACCAATATGTATTTATTACATAAAGGTTAGAAGATATTGCATTCGATACTTATTGCACTGCATAATAAATTCATTTTATTTAATCATTTACTAAATATTGTTCGCTTGAAGTACTTGTACCTGCACATTATATTCAACATGACTTCGGTAAGTAATTATTTTATATTTTCATACAAATGTTGGTGTTTTATGCAATGTAAATATTTAACGACTTGTTATAATATTGTTTCAGCGATCGGGATCAGACATCGTTTTTAGTCAGTATGCTCAAGATCCTTACGAAGAATTCAATGAGATGCTACGATGCGATCGTGAAAACGCCAATCGAATGACGAAAGAAAAAAAGACGAAACCACGTCGTAAAGACACCGTGAACAAACCCAACTCCACTCAGTCTTTCGTGATGAGCAGACACCAGCGGCGAGGCATTAAACTGATCAAAATATCAGTAATTGACCTGTGTAATAACTCGCTAGGCAGTGACAATGACAATGAAACTGAAAATGTGATTATAAGTGCGCAGTACATAGTTAAAGAGGTGGTGGACCCTATAGTGGATGAAACTGAATCATTAGTTAGGAAAATATCTAAATCGTTAATAGAATATAGTGATTGAAAATATTTGTATTAAGTATTTGTAAGTTTTAGTATGTGGGATAATAAAGGTACGTAAGAGGGTGACTATATTGTTTGTGGTAGAATAGTATATAGTTTTGTGTTTTTATATTTAGAATAGGAATAAACATAACTGTAAATAGTATAGGGTTATTATAAAATAAACGCATTATTGTCATTTAAAAATGTTTTATTTTTATATCTTAAAACTAATAAACAGATACATATACACCTTTAGTTATTCCTCTAAATACTTTTTTATACATAATACGTTTTTAAGAGCACACTGTTTGGAATGTTTATTACAACACAAGTTAACTTTTCCATCGCAGGAGTATTTTTTGTGCAACTTGGATAAATTAGGACACAATTTCTCATCAAGTTCCGATACATTACAATTGGTACATAGATCCTTAACCCATTTTACCTTCTCAGAACCTTTAACTATAATATTCTTATCTTTTAAATATGGTACGATTATACGATGGAATTCTCTGTAGTCGATGTGTCCTTCACTCCAATAAATGCCTCGGTTTTTTTCTATCCATTTAACTTGAATCTTTTCTTCGCTTGTTAGATGCCTAAATAAGTATGGAGGTTTTATTAAAAACGATTGCGTATAGTTTTGAGTCGCAAATGCCAATTCTTTTATTATAAAATTGTTGTAAAGATCCTTGAATCCTTGTACATCCAATATGAGAGTATCCGATTTCATGATATTTTCTTAACAGTGCTGCTAAGCGGTTTGTACTCAATTATGCAGTCGTTTAATATAAGACAATATGCCGATGTTTGATCAGGTATGTCTGAATCACTTTCGATTTCCACTCTAACGTCCACAACAGGTCCTCCTTTTAGATTATCGGCTTGTCTGGAGCAATCGATAACGAATAGTGGCGCTAAGTCTTTGAATTGTTTTTCACTTAATAAGGGTTCCGCGCGACGTCCGTAGTACGACTGTTGAAATCGAGTATACTGTTCATATAATAAAGCTGTGTTGTTGTTTGCAAAATTAACGTTTAAATTTTCGTATGGAAAGTATGTTGAATTGAGGTATACTTTAACATCTCGTATATGACAGTGATCAAACTGAGACATGTCAGAACTGGCACTATTTTTTCTGTTTGTTTGTAAACCAATAATAATATATCTGGGTTTTTCTATTTGCGATGATGTTTTGATAGACCAGGTATGTTTAGTAGTCCTAGGTAACGCAGGATGCTCGTAAAGATCCCAATTTCGGAATACCATCTGCAGTGGACGATCTTTTTCTAACAATTTAATTAAACTTAGTTTTTCCTTATCAGATACTTTAACGTGCGGTACGCGCCATATGATTTTATTTATAATAACGTCTTCTAAAATTTCACCAGTATTTAATTTCACAGCGTTCAAGTTTGTATTGCTACGTAACAATATCAACTCGTGCCTACTATTTATTACAATCTTTTTAAAATCCTCCGCAAAACCGAGTATGTTGCAAAGTGGTATGGATACAGAAAATTTACCACCGTTTATATTTTTAATGCCTTCGATATTCCAGCCCCAAGAATTAGATATTTTTGATTCGGTCTCATTCATTGAAATTAATGACTTCATCGTGGTAGTTACACCAGCATTTTTTATTTTATCAATTTCGACTCCATTTAGCTCGTACCTTATATCTTGGAATAGATAGAGTAGAGCATTATTGGTAAAATGAACACTGCTCGCGGTTTCTTTTGCATCCTTTTTCTTAACAACTATGGTTCCTTCCAAGTACAAGGTGCTTGCTGACGGTAGTACATACAAGTCCTGTTGGTTGATAGGTATGCGTATCTCGTCATTCCTGTTAAAACTGGTCACGTACGGTTTATATGAATGGTATTCGATGCCTTCAACAGTATTGTCGTAGGTTGGTGCGGATAAAACATCTAAGATATTCATTTTAGGAGACCGATAGCTTTAAGAAATGCTTTATTTTCTCTCGTTAATTTTATTCTTTTCTTTGAGCTAGTTCTTATATGACTGGGAGCTTTATATAAACTGATGGTTTTTTTTGGTTGATGCGTATATTTATTATAGTCAATCATTTTTTCTTCTTAGATGTAAATAAAGCTGTACTTCTTCACCGCGTAAATTTATCAGTTGATTGTTTATGTCCAATAACCGTATATGTATGCAGCTTATGTTGTTTTGATTAATCGGAAAGTATATTGCGTTTTTAGGAATTTCTATGATTCTATATCCTGGTGGCACGTTGAGTGCAAATTCGTGGATAATGTGACTGGGCTCTCCGTTTACGTACGAACCACTGACAATATCACATTCAATCCTGATCACGGTCGTTGGCAAAATGTTAACTGGAAACTGTGAGACATGCAATTTATTAGCTTTTAAGATCTGCTTATCATATCCTAATAGGTTTCGAAAAGTGTCTTCCTTATCGAAGTTTATATTTTTAGAACAGAGTATAGTAGTTTTTAGAGTATTGTTATTGCACAGTAGTTTTATCGAAGCGTTTTGTATTTTGGACTTTATATAATCGCTGATATCTTGAAGTTCATAAGTTCCTTCGGGTATTTCAATTACTTCCTCCGATCCATAGTAGAACTTATTGTTCTTTTTATCAATATTTGGAATAGAATTAAACGTGGAGAAATGCAATAATGCGCACTCGTACTGACCGTTTAATTGTAATGTGTTAGGATAGTAAGTAGACAAATCTGATGACTTTCCAGTTATTGACAAAGTGAGGGACATCTTGAGAATGATAAAAATGAAAGAATAACATATTAATTTATACATTTTTATTTTTCCAAAAATTCCTTAGATATTCTAAGCATAAGTGTCCACAATTCACAGTATTGAATTTTTGGTACCTTGTATAGTTGTAAAAAATATTACAGTTTTTTAAGTATCGTATCAATTCGAGAGGCGGTTTCAAATCACCGAAGCTGTCAAAATATTCACAATAATTATTAAATTTAATATAAGCCACCCAATGAGTTCCTTCATTTTTTGAATTGTCCAAATTCACGATAGCACATTCAATCTGTTTTGGTTTTCTCGGTAACCGATCTTTCATGTAAACTCCTCGAAAGTATGGCAAGTCGCGAGCGTGCTTTTTGATGTCAACATCAGTTAATGGACGATTAGGTAGCTTACTTAACAGTTTTTTGACGAATTTATAAACAAACCTTTACCATTTTTATGCGGTTTAATGTACAACCCCTTTCCTATAGCTAATGCTTCCATAGTTTTATTGTGCCGTTCAGTTTCTTGTAATTTTTTTTGAGCTGTTTTGTAGTCGTTAACTGTTTTTGCGATACCCGCAGCACCACCCGCTAAAGATCCTAATGCCGATAAACCAGCGAAAATTGGGATCAAAGGCAGAACTCCACCAGTCTTCGGTATGGGTATGACACGAGGAACTCGTACTTTCTGTACGCAAGGAAATATCTTTCTAGCAGCCAAGTAAGCGGCGTTTATAAGAGCCTTACTGTCCATGTGTTTGAGTTTCCTAATTTTTGATCTTATTTTCGATACAAAACTGTTAAACGTTTTAATCCCTGCACCAGACTTTATTTTGGCTTTCATGACTTTGCTCACCAGCCACGAACTTAGTTTTTCCCCTTTTCCTGCGTCCTTGGATCTAAGTCTTTGTTTAGCCATGTTTAACAGTTGTAAATCAGCTTTGTGACGATTAGGTAAATCTGTATGGTTCTGATATGCAATATCGTGATGCATACAAGCTTCGTCTAACTTGTTTACGCCTCGATCTCCACGTAGTAACCGTTTTTGTAGTTTAGTACCCGGTCCGCAATAATTGTAACCAGGCAAATGAAGTTCAAAGGGTAAATTATTAATCACACTATTGACTAGTCCACCACCTTGCATTGTTCAAAGTAAAATGAAATACATGTAAGAAATAATAATGTTTATATGAATAATATGATATCTACTTTTATCAATTCACTATCGCAGCTCTGTTGATCCAACTATTTTCTGCGTTACTTAAACCTAACCATTTCACAAACAATTTATTTCCTTTTCTTTTTAAAACTTTTTCTATCAAATAAACGTTTGGGAAATATGTTTTTTGAAGTTCCGGTTCATAAAAGGTTCCCAAAATAGCTTGTTTGCGTTGGTCCTCTATATGATACGTTTTTGGAATGGTATTGTTTACTTTTTTTATGGTAAATATTTCAGTTGACCAATTAGGAGTATAGCCCTTTTTAAAAACATGCTTGTATTTACTAATGCGAACACTGTCACCAACTTTGAACTTAGGTACGCAACGAAAAGAAACTTGCTTATGTGATTTTTTTATATTTTCTTTTATGTTTAACTCATTGCATTTATTTACTTCAACAGGTTTACATTGAATAGTACGATGCTTTGTGTTGTTATACATTTTCAATGTATCTTGTAACACCGTTTCATACCACTTGTAGTTTCCATTCATACTAAAACACTTATATAATTTATTTTTAATAGTTTTTATCAATCGCTCAACAATTGAAGCCTTCTTTGTAGAAAAGGTTGAGTAATGGTTAATATTAAACCTTCTCATGAGCGTCTGGAATGAAGTATTATAAAACTCTGTTCCTGAATCTGTTTGTAAATTAACCGGTTTGCGTTGACTTTTACTGAGTATGTTCCCAAATGCATTAGTAACATCAATTTTATTTTTCGATTTTAGCGGTTCCGCCCAGGCGTATTTTGAGAAACAATCTATCACCAATAAAATATAATTGTAACCATTGTTGTATTTTCTTAAATTTTGCATGTCCATCAGATCAGCTTGCCACAAATCATCAATCCCTTTCAAAATTACAGAACAACGATCAAAATTTTTTCTTGCCGCTTTGTGAATTTCATTTACAATTTGTTGTTTGGACATTATGAAGGCTTTTTAGATGCTAATAAGTTATCTACAACTGTTTTTGTGTAAAACTTATCTTCTAAATGAATGGAAACTTCAGATATCTTTGCTTTTAAAGTATTTTGTACATCATTCATAATTTGAGTTCGCATTAACAGCATGGATTTATATAAATCTTTCGTTATGTTTGTCATAAATTGATCTACATAATCCTTATTTACAGCATCATCTGGTTCTACAGGAGTTCTGATACCTCTCAACGTCGTAGCTTTTAAATCAAATTCACCATTTTCTGTTTTCGTTAATGCATTATCATTACTCTCGAATAATTCTGACAATCGCATTCTTTTATGAATATAATGTCCAAATTTGTCTATATTCATGTTGAATGTGCTTTGTATTGAAGGGTTAACAGTAAAATGAAACGTATGCAGAGAATAAAAGATATTTATTAATTAATAACTTTACTTTCACGTAACTCTTCGATGATGGATATTATTTCATTGTCCAGCCCAGTGTTGCCAGCGTCTCGTGAAGCAATCAATAGTTTTAATCTATCCACTAGTTCATTTGGATTATCCCAATAGACATAATCTACGTTTTTTCTCCACACTTTTTTCAACGGTAGTCCATTCCCCTTCGGTTGATTGTAGGTCTGATTTGTACTTTGTAATTTAAAAAGAGGTTTAATGACTTGCAAATATTTTTGCCCTTTGCTACTTTTGATGGGTTTGCTTGGTTCAAAATCTCGACGGTGTGCATTTGTATCGATCAGCATTGACTTATAATGTTGCATATCATTATCTGTCACTAAACTTAAGTCTACATCTTTTTTTAGCAACAACTGTTTCAAACCCGGTGTATTTCGATATTTGCGACCCGTTACTGTGATAAAATCATCACCAATCGTAATGCTAGCTGAACCTAACATAAGTTTTCCACGCTCTATCCGAACACCAAATGGTACATCATGTAGTGCTTCAGGAGATAGAGACCAAGATGATGTATCGCATTCTTCGTTCTTATCACCCAACGATTGAAATGAAGATTCACTGTCAATTTCATTTTCATCACTGCTTTCCACGTACTCTTTGCTAGTAGGACCTTCCTTGTATAATGTTTGATTGCTTTCCAGGATTTTTTCATTTTCATCAGAAGTAGTTCCATTACTGGTGTTGGTTAGTAAATTAAGTGATTTGGTTATAGGTTTAAAAACCGTTTCTAATGCTTCCTTATTCCCAATCTCAAGTTCTCTCATGGTACGTACTTTTTTCTTTACAGCGGCTGAGGCATCTATGATTTGTTTTTTCAATGATTTTTCCATAGTCGTTAAATATATAGTTATCGCTTAAGAGTTGTTATAAGAATAATAACGTAACGATGTCAACTGTCTTAAATATAGTATCATTTTCTTATTCAAAGACAACAAATGTGTCAAATTTATTTCTGTAACATCCATTATTTTTAGAGCAATCTTTATTTATTACCACAAAGTTGTAAGGTTCGCTCCAAATTTTTGAACACATTTCACGAAACTGGATCCAAGTCATATCTGTATTGACATGTTCTTCATAAATATGTTTTAGATTAATATCATCCTGCTTAAAAAGTACGATAAGGTTAGCGTTGTCTCGTACTAACTGCTTTGGCACTTTACTATACGTTTGGTTGAGATAAAAACAATCGATATTTTTGTGTCTGCCCATTGCAAAGTAATCTCGCATGTTACTTTGATTTTCACATGCAACGTCATCAAATATTATTACAGAGTTGGGTTTAGCATCCTGAACACTCAAAACGTCTTCATTACCATTATATTTCTGAAATGAAATACCTGGAACTCGTTGTAAAACTCTTTCCAGAAATCTATACTTAGGCTGGTGCAAAGTTTTTGAATAAACATAAACATTTTGAAATTTTAAGCCGTTTTCATGTATAAGAAGACCAATGAGCAAATTTGTTTTTCCACAATTTGACGGACCACAAATAATACAACGTACTATGTTAGGTAATAATTCACCATGACGAACCCGAGTCTTAGGAACATCATCACAGATAGTGTTTACATTCAACGATTGTGGTTGTTTTACAAATTTCATGATAATTGTGTGAAACAGTTCGATTAACAATGACGAATATTATTTTAGATTAATATTTATAAACCATACCACTACCACTGTATATTTTGCGTAACTAACATTAACCGAGTTAACCGTTTATGATTGGGTATTCTGGACCACCGCGATGGCGAACTTGTTTCGCCGAGCGAAAAGTGGTCCAGAATGCCCAATCATATACTACTCTCCTCTTGCATGGTCACTTGGTAGGGTTACTGATCTTCTTCCTGGCGCTGACGGAGTAGTTAGGGTTGCAATTCTTAAGACCGCTACTAGCAATTCTGTTAAGCGACCGCTGGTCAAACTCTGTCCTCTACCTATAGAGGATTAACGTATTATTTAACTTAATATTATTAAGCATCGTAGGTTAGGTTGATTAGATTCCTAGTTCAGTAACTATTAAGGTTTAACGTTTTCTTCCTAACTTTTCTATTTATATTTTGTATTTTCGAAAATACCATAGGTATTTTGGTGGGCGGAATGTTTCGTCATCATACAAATGACTAAAATAAGATCGTTTAAATTTCACCACGGGCAACACACGATGTTCTTATCGATTTTCAGCAGTGGCAATCACAACTGTTTTGACAGTTGTAATACGTGCCGTACTCGTTATCCGATTGGTGCTACTGCTGCATCTGTCATGACGTCACTACTGTTAACGGACAAACCGCCCCCCTATCGACAATCTTTTCTCACCATCTTGCACGCGCGCGCACTTCGCGATCTCTCTCAAGGAAAACCCTTAAACGCGTCAACTCGACCGATATTCTGCTGGGAATCAATATTCCGAGCAGCTCGTGACCTTCAACAATCAACTGTGGTGGAATCATATCGCCGGCGGATCATCGGCAGCAGAAATAGCAGACCAAGGTACGTGCACGTATTATAGTTTGTTACTGCTGTATTTTCATAAGAACATCGTTTGTGTGATCGTCCAGCCACCAAGGCTGTCCCAGATGTGTAGTTACTCATCGTTTTTATCGCGACTGCACATATTCAGTATAAAAAAAGGTAAATTCATCAGTCATGTTGATTTTTTAAGTCGCAATCCTGTTTCCGCTCCTTCAGAACGGCAGCATTATTTTAAAGTTAATTTTATTGAAGCCAATAATATAAATCCCGAGTCTTGGTTAAAAATCGCGCAAACATATGATCCCGAAACCCAGAACCTGATGTCGCAATTGCAAGCCGGTAATTTAGACACCAACCAATATGTAATTAAAAATAATTTATTGCATTATAAAACTAGTCCTGATGCTGAGCCGAGGTTATTTGTGCCGAAGGGATGTAGGTTAAAAATCTTAAAACTATTTCATGATGAAAACTGCCATGTGGGGTTCGATAAGGTTTTACATAAAATCCGACAATATTTTTGGTTCCCAGGGATAACAGCTTTTATAAAAAAATATATTAACCATTGTCTTATTTGCGTTAGGAAAAAGGGATTCTCCGGTCCTAAACAAGGGTTATTACATCCGATCGATAAAACTGCGGTACCCTTCCATACCGTGCATTTAGATTGCACAGGGCCTTTTTCAACAACCACGGAAGGCTTTAAACACGTTTTATTATTAGTTGATGGTTTCACTAAATTTTGTCTCTTAAAACCCCTTAAAACACTAAGATCTACATGTCTATGTAGTTGGCAAGCATACTCTGTTACCTATTTGATCAGTGTGTATGCAAATGTTTGACTCGACTTGATTTGACCTGACTCGACCTGACTTCAAAATTTATGAAAAAAAAATAGGAAAAAATGTCTTGTGAATTGTTTTGACTACTCTCTTTTCATTTTGTGTCATGTATTATGTTCATTAATGAATCACATATGCCTATTCTTATATTATGTAACATAATAGACGTAGAATAACATAGTAACATAATACTTCGAGGACGAAGTACTGTCAGTATGGCCGTGATAGTTTATGCCTATGTATAGGTATGGATATATATCCGGGGGCACGGCAGTGCCCCAGCCAAGTCTCGAGCAAAACGGGCACGGCCGTACCATTCTTTTCTCGAAGCGTTTCGCGGCTATTTCACCCCCCCTGTATCATCGATATGGACAAAGCTAGGGGTTTAGGTTTTCGATGGCCTAGAGTAAGTATTAAAACAAGCTCAGCCTCAAAATTACATGACATTTGAACCAATAGTTTACGAGTTATGAGCGATCAAAGTTACACCATTTTGTCACTCACTGACTCACTGACTGACCGATCATCAAAAATCTAAGGTACTTCTAGCAAACTTAGAACCTTCAAATTTGGCACCAAGATAGGTTTTTAGCTACATGTAAAGGGAAAATTATAAAAACGGTAATAAATTATATACCTTAGTAAATAATATGAAACAAATTTATATTTGCGGTTTTACAAGAACATGGTATATGAATTTTGACTGCATTGTTAACTTTGTTCTTTGTTTATGTACAAAAAGCAAATATTTTTTATTGCAATTTTGTTTATTTATAAAAAGAAAAGGAAAGAGACCTACAAAAAATAAATGAGATCCCACCAAAAACATTCAATGTAAAAAAAAGCCAAGTCTCTCTATGCAATTCTTCCATCGTAAAAAGTTTTGAGATCGCATAGGAGCCAAGTCCTGTTCAACTTAATTTGTAATAATAAATCAATATTTTGTGACTATATCAATAGTTTTGTTTACATTACAATAATAGTGACTTGGCCATATAAGAATGCGGATTTATTAAACTTTAAAATTTAACAATAAAGCATTTCGTACGACTCAGTCGAGGCGCAAATATTTTTCGGTCGCAAATTTATAAGCCCGATTTGTTTTTCAAACAAAAACATGTTTTTTTAATTAAATCTACCAATAAAAAAACAACACGCATTTTTATTGAACACTTCCTATACAATATACAAAGTATTGAATTTATTTATATAAAAAGGATATTTACAATCACAAAACTAAATAGAAACAGAAAGTAGGCAAATGTAATTAAAATGTTGGAGACGGGCAGCCCTAACGCATGTTTACGTACCGCGCGGCTGTAGGCATTTATTTCTATCATGCGGCCGAGTTACACTACTGTATTATAATATTACCGTGCCCTTGCATTGCTTGCATGGGACAAACACGCATTCTGAAATTGGTTGGCTGTTCGTAAACAATTACGACACAGATCCTTCGTACTAACCACGAACTTAATTCTGTCGGAAACTGTTAAATTAAGGAATTTGAAACAAATGAACGAGTGATTTTGACCGCTCATTACACACATATGTTTCGCTTTGTCGTGTTTAGTCGTATTGTTACGCGTAGATACATAACTATGTGATTGCTGTACTTGCACGGCACTCGTGTATTTTTTAGTGTCAGACGTGTTGTTAGGCTTAGTACTGGAAGTTCGAGAATGATTATTATGAATCATGTCTAACATATCAGCCCGATTACGTAAGAAACATAACAAATGATCGAGCTTTATTTTCGTTTTATTAAAATCTAAAGAAATTGTTCCTTTATAATTCTCCCACTCGCACTCAGTAGCTGAATCTAGTTTTGATACTATGAGATAAATGACTACAGTGTCCCATGTGTCCGTAGGCTCGTCAAGAGATTTGAGCGCTCGCAAGTTACGCAGCACTACATCGATTAATTTCCTGATTAGCAAAGGCGATTCTTTGCTAATGGATTGTGCAGTAAATAAAGACTTAACATGGTTGTGAATTAATAGACGGTTATTGTGGTACCTGTTCTCCAAAAGTTCCTATGCGTGGGTATAATTGGCAGCAGTAAACTCCAATGCGCTTATAACTTGGAGTGCTGAACCGGTAAGCGAAGACTTTAGGTAATGGAATTTCTGAATCGCATCTAAATCAGTACGTTTATGAATCATGGATAAATAAGAGTTTTTATACTCGAGCCAATTATCATATGAACCGTCGAACAAAGGGAGTGTTATTTGAGGTAATTTAATGGTACTGTTTTGTTGTACACTTGCACACCTTGAACTTTCACTTTTATCTTGAACCTTTATAACATCGGTTAAACACTTTGCAACTGACATAATACTAAAATATTGATCCTCAAAGGATTCCCAATTTGTTTGTCCAACTCGACATCATCCAATAATTGTTCAATCTTATCTTGAATTTTGTTAAAAGACTTGAGCAGATTTGTAACCGATTCCATTCGTAAAATAAGTTCAGCCGCTGTCGTTCAGATAATTTAACATTTTTGTATTTGTTAACGTACTTTTCAAATAAAGTTAATCGCCCTTCTAAAGTACCCCTTTGTTTTTTAAGCTCACCTAAATTCGACGAGTTGTTTATTTCACTATACTCCTTGTCACTCATTTTAGCGGTCTATGAAGAAACAAAAGGTTACTCACGTTTAAACACCAACAGCGAAACGAACGTTGAGAGGCGCCACGTACCGCCTCAAACTTGGCAATTTACGAACACGTTTCTTGCTGATCCTCGATTCGATGCGAAGATCCGGCTCGATTGGACCAATGTTTTGGCATCAGTGTTCAGGTTCTGCTAGCAAGGGTTTCTTTAATGATTACTTTTTATTCGTATTAAAGATAATCATATATTTCGAATTTGAAAGACGTTTAACAGTTTTTGTAAAAAGAAATCGAATATAGGCCGTGACTCGACACAATGCAAAAAATTATGAAGAGTGAAGTAGTTAACGATCCACGTTCACCGCTAGTCGCAACTTCACGCCTATCTGTCGCCCCGCATCACGTCGTCAGATGGCGTTGGAAGTAACACTAATTACTTTTAAACGCTCACGACTGATCTAAAACATTAAGGCTAAGAACTCACGGAGCGATTTTCACCCGCGCCCGCCCGCGGTTGCGGGGCCGCAGCTTCTGTAGAATGCAGATATATATGTAAAAAAATTAAAGCACAACTCACGACGCGTTTTATGCCCGCGGTGTGCGCGGTTGTTTGCGGTTCCCGCTGCACCGGCAGGCTACTAGTAGAATCGCGCGGGCCGCGGTCACCGGCAGCTTCGGCGGGTGGCGCCCGCGCGCTCTGCGGTCAAGCAAGGGCAAGGGGGTACAGAAATCCAACGCCATTTTTACTGCCCGTCTTGCAACCGTCCGTCTTGCGGTCATCGCCCGCCACGTCTGCGGGCGACCGCGACGGCTGCGTAACCGCGCAAATAACCGGTCTCGTGAGTTTAGAAATAAAACCTCAGTTCCACAACGGCGGCGGTCGCGGGTGAAAATCGCTCCGTGAGTTCTTAGCCTATGAGGTATATTTACGAACAAAGAACAATGCTCTAATGAAAATAGCAAATCATGCAACGATTAACTAGCTAATTAGCGTAGTAAAGATTTGTTTAGCAACACTCACCCGATCTGGGGTTAACACTGAATTTAAATGCACTTAGTAGAAATTAAATTAAGTACGGTGACTTATTAAAAATATGTGTGCAAAAATAAAATAATAAAATAGAAGTGCGAATTTAGAAACGTTTGTAAGTGACTATAAGCACGGCTATAAGCGTCTGTTCGCGGCTGCGTGGTAGCCAGTATGATTTTTCAAAATTGTGGAATATTCCGCTTCAGCGGCGACTCGCAGTCTAGGTGGAAGGGATCGTTCGCAAAACCGGTTTCCGTGGCGCAGTTAGCTATCGCGACGCGCGGCGCGGCTCACGGCTCATTATATTGTAATGAGTATTTTAGGTTTAAATAGGCTTACGGCGATATTGACAATTTATTAGTACACAAAATAACGTGCAACGTTACAGTTGGTTTAAAAAATAACATCGATCCAGTCGAATCTCAATCTGATACCGATAGTGATTCTTCATATCAATCACTTGTAGAAAGCAATCAAGGCTGTGATACATCATCCTGGTCAATATCATCAGAAGCATTAGCAGATGTTCCGTTTGGCGTCAGAGTAGAAAACAGGAAATTAATGTTAGGTTCAGCTCGTATTACAATCGATGACTAATATATTATACTAGCTGGACGCAAGTACCAAATACACCTCGTATAAAACAGCTGCTGTTAAAAAAAGACGTTGATTTAAGTTTGGTTTCAGACACTGATATGCAAAATTATAAATCAATGTTAATAAACACCAATGCTCATCGTCGGGACTATGATCCAAGTAAACCAAGAAAAAGTAACAAAGGACAAAAATATTTACAAATTATAGAACCTCTTTTTAAACTCCAAACACAACTCGATATAAAAGCAAAGATTTCAGACATTTTGTCTCACTTGGAAGACAAGTTTTATACCAAATCAAAAATTGATAAATTCCTCAAGAAACCTTCGCAATGACGAAAAAACAAATAGTTAACGAAATACACAAACAAGCACGACGAAATTTTATTCGAAGACCTGTTATTATGAAGGGAATAGATGACTTATGGCAAGCGGATCTGAAAGATATGTAAAATTTAAGAAAGTATAATAGAGGGTTTAACGACATGTCCAAAACCACAACTTACGATGTTGATAGTCTATAGCTAGCTATTCATATGTACCAAATGCATGTTCTACAGTCCACATTACTCTAACTTAGTTAGTTCAAAATAAACTGTCATACCGTCCACACGTTGTTTTAATTCGAAAATCATCAATAGCAAAACTCAACCTTATCGCCGTGAACATTTCGCACCTTCGGTAAGACAAGGGCCGAAGTGCTAAAATTTCTGAAAATGAGTTAAATATGCCAAAGTGCCTTAAAAACTAATCTGTAGGAACAAAGACATTCACTAGATTCAGTTTATTTTCGCCAGAGGGCAGTAGTGCCTTTGTACCATTCGTTCGTTTTTTGAATGATATTGGCGCGACAAAATCTCATTGGTCAGTTGCGGCATCGCCCGCGTGAGTAGTGGTTGTGTACTGGAGCGTCAAGGTCATTAAGGTAAATATGCCCTTTATTGTTTTTTATTTTGGAAAGACATAGTCACATTTTGTGTACTTATGCCTAATTTGAGAGCATATATTTGACAGAACAAAGTCGTTCGGGTAGTTGTGCCTTTGTGAGTCCAATACATAAACATTGCCTAGTCTTTAAACCAAATCTGACTTTGTCATTCCAATTTTGTCTTATACAGATAACTATAATAGCATTTAAGACTGTCATTCCACCATTTTTACAATATCTTGTGTATATTTATTGAACTGTAAGATAATTCCGATGCCAATTTTTGCCATTTATTAACCTCCGATGTAAAAAAAGGGTTCTTATAGGTTTGACGTGTATTTATTTTTGTTCTGTTGATTAATAAACCGAACTAAACGTCTGATTATTTTCGCTTTTAGGGAATAAAAATGGAATCTCGAGGCAGAAAACTTTTGAGGATGGTGGATGAGCAATTTAAAATATCGGCTAAAACTATTGATGAACCTCAGATTAATGAAAATTTAGAAAAATCTAGTTTTGAGGAATATAATAGTTTAAAAAGACAAATTCTACTCCTAAAATTAATTCTACGTCAATGGTTGAGCAGTGGATAGATAGCAATGACTTTGAAAATCAGGATCAAATAACAATGATACCTGAAACTACAGGAGCGATAAATTCATCCATGATAACCGTATCCGCTATGGAGGATCCAATGCCAACGATTCCTGAAACTACAGAAGCGATAAATTCATCCTTGACAACCATATCTGCTCTGGAGAATAATGTAATAGCTAGCCCACCCATTATAAATACAACCCCGGGTAATAACGATTCCGAGTCTGAAGAAAATGGAGATTTTTCTCCATCCGAAGGTTCAGAATACAAGCCAAATGAGAAACAGGCTAGAAACTACTCTAAACTCTTCAAATCAAGAAACGTATCCAGTTCTTCTAGTTCCGACAGCAGCTCATCCAGTTCCAGCAGCAGCTCATCCAGTTCCAGCAGCAGCTCATCCAGTTCTAGCAGCAGCTCTTCTAGTTCTCGAAACAGATTTCTTGAACGTAATACTACGGTGGACTTTAAAAATAAAGAAGGCAATAGTGAACCAGAACCAACACCACACGCAACAGTCAATGTAGAGCAGAAATCAAACAAACGGTCTAAAAAACGTCAAAGAAATATAAATGAGTGGAAACAAGTCATATCCAAACGTTTGAAAAACAGTGGCCAAGAGTACACTACAAAAAGAGAAAAAATTGTAGCAGCTAAATCAATTCTTTCTCCTTGCCCTGATAAATGCCGACTTTCGTGTTCCAGTAAAGTTTCTTCTGAAGATAGAAATACGATTTTCCAATCCTACTGGGAGCTGGGAACACACATAATACAAAGAGATTTTCTCGCGTCTTGTGTGAAACTGATTCCGCCTGCATACCGAAGAGTCAAAATTACCGGCAATAATACCTGTATTAAGCCACGAAGAAAACCAAATTCGACCTACTATTTTATGATAGGTTCACAAGAAGTTAGGGTCTGTAAGAAGTTTCTGCTAAATACATTGGCTATAGGAAAAAAACTTTACGTAATGTCATTAAAAATATATCTAATAATACTATGAGAATGAGTGCTGTAGATAATAGATGCAAACACGGTAAAAATTGTAAACTAAGTGCTGAAGTTATCCAATCGGTTCATGATCATATAAAGTCGATTCCACGTACAGAAAGTCATTACTTAAGGGCTAATACTACCAGAGAGTTCATAGATGGTAGATTGACTATAGCTGAGCTTCATCGAAACTATCAAGCTATCAGAAAAGCAGCTGGAAAACCATCCGTCAATTACGATGCTTACCACCGCATTTTCAACCGTGTCGTCCGTGTTTCGGAAAGCACGTTAAACAGTAGGTCCCGGCTGTCATACATAGATCTTTGGCAGTCGTTAAGTCAATTCTGACAACCAGTCTTACTATGGGATGCTGTGTTTCCCAGTAAAATGGGTTGTGGAGGTCAGATAGGCAGTCGCTCCATGTAAAATACGGTATTCAGCTGAATCCGGTAAGACTGGTAGCCGACCCCAACATAGTTGGGAAAAGGCTCGGGAGATGATGACCACCGCATTTTCAACAATAATTTTAATATAGGCTTATTTGTACCTCGTAAAGACCAATGCGAAGAATGTGAGGCATTTAAAAACGCTGTTGACAAAAAACCACTGTCAGAAAAGCATAAGTTACACCTTGAAGAAAAGAGTCTTTCCCGTTTAGAACTTGAAAAGGATATAGAAGACAGTAAACAGACAGATTCCAATAACATAGTAGCCATATTCGACCTACAGGCAGTTTTACCGTGTCCCATTGGCCAGTCGTCAGCATTCTTTAACAAGTCAAAGCTTAACTGCTATAATTTCACAGTTTCCAATATCAATAGTGATAAAACATTTTGCTTTTTCTTGCATGAAGGCCTTGGAAAACGTGGAGCCAATGAAATAGGAACATGTCTTTACAAGTTTCTGGAAGAATTATCTACTCAACAACCCAATAAAGACATAATATTTTATTCTGATAACTGTTGCGGCCAGCAAAAAAATAAATTCGTCTTCGGGATGTATTACTATGCTGTCAATATGTTGCCCATAAAATCTATCACACACAAATTCCTCATTAGAGGGCATACTCAGAATAGAGCTGACGCGGTTCATTCTGTCATCGAGAAGAGCGTTAAAAGGGCTAAGAAAGCAGGGCCTATATACTGTCCAGCTGAGTATGCATGTCTCATAAGAAATGCAAAAAAACGCGGCAACGGATTCGAAGTCAAAGAAATGAATTTTGATTCATTCCTTGATTTAAAATTGTTATCTGATGATGTTAGTTTAAATCTAAGCAAAGATGTTACTAGAAATAATATCAAAATATCTGAAATTAGAGCCATTAAGTTCACTAAGAGTTCTGATACATACCAATTCAGATACAGTTACAAAACAAACACATGGGCTGAAGCGCAAGTCAAATTGGGCAGGACGGGTAATAAGAAACGATTGATAGATATTGTATTAAATGTGTTATATTCTGATACTTTACCAATTCCGGATCGGAAGAAAGAAGATATCCGTCAACTAATTGCCTCAAACATAGTTCCCAAAGGACATGGCCAATTTCTGTATAGGCGTTGGCATAGTTATCGAATTTAATTTACACTAATGATTTTTGGTGTTTTATATTCGTGGATATCGGCACATTAAATTGTAATAAATAAAAAACTCAAAGAACATGTCATTACAACAGACTAGGCGTAAACAGTTTCACTAAATCTTAAGTCAGATTGATGGCAAAAAGTGTATAGAATAAGATTAGCTATTAAAAAAACTTAAGGCGCTTTAAAATAGCTGTTGTGAATTATTACGGTTAAGTTTACAAATAGTAGGCATTCAAAACAAAGTAATGGCTACCTGAATTAAGAATATTGAACTTTATACTGATTAACATTTATTAAACTGGGTAATAGTCGAAAAAAAAAAACTATTCAACATGGAAAAAACGAAATAAAACAAAAGAGTAGGTATAAATAATTATCTTTTTATTACAGAAAATAAATAAAAATATTTTGTCAACGTTATATCTTAAATGCCTTCCTAGATAACTCAATATACATTACAGCGATGAGTTATTGTTAAAGATTCACAGGTCAACCAGCCAGCCTTGATAACACAGTACATTTTTATTATTTCACATATACAGTAACCAGCATTAAGTGTATAGTAAGGTATTGCAGTGCTTCAGTAATTATATAAACTGCTTTAAACATAACCAGACAACTGACAAGTAATACATATACAAGCATAGATGGATAAATTATTTTACAATTGTGATTGCGGGACATAGATTAGCCTTTTTTAGATTATTTTAATATTCTTGGATTGATATTAGTATGGTGTCTTGCCCAACCCAGGTACCAGATTATTGTCATTACATGACAACAACAACCAACGGTCCTGTTCCCTACAAGGCAATTGCAGTAGTATCCTAAAATAGCATCCAAGACAGAATCACTATTATGTTCAGTGTCAAATAAAACATGAAAAGTAAACTCTCTGGGAAACATGACGAGACTTAATACGTCCCCTTAATAGATAAGGATTATGCCCACCAACCCGTATTATCATTTCTTGGGAGTGTTCCAGTTCTGGACACACTTCAACAACATAGATGCCATTATCCCTAACATGTTCACCGAAGTACGAACGCGCTTGTTTCACCTGATATGGGCCAAGTGCAAACAATATTAATTCATTGTATGTAAAAACGGGGAAATGATTTAGTTGAGGCAAGTTACCGTCAATACGGGTAAACATAACTCGTCTTCTGTTTATATTGTAATCGTTGATAAATTGTCCAAGATGATTAGGCTCAGCCATATATCGCAATGCTCTTTGGATAATATTTTCAGCATTAGGACTATCCCTTAAAACAGGATGGAATTTATTTAATAGTGCCCCGGCAATTCTAAAATCAACCATTAAATGTGTTGAGGCACTATTAAAATATCTTTTTTTAAACAGTTTAAAATCCCTCTTAAACCTCCCGTTCACGACTTCCACAACCCATCTACATAGTGTCACTTTACGGCTTTTATTCGCTTGTGAAAATGTAAGTTGACTTGCTCCTTCATCTAATGATTCAGGTTTATAAACGCGATAATTACAATTTTCCAGCAAAGGGATGGCATCCCTAAAACCCAGTGAGTTATAATTTCAGCATCAGTTTGGGTGGCAGCATAGGGCCCTACAGCATCAATGATGTGACCATCACAAGAGACAACCATAAATGGTTTAATTAAATTGTCATATTTGTGCAAACTATATGTCTTCTTTTGAAACATATAGTTTTCTGCACTTTTCTGCATGTATATATAAGTTCCATCAAATATTGCGATTGCGGGCCTATCTCCAGTTATAGATTCGTCAGGATCACCCAATAATGCTTGAGGAACTCTCAAGTTTCTGTCTGCTATTTCCCTATGATTGATATGGTTTATACCAATATTATTGGGTACAAAATGCTCATTGAGACACAACCTAACTTTTTTCATTATAAGTTCCAATGTCGACCTAGGCATATCAAATAGACTTGCTAAGCGTCTATTACTATCGCCAGTTCTTAGTTTAATTAGATAAATAGCTAAAGCGCGTTTAGATTGCTTAACATTTAAAGGAGGCAAAAGATTATACAGAATTAAAAACTGAGGCACTGTAAGACCAGTCCAATAATGGCAAAAATGGTTCGGCATTTCTGAGACATTTTCAAAATTCAAAATATTTGCTTTTGACTTCATAATATTAATTATGTCTCCTATATGGACAGCACTAAATGTAGAATATGTCTCATTCATTTGAGGCAACAAATGCCACTGATCGCTGTACAAATGTGTTTCACACACTCTACAGCTGCGAGGAACATAGAAACTATGCTCTTGCAATAATATTCTTTTAAGGAATTGCGGGACGAAATGTAACATTCGGTTTCTGCATCGTTGAAATATACAGTGTATAGATGTGATCGAAGCTCGCTTGTAATTAGGTAATGATTACGTATTACTTTCTCTTCTAATTGGCCAACGTTGAACAGGCGGTAATGGTGGCGGTAATGATGGCTGTAATGGTGGCTCAGGTGGGCTAGTCACTTGAACATTATGGGCTGCTGCATTGTTGTCTGAAGCCAATTCCTGCATGTCTCGTGATGAGTCGTGCACTGCCTGTCTATTTGTTCGCATCCAACACACATGACAAACATAGTTGTTTCTTGAGGGCTGAAAACAAACCACAGTTAGAATAAACGTAGATAAAAGCTGTTTATAAATTTTTTCCATGGTACCATGGTATCTTTTGTATACATCTGTTTATGTTTTCAAGTTTTGTGTGTTTTCAAATGTTATTGTACTAAGTTACAACATGCCTACTTTAAGCAAGTATAATTATGTTAAAGTTGGAAAATACATAAAGATGGATATTACAATCACACATACATAATATGAAAACTCATTTTTCACCCGACGAAGGAGAGGTAATGTTTCATAGATTAATACAAAAACAACTAGATATTAAAATAATTAATAAAAACAAAATGCTTACCACATAATTAGTGTTTTGTGATAACAGGACAACCAACAATGGAGACTCCATACTGATATTATGGTGTCTTATTTTCCTAACAGATTTTCCACAACCAAGACAAACCATGTCATGCCCCAATAGTCTCTCATGTTCACCAGCTTCGGTATTTAATAATAAGAAGCATGGTTGACAAATAAATGTATCCAGAGGCAGCTGAAAATAAGATGCACTTGTTAATATCGCACACCTTACCTATAAAATATCAGTTTAAGTTTTTTCTTTTATATTAAAACTTCATACCTGGGTTTGAGCATTGGTTATCCAACGCGAAAGTCTTGTTTGATGGTGTGCAGAAAGCGAGGATACGAGATGCCTCTGCAACCTTTGCACGGCTATTCCACAGTTGATGCACCTCATAATGATCCACAACACAAATCCGAACGCAAAGCAAATCAGAGTCCAGTGTTAATAGCAAAGTAATCGAGTGGTAGAAGGTATCAGTCCATAGAGATAAGCGGGGGTCCAAAATATTATAAAACAATCGCAAGAACAGAATAAACACAGTACGCAACAAGAATGCAACGATGAATCTGCTGCAATCAGTCAATCATAGAGCATGACTGGCTGCAACAACATTATATTGACATTTGACATAGACAAAAACACACTGTCAAACAAGTAAACGCGTGTTATAGTATGCACTAATATGTAAAGTGCAACCATGCACTGACCTCGATCGAGCTCGTGGATACAGCCTTACACGAGTAGTCTAAACGCTGACGCTGATTTCTAATAATTGTCACCCGACTACCTTGTTTACCGGATTTGAGTTCTACTTATTGTTAATTTAATATAATTGATCATTCTGTATCTAATATCGATCGGGATAGGACTTCTTTTAATTGTAATACTAATATTGTAATTTTACTTTAATTAAAGTTAGTTATAAATCATTTTGGTTTTTTTTGGGTCCTCCGACAGCGACGTACATATTTGGCGCAGTCGGTAGGATACTCGAGGCGTCTCGAGCTAGCTAGATAGGGCTATTCTAATATCGATAACCATCCCGCTATTTCGCTACCGCCGTCGCGAGCGATCGCGTTCGCCGAGTATCCTGTAACAAGAACCTGTCGTCCTGCGCGGAGGAGATATCCAGACATCGATCCCAGAGGTACCGAAATGCAGTTAATGTAAGTACACTGAAAATCGTTTCTGTGAGTTGCTTTCAATCTCCCTTCTTTTAGTTAGTGTTAATAAGTTGCCACCATTTTTCACCCTAGGCAATCTACCCCTAAAGCGCCTGAGCGCTCTAGACAAGCACGTAGATTAGACATAGATTTAAATAGGGATATTAGTTTAGATTTGGATAGTACAGTTAATAATTTAGAAGACTCAGTAAGGTCACAGTCCCTTGAAACTACCACCATGAGTTCTGCTGACCTGATTTACAAGACCTTGCGTCTAGTGCCAGATTTCGACGGTAATTCGCACGTTCTACCGCGATTTATTCATCTTTGTGACCAAATCGTTGAAGAGTACATCGGAGCAAATCCTGATAATAACCTAGCTAGAGTCTGTTTGATTAATGGTATTTTAAATAAAAATAACTGGACCAGCCGCGCGCATTATCAACTCGAATGGTATACCTGAAGATTGGGATAGCATTAAAAAGTGTTTAATTAATAACTTTGCGGACCAAAGAGATGAGACCACTCTTTATAACGACCTTATGTTAGCAACCCAAGGCAACGCCCCAAGAGTTTTATGATCATTGCGTGAACTTATTCAGCACTATCATGACTTATGTTACTTTGCACGAGGACGTTAAGACTACTTTAGAAGCTAAACGTACTCTCTATAGAAAATTAACGATGCAAGCATATGTTCGTGGATTAAAAGAGCCTTTAGGCTCTCGTATACGCTGCATGCGTCCTGATAGTGTCGAAAAAGCGCTTGAGTTTGTGCAAGAGGAAATAAACGTCCTTTACTTACAGAATCGTCACGACCCATTAACCGATAAAAGATCAAATAATAATTTACAAAAGTCATTGATACCATCGGCCCAAGTTGCCAACCCTATGTCGAGGCAATTCAATTTCTCTGCACGAACTGGCCCTGTTACCAATTTTCAGCCTCAACAGCTTTGGAAGCCGAATTTTTCAGCAAATCAGATTAGGCCTTATGGTAACGCCAGCGGTATGCCTTTGCATACGCAGCAAATGCCCCGCGCACCGATATCACATACTCAGCAAATGTTCCGTGCACCGCCTCCTAACTGTAACAGATTTAATAACAATTTCCAATATCAGCCGAGAAATATTCCGCAAAATACTGGCCCTAAGCCTATGAGTGGTGTTAGCCACTACGTTACTAAAGAAAAACCATCGTTCGGTCAAATACAGGGCCATGATTGGCGTAAAAGCGGCAATCCACCGCCTATCAATTACGTCAAATCTAAAGAAATGAATATGAACGAATTTGCTGATTATGGTGACCAATACTGTTACCCCGACTATTATAACGAACCCGATTATAACTGTTACGCGGAAAATACCGAATATTATAATATAGAACCGACGTATTGTGAAGGTTATGACTCGTACTATAACAATTTGGCAATAAATTATCCTTCGCCTTCGGATGAAAATCCTCAACCGAGTACTAGCTCCGGTAGTGAGCAGGATTTTCAGAATACCAAGAAGTCAGACAAATTAAAATAGAGATAAACCTTCAGACTCAAAGGCAGCTTCCATATATTCAGATTTTACAACCACCTCTAAAGTTATTAATCGATACAGGCGCAAACCAGTCTTTTATTAGCCCAGAAGCCGTAGAGACATTTTACAGTAACTTTCCCTTAAATTTTGACCCCTTTGAGGTTACTAACGTACACGTTACAACAAGAAATAATTATTCTATTACTATTCCTACCTTCACTGAATTTCAAGAGTCCGAATATATTAAACTATTTGTATACAAGTTCCATAATTATTTCGATGGACTTATAGGCTTAGATATATTAGAAAAGTGGGAAGCAAAAATTGATCTTAAGGACAAGCAATTAGTTACTCGAAATTCGGTTAATACAATTAGCATGTACAATTCACGAAACATTAATTTATATGAGGATGTTATACCCGCCAACTCATCCGAACTACTTAAAGTACCAATTATTTTCATGACGGAGATGCAATTATTTCCGAACAGATAATATCCAATTGCGTTATAAAAGATTTCTAACTACGGTAATAAATAACCGAGGGCTTTTGGAAGTTAATAATCCTACATCTCATGATTTAATATTTTCAATGGACCGAGCCGTGCAAGCCGAAACATATACTATCCAGTGCATGAGTACTGAACAGTCGCCTCACGAATCTCAGTACACTACAAATAAAGTAAATTTAGCCCGCGCAAAAGATGTTGTCTCACGACTACGTACCGACCATCTCAACGAGGAAGAACGTATTAATTTAGAGACCTTATGTCAAAAATATGCAGATATATTTTACATAGAAGGAGAAGCGTTAACATTTACAAACAAAATTAAGCACAAAATTCGTACAACTGATGAAGTTCCGGTTCATACAAAAAGCTATTGCTATCCTTACGTTCATAGAGATGAGGTTAGAGACCAAATAAGCAAAATGTTGAGTCAAGGTATTATTCGACCTTCAGAGTCTGCCTGGAGCTCACCCATTTGGGTTGTCCCAAAGAAGGCCGACGCATCCGGGAGAACTAAGTGGCGTTTAGTCGTCGACTTTCGGAAACTCAACGAAAAAACTTATGATGACAAGTACCCTATACCTAACATCAATGATGTCTTAGATAAGTTAGGGAACTGTCAATATTTCACGACTCTAGACCTTGCTAGTGGTTTCTATCAGGTCGAAATGGACCCTACTGACATCCCGAAGACAGCCTTTAATGTAGAGAACGGTCATTATGAGTTTTTACGTATGCCCATGGGATTAAAAAATTCCCCGTCCACCTTCCAACGTGTTATGGACAATGTTCTCAAAGACCTTCAGAACACTGTATGTCTAGTGTATTTAGATGACATCGTAGTTTTCAGCACATCCTTACAAGAGCATATGATCAATCTTGAGAAGGTGTTCGGAAAATTACGAGAATCGAACTTTAAAACACAACTAGACAAATCCGAGTTTCTTAAGTTAGAAACTTCTTACTTAGGTCACATTATAACACGTGAAGGCATAAAACCTAACCCTGACAAAATTGTTGCAATCCAAAACTATCCGATTCCGACTACACCTAAAGAAATTAAACAATTTCTAGGTTTAGTTGGATATTATAGAAAATTCATACCGGACTTCGCGCGAGTAACTAAACCACTTACACAATGCTTAAAGAAAGGAAGAAAGGTTATTATAAATTCTGAATACACTCAAAGCTTTGAAAAATGTAAGGCCCTCATTACTAACGATCCAATTCTTCAATACCCAGATTTTAATAAAGATTTCATTTTGACTACTGATGCGTCTAATGTCGCACTAGGTGCAATTTTATCACAGGGTACGGTTGGGTCAGATAAACCGGTGTGTTACGCGTCTCGCACTTTGAATGAGAGCGAAGCGAATTACAGTACAATCGAGAAAGAGCTTCTCGCTATAGTTTGGGCGACTAAATATTTTCGACCGTACCTGTTCGGAAGAAAATTTAAGATCATTACCGATCACAAACCTCTTCAGTGGGTTATGAACTTAAAGGAGCCCAACTCTAGATTAACTAGATGGAAACTTAAACTATCCGAGTACGATTTTACTGTAATTTATAAGTAGGGTTCTAGTAACACAAATGCGGATGCGCTGTCACGTATCCAAATTAATAATGAGGAATCGTGTTCTATGGTAGCCAACGCATCTGAGCGACCGCCTTCTGTAGGAAACTCATCCACAGTATCTGCCCATACTAGCCAAGAAAACCCAATCCTCGAGATCCCAATAGTTGATGAGCCATTACACAAATTCCATAGACAAATATATATAACTGTAGTCGGCGACATCAAAAAGCGCCCTACAGCATCTAAGCCATTTGATACACATACTAGAACAACTGTGCAAGTTTCTAAATCGAACTTAGAAACCGACATCATCAACGTTATTAAAGAATATGTTAACCCCAAAGTTAAGACCGCATTGTTAATAAACCCTCCGTTAGCTATGTACGATATTATACCCATCATACAGGATAAATTTAAAAGCTCTTCAATGAATAAATTAGTTTTAACTAAAAGAGAGGTCGAAAACGTTAAAGAATATTTGAGACAGCAGGAGATAATAAAACATTACCATGATGGAAAAACCAACCACCGTGGAATAAATGAATGTTATCTAGCCCTTTCTCATCGTTACTACTGGCCAAAAATGAAAGATGAAATAAGAAAATTCATTAACAACTGCACAATCTGTGGCCAGGCAAAGTACGACCGTCATCCTATAAAACAGCAATTTAACGTAGTACCCCCCGCTAGTAAACCATTTGAAACCGTTCACATAGATCTGTTAACTATTCAGTCTGAAAAATATTTAACTATAGTGGACGTAATCTCTAAATACGCCCAAGCTTATCATATAAGAGATGGCACAGCTATAAGTATTCTCCAAGGATTATTAAAGTTCTGCTCTCATCACGGATTACCTCTTACGATTGTGTCAGATAATGGAACAGAATTCACAAACCAGTTATTCAGCGAATTTGTTAACTTGCATAAAATTATTCATCATAAGACTTTACCTCATGCCCCAAATGATAACGGAATCGTAGAACGTTTTCATTCGACCCTACAAGAACATCTACGAATTTTAAAATTAACACACAAGGGTGAAGACATTGTTAACCTCGTCCCTTATGGTATTCTAGCATATAATAGCGCGATTCACAGTTTCACCAAATGTCGACCGTTCGACATTATAACTGGACATTTCGTCCCGCGAGAGCCTTTTGACGTAGATTTAAGTAGTCATCTTATGCAGCAATATACACAAAACCATAGAAGTAAATTAAAATTAGTCTATGATATAATTAATGAGTCCGCGCTGGCAGATCGTACCAGAATTATAGAAAATTGTAACAAGAGTCGCGAGCCTGAAGTTGAATATCAACCTAAGCAACGAGTCTATATCAGCAATCCCCTAGCCAGTGGACAAAAAATAGCCCCCAGGTACACTCAGGACACGGTGCTAGCCGAATACGTCAAAAAAACGCGGCCCCGTTGCTAAAAATCGCTTAAAAAGAGTACCTAAAAGCGCTCAATTGTTTCAGGGTGCTACTGGTCCTGATTGCTCCTTTGATAGCAGCCCAGGACATAAAACAGGGAATATCACTGGAGAGCCTGGATGATGGCCCAGGACTACTCTTTTTTCGAATTGGTGCAACAAAACTTACAACGCATTACCATACCTTCCTACAATACATACAGCTTAAAGACATTGACCAAAAGATAAAGTTATTACAAGACCAACTATATAGCTACGAAAATAGATTAACCAATGATACGTATATGTTATATGAAATTCAGTTAAATTATCTTGCTGACAAGTTATTGAGAGTAACACATCATTTAGATACTTTAAAACCGGGTCGTGTAAAGCGAGGTCTCATAGACGGTTTAGGTTCTATAATTAAAAGCGTTACAGGTAACCTAGACTATTCAGACGCAGTCAAATACGATAATGCTATTCAAATCTTACAAAATAATAATTACGGGATAACTGAAGAATTAAATAACCACATTAGTTTCAGCAAAGAGTGGATGGTCCAGCATTCTGATATCATTAAGCAATTAGCGACGAACCAAGTTAAGATAAATGACACCTTAAATTTATTATTAGATATGGACGCTTACAGGAATTACAGCCTTATAAAATTCGCAAAATTTGGTCAGTACTTAACTATAATAACTGAAAACTTAGATGAAATCTTAAACGAACTGTTGATAATTGAGAACATTTTAGCATTTATTCATAATTCTAGTACACACCATTCTATGATTAGTATTGAAGTTTTAGGTCATATGATTAGTAGATTAATTAATATATATGGTAAGGATAAAATATTAGACTTAGAACTTAGACAATACTATGATGTAATACAACCAGGCTATTATTATTCAGGCAGTCAAATAGTAATTATATTTAAGATACCAATATTTGCTACAGAGACTTATGATCTGTATAAATTGTCAATAGCTCCTAATAAATTTAGGCAGGCCCTTATCCCTCCTTATCCATTGATTGCAACTAGCAGGAAAGGTTATGTGTACATAGAGGCTGAATGCCCGAAGTACAACAATTGGTACATCTGTGGAGAGAAGATGAACCACCAGCTGCGGCATCATCCGGATTGCATACATAATCTCATAATTAATCAAACCTTGGATAGAACCTGCGAAATTGCAACAGTATCAATATCAAGAATAGCCATGGAAGAATTAGACGAGAAACATTACGTTATCTCATTTCCCAATGCCACAAGAATACACACTTTATGCGGAAGAGAAGATTACAACATACTTAACGGCAGTTATCTTGCAACCATTCCTGCCAACTGCTTCTTGTACACTCCTGAATTTACAATTACCAATCTAAACGACCACGTGCAAGGACAGCCACTGAAAATAACCAAATTACACTACAGTGCAGACGTCCGGCCTGAAGCCATACAAGTCAAGCTCAACTCAATAGATCTCACGAGGTTGCACGACGCCCAGTATAAAGTAATGGCGCAGCCTCCGCTACAGTTGCAGCCTCAGAATTTAGAACACTTATACCATACAACGATTCCATTCTATGCCACATTATCTATCACATTGGCTATCGCTGCATTCGTTATCCTGCAACGTTATAAGATGTTGTGATGTAGATTTGTTCTTAGTTTCTGGCTTTCCGGTCAGAAACTAAGAACAAATCTACTGAAGATCAAGACCATGCAGAACCCGGACCATCTGGAGCCCCGATAACACAGTCAGCAATATTTTCTCAGTTGAAACTTCAAAAATAATTGCTGATCTGTCGGTGGAGGTGTTATAGTATGCACTAATATGTAAAGTGCAACCATGCACTGACCTCGATCGAGCTCGTGGAAACAGCCTTACTCGAGTAGCCTAAACGCTGACGCTGATTTCTAATAATTGTCACCCGACTACCTTGTTTACCGGATTTGAGTTCTACTTATTGTTAATTTAATATAATTGATCATTCTGTATCTAATATCGATCGGGATAGGACTTCTTTTAATTGTAATACTAATATTGTAATTTTACTTTAATTAAAGTTAGTTATAAATCATTTTGGTTTTTTTGGGTCCTCCGACAGCGACGTACATATTTCGCGTTCCGTTTTATGTTTTTGTTTTTGTTTGAATTATAAAAAACGCATCAAATAGGTATTATCTTACGATAATTTGATTAAATGCAAAAAAATACCAATGAAGATAGTTTTATATGAACAAAATGTACCTAATGAGAGTATTTGTCGACATATGGTCGCTACACGTTCCACACCACGCTTACTATTTGTAGACACTTAGTGTCTACAAATAGTAAGCGTGGTGTGGAACGTCCACTATTACATTTTTCTTTCTCCATGGTTCATTATGGCGGAAGTTGACATATGTTACTTTGAATTCATCTTGCATTACTTAATATTTTGAAATAATAACTGACAAGTTCAGAGAGGCTAAAACCTACCTATTAATTATTTTTCCTATTTCTATGTGACAATATATTTACTGTGTATGTGAATATGGAATGTACTTTTTTGTCCATGTCCTTTATGAACAATTTTATAATAGTTTATTTCAATAACACATTCCAGTGAACATGATTGTAGATATAAGTATCCGCCTTTATTACATTTTTAATATTTTTATAGTAACTGTTTTGTTTTTATAAAGTTTTATTAGTAGCACTACTGATTTGTGCCTAATTTAGAAGACTATTTCTGTTAATTACTTAAAAAGATTTTTAAGTATTATGATTATTATTAGATTTTGAAAGTATAATATGCAAAAAGTTATCTATACCTAGGTACTTAGTTGATTGTAAGAAAATGTTCTTATGAATATTGTTTTCATATTCTATAATAGTTAACTTTGTGATTACATTATTAAGAAAGAAATTGTGATTTCAACAAATGCTGTGATTACTGACTGATTTTAGATTAACAGTATAAATAAGTCTTACGCATTTACACGCCATTTTATAGATTTAATGTTAACCTTTTAGAAGTGACTTTTATGTTATTTTTTTAATTGTAGTGTTTTTTTGTCAGTGATAAAGATGTTCCTAAGAAGAATAATAAAGAAGTACAAAATAAGTAGTATTTTCATTTAATAAAATAATTTCAATATAATGGTGTTACTTTAGTCACAATTGCACAATAATTTAAATGTTGGTGGGAAAAGGGCATAATTGTATGCATACATTAATATTTCATTAAATATAGTATAATTAAATAAATAACTCACTCTTTTAAATTACATATTTATATTCACAAATGTATGAGGTATATTTCTGCTAAAAATAAAATACTAATTTACATTAATATGGGCCGAAAAACACAATATAAATCTACAAAAACCTTAAATCGTCTGTCCTGAAAAATTTGAAAATTAGCACTTCGGCCCTTGTCTTACCGAAGGTGCGATTTGGTCCTTCGAGCCGGATAACCGCTGATCGGTAGCACCGTGGCGCGGCTGTAGGCATTTATTTCTATCATGCGGCCGAGTTACACTACTATATTATAATATTACCGTGGTAGCACGGTCGGTAGCATCGGTAGCGGACGGGCGCGTCGCGAGAACAAAAGAAAGCGATAAGGATTCTTAGAAGTGGCTTATTATTGCTATTTAGTGAGAAAAAACTGTTGCTAATAATACTTGTGAAGTGAACGCGTGTTTTTAAGAACACTATAAAAACACGAACATAACTAAGTCACGGTAATATTATCATACAGTAGTGTAACTCGGCCGCATGATAGAAATAAATGCCTACAGCCGCGCGGTACGTAAACATGCGTGAGGGCTGCCCGTCTCCAACATTTTAATATTACCTGTGCGTGACTGTCTACGACCCGAGCGCACCCCGAGATCGAGCGCGTAGGTATAGCTCGCGTTTCGTCCGTTTGTATGAAGTTGGAGTACTGTATGATAATATTACTGTGACTAAGTACTTATAAATTATTCTGTGAGTGATCGGATTACGAACTTTATCTACAAATAAGTGCGTGGTTAACAAACAGTGCAACATATTAGCAACATACCCTCAACTTGTGGACATTGTGAACATTTTTTCCGGGGAAAAAACCCTTAAATATTGAAGTTTATTGTTGAATACGCATATTGTTATAGAGCACATTAAGTTACAATGGAAGATCTGGTGGCTTATCAATACGAACTATTAGAAAACTTGGGGAATGCAGAAAAGAACTTTAATAAAAAAACTATAATTAAATAAATTAAAAAACACGCCTGCCATGTCAAAAAAAAATAAAAACAAGTCAAATATTTGCAGTCGGGGTCGGTTACTTGGAACAATTCATTACAGGTCCCCCGACTGCAAATATTTGACTTGTTTTTATTTTTTTTTGACATGGCAGGCGTGTTTTTTAATTTATTTAATTATAGTTTTTTTATTTAATACCTTTTAGTGAACAACAAAAAAAAACATGACACAACAAAAAAAAAAATATCTTTCGGAACCCTTTGCAGGCGATTTCGACTCACACTTGACCATTTTTTAATGTTCACATAGCCTATGTCACTCGGGATAACTCAAAGCTTCTAATGATACCACAAACATTGAAATCGGTCAAGCCTTTTAGAAGTTATGGTGGAATAAAGAAACTCACAAACATACATACATACATACATACATGAACCCTGAAAACACTCCTTTTTGTGCAGTCGTGTAAAAAGTCGCCAAATGACAGGATAAAAAAACCGTATTTGGAAACAAGATTAGAGTTGCTAGAAGAGCTTTGAAAGAACTTTAAGGAAGGACACAAAAGTATTATTGTGAGTTTGACTAAAGATGAAGAGAAAAAAGATCCTTATTTTAAAGAGAAGACATACGATATTTTTCAAGAATTGTATGTACAATATAAGGTAAGGTAAGGCCGTTTCTGGAAACAACGGTGCCGGTTTCAATGCTTGGTACTGCTGAAGGTCAAAGGTCGTCAAATAGCAACGAAATTAAATTGCCTAAAATTAAAATACCCACATTCAGCGGCAAATATGAGGAATGGCAGACATTTTTTGACCTATTTTCTTCCTTAATACACAGAAATACAAAACTGTCACCAGTAGAGAAATTGCATTATTTAAAAAGCAACATATCGGGAGAACCAGAAGCAATATTGCGTAATTTCACAATGACAGATGGGTCATATACACCATGGGTGTTCGGATAAAATAACTTAAAAATTTACGACAGTAACTGAATATTTTTATTTTTTAGTTACATCGTTGTTACTTTTCAGTTTACTCATAATATTCCAGGTTACCTAATAAAAAAAAAAAAAAAAAACGTTTCAAAAGTCTCTTCGTGTGGACTGTTCAGATTCGGGGTATGAGTGTTTGAATAGATGTAGTTAATTATTTTGTACATATTTATCATCACATCTTTGTCGCATTTACGTGATATATAATGAATATTATTTTTAGTAGATAGTTGTTAATAATTGCACAAGATATATTTTTTTATGTGCAATAAACATGCTGTTATACGGATTTAGGTCTTTTTGTTGGACCTAAAATTTAACCTAATTTTTATTTCTACAAAATCTATCATGTATCGTTTATTTTTTAAATTGACAACACTGGATAGCCGCCATTTGTTGGAGTCCTTGTCAGTGCAGCTACGTGCCATTTTCTAATATACGAAGTTTTAAAATAAAATATAGTGTTTTTGTCAAAGTTCAGTGCGTCTTTTCTGTTTGGGTTGTAATTTGGTAAGTTATTATTTTATATTTTAGTAAATATTGCGCCAATATGCCTTTTGAGGAGTATTTTCAACGTTTCTTTTGTTGTTTTTCTAACCTTAAAAATAAAATGGCCGCTTTGATTTTAGTTTGAAATATCTTTCCTGTGGACATTTTTCCTGTGGATATAATGGTCCACAGGAAAGATGCATGTCCACAAAAAATAACAGCTTAGCTAACTTTCTATGCTAACAAAGCTATAATGTTGGTTAAACAAACGGGCAGGCTGAGATAGCATGATTTAATTACTGCATAATTGGTATCGGCTCACAAAAAAGGAACTTGACAATTTTTTTTGCAAAATGTGGGTTGCTTAGCATGGTTGGGTTTGTTTCAGGTACAATGCCAGTACAATGCAAAATACGTCGTCGTGAACAGAAAAAACTTAGCATGCGAAGAGCCAGAGCTAAATTAGATGCTAATGCCATAGAAGAAAGACGAAGAAAGGAACGCGAAAGATATCACCTAAAGAAACAAAATGGGTTATTAAAGACCTAAAGAAAGAAAGAGATCGCCTGAAAAAACGAACGGAAGAAATAGTACGCGTAAATACACCGCTTTCTTCTCCCAGTTCTTCTCGCTCATCACACTCACGTGTAGAAGTGGGTAAAGCATTGCGATTACGAAATCGCCGGCTATTGAAGGCTCAAAATCAGTTTTTAATAGAAAGGTTAAATATTTTAGAACGAAAGCCCTCTAAGTATAGGATGCGAATAATAAGATTTAAAAAAAGTAAAGGACCGAAGATTATCATAAATTTAGGCTTAAGGAAAAAGATACATGATTTTTTAGTCAATGACGAAAATAGCAGACTAACTGCTGGTAAAAAGAAAACGATCACACGCAGAAAAGTCAAAAAGCAAATACGTCTTTTAAATGTCTTCTCTCTCAATCTTCATAAAAAATTTAATAATACGACTGGTTTGAAAATCTCTTATGAAACATTCCGCCGACATCGTTCAATTTGGGTATTTTTTCCTAAAGCCGCGTCAAGAAATACTTGCCTGTGTGCCGTACATACGAATAATGATTTTATTGTTCGAGCCTTGCACCAACATAAGATATTAAATTATTATTCTGCCACCGATTTAGCAAAATCTCTTTGCTGTAATAACGCTTTTAGTGTTCCTTGTTTGGAACGGACATGTTCACAATGTTCTGAGAGAGTTCCACACTGTGTTAAATGGCAATGATACAATAGTTTACCAAAGATGGGTAACTAAGAATTGTACTGAAATAATTAAAGGCAATGAGAAGATTTGCAAGAAAACTGTGTAAGAAAGCGTAAAGACAACGCATCAATTGCTTGTTAATATTTTAAATAAAAACCTGCCCACATTCATGCAGCATCTGGCCAACATCACTAATCAGTATAACGCTATTAAATTCATAAAACAAAGTCTTTCACAATCTGAGGGTTTACTACATATAGACTTTTCAGAAAACTATTCTTGCAAGTACGGTTCTGAAATTCAATCAGCTCATTTTGGTGGATCAAAATCGCAACTTTCATTACACACGTGCGTCTACTATTCTGGTAATTTAGAACCACCACAAAACGTAGTAAAAACTACGTCTTTCTGTTCGGTATCTGAAAATTTGAGACACGATCCCGTTCTTATTTGCGCACATCTGACACCTATAATTGAAAAAAATAAAATTATCTCGCCACATTTGAAGGAATTACATATTCTAACCGATGGGCCTACAACGCAATATTGGAACAAGACTATGTTCCATTTTATTGTAAACTATGTGAGTAAAATGGGATCCCTTTTTTTCGCCTAATTATTTTTGTCCTATTTTAATTTGGCATAACGAGTTAGGCATATTGGTATTTGGCATAACAATATTTTGACATAATTGTTGTTTGGCATACTATTTCAGTAAGCATATGTATAGTTTCGGCTATTGTTTTTTGCCCTAAATTCGATTTGCATAAAGTTGTTAGGCATATTGTTTATACGTCTAATAGTTACATATGATGTAACTATTAGACGTATGGTATAATGAATACATACTTTAGTTAATCACACGTATTTATTCCTGATTTATAAGCAAAATATAATATAATAAGTATTTTTTAGTTCAATGTTATTTTACTATAATTTTAACAATAAAGTAACGTAGTGGCACCAGTGATCGACACTTTAAGGAGATAGTGGGTTTCTTTATTAAATTAAAGGTCAATTAGTCACCTTTAAACCAAAAGTAACAATTGAGTATGGTAAGGTATATTCTCGAGATAAGAATAGAATGTATTATTTTTATACAAGGTGAGGTAATAGTTTCCAAATTTGCTATTATATGCTATGGTTTTATATCAGGATTTGATTTTGCTTCATTTTTTAATTTATTGATAGCTATTTGAGTCTATAAAACGAAAAGTAGGTATTAAGGCACCATACTGTAACAGTAGGTTAGGGTGCGGCGAGGGTGGCCCTTGGGCCACCCCTAAGCCGCTAACATGTTTATTTTACATAGTGACACAACATGTCCAAAGCTTACCTTTTCCCTGAGTGCATTTGGTTCGTGATTGTGAATCGGCACATTTTTAGATATTATTTCATGTTGTTGGTCAGCCTTGATTTTGGTAATTAATCGAGAATTACATTTATATTCATCTTTTCTTCGTAACTCACACACCCAATAAAATTTGCTATTATTTTCCCTATTTTTCTCATAAGTAAGTAAATCCATTCACATTTAATTTGATTCCCCCTCTTTTGGATATAAAAGTATGCACTATATTTTCCATTTCTAACTTAAATTCACTGTATTTGCAATATAAAATGACTAAAACAACTTAGCTATCAAACACTTTGTGACACAATAGTCAGATTCCAGAGACCTCAGATTAGAAATATAAATAATAAATACATTCTACCCACCATATTAAGCGACTACATATTTTTTAGAGCAATATGTAAAATTGTGTATGATGAAGTTTTTAGCACATAAGGAGTTAGGTATTTGTATGGTGTATAATTAGTTTACTTATAAAAGTTATGCTTAAATATCATTATGCGTAAGGATATTTAGGCTTTAGAATATTATGCTTAACAATTATTACGCTTAAAGTAAGTATGCCTTAAAAATTATGCCTATAAAGTTATGCCAAAGTGATATTGTGCGTAACTATTATTAGGATAAATCAAATTATGCCATGTTAAATTATGACATAAAATTTTATGCTTAAAAATAGGGAACCGAGTAAAATATCCAATGCAGAGAGAATCGTGTGGCATTTTAGTGAAGCTGGTCACGGTAAGGGGGACGTGTGACAATATTGTTGCCCATGGAAGAGATATCTCAAATATTGACAGTTTTGTAAGTTGTTTGAAGGACAATTGTAAAGGTATCAAAGTTGTTCCTGTTGATGATACCCATGTTCCTGAAATACAGAGTAAGAAGAGGATGCAAATAAATGTCGTCCGTTTAAAGGTACCTTCCAAATCCACCAAATTGCATGGAACGCTACTGAACCTAATTTACTGCACGCCAGGAGATTAAATTGTATTGAAATAAAACTACTTTTACGGATTTTATCGCGGTTTGTATTTTGATTTCAGTCTGCCCGTGACCATGATACCTGCAAAGGTGTCGAAACGTCGGGAACTAAAATCAAAATACAAACCGCGATAAAATCCGTAAAAGTAGTTTTATTTCAATGTCTAACATTCGCGTAAACCTCAGAACTCAAGATTAAATTGTATTTCATGCGCCGCACACTTTCGTTGTCCTCATTTTGAAATAGGACAAATTCATATTGAATGTGTCTCAGATCCTGTAGAAGATTCATCAGTAGGTTCTTCAAGGCCATCGTCAAGTATGTCTGTGACTAGTTCGCCATCTTCTCATAGAACAGCATCTGTATCAACTATCACTGGACCAAGAACTCCTTCGCCATTGTTGTTAACACCTTCTCCAGAACTTTTAAACAATGTGACTAGTCAACCATGTACTCCGCGAAAGAGGATTCTCTGTGAGAATAACTATTCTGATGACTCAGTTACACCACCTAAAAAAAAATAAAAAAAATACATTTTATTAATAATATTATCAAAGAAAAAGATTTTTGGTAAGATTTTTTTTTTGTATTTTCCAAAGGTACGTCCATATATACGCCTATAATTGGCTGGATAACTTTTGTTAATTATTACCACTGTTTAAATGGTAAGTAAATGTCAATATGAGAGTGATTACCTCTCTTCTGTGGAAAGGGGATGTATTTTCTGTGGACGTAAAAAAAACTTAAAGTTATATAACTTGCTGAAATCTAAATAACGATCTGGTTTTTGTATAATTTCTAATTACTTGTTAGATTACCTAATAAATGAGACTGATTTGACCCAGATGCGAACTATGATGACGCGTGGAACGAATTAGTGAAACGTTATAATAATAAGAGGTTCAATTGCAATGCAATATTGAGAGTTCTTTTTTTCACAAAAATGTGTACATACTGAGTCTGCAAGTTCGATTAAACACCTGGTAGATACGACATCAACTTGTTTAAAGGCATTGAGAAACTTAGGAGTTGAGTCTGACAAATGGAATTTGATGATCAATTATCTAGTTGTGTCCAAACTGGATCCAGAAACCATGAAGCAGTGGGAACAGCGACTTAGCGCAACTAATTGTGACATGCCCACTTGGCAAGATTTGAGAGATTTTCTGGAATCAAGGTTCAGATCGCTAGAAATAATCGAGAGCAACAAGATGAAATCATCACAATCGAAACCAGCTGTTAAACCTAAGGCTTTTCATGCGAATGTCAACAAGGATGGAAAAGAACGCGAAATTAAGTGTGTGTTATGTAACAGCGAGCACTATATCTACCATTGCAAGAGATTCGCCGACATGTCTACCAAGGAAAGACAGGAGTACGTTCAGAAGAACAAATTGTGTTTCAACTGCCTTGCGTCATCACACTCGGTGAACAAATGCCGCCAGTCAGCGTGTTGCAAGAGGTGTGGACGGCCACATCACTCCCTTCTTCACTTCGAGCGAGAGCAAAACACGGAGAAATCAAAGGAAGGAGAAAACACGGCTACAGGTACCGTTAGTAAGGAGCTTATAGGTAAGTCCACTCTTTCTTCAACTGATGAAAATGTTGTTTCATATCATTGTGAGAATATACAAACAAATTCTGTATTATTAGCTACTGCTAAGGTGTTTGTAAGTAGCAAGAACGGTTGCAAACATATCATTAGGGCTTTGTTAGACCAAGGGTCGCAAGCATCATTTATATCTGAGGCAACCGTTCAGTTATTAAATCTAACACGTAAATCGGTGAGTGGTTGGGTGTCAGGTGTAGGAGAGGGGCAAACAAGAATAAAACATATGGTTTAACTCTGCGTAAAATCACGCCACAATTCTAAGGAGTCAGTTCGAGTAATTGCGAGTAAATGCATAATGCGTAAGTACACTAACAGCACTGCTACCAACCATTAATCTCAAATTGCCTGATTGGTCCAAACTTAATGAACTGGAATTGGCTGATCCAGGGTTTACAACACCAGGCAGAATAGATATTCTGCTTGGAGCTGAGGTCTATAGTGACGTATTATTAGACGGCGTTATTAAGCACCCCGAGGGAAATCTATTGGCACAAAATACGACCCTCGGGTGGGTGGTATCTGGAAAGATGTCACAAGCATCTACCTCAGCAAGGTCACATATTACAACCCTACACGTTCAAGTGAGGGAAGACGAGTTACTGCGTAAATTTTGGGAGATAAGAAAAGGAACCCAACAGCATACACAAGAAGTTTTCCAAGGAGGAAGAACTATGCGAAGAATTTTATGAAGCCACAACTGTCAGAGATGAAGAAGGACGATTCGTGGTAAGGTTACCGTTTCAAAACAAGGACCCAGAATGTCAATACGGTGGCTTGAGGGAAATAGCAACTAAAAGGTTTAATTATTTGGAAAAAAGGTTGTCAAAAGACCCTAAGCTTAGAGAAGAATACCACAAGGTGATGGAAGAATACATTAGTTTAAATCACGCGGTACAAGTTAATTCATCGGAGATTGATAACTCTAAGGCTGTCTATCTTCCTCACCATGCCGTCGTTCGAGAGGACAAGAGTACCACAAAGGTTCGTGTGGTCTTCGACGCATCGTGCAAAGGTTCCAATGGCATTTCTTTAAATGACGAATTATGTGTTGGTCCTCAACTGCAGCAAGAATTACGCCATATATTAATGAGATGGAGGACTCTCAAAATGTACAGGATGGTGCGTGTAGCGGAAAAAGATACGGACTACCAGAGATTATTATGGAGATCTGCACCTGATGAGCAATAAAGCATTTCAAACTTTTGAGGCTGACCTTCGGTACAGCATGTGCACCATATCTTGAGTACCCTATTGCTGCTAAAATTACTGAAACTGATTATTATATGGATGATCTCCTCTCTGGAAGTGAAACATTGGAAGAAGCTATTGATATCTGATCTATAATGAAATGAACAAGCTTATGAACTCAGGAGGATTTTAACTTCAGAAATGGAGCAGTAATTCTAAGGCTTTGTTACAGTACATTGGAGAAAACAAACGGGATGAGAATGAGTTGCCCTTTAAGGTTAATAGTATCATTAAAGTACTAGGTTTGAGCTGGAATAGGGAAGCCGACACCTTCGAATATAATGTCAATTTGCCAGAACTTAAGCAACCTATCACTAAACGACATATACTTTCTGAAATAGCGAAACTTTATGACCCTTTAGGATGGATAGCGCCTATTGTGGTAATAGCAAAGATGATCATGCAAAAATTGTGGAAGACAAGTCTAGACTGGGAAGAGCCTGTTGACGGTATTTTGCAAGCAGAGTGGTTACGATATCGAGAAAACCTGATGTATATCAAAGGCCTAAGCATACCACGATGGTTGCATTACACATGCGTATCAAAAGTTGAGTTGCACGCTTTCGCAGATGCATCACAGGCCGCATTCGCAGCAACCGTGTACATGAGAGTAATTAATGGGAAGCAAGAGCACGTAAGCCTCATTTCCTCCAAAACAAAGGTAGCTCCAATCGAGAAGCAAGTTTCTATCCCTAGATTGGAACTTTGTGGTGCTGCATTGGCAGCCAAGCTGATATCGGAGATATCTCAAGTGTTCGGAGTACCTAAAAATAGTCTATTTGCGTGGACCGATTCCACTATTGTTTTGGCCTGGTTGAAAGGTGGACCAAGTCGGTGGAGCACATTCGTGAGCAACCGATTGTCAGACATACGTATCTACCGATATGAACCCAGCTGACTGTGCGTCACGGGGCTTACAAGGTCCTGAGTTGTTGAACCATTCACTATGGTGGAATGGACCGGTTTGGTTGTCTAGTGAAACTCTAAACTTCAGTGTGCCAAACGTCGAAGATACACGAGAAGAGGAACGCGTGAGGTCTTTAACTGCCATAAATAATATCCAAGAGGAGTTTTTTTTGAGTAAATATTCTAATTTATCAAGAATGTTAAGAATTATTTCGTATTGCAGACGATTTCTTAATTTCAAATTACCTCGAGACAAACGTGAGTGTTTTTCTAAAATTATTACACCTGAAGAAGTAAATTCCGCGTTAAATACTTGTATTAAACAAGTCCAAGCTATTGATTTCAAAGAGGAAATAAAACAGTTAAAATCTCACGGTTATGTATCTAAAAATAGTAAGCTGCGAAATCTTTGTCCTATTATTGATGATAATGGAATTCTAAGAGTTGGCGGGCGTATCCAAAAATCTCCAATTCCCTACGATACTCGACACCCTATTATTTTGCCCGCTAAGAGTCATCTTAGCAGGTTAATCAATAAAGTTAATAAATAAAGGTTTCTCGTCATTGGCAAGTGTCTGAAGTGATTTTACGGCAAGATACGGTGCACATGCTGTACCGAAGGTCAGCCTCAAAAGTTTGAAATGCTTTATTGGCTCATCAGGTGCAGATCTCCATAATAATCTCTGGTAGTCCGTATCTTTTTCCGCTACACGCACCATCCTGTACATTTTGAGAGTCCTCCATCTCATTAATATATGGCGTAATTCTTGCTGCAGTTGAGGACCAACACATAATTCGTCATTTAAAGAAATGCCATTGGAACCTTTGCACGATGCGTCGAAGACCACACGAACCTTTGTGGTACTCTTGTCCTCTCGAACGACGGCATGGTGAGGAAGATAGACAGCCTTAGAGTTATCAATCTCCGATGAATTAACTTGTACCGCGTGATTTAAACTAATGTATTCTTCCATCACCTTGTGGTATTCTTCTCTAAGCTTAGGGTCTTTTGACAACCTTTTTTCCAAATAATTAAACCTTTTAGTTGCTATTTCCCTCAAGCCACCGTATTGACATTCTGGGTCCTTGTTTTGAAACGGTAACCTTACCACGAATCGTCCTTCTTCATCTCTGACAGTTGTGGCTTCATAAAATTCTTCGCATAGTTCTTCCTCCTTGGAAAACTTCTTGTGTATGCTGTTGGGTTCCTTTTCTTATCTCCCAAAATTTACGCAGTAACTCGTCTTCCCTCACTTGAACGTGTAGGGTTGTAATATGTGACCTTGCTGAGGTAGATGCTTGTGACATCTTTCCAGATACCACCCACCCGAGGGTCGTATTTTGTGCCAATAGATTTCCCTCGGGGTGCTTAATAACGCCGTCTAATAATACGTCACTATAGACCTCAGCTCCAAGCAGAATATCTATTCTGCCTGGTGTTGTAAACCCTGGATCAGCCAATTCCAGTTCATTAAGTTTGGACCAATCAGGCAATTTGAGATTAATGGTTGGTAGCAGTGCTGTTAGTGTACTTACGCATTATGCATTTACTCGCAATTACTCGAACTGACTCCTTAGAATTGTGGCGTGATTTTACGCAGAGTTAAACCATATGTTTTATTCTTGTTTGCCCCTCTCCTACACCTGACACCCAACCACTCACCGATTTACGTGTTAGATTTAATAACTGAACGGTTGCCTCAGATATAAATGATGCTTGCGACCCTTGGTCTAACAAAGCCCTAATGATATGTTTGCAACCGTTCTTGCTACTTACAAACACCTTAGCAGTAGCTAATAATACAGAATTTGTTTGTATATTCTCACAATGATATGAAACAACATTTTCATCAGTTGAAGAAAGAGTGGACTTACCTATAAGCTCCTTACTAACGGTACCTGTAGCCGTGTTTTCTCCTTCCTTTGATTTCTCCGTGTTTTGCTCTCGCTCGAAGTGAAGAAGGGAGTGATGTGGCCGTCCACACCTCTTGCAACACGCTGACTGGCGGCATTTGTTCACCGAGTGTGATGACGCAAGGCAGTTGAAACACAATTTGTTCTTCTGAACGTACTCCTGTCTTTCCTTGGTAGACATGTCGGCGAATCTCTTGCAATGGTAGATATAGTGCTCGCTGTTACATAACACACACTTAATTTCGCGTTCTTTTCCATCCTTGTTGACATTCGCATGAAAAGCCTTAGGTTTAACAGCTGGTTTCGATTGTGATGATTTCATCTTGTTGCTCTCGATTATTTCTAGCGATCTGAACCTTGATTCCAGAAAATCTCTCAAATCTTGCCAAGTGGGCATGTCACAATTAGTTGCGCTAAGTCGCTGTTCCCACTGCTTCATGGTTTCTGGATCCAGTTTGGACACAACTAGATAATTGATCATCAAATTCCATTTGTCAGACTCAACTCCTAAGTTTCTCAATGCCTTTAAACAAGTTGATGTCGTATCTACCAGGTGTTTAATCGAACTTGCAGACTCAGTATGTACACATTTTTGTGAAAAAAAGAACTCTCAATATTGCATTGCAATTGAACCTCTTATTATTATAACGTTTCACTAATTCGTTCCACGCGTCATCATAGTTCGCATCTGGGTCAAATCAGTCTCATTTATTAGGTAATCTAACAAGTAATTAGAAATTATACAAAAACCAGATCGTTATTTAGATTTCAGCAAGTTATATAACTTTAAGTTTTTTTTACGTCCACAGAAAATACATCCCCTTTCCACAGAAGAGAGGTAATCACTCTCATATTGACATTTACTTACCATTTAAACAGTGGTAATAATTAACAAAAGTTATCCAGCCAATTATAGGCGTATATATGGACGTACCTTTGGAAAATACAAAAAAAAAATCTTACCAAAAATCTTTTTCTTTGATAATATTATTAATAAAATGTATTTTTTTTATTTTTTTTTAGGTGGTGTAACTGAGTCATCAGAATAGTTATTCTCACAGAGAATCCTCTTTCGCGGAGTACATGGTTGACTAGTCACATTGTTTAAAAGTTCTGGAGAAGGTGTTAACAACAATGGCGAAGGAGTTCTTGGTCCAGTGATAGTTGATACAGATGCTGTTCTATGAGAAGATGGCGAACTAGTCACAGACATACTTGACGATGGCCTTGAAGAACCTACTGATGAATCTTCTACAGGATCTGAGACACATTCAATATGAATTTGTCCTATTTCAAAATGAGGACAACGAAAGTGTGCGGCGCATGAAATACAATTTAATCTTGAGTTCTGAGGTTTACGCGAATGTTAGACATTGAAATAAAACTACTTTTACGGATTTTATCGCGGTTTGTATTTTGATTTTAGTTCCCGACGTTTCGACACCTTTGCAGGTATCATGGTCACGGGCAGACTGAAATCAAAATACAAACCGCGATAAAATCCGTAAAAGTAGTTTTATTTCAATACAATTTAATCTCCTGGCGTGCAGTAAATTAGGTTCAGTAGCGTTCCATGCAATTTGGTGGATTTGGAAGGTACCTTTAAACGGACGACATTTATTTGCATCCTCTTCTTACTCTGTATTTCAGGAACATGGGTATCATCAACAGGAACAACTTTGATACCTTTACAATTGTCCTTCAAACAACTTACAAAACTGTCAATATTTGAGATATCTCTTCCATGGGCAACAATATTGTCACACGTCCCCCTTACCGTGACCAGCTTCACTAAAATGCCACACGATTCTCTCTGCATTGGATATTTTACTCACATAGTTTACAATAAAATGGAACATAGTCTTGTTCCGATATTGCGTTGTAGGCCCATCGCTTAGAATATGTAATTCCTTCAAATGTGGCGAGATAATTTTATTTTTTTCAATTATAGGTGTCAGATGTGCGCAAATAAGAACGGGATCGTGTCTCAAATTTTCAGATACCGAACAGAAAGACGTAGTTTTTACTACGTTTTGTGGTGGTTCTAAATTACCAGAATAGTAGACGCACGTGTGTAATGAAAGTTGCGATTTTGATCCACCAAAATGAGCTGATTGAATTTCAGAACCGTACTTGCAAGAATAGTTTTCTGAAAAGTCTATATGTAGTAAACCCTCAGATTGTGAAAGACTTTGTTTTATGAATTTAATAGCGTTATACTGATTAGTGATGTTGGCCAGATGCTGCATGAATGTGGGCAGGTTTTTATTTAAAATATTAACAAGCAATTGATGCGTTGTCTTTACGCTTTCTTACACAGTTTTCTTGCAAATCTTCTCATTGCCTTTAATTATTTCAGTACAATTCTTAGTTACCCATCTTTGGTAAACTATTGTATCATTGCCATTTAACACAGTGTGGAACTCTCTCAGAACATTGTGAACATGTCCGTTCCAAACAAGGAACACTAAAAGCGTTATTACAGCAAAGAGATTTTGCTAAATCGGTGGCAGAATAATAATTTAATATCTTATGTTGGTGCAAGGCTCGAACAATAAAATCATTATTCGTATGTACGGCACACAGGCAAGTATTTCTTGACGCGGCTTTAGGAAAAAATACCCAAATTGAACGATGTCGGCGGAATGTTTCATAAGAGATTTTCAAACCAGTCGTATTATTAAATTTTTTATGAAGATTGAGAGAGAAGACATTTAAAAGACGTATTTGCTTTTTGACTTTTCTGCGTGTGATCGTTTTCTTTTTACCAGCAGTTAGTCTGCTATTTTCGTCATTGACTAAAAAATCATGTATCTTTTTCCTTAAGCCTAAATTTATGATAATCTTCGGTCCTTTACTTTTTTTAAATCTTATTATTCGCATCCTATACTTAGAGGGCTTTCGTTCTAAAATATTTAACCTTTCTATTAAAAACTGATTTTGAGCCTTCAATAGCCGGCGATTTCGTAATCGCAATGCTTTACCCACTTCTACACGTGAGTGTGATGAGCGAGAAGAACTGGGAGAAGAAAGCGGTGTATTTACGCGTACTATTTCTTCCGTTCGTTTTTTCAGGCGATCTCTTTCTTTCTTTAGGTCTTTAATAACCCATTTTGTTTCTTTAGGTGATATCTTTCGCGTTCCTTTCTTCGTCTTTCTTCTATGGCATTAGCATCTAATTTAGCTCTGGCTCTTCGCATGCTAAGTTTTTTCTGTTCACGACGACGTATTTTGCATTGTACTGGCATTGTACCTGAAACAAACCCAACCATGCTAAGCAACCCACATTTTGCAAAAAAAATTGTCAAGTTCCTTTTTTGTGAGCCGATACCAATTATGCAGTAATTAAATCATGCTATCTCAGCCTGCCCGTTTGTTTAACCAACATTATAGCTTTGTTAGCATAGAAAGTTAGCTAAGCTGTTATTTTTTGTGGACATGCATCTTTCCTGTGGACCATTATATCCACAGGAAAAATGTCCACAGGAAAGATATTTCAAACTAAAATCAAAGCGGCCATTTTATTTTTAAGGTTAGAAAAACAACAAAAGAAACGTTGAAAATACTCCTCAAAAGGCATATTGGCGCAATATTTACTAAAATATAAAATAATAACTTACCAAATTACAACCCAAACAGGAAAGACGCACTGAACTTTGACAAAAACACTATATTTTATTTTAAAACTTCGTATATTAGAAAATGGCACGTAGCTGCACTGACAAGGACTCCAACAAATGGCGGCTATCCAGTGTTGTCAATTTAAAAAATAAACGATACATGATAGATTTTGTAGAAATAAAAATTAGGTTAAATTTTAGGTCCACCAAAAAGACCTAAATCCGTATAACAGCATGTTTATTGCACATAAAAAAATATATCTTGTGCAATTATTAACAACTATCTACTAAAAATAATATTCATTATATTAAACACTATAACTGTTTATCTTGTCCCGCACACTGTCAGACTACGAAATGTTCTCGAATTATCGCCATCAATTTAAACGTTTATCTGCTCATTGTTTTAATAAGTATATGGAGTCGGTCGAAGATAGTATACCTAGTAATGTTAGACACTTTTGGTCCTACGTTTCAAACCGCAGGAGAGATTCCGGTCCTCCGGCAACCATGTACTACGGAAACAAGTCATCTAACTGCCCCAGTGAAATATGTCGTCGGCATCAGTGCAGGACCTTTTAACTACATGTTTTGGTGAAAACATTTTTTTCGTCAAAATGATTAAATTAAGTATCCCGCCATCTAGTGATGAAACGATAAACTAGGTTGTAAGCACGCTTGGTCGGTAAAGCAGTACAATCTAGTTCCTTCTAAATGACAATTCAAAAATATTAGTGCAGCACCTTGTAACTGCAGTTTAAAACAATTCGTTAGTTAGAAGAGTGTGAAGTTTTGTTTTTATTATAGTTCCAGCATAAAAAAGGACATGTAAGTAATATATTTAATAAGTTATTATATTGATGACATAATATAACACTGTGACTGTTTGAAACGCCTATGATTTACGAAAATTGGTATGAACAAATAAATAGTGTATTTTAGTTTGGTTTTGCGGTGTACTTAGAAGGTAATGTAATTAGGTATTTTAAAAAAGTCTTAAAAGTTAGAAGTTATTGCGTTAAATTTCAAAAAGAAACACTAGATTATACTTACGTAAATGTTGTTATTTTAAAACAAAAAATAGACCTTTAAAACTTAATGTATATAATATAGTAAGCATACAGCTGAATTTTATGAAAAGTATGTTCAAGTTGTTTTACTTTTTTGCTTTTCGGTTGTTATACCTGAATTGGTTTTGTTTGAGTTACTAATTATATCTAGGAACGAATCTTATTTATAAACTAGCGACCCGCCCCGGCTTTGCACGGGTGCATTGCTGATACTAAATACCTATACTACATAATCATAAAGTGTTGTAGGGCGAAGCGCGGCCTTCGAAGCACTATTTGGTATAGGCACGCGCTCCCCGGCCCCCCGGCCGGTACCGCCGCAACCGCTATGTCCCTGCATTTTAAATCTGTAATATCTTCGAAAATATTCATTTAAATTACATGCTGTAAAGGGCCAAATTGATCTTTATTACATGCACAAAGGATTAATGCTGTATTGCTTAAAATTTTTCGTTTCTCGATTTTCGATTTTTCGTTAATAAGTACTTAATAAATAAAGGATAAAAATGGTTATTGTGGGTTATCCTCAAGAGATAGACATATACCATCGCGGACTTTTTTGTAGACCTTTTTAAGGTGTACAATACTGTACTACATTACTTTGATCTATCTCGTAGGGTTCAGCCAGCGTTTGCAATGTAAGCGCAAAAAATTGTGTTTATTTACGACCTTACATAAAAAACTCTAAGATTATCAGTGTTTCTCTACTATATTATGCATGTATTATATATATAAACCTTCCTCTTGAATCACTCTATCTATTAAAAAAAACCGCATCAAAATCCGTTGCCTAGTTTTAAAGATCTAAGCATACATAGGGACAGACAGCGGGAAGCGACTTTGTTTTATACTATGTAGTGATATATATATAAACCTTCCTCTTGAATCACTCTATCTATTAAAAAAAACCGCATCAAAATCCGTTGCCTAGTTTTAAAGATCTAAGCATACATAGGGACAGACAGCGGGAAGCGACTTTGTTTTATACTATGTAGTGAAGAACAGCAACAACGTAGTTAAGGGTATTACCTCGCCCAATGACCTTCAAGATTTGATCTTTGTACTAGTATTTTTTATTATAGCGCCACCTACCGACTAAGGACCATACTACAATAAAACAAAGTGGAGATTAAGCAAAACACAGATGTGTCGCAGAGTTTTCATTATTTTTGCCTATTTTATTCGCTCTCTGAGAGATCTAATGTTGTTCCTCTAGTTTTTGTTGTCTTGTACGAGGATCTGTCTACATTATTATTTATATATTTATTTTGAACTACACGATGCACTATGCCTGCTGACTTAGCTTTCATTCTACTAAATTATACAAGCTGAAGGTCTGCTGATGACCAGGTAAGTAAGTAGGTAAACAGTTCTCAGTAACGGGAATAGTTAGGATGACCTAGCTTTCAACATTTATCTACTTGAGCACGGGTGCTACTACATGATGAATTCTGAAGGTCTGATGATGACCAGGTAAGTACTTATTAGTTCTCAGTAACGGGAATAGTTAGGATGACCTAGCTTTCAACATTTATCTACTTGAGCACGGGTGCTACTACATAATGAAAACATTATAATATATAGATAAAGATAGTAGCCGATTCTCAGACCTACTGAATATGCATATAAAATTTAGTAAAAATTGGTCAAGCTGTTTCGGAGGAGTATGGTAACTAACATTGTGACACGAAAATTTGATACAAAGATAAAATCCAAAAAGTAGTGTAAAAGTGAAAGATTTCGATTTTACATGCCATTATTCTATAAACTATTTTAATAAATAAATAAAGGACATTGCCCATTTTATTAGGAGGTTTAGGCCCCCATAAAAGATTGTCGTGTCAGGGTGATTTTCATTTTGTTTTGTAGATAAATACATTTCCTTTCATATTATGCAAACGATTTCCATTTATTCACCCTGGTTCAAGAGAAATCTATTTTTGAGGTTGCTGAATTTGAGGTTATAAAAGTTAAATTCTTCAAGGTTTTAAACTTCTAAATAGATTGTTTACTATTTGAATTGATATTGTGGTTAATGCTAATGGCTTCCACCTTTACAGACATTTTCATGTTAATAAAAATCTCCGCCACCAAGTGCATGGGGTCATCGAATCAAAGTGCCATCCCATGGGGATGGTTATGTTAAAATGCATTTTAACTAATCCTAATACACAGGTTTATTAAAACAACAATTTACGCACCGGCGAGAGAGTGGTCGGTTTGTCCGATATCGACCCGGTGTAGACATTTTCTCGTTAAAACTAGAGTTAATTCGCACACTTAACAACAAAACAAAAGTCCGATATCTCACAACAAAACCACTTGAGGAACGTAAAACGTAAATGCTCAACTCGATTCCAATAACACGTAATGTAACAGAAGTAAATACGGAGGACTATAATACAATATATGTATACGAATAACCGGCTAATTATTTGACAGATAAATCTACCCTACTTTTTAGTTTATTTTTCTTTGTACCTATGTAAAAGTACAAATGTGCGGATGTGGGTACTGAGATTCAATTAAATAAACATTTTTTACGTTTTTCAATGCTAGCGTAAAATAAATGCTAATCAAAACACATATACATAAAAAAATAAGATATGAATTTTGTATATCATAAAGTTTAGACACGGCGCCACAAAGTGGGCCTGTCCGTGGGCAATCCATCCAATCCTTTAATATTATCCATCATATCCATCCTGCAAGGATCTTAATATCCAGAATATCCATGTGCAAGGAGGACCGGGTGTTGTGGCGCAAATTGGGAGAGGCCTATGTCCAGCAGTGGACTATGATTGGCTAAATGATGATGATGATATCCATCCAATCCTTTAATATTATTTTTGAAACGTATTCATATTTACCTATCCATAATATCAAGAAAATATTTAGATATTTTTATACCTATAATCATACAAACATGAATTTTAGGCTCCGTCATACTTGCGAAACGAAGAAAGGGGCGGGGCGCGGAGCGTCGGCTCACAAAACATCGAGTCGCGCGAGCCTCCGTTGCCAACGCAAACGAAGCGCGCGCGCCTCCTTCGAGCGCGTTGAAGCCCTGCCGCCATGCCGCGCCGTTTTGGCGCGCGATAGCTAGTGTAACTAGGGTCACTACTTACAAATATTTAAGTCATGAAAATATTTATGTGTATATCGTACTTTATTATGTTATATTATTATATTATTCTTCAGGTAAATAATGATTGATGTTTATTTGGGTACATATTTTAATATCGAAAGTTAAAATACCTACCTTTAAAATGTCAATATTCAAAACATCGAAAACATAAATATCGAATGACCATATAACCTATTACAAAAAAGAACCGAAAATAAGTCTTATATGGTTTTCTTATGGACCACACGGGAATCACCAGCTTTCAAATAAAAAAAAAAATCATTAAAATCATTAAAATATAAATCATAACAATTTATTTATTTATTTAATAATTTATGTACACACACAATAGTTTAATAAATTTTACAAAATATATAAATGATGTACAAAGGTGCTGCTTATTTCTTTAGAAATTTCTGCCAGCAGACCCGCGAAAGGAGAAGTCGTGAATATTGGTAGTCATAGTGTGCGACTTAATTCATAAATACTAAAAATTATAGAATTTAAAACAATAATTTTATAAAACATACATATACGTACATATATACTACAAATAACTCATACACATATAAATAAATATAATAAATAATTATATATATAATAACTCAATCATAAGGAGAGATAATGCTCTTTAATACGTTTCTTAAAAATAGAAATAGATTTAGAATCACGGATGTTAGGCGGAAGTGAGTTCCAAAGCCTTACTGCGTGAACGGTAAAGGAGTAGGAATAGAAGTCAGTGGAGTGGGGTTGGAAATGCAACAAGGATTTTATTTGCGTTCTGCAAGGGATATTAGGAGGTCGGGTAAAAGTAAAGCGTTCACGCAGATAAGGGGGATAAGTTGGGTTGTGCAGGACATTATATAGGATATTTTTTTTTAAGTCGGTTAAAAATTAAAATTGTTTAGATTCGACTTGAAACCCGGTTGAATATAATTAACATCATAATTATGTACAAAATAAATATAAAAATATACATTTTGTAACATTTATAAGTTTATATTTTATTTTACCAAGTCGTATTTACGACAAGCTTGCTAACCCTGACTATAGTTATATACACACACAAGAGCGCGTGTCCACACTGTCCAGGCATTAGAACGTTAGAACTACAAAAGGCTCACCCGCTTTTGTGATAAAACAACTATACCCATATTGATAGTTAGATAGGCCATTCGAAACTCTGTACTTTCGATATTTAGGTATTTTGATGTAACTATTGTAGATAATTACATTTTAGATATATTGGTCGTAGGTTATTTAACAATTCAACATTATAAACTTTCGTTATTTTTAACCAACTGTAAAAAAAGTAGGAGGTACACAATTCGACTGTATTTTTTTTATGTTTGTTACCTAATAATGATAACTTTCGACTGGCTGAACCGATTTTGATAATTCTTTTTTTTATTCGAAAGCTGGTACTTTTTTGGGATCTATAAGAAATAAATATGTGACTTATTATGAAGTCGTTTTTTTATGTAAGAATTATAATTTTCGTTGAAATAGAACTACTTTTACGGATTTTATCGCGGTTTGTATTGATTTTCGACACCTTTGCAGGTATCATGGTCACAGGCAGACTGAGGTGGTGTTCGTCTTGACGGTTGATGTTGCTCGTTTACTTTCGTAAACAACAGAAATCAATATTATAACTTATATATCGGTCATATGGTCCTTCGATATTTAAGTTTTCGATCTTTTGAACATTGACATTTTACCCTGTAGGTATTTTAATTTTCGATATTAAAATATGTACCGGGTACCCTTATTTATAATTTGCAGGGTTTGTTTTTAAAACAAACTTTCCGGTTCATAATCGATAATAGTTTCGAAATATAAAAAAGAACATATTATTATTTTTCATTACATTTTTTTCTATTCACCACGAAAGTACGGACGTGTGGATATTACAACATTTACAACACTGCAACTCAGTTTAGAAACCTATATATCAGCCACTTTAAAGAAATAATGACCGTGCTTTGGGATAATGAACCTTAATTCAATGACTAACAGTTCAGTTTCCATCACATTCAAATTACTTTTAGGCCCTTTTCGGTAATATTTGTCATTCTAAAATGAACTTAAACACATGTCGTCAAAGTTGATAATTGCGTAATTAGTAATAACGTTTAATTCTCTTTCCAGATTGGCTTTAGTATAGATAGATAACAATAAATAAACACACATAAATGTGGCGGTGCGCGCACGCACACAAGCACAAAATAGGTACTAGCCGGCAGCTCGAGCGAGGTCGTTGAACTTATCGAGTATAACGATTTATATTTTTTATGACAACTTTAAAAAAACTTCGCAACAAAATAATGATCAACTATCACGTAAAATCGGTGCTGTTATTGAGAATTTAGAGTGAAATGCTTCATTGACTCAAAAAAAAACTTGAGAGGTGTCAAGGGACACCCGGAATCCGGATGGAACGAAGTTCCTTTCGATTAATTAGTGAAGGAATTGTAATATTTTTGTTTTTTTAAGTTTAATAATATTTTTTTTAATTTAATTTAATTAAGTAGGTATATAAAAAAAATAAAAAATATATATCGTAGGTATATAAGGTGCTATAAAAATATCTGCCACGGCTTTAATGGGAGGTAGTATTGTGTTTATAGATTACAATAGTGAAGAACTTTCGTACCCCGGAACAGTTAATTAAATTTTAGAAAATAAAATTGTTAAATTAACATTGACTCTATTCTGCGTAACGTGGTTCACATATTACGTGAATTCAGTGCGGAGCGGCAACAGCTTAGGACACGGGATGGTTTTATACTAATAAATCAATTTAAATTTATACGTTACTTTTTTTATATGAAAAAAAATATGATAAATAATCAATAATTTATCTATACTATTGTAATCTATAAACACAATACTACCTCCCATTAAAGCCGTGGCAGATGTTTTTATAGCACCTTATATTATATTATATTTTTTATGTCCCTTGACACCTCTTAACTTTTTATTATTAGTTAAATTAAATTAATAAATATATTTTTTTTAATTATTAATTTAATTTAATTAACTTAATAATAATAGAATTTAATGAAGTTAAATTTAATGTAATTAAATAAAATTTAATTAATTTAATTACATTAAATTTAACTTATACTTATACATGTAAATTAATAAAATAAAATTTAATTAATTTATATTTAATTTATGAATTAATTTTAATTTAATTAATTTAATTATAAAAAAAATATATATACAATATATTATATTTTTTATGTCCCTTGACACCTCTCAACTTTTTATTATTAGTTAAATTAAATTAATAAATATTTTTCTTTAATTATTAATTTATTTTAGTTTACTTAATAATAATAGAATTAAATTTAATTAAATTTAATTAATTTATATTTAATTTAAGAATTAAATTAATTTAAATTTAATTAAATCAAATTTCTAATAACAAACAAAGACTAAAATTAAATCATATATATAAATAAATAAAACTAACACGCGTCAAAAAACTCATCGTCATCCTTGTCAATGGCGGGAAACGTAAATTTATAATTAATTAGGTAATTTAATTTAATTTAATTAATTTTTAAAAAGCTTCTGTTTTTGCAAAAAGTGTCGTCCCAACTTTTCGTGAGAATTTTTTCCGTCTAGCCCCCTTTCTCAACGCGCGATAAGGAACTTCGTTCCAACAATAAAAAATAAAAACACTAGAAAATAATGTACTCTTTATGGTAGGTACCATAAAGAGCAGCTCACACCAATAGTTTTGGAGAGCTCGGCCACGCTTCACCTTACATTTATATCATTCTTATATTTAGGCATAGCCTTACTCTATGACAGGTTCAAAAAACTAAACGAAATTACAAACTACTTTTCATATACCTATTTACAAACTTAATTTCTGTTGTTTTTTTACGAAATATTTATATTGATACTATTTACAATATCATTAAATTCAAAAATCATTCAAAACGAGTAGTTTTAGTTTTTATTCGGAAAAAATAACGCGCGTACAGTCCACCCGTCACAAGAGTCATCGAGACACTGATGTATCGCTTCCCGAGTACGCGTCACAGGCCGTAGCGGGGGTGCTTCAGCGGGGTATTGGTTAGGATTCGGGTTTTTATTCATCATCATCTCCCGAGCCTTTTCCCAACTATGTTGGGGTCGGCTACCAGCCATACCGGATTCAGCTGTATACCGTATTTTACACGGAGCGACTGCCTATCTGACCTCCACAACCCATTTTACTGGGAAACACAGTATCCCATAGTAAGACTGGTTGTCAGAATTGACTTAACGACTGCCAAAGATCTATGTATGACAGCCGGGACCTACTGTTTAACGTGCTTTCCGAAACACGATTCGGATTTTATTCATTTATAAGAAATATGAGAAGAAATAAGAAAAAAAAAACAATACAAATTGTGAAATACGTCATTACACATTTTATGGTACAAAATTCACGCCAAACTATTCAGCCGTTACTGAGATAATTTACAATTTACGTTGAAAAAAGCCCCATTTAATTATTTTTTTTCCAAATTTGGGAAAGTTTATTAAAATTTTAAACAATACAATTTATTTGTGATAACCTTAAGTATATCATATATTTTTTATATGGAAAACGCACGAGAGGATTCATCTAAAATTTTCTTTAAAGTTACAGTGTTTTTGGGATTTGAGCGGGGTAATCCCCTTAATACACTGATTTAATACTTTTACTAATACAACATCATTTCTTTCGTCCACAGTCACGAACACGATGTTGACTTCGAAAAATAAAAGAAATAAAAAGATTCTACTGGTGGCTCTTCAATGTGATTCACAAATTAACCAAAACTGTCACCAACAGAGAAAGGTGTTATTAAAAGAAAATACCATGAATGAGAGTAATACGATTACGTCAATTACTTGCAAAACTAATAAGCAGAATACTTTGTCTCCTGTTGAAGAATTTTTGTCCGACATTCAGCCTTTTGATGAGTTGTTGCCTGTGATAAATAATGATAATAACAATGTTAATTTAACTGAAGTACACGTTAATGAAGAACCTTTTGTGTTACCAGAATTGATTGGCGATAGTTTTGATACATTAGAAGAGATATCAACTCACAATTTAACAGAATTATTGCCTGTTCCAGAAGGAAATAAACAAACCGCAATAGAGAATCCTTTTGTTGAATCACCAACATTTAAACAAACAATTATTTTAGAATGTTGTGTATCTACAGTGAATAATGTCAATGACAATGTAAAATTAACAAACCATACAACTACAAGTCAGGAAATACTAAATAATAATACAAAAGTAACCGAAGAACCTACAATTTTACTAGATAATATAAACGATAGCTTTGAAAAAATAGAATTAAGGGAAAAAATGCTTCAGAAGAGAAACAAGGACCCATCAATATCGAAATACCCCCTTCTGTGGCACCAACCCAAGAAGCAAATGAAAATTGTGTTGCTACAAATGACACTGACAATGAACCTAGTAAAAGTGGGACAATGCTGACCGAGAACCCCACAAAAAGAAAGCGCTCTAAAGAAAATCAAAGAGTCCTTAATAAGAAGAAAAGAATGGAAGGCCAGAAATATGTGGGGTTTCGTAAACCAAGAGGGCAAAAAAATACATTTAATGATACAGAAAGAAGCGAAAGAACATTATTACCCAGATGTAATTGCAGCAAAAAAGACACTAAAGTCACAAATTCGACGAAGAAATGTCATGAGATAACCGAAGCAGATCGACAGGAAATATTTACAAATCTATGGTCTAAAATGAACTGGGATCAAAGAAAAGTTTTCGTGTCTAACACCGTCTTCAACCGTGAAGCTAAACGTAAGACTACTGAAGGAAATAGCAGACGTAGTCATTCTTTAGCTTATCATTTGCAAATAAGGAATAATTTATTAGTTGTTTGTAAAACCATGTACTTAAATACAACTGGACTGGGTCAGTGGTCAGTTGCAGATTGGTCGGCAAAAAGCCAGCATGGTGTTATAGAACAACATTCAACAGCTGTGGCCTCCAGAGCCCCTAGAGAAAACAAGAACACTGATAAGCTTGAGTTTCTAAAAAAATTCGTTAATCTTCTCAATAAATTTCCCAGCCATTACTGTCGAAAATCAACAAAAAAATTATACTTGGAACAGACGTTTACTACTTATTGACCGACCAGTGTAAAAAATGTAAATTCATTCCGCAGTTTTAAATCCCAGCTGTCCAAGCACATACTAGAAAACTATTATGAGTAGATGTCTAGTGTGTGATTGGAAGGACTGGGAGGCGAATCACTTTCTAAATGCTACACGTATAACTATGTACAAATATTTCGATTGTTATTATCTGGTGATGGGTACTTATAACTATAATAATGCTAAATTTTAAATTGTATTCTCATGTAAGTGACAATGTCTTTTTTGAGAATAAATGATTTGAACCTTATCAATCGCTTTACAATGTTTATAAGTCTAGTTGTGAAAAAGAAGGCATAGATGCCCTAACCATTAACAAAATGAAAGATGTACTTTCAGAAATGAATGTTTCTCTGTTCAAGCCTCGTAAAGACCAATATGACGTGTGTCTGGCCTATACTAACGGACATTTACCAGAAAATGAGTACGAGGTTCATCAAGCTGAAAAGAAGAAAGCAAGAGACGAAAAAAGTAAAGATAATCAGGGCTTTGGAGGGTGAATGCCATGTCTTAACCATGGATGTCCAAGCTGTTAAATTGTCTCCGATGACGAAAGCCAATGCTCTTTACTATCGGACTAAGCTATGTAACCACAATTTTACAATCTACAATCTTGCCACAAGTGATGCAACATGTAACTGGTTCGATGAAACTGTTAGTGACGGCTCAGCATCAACTTTTGCTACTTTTTTGGTTCATTACTTGGAATCCAATTTTCTGGGAAAGGGTGATAATCGCCCTATTATAATATACTCTGATAGTTGTACAGCCCAGAACCGAAATTTAATAATGTCCAATGCACTATTAAGTCTTGCCGAAAAATATGATGTTGAAATAATTCAAAAGTACCTTACCAAAGGACACACTCAAATGGAGTGCGACTCCGTCCATAGTACTATTGAAAGTGCGTTAAAAAATCGTGACATCTATTTGCCCAGTGATTATCACCGTATTTCTCAGGAAGCAAGAAAACGAAATCCGTATGAGGTTTTCGTGCCAACTTTTGATTTCTTTCGTGCTTATGGATACAAATCCCTGTTAAAGCATACATCGATACGCCCTGGTCGAAGTGTTGGAGATCCTGTGGTTGTTCAACTCAAAGCTATAAAATACACCAGTAAGGGCATAATATCTTACAAACTGCAATTCGATGAAGAATACCGTCTGTTACCACAAAGACCAAAAAATATAGACCTTGCTCACGCTGAATTTCCAAAATTACATTCTGCTCCTTTGTCAGTTACTGAGAGGAAGTTTAAAGATTTACAAGAGATTAAAAATGTGATCCCCAGGGATTGTTGGCCATATTACGAGTCTCTACCCCATCGTAATTAAAAAAGTTACTTAAATTAGATTATAATAATAATAATAATAAATAAATGCGGACAACATCACATACATTGCTCTGAACCCAAAGTAAGTAGCTAAAGCACTTGTGTTATGGAATTCAGAAACAACGAAGGTACCACAAACACCCAGACCCGAGACAATGTAGGAAAGTTGATTTCTACATTGACCCGTCCGGGGATCGAACCCGGGACCTCAGAGCTAGCGACACCTTGAAACCGGTGCGTACGCCACTCGACCACGGAGGTCGTCCTCTCGTCGTCGTCGTAGATTGAATTTAATTGTGTTCATATTCTTTCATTAATAATAAAATTACTTAAAAAATATTGTTTATTTCTATGAGTAACATATTACCTTGTATCTACATTAATTCTATAAATTTAGTAACTGCATTTCCATGTAAGTGAATTATTAAATTATTTAATTTGCTTTTGCAACTCAAATCCTTATTTAAAACATGGCTATAAAATAAATAAAGGAATAATGTGAAAAAAGTTGTATTAAATTGTTTGCATCGCTTTTAAGAAAGTTTTTATCGTCTACTGTACAAAATACTTTTTTGCATTTAGAAGGTCCTGCACTGACGCCGACGATGTGCATTGTTTTCATCTTTCTTTGGTTCCGTCTACGAGCCCTCAGCCTTTGACCCTCAAAATTGGAATCCTCCTCACACTACAGCAGAAAATTCTGCCTGTATTCCCGGCATTTATCTCGAAAAGAGTGCCATAAGTAAGGCGTTGTCGTCACTGGATATAACCAAAGGGCCTGGCCCGGATGGTCTTCCCCCCAGATTTTTTAAGTACACGGCACAGAGCATCTCGACGGTCCCTACGTATATAAAGACATGTCGAAAATGCCATTTTTTTTTATTGTTTCATTGGCTTTGGATTATTGATGCGCACATAGTGACATAAGAATTTTTTTTAATTTGTATTTATTTACTTTGTTTTACAAATCGTATAAGAGAACAAATATTATAAATACAACAAATAAGTGTCGTAGATACGGACATCTATAGATATCTTTTTGTACGGTGTTTTAAAATGCGCGCCACTCGGTGCGAACGCGGTCTTGTCAGACTTATCGCCATTTACGGGAGTTCCCCCAACGAGACAGGTGTACTTGTTCGTGTCATAAACAATATTTATGTTTCGATACAGTTTAGTAGTGGTGTGTTATTTAGTTAAAGTACTCATATTACCTCCAACGATACTGTAAAACATGAATAACAGCAGATCAAAGTTTTTAATCGACATTGCGAACTCCAGAAATAATGTTTTATGCCTTTCTGAAGCACAAGATTTAGTTAATTTATTATCGTTGACAAAAAGCTTAATTTCACTTAGTTACACACCAGAGGAATGGTACACACTGGTTCGTTGGGCTAAACAGTCCACCATATGCAGTTGTAGGAGTAGATCAAGACTTAACTTGAGAAAACTCTTTTGACTTTTAAGTCTATCCGGGTCTGTTGTGTGTTCGTAGTGAGGGTGTCGGGTGACAGTCTCCTGGGCATGCTTCTCAACTGCGTATGCGACATCCCTTCTTACGACAGGTGGAGCGATGCCAGCCAGCGGGTAGAGCTTTTTTGAGCGGTTTTGATTTTAAGCAGCCCGATATTATACGGCACATACTCAAACAAAGCAGTGATGATTAAGTCGATATGTAGTTAATTAAGCTGAGGTACCTACTTAATAAAACTGTGATGATTATTACATACTAGGTACCAATTGCATTGCTATATAGATGACTAGGCTATTACCCATATTAGACAACAGTGATTTTTTATATTTAGCTCCTACTTCAGTGAGACTATAGGTACCTATTATTTGGATGCTATTTTTTTAATAATAATTATATTATTGTATTTATAAACCTTGCTTAATTAATAAAACACAAACCTGATTATTTTATTTAAAGACATGTCTTTGTTTACATTACAAGAACTATAGTCTACAGTCACGCGCCGTACACAACGGAGCGCGGTCGCGTATTCGTAGCTGCCGGTGACTCGTGTGTCTAAGGGCAATGACCTCGTCTATTGCAAAGTGTTCGAACTGTAATGTGGTGATTAACGAACTATTAGCGTTTCTTGCGAACGTGCTGGACTATATGGATGAAGACAGCATACACCAGCTAGTAACATCGTCTTTCAACGTAGAAAGCATTTCACAGGCAAAATGTTTGCTTTTTGAATCCGTTTCCAATGCAAGAAAAATGCCGGTAAGGCGTAAAGAGGGGAAGAAGAGAATGTCTAGGGACCTAGATGATATGATAAGTCTCATGAAAGGAATGGATGCCGAGGTCTTCCCCGTGTTCGTGGCAAAGGACTTACATAAAGTGCCTAGTGTGAGCTTCGATCACATTGATTGCACTCGGTTGCTAAAGGACATAGCGAATCTAAGGAATGAAGTCAGTTTGTTACGTGAAAACGTCGTAACAAAAGATATGTTAGACGTGTTTAAAAATGACTTGATACATGCATCTATTATTAGAGACAACTATCCATCACAAGATCAATTTGTCAATAGAAGGAGAGGAGCGTGCCTGCAGGAGAGCTACTATGAACCATGCAGCGGCCCTGTTGGCTTGCAATATGTTCCTATTAAAGCTAATAATGCTTTGTCATCGTCATTGTCCGGAACGAAACATCATTCAACGCCTACAAAGAATGAATCATCATCGCCCGTAAGCACGCAGCCTGTCTCTTTCCAACGCGGGCTATTAAATGAAATAGGTAATAACAGACGCGTGGAGGCCCGGACGGAGGTTCCGAACAGCGCGAGCGGTGTAAGCGAGAGCAGCAATGGGTCCAGTCCTAGGCGAGGCGGCAAGAGCGGGACAGCGACGGGCGGTACGGGTTCGAATGCACCGGATAGTAAACTCGTAGTTGAGTGCGCGAGCGCCTCGGACAATAAATCTTTTCAAATGCCGGGTGTTGATTCGAGAGCAGCTGTTACTACTGTGTTGCCGTCTTTGTTATCAAACAAAAATGTCATTCAGGTTGATAGGGACTACTCACAGGTGACTAAAAACAATTCTGAATGGCAAATTGTACAGTCGAAAACGTCCAGGAGATATAAACTTATCGGTCAAAAGGGCCGGGCTTCTATAGCGCCGGACGGTAAGTTTAAAGCTGCTGACATAAAAATACCTTTGTTTATTTCTAACGTCTCTAAAGATACCTGTGAGCAAGACATTGTTAGTTACATAAGAGATAAGACCGGCGAGACTGTGTTATTGAAAATGATAAACATGAAAACAAACCGAAAGTATAATGCTTATAAGTTACTTGTTTCAAAGAGTATTTTGCATTTGTTTTTGAATAACGACTTCTGGCCTGATGGCATTACGTTTCGGCGTTTCGTGCATTTTATGTATGGCCCGAAACAATAAGTTTGTAAAATTGTAATAAGTTTAAAGTTTAGTTGAATTACACTATGGATTGTATGACTTATAATAACGGCTGTAAATTCATTAGTTTTAATTGTAAAAATTTTAAAACTTCCATAGAAGATGTGAGTAAATTATGTGAAATGGCGAATGTAGTCTGTCTCCAGGAGACGTGGTTGCTCAGTCACGACATTCCTCTGTTAGGTACTGTATCTCCTAATTTTGAATATATAGGTAAGAGTTCAGTAGACAGCGGTGAATTACTGGTCGGTAGACCGTATGGTGGCGTGGCCATATTATGGCGAAAGGGCATTTTTGATAGTGTTTCTGTTTTAAGTTGCAACAGCGACAGACTGTTAGCTATCAGGGCTACTATAGGTGGTCGCTCCATACTAATCTTCTGTGTATACATGCCAGTAAAAGCGAGAGAAAACTTGCCTATTTTCACAAATATTCTTGGTGAGATCGGCTCAATTGAGGAAGGTAGTCATGTCCAACATGTTATTATTTTAGGAGACCTGAATGCGCAACCTGGTCAATTATTCTTTTCTGAGCTTAATAACTTTTGTACGGACAGGGCCTGGGTGTGCGCGGACGTAGAATTTTTGGGGATTGAGTCAAACACCTTTACATATTTTGACACGTTTCATCTCAAGGGTAGTTGAGATGTCTCACAAGCGGCCTGGCAATCTACAGTCAGCGTTGGAATAATTAAGGACATTTTTGCTTCTGACCATCTGCCTTTATTTATCGAGTGTGATTTGGGTTCAATTAGTCCTACCTCCGCAACCCAAAATAAATTGTGGAGTGCTGTAATCTGGGGGGAAAGAGATGCGGAGCAAATGGGCCAATACCGAGATATATGCAGTAAAGGCTTGCGAGATATTGACTTCCCCACAGAATTTGAAACATGTAGTTTTGGGCCCTGTACTTTATCTGATCATAAGTTTGTACTAGATAAAATGTATAGGACAATTATTGATGTGTTAAGTGATGCGGCGGTACAATCTAAAACGAATGCTAGACCTAAACGGCGAAATAAACGTGTGTGCGGCTGGAATGAGCATGTGAGGGAAGCGCATCGGGAGGCTAGACTAAAATACCAAAACTGGTTGGTTCTGGAGAGACCAAGTACTGGCCCAGCTTACGACGAGATGTGCAAATCCCGTAAATCTTTTAAAAGCCGACTAAAGTGGTGCCAGAAACACCAGGACCAACTTAAAATGGACAAAATAGCGAAAGAAAGAGCCGAAAAAGATTTCACCAAATTTTGGAAGTCCATTAGTAAAGCTGATGTGAAGCCTGGCCTTCCTGCGAATGTTGATGGCCGAAATGACCCAAAAGACATAGCTGATTTATTCATGGAACACTTTAAAGTACGCTCGCCTTTGGGTCCTTCGACCACAATGCCAGATGGTGGGCCCACCGTGGCGGGCGATGAACCTTTACTAAAATTCACAGCGAAGCAACTTGAACTAGTGATAAAATGTATGCGTAGGGGTAAATCTCCGGGCCACGATGGGCTCAGTATTGAGCACTTCAAATATGCTGGCGTTCACTTGCCGAGGGTCCTGTCCATGTTCTTCAATATGTGTATTAGTCATTCATATTTACCTGACGATTTAATGAAAACAACAGTGGTACCCATAGTGAAGAACAGGACAGGAGACATATCAGATCAGGGAAATTATCGCCCAATCTCTCTCGCGACAACTGTAGCAAAACTATTGGACAGTGTGCTTGAATCTTGTTTGGCTAAGTACATAAATATACATGACGCACAGTTTGGGTTTAGACCTGGACTGTCAACTGAAAGCGCGATTCTAGCTCTTAAGCACACTGTCCAATACTACACGGAACGGAAGACTCCGGTATACGCCTGTTTTTTGGATCTCTCCAAGGCCTTCGATCTCGTTTCGTATGAAGTGCTTTGGAGGAAGATGGAAGACAGGGGTATGCCGGCGGAACTGTTAAAAATATTTCAGTTCTGGTACGCGAATCAGACTAACTGTGTCAGGTGGGCTAACTGCCTCTCAGAGCCATACAGGTTGGAGTGCGGAGTGAGACAGGGGGGGTTGTCTTCTCCAACGCTGTTTAACCTGTATGTAAATGACCTCATAGTCGAGCTCAGCAGCATGCGTGTCGGATGCCGGGTGGGTGGTGTTTGTGTGAACAACATCAGCTACGCGGACGATATGGTGTTGCTGGGCCCGACTGCGAGGTCAATCAGGGAGATGCTGAAGACTTGTGAAAAGTACGCCGCATCACATGGTCTTATGTATAATGTTAGGAAAACCGAGTTCATGGTCTTCAGGGCCGCCGGCAAGTGCCCAGACACCATTCCATCAATTACCTTGAACGGCGCTAACATAAAGCAGGTGACCAAGTTTAAATATCTGGGCCATATACTTGTCGACGACCTTAAGGACGATGACGACGTGGAAAGGGAGCGCAGGGCATTGGCGGTCCGCGGGAACATGTTGGCGCGCAGATTTTTCCGTTGCACCGATCAGGTCAAAATAACCTTGTTTAAAGCGTACTGTCAAGGCCTGTACACGGGAAGTTTGTGGTTCAGCTGCTCACGGGGGACGCTTAATGCCTTGCGCGTCCAATACAACAATGTTTTCAGGATGATGTTGAGACTGCCTCGTTTCTGTAGTGCATCGGGGATGTTTGCCAATTCGCATACGGATGGTTTCCATGCGATCATCAGGAAAAAGGTAGCATCTCTTGTGAGGAGGATTCGAGGGAGTAGCAACAGCATTCTGAAAGTCGTGGCTGAGGACCCGAGAGCTCCTGTGCTGAGGCATCTCATGCGAAATCATTGTTCGCATGAAATGCCTCGTAAGTACATGATTCACTAAATAATGTTCAATTATTTTTACTAACCGTAGTGTATAAGCTGTAGTATCTAAGGTGTTTACTAACAAAATGGTTCCTATGTTGTTCCGAAATAAAATATTATTATTATTATTATTATTATAGTCCTACCCCAAATGACTAAAACCACGTATAAAGAGGAGATCCCTTCTTTTTGCATAATATTCTTTGTCCTAATATACTTTGGCATAACGATTTTGGCATAATTTGTTTTGCCATAATAATACTTTGCTATAATTTTTTTTAGCATATCAAATCAAATCAAATCAAACTTTATTTGTTAAACATAGGTGTTGGTTACAAGTTGTTAATATAAAATAGTTGTGCTCTATGTTTCACCACGCAGGTATACAAATATGGTAGTAAATTATACATAGAAACAAAAATTATTTTTTATACATATTATAGGCCGATCTATGGTATAATCCTAGGCACAAAATAAAATAAAATATCACCTACTTATTAACATCACAATAGTCAGTTAGGCGCATCTCAATCAAAGTATTAAAAAACATTAAATTATTATATTCTTTCTGATAAATATTCTGTAATGCTATAAAATGATCTCTGAACCAGAAAATCCTTAAGCCGCTTTTTAAATTGGTTTATATCAGAATCTCTAATGAAAAGTGGTAATTTGTTAAATATAATGGGTGCCATACAAAATACACTATTATGCATTAAACTTGTTTTAGACGCTCTCACACACAATCTATGTTTGTCTCGGCGACTTCGCGGGTTAAAATCTGCTAATTTAGGGAAATTACTTGGATTCGTTTTAACAAATAAACAAATTTCATATATATACAAGGACGGCAGTGGCAGTATTTTATATTGAATGAAATAAGATTTACAAGAATCTGTGCATTGTAGACCAAACATAGCTCGTATGCACCGCTTTTGTTGCTTAAATATAATGTCCCTGTTAGTAGAGTTACCCCAAAAAATTATTCCAAATCTTAACAATGAGTTTACTACGCCATGGTATGCTACAATGATAGTATCCACATCTACTACTGGGGCTAGTCTGTACAGAGCATATGCAGATTGACTTATCCGTTTTGATAATTGCTCAGTGTGCAGTTTCCAGTCCAATCTCTGATCTATGGTTAGACCTAAGAATTTGGTTGTGTTAGTTTGGTTTAGGATTTTATTATCATATTTTATGTCAAGACTGTCATTAAAACGTTGATTGAAAGTAATGAATTTAGTTTTGTCGATGTTTATTTTAAGGTTATTATTATCAAGCCATTTAATTATCATTTCAAGTGTATTGCTAATGTCATTTATATAATGTTGTTTATTTAAACCTACTGCTTCAATAGTGACTGTACTGTCATCAGCAAATAATGAGATCTGATGATTTGTTACTCTTGGTAAGTCATTAATATATATTATAAACAGAAGTGGGCCCAAAACGCTTCCCTGGGGAACACCGTAATGTATTGTTCGTAAATTTGACCTGTAAATCTGTTCAACTTTTGTGTTGGGGTTTATTCTGGTAATTTCAACATATTGATTCCTATTTTTCAAGTAAGACTCTATTAATTGTACAATATTTCCCCTTATACCGTAGGCGTCTAGTTTTCTAAGCAAAATATCATGGTGTACATAGTCAAAGGCTTGGCTCATATCACAAAAAATCGAGCATACTGGATTTGTTTTGTCAACGTTTGTAATAACCTTATTTAAGAAATCATATACAGCCATATTGATGGTTTTGTTTTTTCGGAAACCTTTTTGATCCTCAGTTAAGATATTTTTTTTTTTTTTTTATCAAGATATTTATAAATTTCCTCATATATGTACTTTTCAAAGACCTTTGAAAAAATTGGTATTAACGCAATAGGTCTATATGATTCTATATGTTCTTTGTTAGATTTTTTTAGTAATGGTTTTATCACAGATGTTTTGAGGTTTGAGGGATATATACCAGATATTATGCTTATGTTAATTAGATAACTTAAATGGCCGCTGATTACATCGGATACAAATTTAATAATTTTTGTAGAAATACCATCATATCCCACACTGCTGGTATTTTTTAGTGATTTAATTATAACTAATATGTCATTATAAGTACTAGGTGCGAAAAACATTGAATTGTTTGAATTTATAATATTTGATGTGACTCGATCGCCAGCACCAGGGATTGGTTTTATTTTATCTATAAAGTAGTCGTTGAAGGCTATTGCTAAATCATTTGGTTGCGTTATATATTTATCCCCAAATTTAATGCTCGTGATAGATGAGATAGGTAGATTCTGTCTAGTACGATAACATCCCATGTTGCTTTTGACTTATTAAATGAAGATTTAATTTTGTATATATTTTGGGCTCTTTGTGTTAACTTGATTATTTTTTTATAAGTCTTGGCATACTTGCGTAGTGTATTTTTACTTGATTCACTACTTTTTAATCGATAACGCCAGAGAAGATCTCTTTTCTTTCTGCTGCACGCCTTGATTCCGCGAGAGAGCCATTGTGGCGTTTTATGTGCTTTCACGATTATGGTTTTAAGTGGAAAACATAAATCATAAAATAGCAAAAATGTTTCCATGAAGATGTTATAAGCTATATTTGGATCCTCCGACTGATACATATCTAAAAATGAAATATTTTGAATAGATTCTTTAAACTTAATCATGTTGTTTAAACTATAATCACGTCTTTTTATGCGTCATTGTTTTAATAGACATATTTTTTTAATCGGACATTTCAAAATTTGACAGGTATGGTCAGATAATGCGAACTCCATTACGTCCGTTTTACATTTATACCGTAGATTATGTGCGAAATTGTCGATGCAAGTTTGGCTTTTAAGTCTAGTAGGCTGACTGATCACTAATTTTAAATTATAATTTAGCAGCAGACATTCTAGTTCTAGTGATACACAATTACGCTTTAAGATGTCGATATTATCACCACACAATACAATGTTATGTTTATGTTTCTTTGTTATATAATGTAACAGCTTATCTAAACGAGAGAAGAACATGTTGAGGTTATTTGAATCTGGGATTCGGTAAATACATATAATAATAGTGCGCGCCTGGGTCAGTTCAATAGCACAATATTCAAATGAATTAATCATTGCTAAGTTATTGTCATCAGTAATTTCTTTAAACTGGTGTCCTTTTCTTACTAATATACACGTTCCCCCTCTTTTAATATTCTTTCTACTATAACTTGCAGCAAGGTCGTAGTTGGGGATCGAAAGGAAATGTTCAAATCCGAAGGGAATAAAATGTTCCGAGATACAAATGACGTCGATGTTTAAGTTCTTGTTTACAAGTTCTTCAAGACACACTGTTAGTTCATTAGTTTTATTGAGTAGTCCTGCGATATTCTGATGTAATATATTTATTGTACGTTCATAGAAAAAACTGGTCGTTCTCAGTGCTATGGGGATGTGGCATAATCTCTTCAATGTTCAGTATCTCACATTTTTCTAAATCAAATATAAATTTGTTAATATCTTTGAATATAGTCTGCATGCCAAAGTTGTTAATTCGACCGGTTCGGTAATCAAACATTGAAAAGTCGTTTTTCAGATTTTTATTGGCGTCTAAAAAGTAGGCATGTTCGTGAGTCAGTATGTCCAAATACAGTAGATTATTAAAATTTTCCACTCTCGAATTGAACATATTCGTGTAATAACCAAACTTATATGTCGGTGAACAAATAATTATGTTTGTATTATGTACTTCCTTTAATATTGTTCTTATTTGAAAAATTATTTGAAAATAATCATGTGTTGTGCTAAATTCTTCTTCTCCAATTAAAATTATGCAATAATCTCTCATCGTAAAGTTACGCAGTTTGTTTTCTATGCCGTTTAACAGCTGCTCAGTCTTACCGTGAGTTATTAAGTAATGGCATATGTCATTTGACTGTCGGCACAAAGTAGACTCTGCTATATCTCTTATTTTATTAATTTGATTCGAGCTAATAACACATATCTTAGAGCCCACGTTTTGCTGCGTTTCTTTTTTTCGTGTTGAGTGTGAAGCAGGTTTTTTGAAAATCTTCTTTTGAGAGTCCGGTAATGAAGTTGCCGACGAATTTAACGTCTCATTTAATATTGTCGACGTTGCACTAGTTAAATTATTCTTATTCTGTAGTTTTTTTATTGGTGTATGTAGTCTTTTAGATTTCTTTGCAGGGCTAGTAGAAGTGGCTTTAGTCAGCTCATTTCTTTTATTTAGGTTTTCATTTGATTGTTTGAGTTTGTCATTTTCTAGAGACATAGACTCAATTTTGAGATGTGCGCTTTTCAATTCTATCGTAAGTTTCTCTACCAGTTCCCTTAGTTTTAGCACTGTTTCATGTTCATCACTTGACAGATCAGGTAAGCTAGTAGCTGATTCATTGAGTGTTTCGTTAGTTAATTCGACCTGGGTATTTGTATCCGAATTAGTGCGATTGCGACGAAAAGTTATATTCCCTGAGAGGTCCATTTTGTGTTTTGTATTCTGAAGTTGTATTCAAATGTTCTCAAATATTCAAATAACACAAATAATTATCCAATAAAAAAAATATAATTAAAAAAATTAAAAAACACGCCTGCCCTGTCAAAAAAAATTAAAAACAAGTCAAATATTTGCAGTCGGGGGACCTGTTATGAATTGTTCCAAGTAACCGACCCCGACTGCAAATATTTGACTTGTTTTTAATTTTTTTTGACATGGCAGGCGTGTTTTTTAATTTTTTTAATTATAATTTTTTTATTTAATACCCTTTAGTGAACAACAAAAAAACATGACACAACACAAAAAAAAATATCGTTCGGAACCCTTTGCAGGCGATTTCGACTCACACTTGACCATTTTTTAATGTCCACATAGCCTATGTCACTCGGGATAACTCAAAGCTTCTAATGATACCACAAACATTGAAATCGGTCAAGCCTTTTAGAAGTTATGGTGGAATAAAGAAACTCACAAACATACATACATACATACATACATACATACATGAACCCTGAAAACATAACACTCCTTTTTGGGCAGTCGTGTAAAAAGAGCAATGTACTTGGTGAGAACCGAACTCAAGACCCCGGTGACGGAGCGACGTTTTCAATGCAGTAGCGCGCAGGGCTAACCGAGACTGTACGATTAATGTTGAAATTATTGGTCTATTTCTTCGTCTTAGCGAACGGTTAAAAAAGCCGTTGGTATGACTTATTTATTGGTTTCTTAGGTTTACGCGAATGTTAGACATTGAAATAAAACTACTTTTACGGATTTTATCGCGGTTTGTATTTAGATTTTAAGTCCCGACGTTTCGACACCTTTGCAGGTATCATGGTCACGGGCAGACTGAGATGGCGTTCGTCTTGACAGTAGATGTTGCTCGTTCTACCTTCATATTTTAACTAATTATTTGAGTTCCGACCTACGCAATATGAGCTCACTGTGTCTTGATGTCTTGCAGCGCTGCTCTTGGGTTTGGCCTTGAGTTTATGTATTATTGGGTCCCAAGTAGGTGATATCTTCCAGCCATCTTCTCTATTGAAATTAGGGTGTTTTTTAATTTCAATAGCCTCGCGAAACATCCTAGGTAGGAATTTGGGTTCTTTAGCGAGGATCTGTGGTTGGTCAAATCTAATATAATGGCTGGAGCCTTCAGCATGTTCGGCGACTGCAGACTTCGTTGAGCGGCGGTGTTTCACGTCAGCTATGTGTTCTTTTACGCGGGTCCCTATGCTTCGTTTTGTTTGACCGATGTAAGAGAGGCCACAGTCACAATCTAGTTTATAAACTCCTGCATCTTGTAGAGGTATGTGACACTTGACGGATGGTAAGGACTGACTAATCTTCTTGGGCGGCTTGAAGTATGTTTTAATTGAAGCTCGCTTCAGGATGTAGCCAATCTTGTCTGTGACACCTCTGACGTATGGTAGTACAGCAGGTAAACGATCAACTGTGGCTGGCTTCACTCGGTTTCTGTGACGGGGCCGTGGAATTTGGAGCTTGTTGTCTCGCAGTACTTGCTTGACATGTTGAAGCTCAGCGGCAAGGTGTCTGTCATCACAGAGTCCGTGTGCTCTCTGAAACAAGGATTTTCCCACGGTAGCTAACTGTTTAGGGTGGTGGTGAGATTCACCGTTTAGGTACCTATCTGTATGGGTCTTTTTGCGATACACAGTGTGACTTATTGTCTGATCAGGATTACGTTTGACTAAAATGTCTAAGAAGGCAAGAGATTTATTATCCTCCAACTCCATAGTGAATTGAATTTTGTTATTGATGGAGTTAAGATGTTTTAAGAATGCATTTACTTGATTAGATGGTAAAATTGTGAAAGTGTCATCTACGTACCGTTTATAAAACCTGGGAGTGAAAGGAGCTGTTTTTAAGGCTGTCTCCTCGAAATCTTCCATGAATATATCGGCAACTACAGGGGAAACAGGCGAGCCCATCGCTACACCATCTATTTGTACATAGAAATTGTTGTTCCACAGCAGGTAGCCAGATGTGAGGCAGTGTTCAAGAATTTCTGCATATTCTAAAGGTAAGTTATTCTCTGCTAGCTTCTTGGAAACAATTTCAGTACAATCCTTAACTGGTAGGCATGTAAACAAGGATTGTACATCGAAACTAACCATTACTTCATTGTCATGTAGACGTAGATGTTTAATCTCATTGACAAAGTGGTATGAATCCTTCACAAACGCTGTCGTCTTGCCTCTGAGTGGTGAGAGTATTTTCGCAACGTGTTGAGCCAATCTGTAGGTTGGTGTGTCGATTTGGCTTACAATAGGACGTAGCGGGGCGTTTGGTTTGTGTATCTTGGGTAACCCATACAGTTTAGGTGGTTTCGCGCATGTAGGTATTAAGTACGTGACATCTAGACTTAATGCTTCGGAGTGTTTCTTAACCAAGGTGGTGGTGGTTGTTAACACCTTTTTGGTAGGATCAGTTTTCACTGATTTATATGTACTTGCGTCCGACAATAGATCTTGTATTTTAGCATTGTAGTCCGATGTATCCATGATAACCGTAGCGTTTCCTTTATCTGCACGGAGTATAGTTACATCTTGTCTGTTCTTGAGGTTCTTTAAAGCGAGATATTGGGCTTTAGGGAGGTTTGGTTTGGGCACTACACTTCGACGTAAGACAGATGATATATCTTGGCGTATCGCCTCCAAATCTTCCTTCCTCACGTTGTTATTGAACAGGCAAGTCTCAACATTGCAAATAATATCTTCGTACGGTATCCTACGCGGTGTTATGGCGAAATTTAAACCTTTTTGTAGAACCTGCACGGTCGGTGTATCTAATGTTTGTTGTGACAGATTTATAACTGCGCGTGATTGGTTGACGTTTGACGGGCGCGTTCCGTTTTCGTTTGTTGTGTTATTTGACGCGTTTGATTTTAATTTTAGTTTTTCATATTTATTTATTAATTTTTGTTTGCTTTCGAGGTATTCGGTATTTTCGCGCTTATTTAGTTTTTCAAAGCAAGTATTAAAATCAAAAGTTGATAAAACTGTTTTCAAATCATTAGTCACGATCTCAACGGTATTATTTAAATTTTGTAAATCGGAACGAGTTTCATGAATTTTGAGGACGAGTAACTTTTTGCTTGCCTGATTGAGGATCTTGGCGCTCCCTCGTATGTCCTTCTTGGGTGATATCTTGAGACATGTTGGGATGAGATTGTGGTCACGGCATCTCTTCAAGAATGCTAAAGATGTTGTGTATCTTGCGCGCTTAGTCTTGAGATCTTCCAACCGGCGTATTTTATTTGCTATGTCCAGTCCGTACTGGTTTACATATTGGTTTCTTAGGTTTACGCGAATGTTAGACATTGAAATAAAACTACTTTTACGGATTTTATCGCGGTTTGTATTTAGATTTTAAGTCCCGACGTTTCGACACCTTTGCAGGTATCATGGTCACGGGCAGACTGAGATGGCGTTCGTCTTGACAGTAGATGTTGCTCGTTCTACCTTCATATTTTAACTAATTATTTGAGTTCCGACCTACGCAATATGAGCTCACTGTGTCTTGATGTCTTGCAGCGCTGCTCTTGGGTTTGGCCTTGAGTTTATGTATTATTGGGTCCCAAGTAGGTGTGGTACTATGGAGTTGGAGGATAATAAATCTCTTGCCTTCTTAGACATTTTAGTCAAACGTAATCCTGATCAGACAATAAGTCACACTGTGTATCGCAAAAAGACCCATACAGATAGGTACCTAAACGGTGAATCTCACCACCACCCTAAACAGTTAGCTACCGTGGGAAAATCCTTGTTTCAGAGAGCACACGGACTCTGTGATGACAGACACCTTGCCGCTGAGCTTCAACATGTCAAGCAAGTACTGCGAGACAACAAGCTCCAAATTCCACGGCCCCGTCACAGAAACCGAGTGAAGCCAGCCACAGTTGATCGTTTACCTGGTGTACTACCATACGTCAGAGGTGTCACAGACAAGATTGGCTACATCCTGAAGCGAGCTTCAATTAAAACATACTTCAAGCCGCCCAAGAAGATTAGTCAGTCCTTACCATCCGTCAAGTGTCACATACCTCTACAAGATGCAGGAGTTTATAAACTAGATTGTGACTGTGGCCTCTCTTACATCGGTCAAACAAAACGAAGCATAGGGACCCGCGTAAAAGAACACATAGCTGACGTGAAACACCGCCGCTCAACGAAGTCTGCAGTCGCCGAACATGCTGAAGGCTCCAGCCATTATATTAGATTTGACCAACCACAGATCCTCGCTAAAGAACCCAAATTCCTACCTAGGATGTTTCGCGAGGCTATTGAAATTAAAAAACACCCTAATTTCAATAGAGAAGATGGCTGGAAGATATCACCTACTTGGGACCCAATAATACATAAACTCAAGGCCAAACCCAAGAGCAGCGCTGCAAGACATCAAGACACAGTGAGCTCATATTGCGTAGGTCGGAACTCAAATAATTAGTTAAAATATGAAGGTAGAACGAGCAACATCTACTGTCAAGACGAACGCCATCTCAGTCTGCCCGTGACCATGATACCTGCAAAGGTGTCGAAACGTCGGGACTTAAAATCTAAATACAAACCGCGATAAAATCCGTAAAAGTAGTTTTATTTCAATGTCTAACATTCGCGTAAACCTAAGAAACCAATATGTAAACCAGTACGGACTGGACATAGCAAATAAAATACGCCGGTTGGAAGATCTCAAGACTAAGCGCGCAAGATACACAACATCTTTAGCATTCTTGAAGAGATGCCGTGACCACAATCTCATCCCAACATGTCTCAAGATATCACCCAAGAAGGACATACGAGGGAGCGCCAAGATCCTCAATCAGGCAAGCAAAAAGTTACTCGTCCTCAAAATTCATGAAACTCGTTCCGATTTACAAAATTTAAATAATACCGTTGAGATCGTGACTAATGATTTGAAAACAGTTTTATCAACTTTTGATTTTAATACTTGCTTTGAAAAACTAAATAAGCGCGAAAATACCGAATACCTCGAAAGCAAACAAAAATTAATAAATAAATATGAAAAACTAAAATTAAAATCAAACGCGTCAAATAACACAACAAACGAAAACGGAACGCGCCCGTCAAACGTCAACCAATCACGCGCAGTTATAAATCTGTCACAACAAACATTAGATACACCGACCGTGCAGGTTCTACAAAAAGGTTTAAATTTCGCCATAACACCGCGTAGGATACCGTACGAAGATATTATTTGCAATGTTGAGACTTGCCTGTTCAATAACAACGTGAGGAAGGAAGATTTGGAGGCGATACGCCAAGATATATCATCTGTCTTACGTCGAAGTGTAGTGCCCAAACCAAACCTCCCTAAAGCCCAATATCTCGCTTTAAAGAACCTCAAGAACAGACAAGATGTAACTATACTCCGTGCAGATAAAGGAAACGCTACGGTTATCATGGATACATCGGACTACAATGCTAAAATACAAGATCTATTGTCGGACGCAAGTACATATAAATCAGTGAAAACTGATCCTACCAAAAAGGTGTTAACAACCACCACCACCTTGGTTAAGAAACACTCCGAAGCATTAAGTCTAGATGTCACGTACTTAATACCTACATGCGCGAAACCACCTAAACTGTATGGGTTACCCAAGATACACAAACCAAACGCCCCGCTACGTCCTATTGTAAGCCAAATCGACACACCAACCTACAGATTGGCTCAACACGTTGCGAAAATACTCTCACCACTCAGAGGCAAGACGACAGCGTTTGTGAAGGATTCATACCACTTTGTCAATGAGATTAAACATCTACGTCTACATGACAATGAAGTAATGGTTAGTTTCGATGTACAATCCTTGTTTACATGCCTACCAGTTAAGGATTGTACTGAAATTGTTTCCAAGAAGCTAGCAGAGAATAACTTACCTTTAGAATATGCAGAAATTCTTGAACACTGCCTCACATCTGGCTACCTGCTGTGGAACAACAATTTCTATGTACAAATAGATGGTGTAGCGATGGGCTCGCCTGTTTCCCCTGTAGTTGCCGATATATTCATGGAAGATTTCGAGGAGACAGCCTTAAAAACAGCTCCTTTCACTCCCAGGTTTTATAAACGGTACGTAGATGACACTTTCACAATTTTACCATCTAATCAAGTAAATGCATTCTTAAAACATCTTAACTCCATCAATAACAAAATTCAATTCACTATGGAGTTGGAGGATAATAAATCTCTTGCCTTCTTAGACATTTTAGTCAAACGTAATCCTGATCAGACAATAAGTCACACTGTGTATCGCAAAAAGACCCATACAGATAGGTACCTAAACGGTGAATCTCACCACCACCCTAAACAGTTAGCTACCGTGGGAAAATCCTTGTTTCAGAGAGCACACGGACTCTGTGATGACAGACACCTTGCCGCTGAGCTTCAACATGTCAAGCAAGTACTGCGAGACAACAAGCTCCAAATTCCACGGCCCCGTCACAGAAACCGAGTGAAACCAGCCACAGTTGATCGTTTACCTGCTGTACTACCATACGTCAGAGGTGTCACAGACAAGATTGGCTACATCCTGAAGCGAGCTTCAATTAAAACATACTTCAAGCCGCCCAAGAAGATTAGTCAGTCCTTACCATCCGTCAAGTGTCACATACCTCTACAAGATGCAGGAGTTTATAAACTAGATTGTGACTGTGGCCTCTCTTACATCGGTCAAACAAAACGAAGCATAGGGACCCGCGTAAAAGAACACATAGCTGACGTGAAACACCGCCGCTCAACGAAGTCTGCAGTCGCCGAACATGCTGAAGGCTCCAGCCATTATATTAGATTTGACCAACCACAGATCCTCGCTAAAGAACCCAAATTCCTACCTAGGATGTTTCGCGAGGCTATTGAAATTAAAAAACACCCTAATTTCAATAGAGAAGATGGCTGGAAGATATCACCTACTTGGGACCCAATAATACATAAACTCAAGGCCAAACCCAAGAGCAGCGCTGCAAGACATCAAGACACAGTGAGCTCATATTGCGTAGGTCGGAACTCAAATAATTAGTTAAAATATGAAGGTAGAACGAGCAACATCTACTGTCAAGACGAACGCCATCTCAGTCTGCCCGTGACCATGATACCTGCAAAGGTGTCGAAACGTCGGGACTTAAAATCTAAATACAAACCGCGATAAAATCCGTAAAAGTAGTTTTATTTCAATGACTTATTTATTTAAAAAGTTTATAACTTGTTTACGTTTTCTTCGATTGATAACACTGGTTTTCACAACTTTTGCTTTTAAATAATGTACTCATTTAATGCAACTGTTTACAAAAAACGTTAAAGTTCGATTTAAATTTTTAAAAATAAAGTCAATGACCCTCAAGTTTTTTTATCACTTTTTACTTATCATTAAAATTTGCAATAAGTTTAAATTGGTGCACTTTTATATAGTTTTATATTGCACTATTCACACTGTAGGTATTGTTCATGTTGTTGTGGTAAGTATTTAGTTTAATATTGTTATTTTGTGAATTGTGATGTAAACAAACACTGAGTCACTGATAAGTTTTTTTAGTTTTTACACACTTTAAGAGATATTTATTTGTGGATAACACTTTCACAAGTTATTTATAGTATATTGTTGTTATTTATATAGTTTTTACGGCAATTACTATTGATTTACTATTTATTAGAATTAAAATTCGCGGAGCTAATGTTATGCGTGGCAACTAGCGCCATCTGTTGCGTTGACAAGTTGCTGGCCGGCGAAGCCGGCCAGCAAGCCGAAGCTGCGGTGGTGAGCGTAAAACCATCTGCGACGATAAGCTCGCGTGGGGCCGCCGGAACCCTGCAGTGCCGGAGCCGTGACAGAAACCATGCCTGCTGCATGTTGCATGCTGCATGCTTGCTTGCATGCTTGCTTGCATGCTGCATGCTTGCTTGCATACTGCATGCTTGCTTGCATGCTGCATGTTTACTTGCATGCTGCAGCAATATTGTATAGAAATGTGTATTAGTGTCTTATATTTTAGGTGTTAATAATAATTGTTAATTCTTTGTTATGCCTATATAATGTGAGCAATATGTAAAATTGTGTATGATGAAGTTTTTTCATAATTAAGGAGTTAGATATTTGTATGGTGTATAATTAGTTTGCTTATAAAAGTTATGCTTAAATATCATTATGCGTAAGGATATTTAGGCTTTAGAATATTATGCTTAACAATTATTATGCTTAAAGTAAGTATGCCTAATAAATTATTCCTATAAAGTTATGCCAAATTAATATTGTGCGTAACTATTATTAGGATAAATACAATTATGCCATGTTAATTTATGACATAAAATTTTATGCTTAAAAATAGGAAACCTATAAAGAGTTATGTCTTCATTTAAGTACTTTTTATATTCATGGGTGACGATTTCAGGATTTTTAACGATATGATTTAAAAATAGTAACATAATCCTACATTTTTAAAAAACATTTTATTAAAATTCTATTTCAGGCACTGTTTTTTTTGTTTCCACCGTATAAAAAGTTATCTTGACTGACATGTTTCTATTTTATTATCGGCGTAGAAACGGTCATCTATCAGTTTTCCCAAGAAAACGTAAAAAAAGTAAATATGTGTAAATAAAGCCCTCAAAACCGTTCAAACATTGTAGAAAGAATATATGTATTATTGCTCATAGAATTATTTCTAGGGCGTGTTGAACACAAATTACACTCCCCTGTAAACCACGGTTTTTGACTTGACCTTATGTACAATCGGGGACATCCACGCCTTATCACCTTACCGTCGAGAAACAGTTTACGTCGCTTGCGCTCTTTCTAACGCTCTAGCGACGTGGCAACGCCTCCTTATTTCTGATTGTATTTTAATAAAGATATTGCCAGTGTCATTGCAAACGTTGAACACTGTGCACGAGTGAAACATTATATCGTATTAATGTTCGTCGTCGTCGTCACTAAATACTACGAATGTTTTGACGACTTATGCAATATGTTTCTCTTATGCAAATATTTTCAAAAAAGTGTGTTGTCTATATTATGTAAACTAGAAATACTAGAATATTAATATGTTAAGATGATTATTTTTTATTTGATTTTGCAGTAAATTTGAAAATAAAATTAATAATAGAGTAACTAAAAAAGATAGATTTGCTTACAATAATGCGTTTACATTTAATGATGTAATTTATCGTTATTTTTACTCGCCTGCCAAGGAAATGTTAGGTTTATTGCTCGTGTCTTATAATAAGTTTCTAGATTTCTTTTTTTAAACGTCTGGACAGATTAAGGTTTTTTAATTATTTCTATGGGTGATTAAATCAAAATTTGCGATTTTTTTTACTACACCTATCGAGTGCGTTGTCAAAACATAGTTTTTATAAATGACTGGCTTGTTGGTCTAGTGGTTAGTGACCCTGACTGCTATACCGGAGGTCGAGGGTTCCATTCCCACCCAGGACAAATCTATGTGTTATGAGCACAATCATTAGTTATGTGTCTGGGTGTAATTTATCCATAATATGTATTAGAAATATATGTGGAATAAAATATTGTACCTATCTAAACTAAAGTGTGAACGCAGCTAATAATGTAAAACGGAACGCGGTTGACAGATGAAAGGAAAAAAGGATGTGTGCGAGAGAGATGGAAAGAATGGCGAGAAACGATCCACGGTTGAACGGTCGATATTTTAGGTGTGCTATCAAATAAAAGTTTTAAAATTACAATCTTTGTTTATTTTGCCATATAATCCCACAAAACTTGGGGGCTCGTCCGGGATTGGCAAAATAAATAATACAACGAGTGGAGTAACGACGTACGACGAGCGAAATACGACGACGACGGGGCGACCGGCACGTGGCGCGCGTGGCGAACAATATTCAACATCAACGGCGGACGGCGATATTATTACGACGAGATGGCGAAAGATGACGCGTAACATACGGGTCTAAGCTCAATGCTATACCTAACGACGGATTTAATACCTAAATTCACCGGTCAAGACAGAACCTACCCAGTGTCGCGATGGGTGCAGGACGTGGAAGAAAATGGGGAAATATGCGGTTGGACGCCGTTACAACAGCTGCTGATGGCACGGCGATCCTTATCAGGTACGGCGAAGCTGTGGATACAATCTGAGCGCACTCACAAAACATGGGAGGAACTTAAGGCGGCTTTGTGTAAAGAGTTCCCTGACACCGTCGATATTAAAGCTATACACGAACTTATGAGCCAGCGAAAAAAAACACGCGACGAGAGTTGCGTCGACTACATGATGGTGATGAAAGAATTAGGAAAAAGGGGAAAGATACCCGATTATGTGGCCATTAAGTACATCGTTGACGGCATAGTCGACCATGAGACCAATAAAATCATGCTGTACGGTGTGACTACGTATGCTGATCTTAAGGAGAAGTTCAAAATCTACGAGACTGTTAAGGAAAAGATGAGACTAGAACATTCTCGAAGTACCTACAGACACGAAAAACGCGGCAGTGTTCGTCAAGAAAAAACGCCGAAAAGGTGCTATAATTGTGGTGAAGGCGATCATGTGTCGGAAGACTGTCCGCGGAAGGAACAAGGTCCAAAGTGCTTTAACTGCAATGAATATGGTCATATTTCACCGAAGTGCCCACAAAGAAAAAATATGGCGGAAGGCGGCCGGAAAGCAGATTCTAGTCATTCTAGTTCATCAAGATGGCGTAGTTCCGGCGGCAGAAAGGATCATAGCGACGCATCGGCGAGTGGGAGCGGGAGCGGCGAACGAGTGAGCAAGCAAGCAATGTTCGGTCAATCATCGATCGACGACGTGAATGATACGTCACACTCACTGAATGACAAGTTGACAGATGACAGCGAAGACACCAAACGTCAAAGTCAAATCGAGTTTGACGTTTATGATGTAAACAAACCATCGCAACGGGAAAAACCTTTGAAGATCGTAGAATTATGGGGAAAAACGGCAAGTGCGCTTATTGATTCGGGTAGCGATGTGAATTTAGTGTCTTCGGAGTTTTGTGCTAATGCCAGTAAGGTGATGAACAATAACATAACCCTGTCTGGACTTGGTTTCGCTAAAGTGAACTCAGTAGTATATGATTGGGCATTCTGGACCACTTTTCGCTCGGCGAAACAAGTTCGCCATCGCGGTGGTCCAGAATGCCCAATCATAAACGGTCGACTCGATCAATGATATTAACGCTAATGAGAACCTAACAATGAAACTCGGTTTTAGCTATAGATATGCGATGCATTTTTGTCATCGATCAGATTGGGTCGTATATCGATATTTAAACACGTTACCGTCACTTGTTCGCTCATGCTTGCGCATTCGCGACGTGGGACAGAATGCCCAATAATATTTCTGGTAATTAGGTCTTGGGCATTCTGTCCCACTCTTGTATTGCGCGCTTACAACTGATACCACCGTCTGTGATACAGATTCATGTACGCAATATGCTTTTTCATCGCAATAACGATAGGAACCAACAGACAATGATTGTATTAATTTGTAATGTGTTTGTTATTGCGCGCTCACAACTGATATAATCGTTTGTGATATAGATTGGTGTACGCAGTATGCTTTTTTATCGCAAAGCAAATAATAAAAAACAAACAAAAGGTATTAAGATTTATATATTCAATTGTATTAAAAATATAACAATTCATTGAGTTTATGTATTAAGACTAGAAAGAACTAAACATTGGAGGCTTCACAAACAGTTCATCTGCGGACTGCACGAACGCTTGGAGTTTACGCCACTGGCTGGTGTCACCCTCAGTCTGAAATTTTATTCGAAGTAGCGCTTTCCTCCATAGCTCTTGAGAGTCTGTTTCACGAGCGTCATTTGTTTGATACACCTTGAGGTCAATGTAGTACTCGCCGGAGGTGTTTGCGGTTCGGCGTTCGCTACCGTTTGCTATTCTTGTAACGAAGAACGTGGACAACACAGGCGTCGATGTACCATCACATTCATCGTCTCGTTCATGTCGGAGCCCGAATATATCAAGCTTATTTTTTTTGCTGGAGCAAGGAGTAAATAATAATGTTACAAAGTACACGTTTACTAACAATTATTTTAGGAACACGTTTGAATTTAGGTACATTGTTTTGTTAAGATTTTGGGATACACAAAAGTTAAAATATCGTATTCGTTACCTTATAGTAGCGGATTTTGTTGTTAGAGTAGCCTTGCGTTTGCCTGTAGATGTTGTCCGTTTTTGAGAGGTTTCTGTTTTGCGGTCATTGTTGAAGGAAATGATGTCACTCTCGCAGTCAGACCTGAAAGTTTAACAAATCAATTTGTTATAATTATTTATTGAACGTAATATCAGTAACATAATAATTTTATATGAAATAAAATGTTTGTGTACATTGTATTCGAAGGCTCGACCACATTAAACACTCGACAATCTAGATATAAATTAATCAAGTAATAAAGACAATACTTACATTTTAACTGGTGTGAATTCTAGCACATTGAGCAGCGGTGATGTACGAGTATAGTTTATTTACACAAAAGATACTCCGAATTGAAACTGTTGTGTTGATGCACGGTTTACTATCTAGATTTTAGCTGAAAACCAGTAGCTGGGGTATGGTATTGTACCAAATATTATATCAGCACTAGAAAGGAAACTAATGATCGCTAACAAACATGCCTTTGCTTATAAGCAAATGTGATGTGATTCCTTGGATAATTTAAAATGTTAGTAATCAAAGCAAACATACTAAGCGACGCTACCATTTCTCGGGTTCGTATTATATTCGTGTAAACGCAAAAAGTACCGACTAAGGGATTAATTTGTTTGTCAGTAATGATTTCATATATTGCTTTACGTGATCAAGTTACATCGTACGATTTTATACTTGTTGCTAATTTAGCATAATTCATAAGGGCTATCATTTTTATAGATATAAAATTGGATTAAAATAAATAGTCTGATAGGTTTTTTAAAGTAAATAAAATACTTGAAAACATGATACCTACTCTAGGATTTTTTATTAAAGTGAGAATGTTTTAATATTTAACCAAACAAAAGAATGATTATAATACACCACCAATAGATAACTTTAATTTGTATTAGTAGTGAACTTTAGTAATTCACTCTTTATTCGTTTGAACAAATAAGACATCTTGTTATTTCTGTAATGATAATATTATTACTAATATTCAATGAGTGACAACCCTACATAAAATATTTGAATCAACAATACAAGCAATTTGAAACTTAGTTACATTCATAATTTCGCAATTACTGCAGTATGGTGGACCTATGTAATAATAAATAATTTTTATTCGCAGTTTACTTACTAAACTAAACTTAAATTAATAAATATTATAATGTACGTGTAAATCGAAAAACTCTATTCTCAACATTGTAAGGTAAGTCCATAACTATTTAACTATTATTTCATGACCGTTTCCTACTGATACTTAAGCACATGTGTATTTTATTTTTCAGCAATCTCAAACGATATAAATTACGTTGATGCCTTCACGGAAACAGTGATCGTCGCACAGTAAAGAAGATTGTGAAATTTATGATTTAGAAATATCTACAACGATCATCTGAGATTATCCTATTAAAAGGTAATGGTCATTATCATTCGGTTTTAGAGGTTTAAATTTACTCAAGTAATAATATTATAATCAGGTATTTTTTAAGATAATGATCTTATGTATAGTTTTCTAAAGTAAGGAGATAAAAAGGTTCTTGTAACCGCGAGCGTAAGTAAGAATTACATTTTCTGTACGTATTCTAATCAAAGTTTCATGTTTTTTTCAGAAGCAGAACAGAGCTGTTACTGTGGTGAATGTGATGAAAATAAAACAAAGTCTAATCGCAGCAGGCAACAGATCCAGTAGTTAAGTTTTAGCTTTTAAAATTAGTACCTATATACCTTGTAAGTAACGATTACTTTATATTTTTGTAAGTTTCAATTTGTTTTTTGATAAAAAATGCCTTTCTGTTCGGTATGCAAAATTGATGTTAATTCTCGCACTTGGTTTACGCATTTACGTACTAATAAACATAAAAATAATAGCATTGTACCCCTCGATGACAAAATTGAAATTATAGATACTTGTTTTAAAGGACGTATTGTAAGTTATCGTATTAAAGCGTGCGAAAATAATATTAATGACTATCCAGAATCTTTTTTAAATAGTATCAAAAAAGAAGTAAATTCTTTAATAGACAATTCACTTCAAAAACATACATCGGTCAAGGTTAACTTTGATTATTACGGTATTTTTTTGATGTACAAAAATGATGTTCAAGAACTAAAATCTTTTGCAACAAAAAACATCATTGTTCATTGTAATTACAATTTTGATTTGTTGTATCAAAACTTTTAAGTTCAGCTTTTAAAAAAAATTGAGGAATTTCAAGAAAGAGATAGTGGATGGTCATTTTTACATAATTCCCATTTAGAAATTAACATTAATAAATATCAACCACTTAGCGGATCAAAATTTTTAGATTTACCTAAATTCATAAAGAGCAAAAAAGCTTGTTTGAATATTCAAAACAATGATGATTATTGTTTTTTATGGTGCATTGTTGCTGCCCTATACCCTGCTACGCATCATTCGGAGAGAGTAACTTCTTATCCACATTTTCGCGACGTCTTAAACATTGATGGCATTGCTTTTCCAATCTCTTTTTCAGACATCAATATTTTTGAAAGACACAATCCCATGATACAAATTTACGTTTATGGTCTAAGAAATGGTAAAACTATAACAGGGCCACTGTATAGACCAACGAAGTTAATCGAAGGGGCCAAAATTATTCATTTGCTGTATATAGAAAATGATAATTCATCTCATTATTGTCTCATAAAAGATTTACCTCGTCTTGTAAAAAGTCAAATCACAAAACACCACAGTAAGTTGTATTTTTGTGAAACCTGTTTATTGTTTTTTCCTGATCAAGAAAAAATTAATAAACACCAATGTGGAGGAGTCGTAACTGTTTTACCAAATAAGGGGTCGGTTATACAATTTAAAAACTATCAAAGAAAACAAAATGTTCCATTTGCTATATATGCTGATTTTGAAACATTACTTGAACAGATTTGTAACCATGAACATGACACCGCGAATACGCTCCGCTTACAACGACACGTTCCTACTGCATTTGCATATAACATTGTTTCTTCGATGGATGATAATTTTAATGAATTTAAATCGTATCGTGGTATTGACTGTGTTTCAAAATTCATTGATTTTCTTACTGAAGACGTTAAGAGGATTCATAAGATATTAACCGAAAATGTTAGGATTAAATTTTCACAAAAAGATGAGATCGATTACATTCAAGCATGGCAGTGCCACATATGTGATCTTCCCTTGTGGAATAACAAAGTTAGAGATCATTGTCATATCACAGGTCGTTATCGTGGCGCCGCACATAAACATTGTAATTTACAGTATAAAGTACCTGTATTTGTACCAATTTTTTTTCACAATTTATCAGGTTACGACTGTCATTTATTCATTAAAAAATTAGGGGAAATTCCAGGCAAGTTAACCATAATTCCAAAAAGTAAAGAAAAATACATGTCGTTTTCCAAATTCATATTAATCAACGATAGTGAATACGTTCATGTTAGATTTTTAGATTCATTTCATTTTTTAGGTACTAGTTTAGTCAAACTTGCAAAAAATATGGCTATTGAAGATTTTAAAAATATGCGTTACCATTTTCCAAGTTATGATCACTTTCGATTGCTTACACGAAAAGGTGTATATCCTTATGATTACATCAGGGACTGGAAATGCTATGAGGAAACTGTCTTGCCATCACAGCGTTTCTTTTTTAATTCTTTAACCAATGAAAGTATTTCCTCGGAGGACTATGAACACGCTAAGTTAGTGTGGAATGCATTTAACATAAAAAATTTAGGTGAATATACTGACTTATACTTAAAAACAGATGTACTTCTACTTACCGATATATTTCAAAAGTTCCGGAAAACTTGCAAGTTACATTATAAGCTCGATCCCGCATTTTATATTACCGCACCGAGTTTATCTTTTGATGCAATGCTTTTAAAAACTGGGGTTCGATTAGAACTCATAGATGATCTGGCTATTGTGCGAATGATTCAAAATGGTATAAGAGGAGGGTTATGTGTGTGCTCACACCGTTATGCTAAAGCTAATCATAAGTATATGTCTTCTTATGATTCAACAAAACCACCGTGCTTTATAGTTTATTTGGATTGCAATAACCTTTATGGTTTTAGTATGTGTCAATATTTACCCCACTCGGATTTTAGATTTTTGAATGCAACAGAAATAGTGCAATTACATAATAATATTAACACTATAAAGGATGAAGCAGAATGGGGTTTCATATTAGAAGTAGATCTGTTGTACCCGGAATCCTTACATACTTTGCATAATGATTTACCATTTTGTCCTGAAAAATGCATTCCACCGGGTGGTAAAACGAAAAAACTTATTTCCAACCTTTATAATAAGTATAACTATGTAATTCATTATGTTCACTTAAAAAAGTGTTTGGAACATGGATTAATATTACGTAAGATTCATAAAGTTATAACATTTAGGCAAAGTGCATACTTGAAAGAGTATATTGAATTAAACACACAACTACGACAAAAGGCAAATAATGTATTCGAACAAGATTTTTTCAAGCTTTTAAATAACAGCGTGTTTGGGAAAACACTGGAAAACACGGAGAATAGAGTGAATGTTCATTTAGTTAATACTTGGAATGATTCTAATAATGTTACTAAAAAGTGTCACACCGCTGAAAAACTAATTAGCAATCCTTATTTTCATAGTGCTTCAGTTTTCTCAGAAAATTTAGTAGCGATACAAATGAAACCTGATCAAATAATTTTAGACAAACCTATTTATATTGGCTTTACCGTTTTAGAATTATCTAAATCGCATATGTATAATTTTCATTACAATATCATCAAACCCTTTTATAAAAATAAAGTAAAGTTATGTTATACGGATACAGATTCCTTAGTGTATGAGATATTTACATCAAACTTTTATCAAGATTTGAATTTTAAGCTTTTAGATTATTTTGACACTAGTAATTACTGTATCGATAACGAATTTAAAATACCTCAAATTAATAAAAAAATCCCTGGATTATTCAAAGATGAGATGGGAGGAAAAATCATCACAGAATTCGTTGGTTTAAGGTCAAAATTGTATTCTATTAAAACTCCTGATTATGTAATTAAGAAAGCGAAAGGGATACAATCTAGTGTAGTACGTGATTTAACAATTAACGATTATGAGAATGTTTTGTATAATAAAGGAGTCATTCGAAGGAAAAATATATTGTTCAAATCAATTAAGCACGAGATATTCACGCAAAGTGTAAATAAAATTGCACTCTCTGGAAATGATGATAAACGAGTATTATCTTCAGATAACATTTCAACGCGTGCATGGGGTCACTCTGCTATTTTAAAAGAAATGTATTAATGAATAAGATTTTACCACGTAAACCAGATTATATTTAAATTAGAGTTAGTTGAAAGTGTATTTATGTGAATGTCGTAAGTTATTTTATAAGTTATTTTAGTTTTATTGTGTAAGAATAAAATGATATTATTATAATAGAAATAAATGTGATATTGTGAGAAACCATAATTGTTTTATTTATTCAGCTTTACATTTTTTGTTGATCATGAATACAATAACCCTTCTAGCCTTTTTACCCTACGCAGTCGGGTAAAAATCAAGTTGCGACATGTAGCAGGAATATTATTACTAACAATGTTTATGCCGCTGTAATATGAGCGTATATGTATTTCATCACTCGGATACATGTAATGCTTAGTTAACAACTTTCGGTAGTCAAAGAACATAAACAAAAATACAATCATTTGAAACTAACCACTGTAAATTGCTTTTTACTGTGTTTACATTACGATTGATTGTCTTGTGCACCAATATGTATTTATTACATAAAGGTTAGAAGATATTGCATTCGATACTTATTGCACTGCATAATAAATTCATTTTATTTAATCATTTACTAAATATAGTTCGCTTGAAGTACTTGTACCTGCACATTATATTCAACATGACTTCGGTAAGTAATTATTTTATATTTTCATACAAATGTTGGTGTTTTATGCAATGTAAATATTTAACGACTTGTTATAATATTGTTTCAGCGATCCGGATCAGACATCGTTTTTAGTCAGTATGCTCAAGATCCTTACGAAGAATTCAATGAGATGCTACGATGCGATCGTGAAAACGCCAATCGAATGGCGAAAGAAAAAAAGACGAAACCACGTCGTAAAGACACCGTGAACAAACCCAACTCCACTCAGTCTTTCGTGATGAGCAGACACCAGCGGCGAGGCATTAAACTGATCAAAATATCAGTAATTGACCTGTGTAATAACTCGCTAGGCAGCGACAATGACAATGAAACTGAAAATGTGATTATAAGTGCGCAGTACATAGTTAAAGAGGTGGTGGACCCTATAGTGGATGAAACTGAATCATTAGTTAGGAAAATATCTAAATCGTTAATAGAATATAGTGATTGAAAATATTTGTATTAAGTATTTGTAAGTTTTAGTATGTGGGATAATAAAGGTACGTAAGAGGGTGACTATATTGTTTGTGGTAGAATAGTATATAGTTTTGTGTTTTTATATTTAGAATAGGAATAAACATAACTGTAAATAGTATAGGGTTATTATAAAATAAACGCATTATTGTCATTTAAAAATGTTTTATTTTTATATCTTAAAACTAATAAACAGATACATATACACCTTTAGTTATTCCTCTAAATACTTTTTTATACATAATACGTTTTTAAGAGCACACTGTTTGGAATGTTTATTACAACACAAGTTAACTTTTCCATCGCAGGAGTATTTTTTGTGCAACTTGGATAAATTAGGACACAATTTCTCATCAAGTTCCGATACATTACAATTGGTACATAGATCCTTAACCCATTTTACCTTCTCAGAACCTTTAACTATAATATTCTTATCTTTTAAATATGGTACGATTATACGATGGAATTCTCTGTAGTCGATGTGTCCTTCACTCCAATAAATGCCTCGGTTTTTTTCTATCCATTTAACTTGAATCTTTTCTTCGCTTGTTAGATGTCTAAATAAGTATGGAGGTTTTATTAAAAACGATTGCGTATAGTTTTGAGTCGCAAATGCCAATTCTTTTATTATAAAATTGTTGTAAAGATCCTTGAATCCTTGTACATCCAATATGAGAGTATCCGATTTCATGATATTTTCTTAACAGTGCTGCTAAGCGGTTTGTACTCAATTATGCAGTCGTTTAATATAAGACAATATGCCGATGTTTGATCAGGTATGTCTGAATCACTTTCGATTTCCACTCTAACGTCCACAACAGGTCCTCCTTTTAGATTATCGGCTTGTCTGGAGCAATCGATAACGAATAGTGGCGCTAAGTCTTTGAATTGTTTTTCACTTAATAAGGGTTCCGCGCGACGTCCGTAGTACGACTGTTGAAATCGAGTATACTGTTCATATAATAAAGCTGTGTTGTTGTTTGCAAAATTAACGTTTAAATTTTCGTATGGAAAGTATGTTGAATTGAGGTATACTTTAACATCTCGTATATGACAGTGATCAAACTGAGACATGTCAGAACTGGCACTATTTTTTCTGTTTGTTTGTAAACCAATAATAATATATCTGGGTTTTTCTATTTGCGATGATGTTTTGATAGACCAGGTATGTTTAGTAGTCCTAGGTAACGCAGGATACTCGTAAAGATCCCAATTTCGGAATACCATCTGCAGTGGACGATCTTTTTCTAACAATTTAATTAAACTTAGTTTTTCCTTATCAGATACTTTAACGTGCGGTACGCGCCATATGATTTTATTTATAATAACGTCTTCTAAAATTTCACCAGTATTTAATTTCACAGCGTTCAAGTTTGTATTGCTACGTAACAATATCAACTCGTGCCTACTATTTATTACAATCTTTTTAAAATCCTCCGCAAAACCGAGTATGTTGCAAAGTGGTATGGATACAGAAAATTTACCACCGTTTATATTTTTAATGCCTTCGATATTCCAGCCCCAAGAATTAGATATTTTTGATTCGGTCTCATTCATTGAAATTAATGACTTCATCGTGGTAGTTACACCAGCATTTTTTATTTTATCAATTTCGACTCCATTTAGCTCGTACCTTATATCTTGGAATAGATAGAGTAGAGCATTATTGGTAAAATGAACACTGCTCGCGGTTTCTTTTGCATCCTTTTTCTTAACAACTATGGTTCCTTCCAAGTACAAGGTGCTTGCTGACGGTAGTACATACAAGTCCTGTTGGTTGATAGGTATGCGTATCTCGTCATTCCTGTTAAAACTGGTCACGTACGGTTTATATGAATGGTATTCGATGCCTTCAACAGTATTGTCGTAGGTTGGTGCGGATAAAACATCTAAGATATTCATTTTAGGAGACCGATAGCTTTAAGAAATGCTTTATTTTCTCTCGTTAATTTTATTCTTTTCTTTGAGCTAGTTCTTATATGACTGGGAGCTTTATATAAACTGATGGTTTTTTTTGGTTGATGCGTATATTTATTATAGTCAATCATTTTTTCTTCTTAGATGTAAATAAAGCTGTACTTCTTCACCGCGTAAATTTATCAGTTGATTGTTTATGTCCAATAACCGTATATGTATGCAGCTTATGTTGTTTTGATTAATCGGAAAGTATATTGCGTTTTTAGGAATTTCTATGATTCTATATCCTGGTGGCACGTTGAGTGCAAATTCGTGGATAATGTGACTGGGCTCTCCGTTTACGTACGAACCACTGACAATATCACATTCAATCCTGATCACGGTCGTTGGCAAAATGTTAACTGGAAACTGTGAGACATGCAATTTATTAGCTTTTAAGATCTGCTTATCATATCCTAATAGGTTTCGAAAAGTGTCTTCCTTATCGAAGTTTATATTTTTAGAACAGAGTATAGTAGTTTTTAGAGTATTGTTATTGCACAGTAGTTTTATCGAAGCGTTTTGTATTTTGGACTTTATATAATCGCTGATATCTTGAAGTTCATAAGTTCCTTCGGGTATTTCAATTACTTCCTCCGATCCATAGTAGAACTTATTGTTCTTTTTATCAATATTTGGAATAGAATTAAACGTGGAGAAATGCAATAATGCGCACTCGTACTGACCGTTTAATTGTAATGTGTTAGGATAGTAAGTAGACAAATCTGATGACTTTCCAGTTATTGACAAAGTGAGGGACATCTTGCGAATGATAAAAATGAAAGAATAACATATTAATTTATACATTTTTATTTTTCCAAAAATTCCTTAGATATTCTAAGCATAAGTGTCCACAATTCACAGTATTGAATTTTTGGTACCTTGTATAGTTGTAAAAAATATTACAGTTTTTTAAGTATCGTATCAATTCGAGAGGCGGTTTCAAATCACCGAAGCTGTCAAAATATTCACAATAATTATTAAATTTAATATAAGCCACCCAATGAGTTCCTTCATTTTTTGAATTGTCCAAATTCACGATAGCACATTCAATCTGTTTTGGTTTTCTCGGTAACCGATCTTTCATGTAAACTCCTCGAAAGTATGGCAAGTCGCGAGCGTGCTTTTTGATGTCAACATCAGTTAATGGACGATTAGGTAGCTTACTTAACAGTTTTTTGACGAATTTATAAACAAACCTTTACCATTTTTATGCGGTTTAATGTACAACCCCTTTCCTATAGCTAATGCTTCCATAGTTTTATTGTGCCGTTCAGTTTCTTGTAATTTTTTTTGAGCTGTTTTGTAGTCGTTAACTGTTTTTGCGATACCCGCAGCACCACCCGCTAAAGATCCTAATGCCGATAAACCAGCGAAAATTGGGATCAAAGGCAGAACTCCACCAGTCTTCGGTATGGGTATGACACGAGGAACTCGTACTTTCTGTACGCAAGGAAATATCTTTCTAGCAGCCAAGTAAGCGGCGTTTATAAGAGCCTTACTGTCCATGTGTTTGAGTTTCCTAATTTTTGATCTTATTTTCGATACAAAACTGTTAAACGTTTTAATCCCTGCACCAGACTTTATTTTGGCTTTCATGACTTTGCTCACCAGCCACGAACTTAGTTTTTCCCCTTTTCCTGCGTCCTTGGATCTAAGTCTTTGTTTAGCCATGTTTAACAGTTGTAAATCAGCTTTGTGACGATTAGGTAAATCTGTATGGTTCTGATATGCAATATCGTGATGCATACAAGCTTCGTCTAACTTGTTTACGCCTCGATCTCCACGTAGTAACCGTTTTTGTAGTTTAGTACCCGGTCCGCAATAATTGTAACCAGGCAAATGAAGTTCAAAGGGTAAATTATTAATCACACTATTGACTAGTCCACCACCTTGCATTGTTCAAAGTAAAATGAAATACATGTAAGAAATAATAATGTTTATATGAATAATATGATATCTACTTTTATCAATTCACTATCGCAGCTCTGTTGATCCAACTATTTTCTGCGTTACTTAAACCTAACCATTTCACAAACAATTTATTTCCTTTTCTTTTTAAAACTTTTTCTATCAAATAAACGTTTGGGAAATATGTTTTTTGAAGTTCCGGTTCATAAAAGGTTCCCAAAATAGCTTGTTTGCGTTGGTCCTCTATATGATACGTTTTTGGAATGGTATTGTTTACTTTTTTTATGGTAAATATTTCAGTTGACCAATTAGGAGTATAGCCCTTTTTAAAAACATGCTTGTATTTACTAATGCGAACACTGTCACCAACTTTGAACTTAGGTACGCAACGAAAAGAAACTTGCTTATGTGATTTTTTTATATTTTCTTTTATGTTTAACTCATTGCATTTATTTACTTCAACAGGTTTACATTGAATAGTACGATGCTTTGTGTTGTTATACATTTTCAATGTATCTTGTAACACCGTTTCATACCACTTGTAGTTTCCATTCATACTAAAACACTTATATAATTTATTTTTAATAGTTTTTATCAATCGCTCAACAATTGAAGCCTTCTTTGTAGAAAAGGTTGAGTAATGGTTAATATTAAACCTTCTCATGAGCGCCTGGAATGAAGTATTATAAAACTCTGTTCCTGAATCTGTTTGTAAATTAACCGGTTTGCGTTGACTTTTACTGAGTATGTTCCCAAATGCATTAGTAACATCAATTTTATTTTTCGATTTTAGCGGTTCCGCCCAGGCGTATTTTGAGAAACAATCTATCACCAATAAAATATAATTGTAACCATTGTTGTATTTTCTTAAATTTTGCATGTCCATCAGATCAGCTTGCCACAAATCATCAATCCCTTTCAAAATTACAGAACGACGATCAAAATTTTTTCTTGCCGCTTTGTGAATTTCATTTACAATTTGTTGTTTGGACATTATGAAGGCTTTTTAGATGCTAATAAGTTATCTACAACTGTTTTTGTGTAAAACTTATCTTCTAAATGAATGGAAACTTCAGATATCTTTGCTTTTAAAGTATTTTGTACATCATTCATAATTTGAGTTCGCATTAACAGCATGGATTTATATAAATCTTTCGTTATGTTTGTCATAAATTGATCTACATAATCCTTATTTACAGCATCATCTGGTTCTACAGGAGTTCTGATACCTCTCAACGTCGTAGCTTTTAAATCAAATTCACCATTTTCTGTTTTCGTTAATGCATTATCATTACTCTCGAATAATTCTGACAATCGCATTCTTTTATGAATATAATGTCCAAATTTGTCTATATTCATGTTGAATGTGCTTTGTATTGAAGGGTTAACAGTAAAATGAAACGTATGCAGAGAATAAAAGATATTTATTAATTAATAACTTTACTTTCACGTAACTCTTCGATGATGGATATTATTTCATTGTCCAGCCCAGTGTTGCCAGCGTCTCGTGAAGCAATCAATAGTTTTAATCTATCCACTAGTTCATTTGGATTATCCCAATAGACATAATCTACGTTTTTTCTCCACACTTTTTTCAACGGTAGTCCATTCCCCTTCGGTTGATTGTAGGTCTGATTTGTACTTTGTAATTTAAAAAGAGGTTTAATGACTTGCAAATATTTTTGCCCTTTGCTACTTTTGATGGGTTTGCTTGGTTCAAAATCTCGACGGTGTGCATTTGTATCGATCAGCATTGACTTATAATGTTGCATATCATTATCTGTCACTAAACTTAAGTCTACATCTTTTTTTAGCAACAACTGTTTCAAACCCGGTGTATTTCGATATTTGCGACCCGTTACTGTGATAAAATCATCACCAATCGTAATGCTAGCTGAACCTAACATAAGTTTTCCACGCTCTATCCGAACACCAAATGGTACATCATGTAGTGCTTCAGGAGATAGAGACCAAGATGATGTATCGCATTCTTCGTTCTTATCACCCAACGATTGAAATGAAGATTCACTGTCGATTTCATTTTCATCACTGCTTTCCACGTACTCTTTGCTAGTAGGACCTTCCTTGTATAATGTTTGATTGCTTTCCAGGATTTTTTCATTTTCATCAGAAGTAGTTCCATTACTGGTGTTGGTTAGTAAATTAAGTGATTTGGTTATAGGTTTAAAAACCGTTTCTAATGCTTCCTTATTCCCAATCTCAAGTTCTCTCATGGTACGTACTTTTTTCTTTACAGCGGCTGAGGCATCTATGATTTGTTTTTTCAATGATTTTTCCATAGTCGTTAAATATATAGTTATCGCTTAAGAGTTGTTATAAGAATAATAACGTAACGATGTCAACTGTCTTAAATATAGTATCATTTTCTTATTCAAAGACAACAAATGTGTCAAATTTATTTCTGTAACATCCATTATTTTTAGAGCAATCTTTATTTATTACCACAAAGTTGTAAGGTTCGCTCCAAATTTTTGAACACATTTCACGAAACTGGATCCAAGTCATATCTGTATTGACATGTTCTTCATAAATATGTTTTAGATTAATATCATCCTGCTTAAAAAGTACGATAAGGTTAGCGTTGTCTCGTACTAACTGCTTTGGCACTTTACTATACGTTTGGTTGAGATAAAAACAATCGATATTTTTGTGTCTGCCCATTGCAAAGTAATCTCGCATGTTACTTTGATTTTCACATGCAACGTCATCAAATATTATTACAGAGTTGGGTTTAGCATCCTGAACACTCAAAACGTCTTCATTACCATTATATTTCTGAAATGAAATACCTGGAACTCGTTGTAAAACTCTTTCCAGAAATCTATACTTAGGCTGGTGCAAAGTTTTTGAATAAACATAAACATTTTGAAATTTTAAGCCGTTTTCATGTATAAGAAGACCAATGAGCAAATTTGTTTTTCCACAATTTGACGGACCACAAATAATACAACGTACTATGTTAGGTAATAATTCACCATGACGAACCCGAGTCTTAGGAACATCATCACAGATAGTGTTTACATTCAACGATTGGGGCTGTTTAATAAACTTCATGATAAGTATGTTATAGAGTTGATCTAAGAATGACAAAATATGTTCATAGCGTTCACATTTAAACTTTTCTGATCAACAAATGATACATGGTACCAGATTTGGTAATAGTTCGTTATCGCTTGAGTGACTTTCTGAAAATTCATTGCATATCGTGCACGTACATCGGATTGAGTCGATGAAACAGAGGGTTTGGTGTTGTTTAGACCATTCTCATTTTTATTATAATAAATTACCAGAAATATTATTGGGTATTCTACCCCACGGCGCGAATGCGCATGCATGAGCGAAGTATTGTATAACCCGGTACTCGTTGCAAAACTTTTTCTAAAAATATGTACTTGGGTTGGTACAGGGTTTTTGAATAAATATAAACATTTCGAAATCTTAAACCATTTTCGTGTATAAGAAGACTAATGAGTAAATTTGTTTTTCCGCAATTTGACGGTCCGCAAATTATACAGCGTACTGAATTAGGTAATAATTCACTATGACGAAAATCAGTTTTACTAAATTCATCACATATTATGTTAACATTCAACGATTGTGGTTGTTTTACAAATTTCATGATAATTGTGTGAAACAGTTCGATTAACAATGACGAATATTATTTTAGATTAATATTTATAAACCATACCACTACCACTGTATATTTTGCGTAACTAACATTAACCGAGTTAACCGTTTATGATTGGGTATTCTGGACCACCGCGATGGCGAACTTGTTTCGCCGAGCGAAAAGTGGTCCAGAATGCCCAATCATATACTACTGAACTCATTAGGTTGTGTAACAACAAATGTCGTGATCGACGGTACGAAATACGACGATGTGTTATTCTACGTGATTCCCAGAGACTGTATGCCTTTCGATGTTATCATAGGTCACGAATTTCTTAAGAATGTCATAACGGTTATGAATGGTGGTGATGTGTGGATGAAACCTGTGGAATGGGTGAATAACATTAATTGTTTCAGTTGCGGTATTGAGGTGGGTCGTATAAGTAATCCTTGTCTTAAAGAAGAAGTTGTTCAGATGGTTAAAAGCTATCAACCATGCCAAATTAAAGAAGCTCCTATCCAGCTGAAAATAATTGTGAAAGATGATGTCCCAGTGGTGCAACGTCCAAGACGCATATCAATAAAGGAGCAGGTAGTAGTTGAAGAACAAGTCGCAGAGTGGCTCGAGCAAGGAATCATACGCGTAAGTTACTCTGAGTATGCAAGTCCTCTAGTCCTTGTCCGCAAAAAGGATGGTGCTATAAGGGTGTGTGTTGACTACAGGAAATTAAATAGTAAAGTTATAAAAGATGAGTTTCCATTGCCGATTATCGAAGATTACATTGACAAGTTGGCTGAGGCAAAAGTATTTAGTGTTCTAGATTTAAAAAATGGATTCTTCCATCTGAAGGTCAGCAGTGAGTCAGTAAAGAACACTGCATTTGTTACACACCATGGTCAGTTTGAGTTTTTGAAAACTCCATTTGGATTGTCTGTTTGCCCTAACTATTTCATAAGATTTGTAAGCATAATTTTCAGGGAGCTAATATACAATGGTATTGTCCTAATCTTTGTTGATGACATTCTCATTCCAGCAAAGGATGAACAGGAAGCTGTTGATAGACTAAGATAAGTTTTAAAGGTGGCATCTGAATATGGCTTGCAAATAAATTGGAAGAAAGCACAGCTGATATGTCATAGCATAACTTATTTGGGTCATACAATTGAAAATGGACAGGTGAGGCCTGCCAGTGAAAAGATAGATGCTGTTATGAAGTTCCCAGAACCCAAAACAGTTAAGCAATTACAAAGTTTTATCGGATTAGCATCGTATTTTAGAAGGTACATCCAGAATTTTGCAACCATAGCACGGCCTCTAACAGACTCACTTAGAAAAGATGTTAATTTTGAATTCAACCATGAGCAACGTTGTGCATTTAATTGTTTGAAGGAGCGCCTGACGACTAAACCAGTTTTAAGAATATTTAATCCAAGATTAGAAACGGAAATGCATACAGATGCATCAATTTTGGCTTATGCTGCTATACTTATGCAGAGATCTGATGATGACGGCGGACTACATCCAGTATATTTTATAAGTCGTAAAACAAATGATGCGGAAAAGAAGTATACCAGCTATGAACTGGAAAGTCTGGCCATTATAGAAAGAATAAAGAAGTTTAGACACTATTTGTATGGTATAAAATTCAAAATTGTAACTGATTGCCAAGCATTCCAGATGACGCTTAAGAAGAAAGATTTGAGTACGAGGGTTGCAAGATCGGCATTGCTTCTGCAGGAGTTCGACTTTGTGGTTGAACATCGGCCTGGAGTGAGGATGAAGCATACTGATGCATTAAGCCGAAACCCATTTGTAGCTGTAGTGACTCTACACGATGAAATCAGACAAGCCCAACGGTTGGATGATGGTCTCAAACCTATATTCGAGATTTTACATGAGAAAACTTATGGTGATTATTACATTGATAATGGACTGCTTTACAAAGGGATTGAAAAGCATCTAGTGATCCCAAAGTCTATGCAGAATGAAATCATCAAAAGGGCTCATGCAAATGGACATTTTTCTAAAAAAAAGATGATGGAATTAATAAGTTAAGACTATTATATCAAGAACCTTGATAAGAAAATTGAAGAGTTTATCAGTGGTTATGGTTATGGCATGCCATGTCTATTAGCTACGCGTAAAGACGGAAAGCAAGAAGGATTCTTAACTCCAATAGAAAAGAAAGAGTCACCATTGCACACGCTCCATTTAGACCATATTGGTCCGATGACTGAGACGAAGAAGCAGTACAACCATATTCTCACTATTGTAGACGCATTTACCAAGTTTACTTGGATATTCCCCACTAAAAGTACTACGAGTAAAAAAACAATAGAAAAGCTCAAGATTCACCAACAACATTTTGGAAATCCAACCAGATTTATAACTGATCGAGGAACAGCCTTCACAAGCAATGAGTTTCAAGAGTATTGTAAAGACGAGAACATTCAACACATCAAAATTACGACGGGTGTGCCTAGAGGGAATGGGCAAGTGGAGAGGGTTCATCGAACCATAATCTCTGTACTTTCAAAGTTGTGTATAGAAGACCCTGCTCAGTGGTACAGACATGTAAGTAGATTGCAGCGTTCTTTAAATAGTACGTTCCAGCGAAGCATAAACACTACGCCCTATCAGCTGTTGATTGGAAATAAGATGAGAATGAAGGAAGATATCGAGGTTTACGATTTGCTGTTGGAAGAAGAAAGAGAAAGCTATTCAGATGAGAGAGAAAAACTTAGAGAAAAAGCCAAGGAACAAATTCTACAAATTCAAGAAGAAAACATGAGGAAATTCAATAGGAAGAGAAAAGAAAGTACAAAGTACAAGGAAGGAGACTTAGTGGCAATAAAACGCACTCAGTTTGGCACGGGAATGAAGCTAAAAGCCAAATATCTAGGACCCTATCGAGTTGTTAAAGTAAAGAGAAATGACAGATATGATGTCAAAAAGCTCAACCCTAGTTCTGAAGGCCCTGGGGTAACCTCTAGTTCAGCAGATCACATGAAGGTGTGGCCAGGTGTCAATTCCATCTGAAAGGTGAGTTCCTTGTTGAACTCGCTAATGTTTATTTTCAGGTTTATGTGTGAAAGGTTGTATGCAATAAGTATCACTATGTATTGTTACTCTGTTTATTAAATTATGCTTAACTAAGATCTATAATTGTGTAACGGTTACACAATTATAGATCTTAGTTAAGCATAAGTTAATAAACAGAGTAGAACATAGCCAGTACCCTAGACTCTAGGGTACTGGCTATGTTCTACTCGCTATGTGTCAGTCACTCCTACCTACCATTCGATTTTATGAAAACAATTGTAGTACCTGTAGTGAAAAATAAAACTGGAGACTTGGCTGATAAAAGTAACTACAGGCCTATTTCTCTTGCAACAATTATAGCAAAAGTGTATGACGGTTTGCTTGAGATACAGTTAAATAAATACGTTAAATTGCATGATAACCAGTTTGGATTTAGACCAAAGCTATCAACGGACAGTGCAATACTGTGTCTCAAGCATGCCATCAGATACTATACTGATCGTAAAACACCAGTTTTCGCGTGCTTTCTCGACTTGTCCAAGGCTTTTGATCTGGTGTCGTACGATGTGTTGTGGCAAAAGCTTGAGAGTGTAGGTATGCCACATGAACTTATTAAAATCTTTAAGTATTGGTATACGCATCAGATTAACAATGTCAGGTGGGCGGGTGCTGTGTCTGAACCGTACAGGCTAGAATGTGGCGTAAGACAGGGTGGATTAACCTCACCGACGCTATTTAACCTGTACATGAATGAGCTGATTGTCACGCTCAGCAGTCGGCATGTCGGCTGCCATATTGATGACGTTTGTGTAAACAATCTAAGTTATGCAGACGACATGGTACTGCTGAGCGCGTCGGTGTGTGGAATTCGCAAATTATTACGGTTATGTGAGGAATACGCCGTCAGACATGATCTTTTATATAATGCTGTTAAGAGTCAATATATGGTCTTCCAGGTTGGCAGCAAACCCCCAGAACATGTTCCTTCAATTGACCTGAACGGTGTGCCCTTAGAACGTGTTACGCAGTTTAAGTACTTGGGACACTGGGTAACAGCTGACATGAGGGACCATGTTGATATTGAACGGGAGCGAAGGGTGCTGTCGATAAGAGCAAATATGATAGCTCATAGGTTTGCACGTTTTTCCCATCAAGTAAAGATAACGCTATTTAAAGCATTTTGTACCTCTCTTTACACGTGCAGCCTATGGGCTTCATATACAAAGGCTTTCTACAGCGCCCTTCGTGTCCAGTATAATAACGCATTCAGGGCGGTGTTGGGGCTGCCCCGCTTCTGCAGCGCTTCGAGCATGTTTGCGGAGGCGCGCACCGACTGTTTCCACACCACCATGCGCAAGCGGTGCGCGTCCCTAGTGCGCAGGGTGCGGGCCAGCTCCAACACTGTTCTGGCTATGATCTGCTTGCTTGCATGCTGGGCGCTTTGACTGCATCTGCTTACATCAGGCATTGTTGCAGCAGACATGCTCCGAGCTCGACCTCATTATAGTTATTGTATTTATATGTATCTTGTATGTCTACATACAATTATGTGTGTTTTCTATATATTTTGTTATTGTCTGTATATTTTCTTATTTTATGTGTGATTTTATATGGGTGCATAATCGCCTGAAATAAATGCATTTTATTTTATTCATTTTTATTATGTTATTATTGAAATCAAAGAACACTAACTATTTCAAAAAAATTAGATTAGGTAATACTTACAACTAATATTCACGATCTTAGGTAGACCAGTTACAAAATATTTTATATAATTAGTACAACTTGATCAGGACTATTCTATGTTCGGAGTGTACTACGTGAGCTCGACAAATAGATGTGCGATTAACGCTTATGCGACAAAACTGTACTGCGACTCACCGTAGTTCGAATGCACGCTAGTGCGACACACTGAAGATCGACATCTCGCTAGTGCGACAAACGATTGCGCGACAGTAGTTCGACACTACGGTAGTGCGACACTACGGTAGTGCAGTACGTTGGTGCAGTATTATTTATTTATTTATTATTTATTAAATACTTCTTGCACAGAATGTACAATGGCGGACTTAACGCCTTAGGCGTTCTCTACTAGTCTACCTTTGGGTGGTGGAGAGAAAGCATAGGTAGGTGCCAAGAAATTTAAATGGAACATAATTACACATATACCTACATATATTACAAAACACATATAATTATTGTTAGTATATAAGGTGCTATAAAAATATCTGCCACGGCTTTAATGGGAGGTAGTATTGTGTTTATAGATTACAATAGTGAAGAACTTTCGTACCCCGGAACAGTTAATTAAATTTGAGAGACTAAAATAGTTAAATTAACGTTGACTCTATTCTGCGTAACGTGGTTCACAAATTACGCGCAATGTGACGCTTCGTCAATGAAAACAACTGCTATCTTTTTCCATCTTTTCTGTGAATGAAAACTGCAATCAGCTGACTAGTTCGTCACTACATAATCTACTAGGTACGCAATAATACGCAGGCATACAAGTGTTTTAAAAGTGCAACTACTTACACGGGATGGTTTTATACTAATAAATCAATTCAAATTTATACGTTATTTTTTTTGTATGAAAAAAAAAATGATAAATAATCAATAATTTATCTTTACTATTGTAATCTATAAACACAATACTACCTCCCATTAAAGCCGTGGCAGATGTTTTTATAGCACCTTATATATATCGTACCCCCAGTGGAAAAAAAAGCATAAGTGATTTTACGTTGAATTGCCGATTTTAACATATTTGAAAAGTACGTTTAAAGATGCATATTGCAGATTTTTTTCATATTTTTCTTGAAGAATTTGACGAATTTATGCAAGAAAATTTGTTTTATGAATTTTGAATACAGTATCTTTTTTCTTAGGGATAAATAGAATAAACGTTTTAACGCAAAAAATGTGTCGAATAATATTACGTATTACATTTTATGACGTTTATCGTTAAATTAAAATGATCAAAATAAACAGCAACAAATATTATGCTTCTAATCCGTTTCTTTTTTTTTACATCGCTGGTCTTGTTTACACGAAAACGTTTTTTTTTTGGTTTTATTAATCAGGTAAAATTATATTATAAATGCACATACAAACTTAAAAATAATAATTGATAACAATGTAGCAGCGATATGAGTGTTTACTTCCTATTAACTTAAAATAATATGAAATGAGAACAATAACTGCTTTGTTATCTGAGACCTTTCTTAACACCCAGGCATAAGACTGCATACTTCTGCGGGGGATTAAAAAAGGACTATTAACTGCCAAGATATTATGTATTTTCTATGAAGATTACTAATATTTTTTGGATGAATTTCTAAACATACAGCTTTAAGTTGTAAAAATTATTAAAATAACTTTATGAGCAATTTTCACAACTCCATTTATAACAAATATTAGACTCTAATAAAAGTAAATGCAAGAAACATTAACAAGTCAATAAAAAAAAAACACTTTTTGTATCTCTTTGAATCAAAATACTGTTAGGCTAGTTTTTATTAAAAGGTACTTAGTTGTATATTGGTTGTATATTTATTGTTGATTGGTGATATGTTAACAAAATAGGGCCTTTGACACATGGCCTGTACCTTTTGTTTTAAAATAATGATAAAAATACTTATAATCTATACTTATAATATTATAAAGCTGAAGAGTTTGTTTGTTTGTTTGGTTGAACGCGCTAATCTCAGGAAGTACTGGTTAGAATTGAAAAAATCTTTTTGTGTTAGATAGTCCATTTATCGAGGAAGGCTTTAGGATATATAACATCACGCTGCGACCAATAGGAGCGAAGCAGCAGTGAAAAATGTCACAAAAACGGGGGAAAATATTCATACTTGAAAGCTTCCGTTGCGTGCGCTGCGTAAACGGTTCGAATTACCCAAAATATATGTATGAAAGAATTGTTCCTCTTTGAATGATCTAAAAAAATGTCTGCGACAGTATATGTCTATCTTTTAAAATTGACTCACTATAACCTTTTTTAAGGTAATCATTTGGTCGAAATTAATGCATTATCTATACTAATATTATAAAGCTGAAGAGTTTGTTTGTTTGTTTGGTTGAACGCGCTAATCTCAGGAAGTACTGGTTAGAATTGAAAAAATCTTTTTGTGTTAGATAGTCCATTTATCGAGGAAGGCTTTAGGATATATAACATCACGCTGCGACCAATAGGAGCGAAGCAGCAGTGAAAAATGTCACAAAAACGGGGGAAAATATTCATACTTGAAAGCTTCCGTTGCGTGCGCTGCGTAAACGGTTCGAGTTACCCAAAATATATGTATGAAAGAATTGTTCCTCTTTGAATGATCTAAAAAAATGTCTGCGACAGTATATGTCTATCTTTTAAAATTGACTCACTATAACCTTTTTTAAGGTAATCATTTGGTCGAAATTAATGCATTATCTATACTAATATTATAAAGCTGAAGAGTTTGTTTGTTTGTTTGTTTGTTTGTTTGGTTGAACGCGCTAATCTCAGGAAGTACTGGTTAGAATTGAAAAAATCTTTTTGTGTTAGATAGTCCATTAATTGAGGAAGGCTTTAGGATATACTAGCTGATCCCCGCGACTTCGTCCGCGTCAATTTCTGTTATTATGACCGCGATTAAGAAGTTTAAAAAAAAAGTATTTCTGCGTAAATGATAATTTTAGTTAATATTATGTTGATAAAACTCTGTAGCAAATAATTGGCAATAATGCATTAATTTCGACCAAATGATTACCTTAAAAAAGGTTATAGTGAGTCAATCTTAAAAGATAGATATATACTGTCGCAGACATTTTTTTAGATCATTTAAAGAGGAACAATTCTCTTATACATAGGTATATTTTGGGTAGCTCGAACCGTTTACGCAGCGCACGCAACGGAAGCTTTCAAGTATGAATATTTTTCCCCGTTTTTGTGACATTTTTCACTGCTGCTTAGCTCCTATTGGTCGCAGCGTAATGTTATATATCCTAAAGCCTTCCTCGATAAATGGACTATCTAACACAAAAAGATTTTTTCAATTCTAACCAGCAGTTCCTGAGATTAGCGCGTTCAACCAAACAAACAAACAAACAAACTCTTCAGCTTTATAATATTAGTATAGATATAGTATAGATTATGTTGATAAAACTCTGTAGCAAATAATTGGCAATAATGCATTTATTTCGACCAAATGATTACCTTAAAAAAGGTTATAGTGAGTCAATTTTAAAAGATAGACATATACTGTCGCAGACATTTTTTTAGATCATTCAAAGCGGAACAATTCTTTCATACATATATTTTGGGTAACTCGAACCGTTTACGCAGCGCACGCAACGGAAGCTTTCAAGTATGAATATTTTCCCCCGTTTTTGTGACATTTTTCACTGCTGCTTCGCTCCTATTGGTCGCAGCGTGATGTTATATATCCTAAAGCCTTCCTCGATAAATGGACTATCTAACACAAAAAGATTTTTTCAATTCTAACCAGTACTTCCTGAGATTAGCGCGTTCAACCAAACAAACAAACAAACAAACTCTTCAGCTTTATAATATTAGTATAGATAACATCACGCTGCGACCAATAGGAGCGAAGCAGCAGTGAAAAATGTCACAAAAACGGGGGAAAATATTCATACTTGAAAGCTTCCGTTGCGTGCGCTGCGTAAACGGTTCGAGTTACCCAAAATATATGTATGAAAGAATTGTTCCGCTTTGAATGATCTAAAAAAATGTCTGCGACAGTATATGTCTATCTTTTAAAATTGACTCACTATAACCTTTTTTAAGGTAATCATTTGGTCGAAATTAATGCATTATCTATACTAATATTATAAAGCTGAAGAGTTTGTTTGTTTGTTTGGTTGAACGCGCTAATCTCAGGAAGTACTGGTTAGAATTGAAAAAATCTTTTTGTGTTAGATAGTCCATTTATCGAGGAAGGCTTTAGGATATATAACATCACGCTGCGACCAATAGGAGCGAAGCAGCAGTGAAAAATGTCACAAAAACGGGGGAAAATATTCATACTTGAAAGCTTCCGTTGCGTGCGCTGCGTAAACGGTTCGAGTTACCCAAAATATATGTATGAAAGAATTGTTCCGCTTTGAATGATCTAAAAAAATGTCTGCGACAGTATATGTCTATCTTTTAAAATTGACTCACTATAACCTTTTTTAAGGTAATCATTTGGTCGAAATTAATGCATTATTGCCAATTATTTGCTACAGAGTTTTATCAACATAATCTATACTGATTATATATAATTATCATTTACGCAGAAATACTTTTTTTTTTAACTTCTTAATCGTGGTCATAATAACAGAAATTGACGCGGACGAAGTCGCGGGGATCAGCTAGTTAAATATAAATCAAATATGTCATAATGAGATCAATAATATTAAAAGAACGAAAAAGTTATTCTTCAGATGAATCAAATACCTCCAAATTTGTAGACTCAGTTGCTGGTGTCAGTTTGTTACCAGTGTAGCGACACAATGCTTACATTGCAATTGCTTACGAATGTACATTGTGTCGCTACACTGGTAACAAACTGCAGAATGTTTGGTAATGTGGGGGTATAGAATTCGTATGACATAGGTTAATTAAATCTTTAAACAATGCGTTAGAAATAGTTAACAATTGAGTATATGCATGTGGAAGTTCATCAGAATCCACGATATTGACATATTCGTTTTACGTGTGCGCGTTGAAGTACGATTTATCGTATCTAATCCAAAATATTCATTGCTTTCGAAATCATAATTAAATAATAGTTTATTTGGTGCACTGGGACTTGTTTTCATTTCTTTAATTTGTGAAATAAAAACTTTATTCCCGTTTGTATCATGCAACCAATTTAGTTTGTAAAAATCTGTGATTCACTTCTACGTTAAATACACGCGACACATAATAATATATACATCGAGAATATGAACCAGTTTCTGTTTTGCCCTGAACAATTATCTGGAAATAGTGAAACAAGCTTTATATCCCTGTTAACTTTTGACTCAATGAAATGGTATAAACAACTAGCGATCTCATTGGCACCCCTTTTAGCAATTTGTGCATGCCAAAGATAACAAAAACCTTGTCGAGATACTAAATCACAGTAAAATTATATGCAGGGTATTTCCTTTTATAGTAAAAAACAACCACATTAGATTGCGGTAGACTAAGAACCTTTTCTTTGAAATTTTCTAAGAAAGTTTGTATTAGAGAGTATGGAAGACCATGTTCCAAATATTTAATACAAATTGTTACATACATATGTGTCGCGTGTATATAACGTAGAAGTGAATCACAGATTTTTACAAACTGGACATACTCAAAACGAAGGCGATTCAATGCATGCCTGCATAGAGAAGAATCTGAAAAATGAAACATTGTACTCGCCTGATCAACTGTATGAAGAAATCATGAACTCAAAAGTAGAAAATAAATTTAATTTTTTTTTTTTTTTTTAAAAGAAATGACTCAAAATGACTTTTACAGCTTTAAATCTCACGTAACCACAAACAAAAATTGGTCGCATGATACAAACGGGAATAAAGTTTTTATTTCACAAATTAAAGAAATGAAAACAAGTCCCAGTGCACCAAATAAACTGTAGTGACACAGTACCTAGTCCGTTACCTTATACCACCTTTACCACAGAACCAGTTACCTTATACCGTACCATGAACCATTACCACCAAAACCAGTACCTTACGCTTTTGACGTCGCGTCCCCAAGAAACAAGGAAGCAACCGTCTTGAAAAAGACGAGTTTATGACATTGAAATAAAACTACTTTTACGGATTTTATCGCGGTTTGTATTTTGATTTTAGTTCCCGACGTTTCGACACCTTTGCAGGTATCATGGTCACGGGCAGACTGAGGTGGTGTTCGTCTTGACGGTTGTTGTTGCTCGTTCTACCTTCATATTTTTATTAATTATTTGTGTTCCGGCCTACGCAATATGAGCTCACGGTGTCTTGAGGTCTTGCAGCGCTGCTCTTGGGTTTGATTTTGAGTTTGTTAATTATCGGATCCCAAGTAGGTGATATCTTCCAGCCGTCTTCTCTATTGAAATTAGGGTGTTTTTTAATCTCAATAGCCTCGCGAAACATCCTAGGTAGGAATTTAGGTTCTTTAGCGAGGATCTGTGGCTTATCAAATCTAATGTAATGGCTGGAGCCTTCAGCATGATCGGCGACTGCAGACTTCGTTGAGCGGCGGTGTTTCACGTCAGCTATGTGTTCTTTTACGCGGGTCCCTATACTGCGTTTTGTTTGTCCGATGTAAGAGAGCCCACAGTCACAATCTAGTTTGTAAACTCCTGCATCTTGTAGAGGTATGTGACACTTGACAGATGGTAAGGACTGACTAATCTTCTTAGGCGGCTTGAAGTATGTTTTGATTGAAGCTCGCTTCAGGATGTAGCCAATCTTGTCAGTGACTCCTCTGACATATGGTAGTACAGCAGGTAGACGGTCGACTGTGGTTGGCTTCACTCGGTTTCTGTGACGGGGCCGTGGAATTTGGAGCTTGTTGTCTCGCAGTACTTGCTTGACATGTTGAAGCTCAGCGGCAAGGTGTCTGTCATCACAGAGTCCGTGTGCTCTCTGAAACAAAGATTTTCCCACGGTAGCTAACTGTTTAGGATGGTGGTGAGATTCACCGTTTAGGTACCTATCTGTATGGGTCTTCTTGCGATACACTGTGTGACTTATTGTCTGATCAGGATTACGTTGGACTAGTACATCTAAGAATGCAAGAGATTTATTCTCCTCCAACTCCATAGTGAATTGAATTTTGTTATTTATGGAGTTGAGATGGTTTAAAAAGAATTTACTTGGTTGGACGGTAAGATAGTGAAAGTATCGTCTACGTACCGTTTATAAAACCTTGGAGTAACAGGGGCTGTTTTTAAGGCTGCCTCCTCAAAGTCTTCCATGAAGATGTCGGCGACTACTGGGGATACAGGCGAACCCATTGCTACTCCATCTACTTGTACATAATATTTATTGTTCCATAATAGGTAGCCGGATGTGAGGCAGTGTTCAAGTAGTTCAGCATATTCAATAGGTATGTCATTTTCTACTAGTTTCTTAGAGATAATTCTAGTACAATCCTTGACTGGTAGGCATGTAAACAAGGACTGTACATCAAAACTAACCATTACTTCATTGTCATGTAGACGTAGGTGTTTAATCTCATTGACAAAGTGGTATGAATCCTTCACAAACGCTGTTGTGTTGCCTCTAAGTGGTGAGAGTATTTTCGCGACGTGTTGAGCCAATCTGTAAGTTGGTGTGTCGATTTGGCTGACAATAGGACGTAGCGGGGCGTTTGGTTTGTGTATCTTAGGTAACCCATACAGTTTAGGTGGTTTCGCGCATGTAGGTGTTAAATAGGTAACATCCAGACTTAATGTTTCGGAGTGTTTCTTGACCAAGGTGGTGGTGGTTGTTAACACCTTTTTGGTAGGGTCAGTTTTTACTAATTTATATGTGTTTACGTCCGATAATAGGTCTTCTATTTTAGCGTTATAGTCCGATGTATCCATAATAACCGTAGCGTTTCCTTTATCTGCACGGAGTATTGTTACATCTTGTCTGTTCTTGAGGTTCTTTAAAGCGAGATATTCGGCTTTAGGGAGGTTTGGTTTGGGCACAACACTTCGACGTAAGACAGATGATATATCTTGACGTATCGCCTCCAAATCATCCTTCCTCACGTTGTTATTGAACAGGCAAGTCTCAACATTGCAGATAATATCCTCATACGGTATCCTATGTGGTGTTATTGCGAAATTTAAGCCTTTTTGTAGAACCTGCACGGTCGGTGGATCTAATGTTTGTTTTGACAGATTTACAACTGCGCGTGATTGGTTGACGTTTACCGGGCGCGTTCCGTTTTCGCTATTTGAGTTGTTGAGCGCGTTTGATTTTAATGCTAATTTTTCAAATTTATTTATAAGTTTTTGTTTGCTTTCGTTGTATTCGGTGTTTTCGCGCTTATTTAGTTTTTCAAAGCAATTATTAAAATCTAAAGTTGATAAAACTGTTTTTAAATCATTAGTCACTATCTCAACGGATTTATTTAAATTTTGTAGATCGGAACGAGTTTCATGAATTTTAAGAGCGAGTAACTTTTTGCTTGCCTGATTGAGGATCTTGGCGCTCCCTCGTATGTCTTTCTTAGGTGATATCTTGAGACACGCTAAAATAGAAGACCTATTATCGGACGTAAACACATATAAATTAGTAAAAACTGACCCTACCAAAAAGGTGTTAACAACCACCACCACCTTGGTCAAGAAACACTCCGAAACATTAAGTCTGGATGTTACCTATTTAACACCTACATGCGCGAAACCACCTAAACTGTATGGGTTACCTAAGATACACAAACCAAACGCCCCGCTACGTCCTATTGTCAGCCAAATCGACACACCAACTTACAGATTGGCTCAACACGTCGCGAAAATACTCTCACCACTTAGAGGCAACACAACAGCGTTTGTGAAGGATTCATACCACTTTGTCAATGAGATTAAACACCTACGTCTACATGACAATGAAGTAATGGTTAGTTTTGATGTACAGTCCTTGTTTACATGCCTACCAGTCAAGGATTGTACTAGAATTATCTCTAAGAAACTAGTAGAAAATGACATACCTATTGAATATGCTGAACTACTTGAACACTGCCTCACATCCGGCTACCTATTATGGAACAATAAATATTATGTACAAGTAGATGGAGTAGCAATGGGTTCGCCTGTATCCCCAGTAGTCGCCGACATCTTCATGGAAGACTTTGAGGAGGCAGCCTTAAAAACAGCCCCTGTTACTCCAAGGTTTTATAAACGGTACGTAGACGATACTTTCACTATCTTACCGTCCAACCAAGTAAATTCTTTTTTAAACCATCTCAACTCCATAAATAACAAAATTCAATTCACTATGGAGTTGGAGGAGAATAAATCTCTTGCATTCTTAGATGTACTAGTCCAACGTAATCCTGATCAGACAATAAGTCACACAGTGTATCGCAAGAAGACCCATACAGATAGGTACCTAAACGGTGAATCTCACCACCATCCTAAACAGTTAGCTACCGTGGGAAAATCTTTGTTTCAGAGAGCACACGGACTCTGTGATGACAGACACCTTGCCGCTGAGCTTCAACATGTCAAGCAAGTACTGCGAGACAACAAGCTCCAAATTCCACGGCCCCGTCACAGAAACCGAGTGAAGCCAACCACAGTCGACCGTCTACCTGCTGTACTACCATATGTCAGAGGAGTCACTGACAAGATTGGCTACATCCTGAAGCGAGCTTCAATCAAAACATACTTCAAGCCGCCTAAGAAGATTAGTCAGTCCTTACCATCTGTCAAGTGTCACATACCTCTACAAGATGCAGGAGTTTACAAACTAGATTGTGACTGTGGGCTCTCTTACATCGGACAAACAAAACGCAGTATAGGGACCCGCGTAAAAGAACACATAGCTGACGTGAAACACCGCCGCTCAACGAAGTCTGCAGTCGCCGATCATGCTGAAGGCTCCAGCCATTACATTAGATTTGATAAGCCACAGATCCTCGCTAAAGAACCTAAATTCCTACCTAGGATGTTTCGCGAGGCTATTGAGATTAAAAAACACCCTAATTTCAATAGAGAAGACGGCTGGAAGATATCACCTACTTGGGATCCGATAATTAACAAACTCAAAATCAAACCCAAGAGCAGCGCTGCAAGACCTCAAGACACCGTGAGCTCATATTGCGTAGGCCGGAACACAAATAATTAATAAAAATATGAAGGTAGAACGAGCAACAACAACCGTCAAGACGAACACCACCTCAGTCTGCCCGTGACCATGATACCTGCAAAGGTGTCGAAACGTCGGGAACTAAAATCAAAATACAAACCGCGATAAAATCCGTAAAAGTAGTTTTATTTCAATGTCTAACATTCGCGTAAACCTCAGAACTCAATGAGTTTATGACATCTCATAGAAACACACAGCGCGCCGCACACGCTAGCCGTTCGCTTCGAAAGAAGCGGTTGTTTGTGGCGCAAGCAAAGCAATCAAGCAAGCAAGCGACCGCATCTTCATTCCATGCTTCGGGACCACGTGGACACAACACGACGACACACACATTCCGCGGAGCAGCAGGCAGTCTTCGGGTTCAGCAGTTTTCACTCGACGGCGGCGCGCGGTGAAAAGGATCGCGCGTGGCGCGTGACTCATATTTATACCTTCGCGGCGGATAGTACCGGTGCACAGCAGCGCCCAGCGCCCCGTGCGCGGGTCGCGCTAAGTGCGCCTCGCTATTGGTCGATTTGTTTTTGTTATTGTTTCCAAATTGTATATAAGTAGGGTTTTTTGTAAATAAATTATTATTATTGATCAGACAGTCTAGGAGTTTCATTTAAGAACACCTGCATCGTTGAAACCTCTAAATTGGCGATCCCGACTGGATGTGCCGTTACCACTATCGATTCGGAAGCGGGGCACGAAAAAAACTATTATTTAAATACGATTTCGAAAGCAATGAATGTTTTGGATTAGATACGATAAATCGTACTTCAACGCGCACACGTAAAACGAATAATGTCAATATCGTGGATTCTGATGAACTTCCACACGCATACTCAATTGTTAACTATTTCTAACGCATTGTTTAAAGATTTAATTAACCTATGTGATACGAATTCTATACCCCCACATTACCAAACATTCTGCAGTTTGTTACCAGCAAGTCTGAGTCCTGAGTCTACAAATTTGGAGGTATTTGATTCATCTGAAGAATAACTTTTTAGTTTATTTAATATTAAATTAATGATCTCATTATGACATATTTTAATTTATATTTAATTATAAGTATTTTTATCATTATTTTAAAACAAAAGGTACAGGCCATGTCTCAAAGGCCCTATTTTGTTAACATATCACTAGTCAACAATAAATATACAACCAACTACCTTTTAATAAAAACTATCCGAATATTTTGATTCAAAGAGATACAAAAGTGTTTTTATTTTGTTGACTTGATAATGTTTCTTGCATTTAATTTTATTAGAGTCTAAATATATGTTATAAATGGAGTTGTGAAAATTGCTCAGATTGTTATTTTAATAATTTTTACAAGTTAAACCTGAATATTAAAAAAAAATATCCAAAAAATATTAATAACGGTAATCTTCACTGTAAATACATAATATCTTGGCAGTTATTATTCAATACTGTTTTTTTATTACAAACTTTAATTGTATCCAAAGCTATGCTGATTATTTTGGATATAACAAAAATTATTTGATACAAAATGTGAATGTCATTTTTTTCCTTTTGTCGTAAATATTTAGGCTCCGGTAATATCTGTCAATATGCATGTAAAATTTCTATAACACATAATGGAATAAATAATTATTATTGTTTACTTAAGGTCTCTCAACAAGCCTTTAAATTGAAAATAGGCATGAGTGTTAGATACTTAACATAAACAACAAATTCTACAAAAGAAAAAACGCAGTAATCTTACTTATACTAGCAATAATTGACAGTGATACAAGTTCATAATAGCTTTAATTGAACTTACTTTTAAAAATATATTTAATTTCACGTGAAAGTTTGGCTTAAGTATAGATGCTTAAAAAAACATGTTTTTTTTCAATTACGAAAATTAGCATAATAACTTATTTCTACGATTCCTAATAAACTGGAAACATAAGCACTAATTTAAAAACAACACGCAGTGTAATGTTTTTTTTCCTTTTTTTTTATATAAGAATCTTTCTTCTACGACCAAAGACGAAGTAAATATTTCCATAAAACCAGTTTTTTGGCCGTACTGAAAAATTTACATTTCTGGCTTATGACTTTTTCCACTGAGGGTGCGATATATACATATATATAACTATATAAATATGTACACTACATATAATACTTATACTTACATATCAAGAAAAATAATTAGAAAACGAAATACTTTTATGATTCTGCTAATTTCCCCAGAATGTGGTCACGTAATTTTACTTTGAAGGTGTGACGGCTGTTTAACATCCTGATCTCTAGAGGTAACTCATTCCAGAGAAGAATAGATTTAACAAAGAAGGAAGAATGAATAGTATCAGAACGATGTGCAGGGCAGAGTAGAAGACGATTTTTTGAAGAGCGTAGATTTTTGTCATGATATGAACAAAGATTTTCGAAGTGAGAAGTTAAATAGGAAGGTGAAGTAGGAGTGTGAAGTATAGAAAAAAGAGTGGTCAACGGAGCTGAGTTCGATACACAGAAACATGATCGTACTTGCGAAGATTAAAAACGAATCGAATGCAATTGTTGAGAAGCCGGTCAAGTTTGTTTAGCAGATCTGCATTCAGGTCATAGTAGCAAACATCACCATAGTCAATTATGGGGAAGATTAAGGTTCGCATAAGCATCGCTTTTACATTGGACGGAAGCAAATTTTTCAGGCGGTAGAGGAACCGTAGCATATTCGTAACTTTTTGGTTGACAGCTGCGACTTGTGCTTGCCAGTTAAATGTGGAGTCCATAAGTAAGCCAAGATTCTTAACGTTGCCACTATAAGGTAATACCATGCCATTGAATACTACAGGTGGCAAGCCGGAAGTATCAACTTTGCTTATATATCTCGAGCTACCGATAACTATGGCTTGGCATTTCCCAGGGTTGACTGCCAGGCCAAACCTGTCAGCCCAATTTTTCACAACATTTAAGTCCTCATTGATTTGTCCGAGCGTGACAGCCAACTCATCAACAGTAGTATGACGATATAACTGCAAGTCATCGGCATACAGATGATACGAACACTGAAGCTCAGGAGTAAGTAAATTTATAAATACTGCGAAGAGAAGAGGTGAGAGTATGCCGCCTTGCGGAACGCCAGCATCCAAATTACACCAGGTTGACGAGACTTCGTTCACCCGAACCGACTGCTGGCGCTCCCGAAGATAAGAAGAAAACCAGTCTAATGCCTTGGAAGAGACCATGAGATATGACAGGATAGATAGAAGGATATCGTGACTGACGGTATTGAACGCATTGGAGAAATCCACAAGGACCAACACAGTCAGGTTAGCGTCTTCCACGGCGAGTCTAATATCGCCAGTCACTTTGAGAAGGGCAGAGGAAGTGCTATGGCCTGGCCTAAACCCAGATTGATATTGGCTCAAAAGCTTGTTTTCGTAAACAAAACGAGTAAATTGCATATGCGCACAAGCCTCTAGCACTTTGGATAAGAAAGGCAGGATTGAGATCGGACGGAAATGATTGGGGAGTGTTGGATTAGAAATCTTAGGAAGAGGACAAACGTACGCTTTCCTCCAAAGCGAAGGAAATACTCCGGAGAAAAGGGAAAAGTTAACAATATGGGTGATGACAGGAAGAATTGGGACTAGGATAGAAATAATCATATGGCGACTGATGTTGCCCACCGCTTTCGAATTAATAGAAAGGATAATCTTTTTGACCTCTTCCTCATCGACTGGCGAAAAATGAAAAGAATTGATATCAGGCCGCGATAGCCCAGAAATGTAGTTAAAAGTATCCTGTCTGATTACATAATCCACATTGGAAGAAGTGCAGAAATGACTATTTAAAGCATCTAAGCTGATCGAGTTAGGTAGGTCTAAATGCCGCGATTTGCCAATACCGAGTGTTCCAAGAAACTTCTAGATATCAGCAGGAGAAGATGACGAGATATTGTTTAGAATATGGCGGCGTTTGGCGTTACGTATCATATGATTACACCGATTCCTTGCAGTTTTAAATTGAGCCCAGTTTTCATCTGTACGGTCTTTTTTAAAGTTCCGAAACGCACGATCCCTCCTACGCATTGCGATTTTGATAAGCCCGGCCATCCAAGGTGCTGGTGGACGTTTCATTCTTACTCTCTTAACGGGCGCATGGAGATCATATAAAGAGTTCACCCGGTTATTAAAAATATCCAGCTTATCATCCACTGAGTCAGCTTCCATCAATGGAGTCCAATTAATATCGGAAGCATCCTTAAGGAGCTGATCAACGTCCATACGCGCAAAGCAACGCCTATGCAAAACCTTAGGCTTGGACTTAGGAGGTTTAAGAATATAGGAAAGGAAAATAAGGTCGTGATGAGAAAAGCCGGGAGCAATAAACTGACCATGAGAGGAAACAAGGGAAAGGTTGGAAGTTAGGATTAAATCCAGCCAGGAATCATTACCTGCTGTAGATCGGTGAGTTGCCTGTAAGGGCAGGATGTTTAAACTGGATGATTCCATAATATGAAGGAGTTTCCGGGATCGAGGAGAATTAGGAGCGAGGAGATTGGTATTGAAATCACCCATGATGATGTAATGTGCATACTCAGAACCCAGCGATTCTAAAACCGATTCAATATCAGTGAAGTAATCGATAGAAGGGGGGCAATACACAACACTAACGACGGCTTTAGCTCCTTTAACTGAAACCTCTAGAAAAATATATTCAGCACTAGCCTGATGACCAGAAGAAGCAGCCAAGACCTTGTAAGAAAAGTCAGATAGAAGGTATATTGCCACACCACCCAAAAAAACCACACCGTCCGTTCGACACTGCGGTACAGCCGTGACTGTCTGCGACCCGAGCGCACCCCGAGATCGAGCGCGTAGGTATAGCTCGCGTTTCGTCCGTTTGTATGAAGTTGGAGTACTGTATTATAGTATTACCGTGGCGTGGCTGAGCTCACTCCGGCTTGCACGTGTCGGCTTCCACCACGGAACCACGGTAATACTATAATACAGTACTCCAACTTCATACAAACGGACGAAACGCGAGCTATACCTACGCGCTCGATCTCGGGGTGCGCTCGGGTCGCAGACAGTCACGGCTGTACCGCAGTGTCGAACGGACGCGCGCGGACGGTGTGTTTTTTTTTAACATTAACCGCGCGATTTTTTCTCTAAAAATCAGTTAATATGACGAGTAGGAAATATTGTGCTGTTTTTGGTTGTATGAATTCGTCAATAACGCATTTTTAATTAAGCTTTATATAAGAATGCGATTTTTTATACTTTAAAATTTAACAATAAAGCATTTCGTACGACTCAGTCGAGGCGCAAATATTTTTCGGTCGCAAATTTATATGCCCGATTTGTTTTTCAAACAAAAACATGTTTTTTGAATTAAATCTACCAATAAAAAAACAACACGCATTTTTATTGAACACTTCCTATACAATATACAAGTATTGAATTTATTTATATAAAAAGGATATTTACAATCACAAAACTAAATAGAAACAGAAAGTAGGCAAATGTAATTAAAATGTTGGAGACAGGCAGCCCTCACGCATGTTTACGTACCGCGCGGCTGTAGGCATTTATTTCTATCATGCGGCCGAGTTACACTACTGTATGATAATATTACCGTGACGGAACCGACATCGGGCGGTCGCGAGTCATTAGTGTGATCATTAATTGTGTATTTGTGTTAACGAGTAGGACGTTTGTTTTGTTTGTGTTTTTTTTTCTAATAATTATATCAGTCACGGCGTTACGAGTGGTTTCATTGTTTACACCAAAGCCTTACACTACTTCTTTTTTTAATATAATCAAAACTATTTATGATTTGAAAAAAAAACATAATAAACAAAAACAATTCGATTTAAATTAAAAATGATTACTTCTTTTTTACATAACAAATATAGGACAGGCCACGCAAGAATGATGACAAATCCATTTTATCTTTATTTTTTAAATGCTTTTTAATTCGTTCTTCTTTATCTTGTTGTTTTTTTTCTTCTTTTTGGTTCACTTGCTCCTTGACCTATAATCTTTTCTATTGTGTCCGTTGTCGTTTTTTGTTCTTTTAATATTTCCTCAAAAGTTTTATATACATTCCATTTTTTGCGACCCAAAAGGGCATTCCATCTATGGTGCCAAATTTTGATACAGTTTTGTGTCAGAGAGAGAGAGACAGACCATAAGTGTGGTGGGAATTTTGGTGGTGTTTTTTTCAGTTTCAGACAACCAGGTACTACGGATCGTTTTTTTTGCGTAAGTTCCTTCTACATAATACTTCCAAAACCACACACATACCTTTTCAGCATCTTTTGGCAGTACCTGTTCTTCAACAAGGCGGAAAGCTGCTGGAATTTCTTCTGGGCATAAATAAGCCAATGCAGCTAAGTGCCTTATTTTGTTTGCAAAATCGTTGTCACGTCCATATTTTTGTGCAAGTCCAGCAGCCTGCACATGTTTCCAGATGTTCTGGGTTAAATGAAAAAGACAGCCTTTTTGTAAAGTTTTTGGGAAAACTGTCTTAACCGCTTTTATTGCAGTGATTTCAAAATCCGTCAAAACAATTTTAGGCTGAAGTACGATATTCATCTCGTTTAAAACGTAGGTGCGAATAATTTCTAATAAGATAACATAACAATGATGAGTCTTGTGTGATAGTAATCCATATATTAACGGCGCTGTTTTGTCAGAGGTTTCAGTCTGTCCTATCACTGCGTGGATGGTATACAACTGAGTAAACATTGCTGGACATGTCATAAAAGTTCCATCCATTAACCAATATGGAGAATTGTGAAGCAATTTTAAATTATTCTTAGTACTGAATACTAAAACACACTCTACTTCATTATGTATATGTCGCATTTGGGCATGGCGTTAGATTTTAAAAAATAAGCAGAACTGCTGACCCACTTATGGCCATCAGTTCTGCTTTAACTAAAACATGTTAAGAATTCATAATTAAGTATCTACATCACAAAGCAAAACAAGTTACAAGCTCTAACCTAAATCACTATAGTAAAAGGAATTTTATAAGCAACCTTAGAGGATTTCAAATAATGAAAACACGTTAAATTCAAATAATAATAAATTTTAATCAATCTGACATAGATTCTACTTACAATGTTTAATCTCCGAAAATCAGCAACAAAGTGAGCTCCTCGCTCGAGTTACGCTTTTTATAACCTCGTTCATTAATCACAAAAACACTACTACCGCCAAGTGAATGAATTATTTTTGATTTTAAACATAGCTACCGCCATAAATATTTTGCCATCTTTATTATCTAAATCGACTAATTAAAATCGAGACTTATTATTTACAAACAAAATCATTTTAAATTAATTAAACATTTTAATGATCATAAAATGATGATTGGATAATATCCTCGCGGCGACATATATATTGTCCAATTAAAAATTATTCATCGTTAAACTTTGTATATTGAGAAGGCACTTTTACATCTGCAAGTCGTTTCGGCAAATCTGGGAAATTCTTCGTCCTTGCTCGATGAATAATCATTCGCTTCGCGTTATCGTTTGGAAGACTATGAGCACTAGCGTGAGGTATAATTTGGTTAGAAGCCTGCATAATTTGTCCGGGAGTATCCATGCTGTCAGTAGCTTTTCGTTTTAATGTAGTTATCAACTTTAATTCTTCCTTTTTATCTGGATCAGGTTCATGGGTATGCTGACCAATATATTTGCTCACAAGTTCGTGTTTACCTTGTTGGTTTATAGTTATTATATACACATTACACTTCTACCGATTTTTTGCATTGCAACACCAGTAGTATAAATCACCACGTTGTTTGTTTTTACAATAAATATAGCCATAAATTTCCAAAATGTCCTTTCCTGTTCTTGATTGTAAGTTATTTATTATATAATAATAATAATAATATTCCGGGACAACTCACACACGGTTATCTGATCCCAAGCTAAGCAGAGCTTGTGTTATGGTAACCAGGCAACTGATAAACATACTTATATATTTCTAAATACATACATATTATAGATAAATTACACCCAGACAACCAGAACAAATGATCGTGCTCATCACACAAACATTTGTCCTGGGTGGGAATCGAACCCACGACCTCCGGTATATCAGTCAGGGTCACTAACCACTAGACCAACAGGCCCGTCGCTATATATGGATATTCATTTTCGTAAAGGTACGTTTTTATAATGATACGGAACGGATAATCACCAACAATCTCTTTACGATACTAAATGAAATGAAAGTAGTTGCATTTTAAAGCAAATATGAAGGTAGTTGTGAAAATTTAAATTTACTAATACCATTGTTTTATTACCGTATATTAGGTACCTACTTACAATATTTATTAATTGAATTCAAATAGTAACAAATATTAAATTATTGTTATTAATATTTTAAATCAGTAAACTTCTACTTGTAGATTTATTAGCAAAACTTCCTGTCGTACTGATAATAGGGATGCTATGCTAGTCATATCCCATACACTAATCACTTTACCAATAAACGAAGTATGTATATTATGTAAAAGTAGCATTAACAAATGTATTGTTTAGCAATATTATGGTTTATTGCGGCGCTTTCGATGTAAGACATACTGCCCAATAATCATTTAAGTTAAGTAAAAAAAAAAAATTTAAAAATCATGAAATGTTCACACAGAAAGAAGAAAGAAGAAATACTTAGTAAATTATGTAGTAATAACAAATCAATATATATTTGTGGTGACTTTAATATTAATATTTTGGTAGATTCTATTGATAAATGTAAACTGTTGTCTTTATTTAAGTCATTTAATTTGAACTGTATTTTCAATGAGCCAACTAGAATAACTTCAACCTCTCTTACTTGCATAGACAATATTTTTACAAATGGTGATTCCTGGTGTAAGATCTGACCATGTGTGTCAATTAGTATCAATCAAAGCTAAAAGTAAATTGCCTTTAACTAAAGTTATTACAATCAGGCCCTTAACTAACCATGTATTAAATTCATTTAAAAATAATGCTACTTTAAATCTTAATAATAAATACTCATTTTCTGGAGCCCCAAATAAGGATTTTAATCAATTGTTTTTAATTATACATAATTCGTTTCAGAAAATGTATCCTTTAAAGGACATTAAAATTAATTTTAAATTACAATTTAATGAGTGGGCTACTAAAGGCATTAGAATAAGTAGGGACATACTTTATAGTCTTTATGATAAAAAATCTTTTAGAAACTATTCCAAAATATTTAAAAAAGTTTGTTTAGCGCGCCAAGTCTAAACTTATAGGCGTATAGATGAATCAGATAACAAGATAAAAACAGTATGGAAGATCATCAATTCTGAAACTGGTAATAGTAAACAGAGAGAGACAGACCTGTCTTTGAAAATAAATAATAAAATCATTTCAAATAAGACAGAAGTTGCTAAAGCGTTTGAAGATTTCTTTTCGAATATACCTGTGGAAGTAACAAAATCTCTTCCTTCTTCTTCCATAAAAGCAGAATTGTTACTTAAAAAATTCGTTGATACGAATATTCCAAATTTTAATTTTAATCATGTATCTCCTACCATAGCTAAGAAATCATTTAATTGTATTAAAGTAAAGACCACAGAAGATTTATGGGGTATATCTGTCAAAGTCCGCATTTATTTATTTATTTTAAAGTAATTGAATCCATAATTGACACTATTGCCCCGATTCTTGCAAAGATATTTAATGACTGTGTTGACTGTGGCACCTTTCCTGATTTAATGAAACACAGTAAAATTATTCCTATTTTTAAATCTGGTTGCAAGAATGATCCATCTAATTATAGACCAGTTTCAGTACTTCCTGCTTTAAGTAAAATATTTGAAAGAATGGTACTAGACCAGATGATGTCACATTTTAGTAATCATAAGATTTTTCACCATCGTCAATTTGGTTTCACTAGGGGAAGGTCCACCACCGACGCCGGGGCCAAATTAGTGTCTCACATTTTAGAAGCTTGGGAGGGTTCACAGGACTCCATCGGCATTTTTTGTGATCTCCCCAAGGCTTTTGATTGCGTTGATCATGATACTCTAATTCTTAAACATTACGGATTACGAGGACAATCATCAGAACTTGTATTGTCATATCTCTCAACTAGACAGCAAAAAGTAGGCGTAAACGGAGTAATTTCGTCGGGTTCCTTAATAAGAATGGGCGTGCCTCAGGGTTCAATTCTAGGCCCCTTTCTATTTTTAACATATATTAATGATCTCCCCTACATGATGGACGATTTAACTGACATTATTTTATTTGCTGACGATACCTCACTCATTTTCAAAGTAGATAGGAAAATGAAAGATCTTAATTATTTAAATGGTGACCTTGAAAAATTGTCGGATTGGTTTTCGACGAATAACCTGCTTTTAAACACGTCCAAAACAAAATGTCTTAAATTCTCACTTCCAAATGTGCGGTCTCAGTCAGATTTAAATCTCATGCTTGACGGCGAAAAACTCGATTTAATTAACGATACTGTATTTCTTGGTATTACAATAGACTCTAGGTTACAGTGGGGTGCTCACATAACAACTATCTAAAAGGCTTAGTTCCGCTGCATTTGCAGTTCGAAAAATTAGGCAATTAACAGACGTTCCCACTGCTAAATTAGTTTATTACGCGTATTTTCACAGCATAATGTCATACGGCATTCTACTGTGGGGCTCTGCAGCGGATGTGGAGTCTGTGATGTACAGCACTAGTTGTCTGTGTGTATGTGTGTTGAGAGTACGAGCGTGTGCGTGCGAGTGTGACATATTGTCAGTCTATGGTCAGTCTTCAATAAACCAACCAACCAACTACGCGTGTTTTATTTCGTACATCTCAATGGCGACGAGGATTGTTAATAAAGACTGTTAATAGTTATTTTTATCATCATGTCGATTGGGAAGTTATCGGAGTTTAATATAAGATCGGGTAATTGGACGTAGTTATGCAAACTAGAACCAACCCACAACATATCAGTTTTGAGATAATTAGGTTTTTGTTTTAAATGTGCGTAGAAAAAAATTGGTAAGTTTTGTGAGATAAATAACTTAACAACGTTAAAGGACTGTATTAGCAAGAATATAGGAAAACATCATAATTTAATTTTATGACAGTTTAGTGTTTATTTATGATCAAAAACCTGATGGTTCCTTCTAGCAAAATTATTGTATTGTGGGTTGGTTCTTTGTTGATTTTTTTTTTTTAGGAAAACTAAATGTAGATAAATGGTTTATTCATATTTATTTATTTCAACTTGAACACACGAACAATTTATACTACTTTTACACACAAATTTTTAATAACTACAAAATTATATCGTCAAAAATCACTATTATTCATCATCTTGCACATAAAGTTACTTAAGCAGCATCTTCAACTTCTACTTCAAAATCAACAGTACCAGAAAACCCATCTATGTCGTCTTGAACTGTTGAATTTCCGGTTAATTTTTTATAATATTCTTGAGCATCATCTGGTATAAGATGAAGCAAACTTTTTAGGTCATTCAGCTTTGCTTCGGGAATAGGTTTTCCATTAGGCCAAAGCGGATCCATTACTTGTTTCGTTAATAGCCCCGTATTTCCTCGCAAACGTTTCTGTATATTTACTTCTATATATTCATCATCCAGGTTTGATCGCATAAAAATCGAAAACTCATCTTCTTTTTTGAGCATTATCTCTTTCGTATTAAGCCAAGACATTTTAGAACCATCAGTAGCTTTCTTCCTGTTTGTTATTTTCTTTTCTAGGTTTGCACTTGACAAAAAATCTTCCGTTTTCATTCTCTGACCTTGCATCGGTTTATTCTTCTTGCATACCCGCATTATTTGCATATAGTCCTCTGGCGTATATATTCTTTGTTGTAATTTTAAAGCACATTCTATTCGGCCAAAATCAGTATCGTTCGGCAGGAAACTGTGACCGGATTCTAAAAAGCGTAGCCTGATCGTTTTCAGTGTTGGGTGATCGTTTAATAAAGCTTTTAACATCAAGGTTAGTTTGATGTTTCGGTTTTGACCTCCGCAAGAGTCACTCCAAAGTATTAAGTTTTGAACCTCGCTATTGCCAAGCCTATCCATTATATGCTTATATAAACAGGAGCCTACTTCTTGAGATCCCCTTCCCGCTTCACCTTCCACCCAAACATTACAATGGGCCTGGTCATCGCTTCCTGAGTGGATTCCTAAATTGTACACCCATAGCTGCCTTTTGTAAAATACAATATTAGTTGGTATACGCGGAAGGGGTAGGGTTTTTTGCAGGTCGAATGTTATTGTTTCGGTGAATCGATCTTCTTTAGCTAATTGCATATCATTTTTTAGTTGCTGTTGCAGTGCTTTTGCTTTTTGTAAGTGTTCCCTGTGAGTACTATCCAGCATAGCCTTTTCTTCTTCAGAGCCTTTTAATTTTTTGCTAGATAAGTAGTCGCATTTGTTACATGTATCCTTTTTTAGAGGTTTTGTGCGAAGATTGAACTTCGTAAGGCAATTAACTTTTGAAAAAGAGAGCACCTTTTGCCCAGCCAATTTTGCTTCATCTTCGTATAACTTATAAATTGTAGGGAGAGTCATATCAGATCTCAAAAATTTTGCATAGCTACAGTCTGCTCGCCGATAGTGGGAAACATATGTAGGCAGTTTTCGAATGACATTTATGATAAACTCTTCGCTTTCATAAGTTGCTTTATTGTGTCCTTCTTGGGAACCGCGTTTATCTGTTATGCAATCGTCGCGTTTTTTGCACAGAGAAGTATTTACCCTTTTGGATGTTGTCTGAAGAGTGTTTAAAAACATTTTCTTGCATACAAGTACTTCATTTAGATGATATATTCGAGTAAAGGTCTTTTTCTTTAAATTTTTACTAGAAGCAGAAACGTATGAACGTTTTATTGGGTTTTCCTTCACACAAGCTGCAATAAACATATTTTGTGCTGCATAAGTGCCCAACGCATAGAATTTTTGGAATTCGGATAATCTGTTCTCTCTCGAAATCCTCTCTTGACATTTTTTTGGACAGTTACAGTTAAAATCTAAAAAATGGCTTTGGTTCAATTCTTTGTTTCCGAGAGTTAACATAGGGCAGATTTTGGTACTTTCTCTTCTTCCTTTCTTCTCTAGTGTGACCACCATACTTTCTCTTTCTACCCCTTTTTGGCCTACTTGAAGGAGATCTAGTTGCTTCAGAAATGTTCTCTTGCAAGATTTGATTAGAACGGCTGGAAGTTTGAGTTTCAGTCTCATCAGTATTACTTTCATTAAAAAAGTCTGGTATAGAGGTAATCAGTGATTCTGATACTCCTGAACTGTTATCACTGTCGCCAGTATAACTTTCTCCAACAAAATCCGGGTCCCGTACTGAGTCGTCGTCATCAAATATCACTTCAGTTCTATTGGAAGATGCCGGTGAAACTGTTGGATTGTTCTCATTAATATTAAACATGTTTTCGGCAGCTCTGCAGTCATTTTCAAATTCTTCCGTTAAAATATCAAATATATCTGCTGTCTCTGGTGACATTGAACGAACAGGTGATGACGGAGGATCGGGGAGGGTGCTATGATTGGGCTTTGGACTTATGGGACGAGCCACAGGTGTGATCCTTTTCTCAGCAATGGTTTTATGACGCGTAACATGAGGTTCAGAAGGTTTTATATACTGGTCAATGTTAGGAGAGGGGTTAGTGGATTGTTTTTCATGCATTATTATATTGTGATTGCCAAGTGGTCTAGGTGTTAACGGAGAATAGGGTGGAGGCTCTATACTTTTTTCTTCAACATCTTCATGAGATCTAATATTAAAATAGCTCGAGCAACCCATGCCAGAAAAAAGCAGTTCAACACTCTTCTCGCAACTGACTTCATCAGTCGGAACTTCATGCTCACCTTGGCGATTGGTATCGGCATAAGGCAAAGCTGCAGAAGAAAGAAAAGTATTACCTACTGATTTAATTTTATAGAGTATTAAACAAATAGTGCAGTAAAAACTGCCAGTAACCGACTTTAATTCCTGCTCCATAACTCCAGAAGTAAGAGTGGTCATTTTATTACGATTGGCTGAATAGCTAAGGTGTAAAAGCGAAACAAATAAACTCCCATTCGCCTCCAAGCACAAGTATGTAGATACATATACAAATTAAAATTAGAGGACTAAAAATAAAACTGAAAACAACATGCTGCTGAAATATATATGCTCGCATTTAGAAAAGCAAAAGCTTCATTCACCTAAACAAGCTCATTCAAACTGTTTAGTTTGTTTTGCATAAATACCCTAGAATTTAGTTTTTATTACAAGACAGTTATAAGCTAACAAAATAAAATATTAAAGCTCATCACCTCTGGATGATTTTAAATCTTACGTAAATAATAGCTATACTTTAGTCTAAGGTTCCCTTTTTTCCGATGAATAATGATGATAAGTATGTGCCATTTAACAAGAAAAAGTCAATGCTGTTTCCCTTATTATCTCTTCACGCGAATCAAAACAACGACTAAAGTATCATATTTCCTTGGCTGAAAAAGTTAAGGATCACGATAAACGTCCATTCAGGATGTCTAGCCATATTTTTCTTTGACTTTAATGACCTTTTTACTCTAGTTAAATATCGTACGTGAATGTTAAAATTAAGTGGGTATCTTGTGCTGTTTAGTAACTTACCCGTTTTTAACTTTTTTGGAGGACTATTATGTGGAGAATTCTCAATAATATCTGCAAAAAATTAATTAAAATAGGTATAAACAAAAAAATACTTGTGTTGTTTAACAAAATGAGTTCCGTGTTGTTTAACAAAATGAGTTCGTGTTGTTAATTTTTACAATCTACTTACGATATACCGTGAAAAAGACTTTAGATAGGTATATGGAACTTAATAAAATATCATTGCCTGTTTAAGCCTGTAGTTATCAACAAAATAACATCCATTGAGGTTAGAACAGCAAACTGATATAGTAATTATTTACTTACCTACACCACTGTGGTTTTCATCTTCATCATCTGAGCTATTTCGAAGGCAAGCACTTACAAGTGCCCTTGTTCGAGCACTCAACTTTTTATTCATTCTTTTTTGAAATGAGATCAAAGCACAGTAGAAAATGTAGAAGTGAATATGTCAGTGTTACCCGCTAAAATTTCGTGTTGCTATTTTATAATTACGATACTTTATGGTAGACATTGGTAGATGTTTATGTTTAATATAATCATCACCCGGAAAAAATATGACACGTAAATAATCATAATTATGTATTATGGAACAGAGGTAAAGCATTTATATTCCTATCAAACATTCATTTTTTTAAACGCAAACCAAACCCAAGCTTCATAGACCCTTATTTTTTTTATAATTTCATAAAACATAATTATCGATATGGAACTAAGCATCTTGGTTATTTTTAAGCTCATTTATTTTTTTCGCAAAATAGAACCAAGCCACATGGTTCTCTTTAGAGAAAAAAAAGATAACTATAATTTTTATTTTTATTTTCTTCTGGTAACCATGTGGCTTGGTTCTAGTTTGCGTAATAAAAATTCTAAAGTACGATAAGTACCATGCTACATGAGTCCGTTTTGCTTATAAAAAGTGACTCAAAGTCGGGTTGGTACCTTAAACGGCTCCTTTTTTTTGCTTCGTGGCTTGCTATATCGGCCAGGATTTTTTCTGAGATGATGTAATACACCATAAATAGTCTATCTACATATATAACTCAATTTCACTCAAAGTGTGGGTTGGTTCTAGTTTGCATAACTACGTCCAATTGGACAATGTATGTGGAACGGACGGAAATGTTTTATAAAGTGAACAATGTCAAGGAAGAACTTTGGTTACCTACTTTAATCGCGGCAATGGGCGATGAAGCTTATGAACTATTAAGTAATTTAACAAGTCCGGACAAACCCAGTGCGAAAAGTTATGCAGCGGTAGTGAAAGTAATGTCGGATCATTTACAGTCAAAACCATCGTATATGGCAGAAAGATATCGTTTTCGGCAGAGAAGACAGAATGCGGGCGAGTCGATTTTACAATATGAACTAAAAAAAATGTAAGTACTGCGAGTTTGGATCCGTGTTGGAGGAGAATTTACGTGACCAACTAATATGTGGATTACGAAGTGAGATAATCAGAAAAGAAAAGTGAGATAGAAAGAAGTTGCGGAAGAAAATTTACAATATTTAAATGCCGTTAGGATTTCTTGTGCAATGGAAGCAGCAGAAAGGGATGCAGCGGCAGTTGAACAGACGGCCAGTCAGTGACGGATTAAGACTAACAGATGCCGTAAGCAATCCAGGTCTCTGGGGCCCCCTATACGTTTTTCACCTAGTAATACAGTCATTTGGTGCTCAAAAAGAGGGTTACCTGGAAAGTTTTCCGGGTGATTGAAAATTGGTGATTTTATAGATTTCTATGTGCTCGTTTTGAATTCTCACACTGCCACCTCGCATCTTTGCCACTCGCGCATCTTTGCCACTCGCGCCGCCATGTGAGAAAAATGGCGCTCAAAAACAGTTTTTTGACAACAATTCCTTTCCGGATTATTTTACGAGAAAAATAGTTATGAATAAATAAGACTATTTATTTATTTATTTATTGGATCGTCAACAGAGGCTACACAATTACATACATGAGAAGACGAGACAATAACATGAGAAGACGTACAATACTAGTGTGCGCTTCCAATTATAGGCGGCCACATCATTCACTAATAACTAGGTTGGTACAATTAGTTTGATAGATCGTAATTTAATCCAATATGAATCCAAATACAATTAATATCCAAATACAATTAAAAAAAAAAAACTTGAAAATTTCTTACAATGTTTATATGAATTAACGAAAGAAAGTCTGAAATTTTCATTACATCAGTCATTTTATAAAGTTATTCATATCATGTCACATATAATATACATATATATATTATATATATATATATATATATGTATTTTAATTCCTATAAAAACTGGCCAAGTCAAATCTAACCTACTTTAAGATCTTACATTTTTAATGACAGCAATTGTTAAAGGTATCCAATAAAGCAAAGAAATAGAGTTTAATACTTGTTCATAATGTTATTTTGTTCCTATAAATACATATTTGAATTTTGCATAGAACTTGGCACTCATTTAGATCTCCATTCTTTTTGTGTATTGAACTTGGCTTTCCTTTTTTACATTTTTGTTTTTGGTGGGATATCATTACTTTTTGTAAAGAAAACTAGGTAGGTATTGAGATTTAATGTTATTTCTTGCGTTTCCGCTGCATGGTGCCGCGCGCCGCCGAAAACACACCGTTGGCCGGTTGTTTAACGCGTATTACAAGTTTTTTGTATAGTGATATCACTTATTTTTTGACTTAAATTTATTTTTATATTTCTGTTATATAGAAGATATATTAATAGATATATTGGGATAGTTTCAAATAGCAGCTTGTAACGGTTCCAAGGCTACAATTAAAAAAAGAACAAAATTTTGTATGGTGACCCCCCCTATTTTTTACCTTTTTTATATTTGTAGCCTTTTCCTTAGCTTACACACAATTACCGAGCTGGATTCCAAATTTCATCTTTCTAGGTCATCTGGAAGTAGGTTAGGTTAAGGTACTATATGTCAGTCAGTCAATATTAAAATTTACGACTTTTAGACCTTCATAATAATATCTTTATAACCGTTTGAGCTAGCTTCATGAAATTTGGGCTTCTAGATGTCCTTATGGATATAATAAAACACACGTAGTTTTATGTGTTTACGTTAAAGAGGTTTTAAGTTATGGAAGGGTCAAAAGTGGCACCAAGTGGTTCGTGTAATGATACACTTGCCGCTGTCTAGCCAGTTGCTTGAACTTGGCTTGACACGCGGCCGCGTGTCTAGATTTATTTATATTATAAATTAGTGATTATAAGTATGTAAGTAAGTAGTTTAGTATACCTAGGTTAAAAATATAAAATTATCAAACCAGATGACAAATATGTGCTCATCCATTTAAATATGATTTTAAGTCCATTTGATTCTTTTCAGATCAATGTATCTAAATCCTTTTTCTTGATCTGTACCTCCACGCTTTCGCTTAGACTTCTATTGTTTTTATATTTCCCCAATGTTTGCAATAACAAAATAAAAGAATATGGGTAGGTAATTGATAAATACTTTTCATTAAAAATAAGGCGCTCTTACATTAAAACATTTTCTTTCTTTATGTCTTGCCATGTCGAAACAATCGTAGACAAAACGATCTAACGACAAATATTCCATAGCTGAAAAGTCCTGTCGCCGAAACGAACATTTGCAAGGTTCGCATTTGTTCGTTTCGGCGACAGGACTTTCGGTGAAACATGCATAGGTGAAACGATCTATCGACAAATATTTTAAAAACGAAACGTCCTGTTGGTTATCAGTCCAAAGGAGAAACGCCTGTCGGAGAAAGTTTGCAGAATCGCTGAAAAACTGTTTTTAACAACAAATCTTTTCCGGCTCATTTTACAATTAAAATTTTTAGTAATAATTAATGAAACTAGAGAAAATTTCCTAACATTTAGGTGCTAACCTTTTTTTGTAGAATCAATAGTTTTAACGTACAAACGCCTGCAAAGTCCACTCCTACACGCTTTTGGCCAAATAACTAATTTCCCCACCACCATGAGGTGGAGTAAGCTACGCGTTTTTTTTTCTGGTAAGCCTAATTTACAGACACGGTAGTGCCCCCAGACCTGGTAGACTTCAAGTTTCGTTCAATTTGAACCAGTAGTTAAAGAATTATTACTTGTCAAAGTTTGTTAATTTTGTCTCTCTTATTTACTGACTGACCTATCATCAAAACTTTCAGACACAACCCTTTCTTCGGTGTGGTTTTTGGTGACGTGAGAGTGAGACGTAATGCCCTAAGGAGGTTTTTTTTTGCTTCCTCTGGTGCCCCCCCAGACGTGATGCCCTAGGCAATTGCTTAATTTGTTTAAGGGTTAATCCGTCACTGCGGCCAGTAACAATAGCGAGTCCAGTACAGGAAGCGGGAACACGACCGGAACGTTACATTCGGTCGTCGCGAGAAATAACCGCGGCCGGCGGGCCCGGGGATACATGCGCGGATCGCTAGCACAGCGCGGAACTACTGATGACTCGAGAAGTAATAATAATTGTTTCGCTTGTGGATCTACAGAGCATCAGAGTGATGTTTGCCGATACAATCGCTTCGTCTGTGGTCGCGTAAGCAGAAGGGGCATCTACGTCGGGTATGCCCTGATCGTTCTGGAAGTTCGCGGCAACAACGTCGGGTTTCTAATAATATGGTGGCCCACGTGCGAACGAGCCCGCCCACGTGCGAGATGTCAGGGGAAGATGAACCGCCTTTGTCAGAGGATGAGGCATGGCCAGTGGTAGAAGATTTGCATCAACTCAGTTTGAATAGCTACAAACCGGTAAGCTTAACTGTTTTAGTAGAGGGAGAACCATTGCCCATGGAAATTGACACAGGTTCGCTAGTATCCTGTATTAGTAAAAAAACTTACGATAGACTGTTTAATAACAAATATTTGAAAAATTCTAATTTTGTATTCAAATTCTATGATGGCAGCAAAATTAAACCTGTAGGTGTTTTTAGCCCTCTAGTGAGTTATGGGAATAAATCAAAAAAGTTGGAATTGTTTGTTGTAAAGGGGGGCACCACCTCTTTGTTAGGGAGACAATGGCTCTCAGAGTTAAATATTAACATTTTTATACAGGGTGACTGGTGAAACACAAACGATTCTCGAGGACGTGATATTTTGGAATCATATATGAATAAAAAATATAAAAAAGAATAATAATATCTATTGACTATTTAGTAAACTTAGGTTAAAGTTACCTTATTAATTACGCAACGCATGGACACCGCACGGGCGTACGTGCTTTGCTATCGACACAAAGTACGTAGGTAGTTACATTGTTTACGCGACTACCGCATGCTCACGGGGTAGTAAGCTAAGTTTGATAAAGAAGCATGATCCGTTTTCCCTTCATACTTTAATGCTGGCTTAGGACAGGCAAAAATACCTAGGTATTTAAATCACCTATTTGTTGATTAGGTAAAAAGGTAATTTGCATTTTGAGACGAACGTGAATCAAGATGAAAATACCATTGGTATTTTTGGCGTATTTAAAAAATGGAATCATACCTATTTACAACGATTGAGCTTAATTAAAATACCTACTTATTTACACAACTACACTAACCTTAAAATTTGTTCAAAATGTGCACCTTCTCGCGAGATGCAAGCTTCGGCACGTTTACGCATATTGTCTTTTACACGGTTCAAAACAAATGAATCACTTTTAACAGTTAGAAAAGCACTAGTGATTCTAGTCTTTAATTCATCCCTGTTTGCATACTCTGTAGCGTACACAAGACGTTTTACCTCACCCCATAAATAAAAATCTAGTGGGGTGAGGTCTGGAGACCGAGCTGGCCATGGTATGGGCCCTCCGCGACCTATCCAGCTATCACCAAAGTAACTATTTAGGTACTCACGTACTTGAGTATGATAGTGCGCGGGTGCTCCGTCGTGTTGGTAAAATAAGTTTCGATGATAACTTACAGGTACATCATCAAGCATGTCGTTCACCACACTGTTTAAAATGTCTAGGTATGACACACTATTCAGTCTTCCTTCGATAAAATACGGGCCTAACAAACAGTTATTTAGAACACCGGCCCACACATTAACACTGAATCTATGTTGATAAGCGTCCTGTTGCGTAACGTAAGGTTTTGAGTGACTCCACCAATGTTCGTTATGTAGTATGTACATTAAAAATACCGAGTCTAGTAAATGTAGCTTCGTCTGTAAATAATATGTTTTTGTCAGTGTTTTGTAAAAACCATCGGCAAAAGTTTATTCGTGGCTCGTAATCACTGACACTGAGTTCTTGTACAGGTCGAAAATGATATGGGTGTAGCCCATTTTTGTGAAGTTGATTCCACACAGTCCATTGTGATACACCAAATCTTCTAGCAGCATTTCGTGTACTCGCTTGTGGGTTGTCCTCAAAGTACTGGAGAATGTCTTCGTGTAACGAGACAGGGTATGACACCCCTCCTCGTCCTTGTGCGTGTGCTGGAACGGTGAACTGTCCGTAGTCCCGTAATCTTTGGTTGGCGTTTAATATTACGCGGGGTGTAGGTATTCGGCGGCCGGGAAACATCTCCCGATAAAGATTAACGGCACCTGCCAAACTGTCATTAGCACGCGCATACGCACGAACCATATCGAGGTACTCTGCATTTGTGTATTGGTACGACATTTTTATCACATTCATACACTAAAGCGCGAACTATCGCGGAACACGGAACTCGGAAGTAGGAAGCGGCAAACACAGACCAGTCGGCGCGGCGCTTGCGCTTGCACTGAAGGGGAGGGGGCGCGTGGCCGCGTGCGCGGGCGGCGCGGCAGCAGCGGTGTTTCTTTCATGTTTTAACTAGTTTCAACCGGCGCGTGCTTAACCGCGTGATCGAGTCAACGTCGAGAAGGGATCCACACTTAACTTATTTATGGAGACATTTGGTCAAAAATTAAGTACCTAATTTTATTACATAATTATAATGAGAATCGAGTACTGAGTGCTCTCCTTAAATATCGTTTGTATTTCACCAATCACCCTGTATATATAAGGTGCTATTAAAGCAACTGCCACGGCTTTAATGGGAGGTAGTATTGTGTTTATAGATTACAATAGTAAAGATAAATTATTGATTATTTATCATATTTTTTTTCATACAAAAAAAAATAACGTATAAATTTGAATTGATGTATTAGTATAAAACCATCCCGTGTCATAAGCTGTTGCCGCTCCGCACCGAATTCAAACATTTCGCAAAACGCCGCCGCGCCGCCGCGCAGCCGCCGTTCATACACTGTTGCCATTCCTATCAAAGGATGCCGCCGCCGCCGTGCGCGCCGGCCGCTCGGTCGTCAACAGCCCCGCGCGCCCCCACCCTCACCTGCACTAGCACGTTCGTCGCACGCGCCAAGGCCAACCGACCCGGTCGCCAGTCGCCCCCCGGCCGCGCGTTCGGAAGGTAGTTCTAGCGATTGACGTCAGGAATATCGCGCGCCCTATTATTAAAAATGCCTCCCAGACGTCGGTATTCCAATCAAGAATATCTTAAAATGGTATTGTGCTACCGCGAGTGTAACTCGGTGTAACACGGCCGCTTTGACCCGCCTCCGGTTGACGCAGGCAGGCCTTCATACTCGGCCGAACTCGAAGAGGAAGTGCTTCAGTGTCATCCTCTTGCGAGCACCAGGGATGTTGCTCGAGTCTTCGACGTGAGCGACAACTACGTGTGGCGACTTTTAAATCGTGAAGGGCTCCATCCTTACCACTTCACAAGTGCCGTGGCCTCCTCGCTCGCCGGATTTTACCCCTCTAGTCTTTTTTTTGTGTGGTCGTGTGAAAGACCTTGGTGTGGTGAAAGAAATGTGGTAGAACTAAAAAGGCGCATCAAACGCGCATTTAGGCTAGTGAAAAGTGAAACGGACACATTAAATAAAGTGAAGAGACATGTATGCAAGCGTGCCTTCATCTGTGTGCATATGCAGTGTAGATAAGTAGGTACTAGGTAGGGAGTGAGTAAATAACTGTAAATACGGTGCAATCGTTGTAAATAAAATGATTAACTTTTAAACACGCCAAGTTACTGTAATTTATCGTTATTCGATATTAATCTAAGTACCTACTGTTTGGTTTCTTAGATTTACGCGAATGTTAGACATTAAAATAAAACTACTTTTTTACGGACTTTTAATAAAACCGCGACAACATCCGTAAAAAGTAGTTTTATTTCAATAACTACTGTTTATAAATAATACGAAAAAAAATGCGATTCTTACACTAACTTGACAGTCACACAAGTTTATCATCTTATTTACCTACGTCAGTTTTTTTTTAAGAATGCTGTAGCTGGTAAGTAGTTGCACTTTTAAAACACTTGTATCATGTATGCCTGCGTATTATTGCGTACCTAGTAGATTATGTAGTGACGAACTAGTCAGCTGATTACAGTTTTCATTCACAGAAAAGATGGAAAGAGATAGCAGTTGTTTTCATTGACGAAGCGTCACATTGCGCGTAATTTGTGAACCACGTTACGCAGAATAGAGTCAATGTTAATTTAACTATTTTAGTCTCTCAAATATAATTAACTGTTCCGGGGTACGAAAGTTCTTCACTATTGTAATCTATAAACACAATACTACCTCCCATTAAAGCCGTGGCAGATATTTTTATAGCACCTTATATAAAAATGTTATTACGAGAGACTCAAATAAAACTAACTAACTTTGAAATAAGCAGTACCTTTGTACCTATTTGTTCTGTTTGTGTTAACTATGGCTTGTCTGTTGTGTGTGTACATTAATTTATAAATAAATAAATAAATAAACTAATTATGGTGACTATAATAATAGATTAACGCTTTTACTTGACAGATATAAGAATTTGTTTACGGAGGGGCTTGGTCGGTTCACGGGAGGCAAGGCTCGACTAAGGATACGCGACGGGGCGACACCGGTGTTCTGTCGAGCGCGGCCTGTGCCGTATGCGCTGCATATATAAGGTGCTATTAAAGCAACTGCCTCGGCTTTAATGGGAGGTAGTATTGTGTTTATAGATTACAATAGTAAAGATAAATTATTGATTATTTATCATATTTTTTTTCATACAAAAAAAATAACGTATAAATTTGAATTGATGTATTAGTATAAAACCATCCCGTGTCATAAGCTGTTGCCGCTCCGCACCGAATTCAAACATTTCGCGCCGCCCCCGTTCATACACTGTTGCCATTCCTATCAAAGGATGCCGCCCGCCGCCGCCGTGCGCGCCGGCCGCGCGGCCGCTCGGTCGTCAAACACAGCCCCGCGCGCCCCCACCCTCACCCGCACTAACACGTTCGTCGCACGCGCCAAGGCCAACCGACCGCCCGGTCGCCAGTCGCCCCCCGGCCGCGCGTTCGGAAGTTAGTTCTAGTGGTTAACGTCAGGAATATCGCGCGCGCTATTATTAAAAATGCCTACCAGACGTCGGTATTCCAATCAAGAATATCTTGAAATGGTATTGTGCTACCGCGAGTGTAACTCGGTGTAACACGGCCGCTTTGACCCGCCTCCGGTTGACGCAGGCAGGCCTTCATACTCGGCCGAACTCGAAGAGGAAGTGCTTCAGTGTCATCCTCTTGCGAGCACCAGGGATGTTGCTCGAGTCTTCGACGTGAGCGACAACTACGTGTGGCGACTTTTAAATCGTGAAGGGCTCCATCCTTACCACTTCACAAGTGCCGTGGCCTCCTCGCTCGCCGGATTTAACCCCTCTAGACTTTTTTTTGTGTGGTCGTGTGAAAGACCTTGGTGTGGTAGAACTAAAAAGGCGCATCAAACGCGCATTTAGGCAAGTGAAAAGTGAAACGGACACATTAAATAAAGTGAAGAGACATGTATGCAAGCGTGCCTTCATCTGTGTGCATATGCAGTGTAGATAAGTAGGTACTAGGTAGGGAGTGAGTAAATAAATGTAAATACGGTGCAATCGTTGTAAATAAAATGATTAACTTTTAAACACGCCAAGTTACTGTAATTTATCGTTATTCGATATTAATCTAAGTACCTACTGTTTGGTTTCTTAGATTTACGCGAATGTTAGACATTGAAATAAAACTACTTTTTTACGAACTTTTAATAAAACCGCGACAACATCCGTAAAAAGTAGTTTTATTTCAATAACTACTGTTTATAAATAATACGAAAAAAAAATGCGATTCTTACACTAACTTGACAGACACACAAGTTTATCATCTTATTTACCTACGTCAGTTTTTTTTGAAGAATGCTGTAGCTGGTAAGTACCTAGTTGCACTTTTAAAACACTTGTTTATTTATTTATTTATTTATTTGGGACTAACAAACAGTTACATATTAGATCTTATAGACTAACTTACATAACAAATACATAATACAAATATGCAACTCACACCGTTATCCACAGCATACTAAAAAGATTATTAGGTATCGAGCAAAGTAAATACAAGAAATAAACAATTATTTGCCTAACTGAACAAGTTTACAGGCTTTTTATTGTTTTAATCAGGCAGTTACGAAACTTATTAGCCGGCATTGCAAATATGTATACTATACTTGTATCATGTATGCCTGCGTATTATTGCGTACCTAGTAGATTATGTAGTGACGAACTAGTCAGCTGATTACAGTTTTCATTCACAGAAAAGATGGAAAGAGATAGCAGTTGTTTTCATTGACGAAGCGTCACATTGCGCGTAATTTGTGAACCACGTTACGCAGAATAGAGTCAATGTTAATGTAACTATTTTATGTTCTCAAATTTAATTAACTGTTCCGGGGTACGAAAGTTCTTCACTATTGTAATCTATAAACACAATACTACCTCCCATTAAAGCCGTGGCAGATATTTTTATAGCACCTTATATAAAAATGTTATTACGAGAGACTCAAATAAAACTAATTATGGTGACTATAATAATAGATTAACGCTTTTACTTGACAGATATAAGAATTTGTTTACGGAGGGGCTTGGTCGGTTCACGGGAGGCAAGGCTCGACTAAGGATACGCGACGGGGCGACACCGGTGTTCTGTCGAGCGCGGCCTGTGCCGTATGCGCTGCGCGAGCGCGTCGAGGCGGAGCTGGCGGACATGCTGCGCGCCGGCGTCATCGGGCCCGTGGACAGCGCGGACTGGGCTACCCCGCTTGTACCGGTGCGTAAGGCTGATGATGGACTCCGTATCTGTGCTGACTATAAGATAACCTTAAATCCTGTCCTGTTAGTGGATAAATATCCTTTGCCGCGTATTAATGACTTGTTAGTTAAATTAAATGGGGCTAAAATATTCACAAAAATTGATTTAACCCAAGCCTATAATCAAGTGGAGCTAGAGGACCCGGATAATTTGACAGTTATTAACACTCACAAGGGCCTTTTTAAGTATAAAAGACTAGTATGGGTGAATATTTGAAGATAGGCATATTCAGGATTCATAAATTAAAGTCAAATAATGCTTCAAATTACAACTTTTATGGATTTCACGTAAAGTTAATAGTGTAGATTAACGAAATAAATGAAACGCACAGTATTTGAACTGCTATATAGGTCTGAATCTAAAGCTGAAAATTTTCATCGAACGGTGATGAGATATGAAACACACGGTAATTAGCATTTAAAAAATGGTAATTATGCTTCGTGATTGGTAATTAGAAATAAAATGAATAATATACTTGAATCACATATTTATTCATTATTTAGGTGACAATAAATGCTTTATGTTAATAAATTCTTTATGTCTTTCACTCGGAAATGATTCGTTTCAAACAAAACCTTGAGATCTTTCAAAATCCGCGTATCACCAATGACATCATCACTAAATTATCTTTTTTCTTTCTTCGATTTTTTTATTTTTGTAATTTGTTTGTAACGTATTCTTCATTGCTTCTCCAAATAAAATTTTCTTCTTAGCTTCTTCTACTTTGGTTTTGTCTCTAAGTAGTGCTGTTACTTTAGAATTAGGACTCTGCAGTCGTTTTTTCAGTCTTATAATTATTTTTCTATACGCATTATTTTTTCGTGACGAGGAACGAGATAGATTTCATCATCACGGACAAGCGGCATATATTTAGAGACGTCTCGGTGATCAATAGGTTTAATACCGGTAGCGATCATAGACTCGTCCGAGGCTCTCTAAATATCAACCTTAAGGCTGAAAGAGTTAGGATGATGAGACCTACTCTCCGACCCACGCTGCCCCAAATAGCCTTAGGTTCCGATAAGTTCCAGTTGGAACTCCAAAATCGATTCGCACTGCTGGCAACCACGGACAATGTTGACGAAAAAACCGACACAGTGGTCAAAACGCTACAGAATGTGTCTCGAAGGTTGTTCCACGGAAAACGCGGTAATAGGGAGTCCAAGCTCTCACCCGAGACTCTCGAACTTATGAAGGAAAGACGAGAAACGCCGGACGCCCAGATGTCTTCGTCAGATAGGCGGTCCTTAAACCTGAAAATCAGGAAACTGACGCGACGTGACCTCCGACGCTGCAGCACTCGTAATATCGAGCCTGCGATTGAGCGAAATAGAGGCACCAAAGTCTTCGCTCAGCAATTAGGTAGACCCCATCTGGCAAAACTGAGGACCGGGGATGGCAGGACCGTCACCTCTAAGTTCGAGATTCTCGAGGAAATTGAAAGTTTTTATAGACACCTATACGCATCACGGATGACTAAACCATCGAGACAAGGCGAAGATGACCACAGAGCCAACCACACTCACGCGCCATTACACCGAGGACATCCCGGATGTCGACCGGGGCGAGGTTGAGACAGCTCTCAGACAACTTAAGAACAACAAGGCGCCGGGTGATGACGGAATTACAACCGAGCTCCTTAAGGTGAAAGATACGGTGTGTTCCCGGCACTTTTCCCGCTAGATGGCGCTGAAATCATTATTTTTAGTTTATTTCGTTTTATGTGAAATCGGAGCATTACTAAGTTGTAGAAGTAGTGTTCGCGACACTCGGTTATTACCTTTTAATGAACTTAATCATAACAATGCCTCAAAATCCACCCAATTTGACTCAGAATCCCATAATAACATCTGTCATTGAATTTACAGTCTTTTACACACACATAGACGTATTCCCTACGTTTACAAAGTTTACCACTAGATGGCGTGTATTTAAGTGTATCTAAGTGGCTAAAATATTTTGTAGAAATACTCTTCATATCCATTGGGGTAGGCAGAACGCCACCTACGATAAATTAAAACTAGTACTATTTTAGGAAAATAAAAGTTATATTTTAAGGCGTAAAACATTTAATTGATTAATTAATAAAAAAAGGAAATAAATAACGTCAATAATATATACAGCAAAATATAGTTTTATTTTATTACTTCAGTTTTTAGTAAAACAAAAATATAAATCTTTATTGAGTTCAATAAAGTATTATTTCACCTTTTATAGTAAATACAAATGAAAAGTTATACATACAATGAGTAGATTCTAAACAAACTACTACAAAAAAAAACTTGAGAGGTGTCAAGAGACACCCGGATGGAACGAAGTTCCTTTTTTAATTTAATTTAATTTGAATTTAATCTAATTTAATTTAATTTAATTAATAATTTTAAATTTTAATCAATTTAATTAAATTCAAATTTAATTTAATTAATTAATTTATGTTAAATTAAAAAAAAAAGAATTAATTTGAATTTAATTTATTTAATTTAACTTTTTATTATTAGTAAAATTAAATTAATAAATAATTTATTAAATTATTGTTATTTGTTAAAATAAAATAAAAACCTACAAAAACATAAAAAAATAAATATAATTTAATTTAATTAAAAAAATTAAATTGGTTAAATAAAATTAATAAAATTAAATAAAATAAATTATTTATTAATTTAATTACATTTTAATAAAATTAATAAATAATTTAATCTAATTTAATTTAATTAAAAAAATAATATAACTTGAATTTAATTTAATTTAATTTGAATTTAATTAAAGTAAATTATATAAATAAAAATTTAAAATAAAAAAAAAAATGAAAATATTTAATTAAATTAATAATTCTTAAATTAAATTAATAAAATAAAATTAATTATTTATTAATTTAATTAAATTTTTTTTTTTATTATTTTAAATTTTTATTTATATAATTTACTTAAATTAAATTCAAATTAAATTAAATTAAATTCAAATTATATTATTTTTTTAATTAAATTAAATTAGATTAAATTATTTATTAATTTAATTTTACTAATAACAAAAAGTTACAGTAATTTAATTAAATTCAAATTAATTCTTTTTTTCTTTTAATTAAACATAAATTAATCAATTTTAAATTAATTAATTTATAATTAATAGTATAATTTGCACGCCGCACAGCTTACATACAATAGCTTACTGTAACAAAAAGTGTCGTTACAACTTTTCGTAAGAATTTTTTCCGTCTAGCCCCCTTTCTCAACGCGCGATAAGGAACTTCGTTCCAAAATACAATTGAACAAAAATCATTTCTTCTTGTCTTGAAACCACTGCTTCACAGGAAAATAACTTTACTTAGTATATTTGTTACTTTTTGATGGATATTATTTCTTATTCATTTCAATCTGTTATTTACCATCAATCTCCAAAGCTGCTCCAAAATGAAATTTTATTCCATGCTCGAATTTCCAACTGATATTGATGTTGAAGGACGATTTGTCATGTTTACCTCTCTTCATCGTAAAATTGTCTCAGTCCAACTCGTTTCAAAGATTTGCGCGGCTCCGAATATACGTGTCGACTGCACGCCTTCTTGCTTCTTGCTAGTTGGAGTGTACATTGTAGACGTAATCTTAATCTGAAATATAGAAAAACAAATGAAAAACAAAAGAATGTTACTTTTATACACAGTATTTGAATAAAATCGAATAGAATCGTACTTCACAACCATTGAGCAGTGAGTGAAGTCCGATAACTGTCAAAAGTTTTCAAGTCAACCAACAGCACAGATACACAGATTATTCATTATTGCGTTCAGATTTCAGAACGCTGAACACATCCTGAAATAATAGAACAATAAAATGTACAGTCAAATTTTACTTATCTTTATATTCCTGGTAGGATATTGGTCAAAGAATACGATTATGTTATTTATTTATACACAATAAATGACGTCTATTTGATGTAAGTAACTCAATTATTTGTTGTTTCTGAACGCAACACACCGTGCTGTGAAACACGCGTCGAACGTGACCTTCACGCCCCTTGTCTGTCAGGAAATCTCCAGGAGATTTCTGTCAAAAAACGCGTGTCTGTCGGCGATCTCCTGGAGATTTCGTGTTTCGGGTCGGATTAAATAACAAATTTTGCCTATCTAGAGTATACCTTTCCTACTCTAACTTACACAGACTGTACGTGAAAGAATGAGAAAGGCATAAAACATCACATGCTAAACATTCAACAACATTTGTTATCGGAATGTTTATCTGTTGTGACTGTTTATTTTGTTCGGTCAAGGTCGGTGTCGGGTTGATTTGAGCCGTGTTTTTGTTTAGCTTACAGATGCAAAATATGTATAGAAATGTCTGTTCTTTTACTTTATTATTGTACAATAATATGTTATTATGTAAATAAAACAATAACTTTGGAAAAAAGAGCATTTATTTTTGGTACAAAAGTCGTCATATTAATATGACGTCATATTAGTATGAAAACTGGGAAAAAGTAGCTAACCCTACTTTCAATTTCGAATCAACAAAAGATTCCACGATAAAACTGTACTTGACAAAACTATAGAAAATCAGATAGCTTATTTTATAACGATTTTAGTGACATAGGGTGTGTCGAGCTGCGCTCTTTAATTTCAGAGCTATCGTAGTTTTAGTGAACGCGGAGAAATTCACGATTTCGGCCGGGCGCACTCTGACAGATCCGCGGAGTTGCGCCATAGAGGCCAACCGTCCCCAAACTAAACTAATGTATTGTTTGTCTGTTTGTAATATGCATACAAAGTATTCTTTACCTGGTAAAAAAATATCCCACGATTGCTTTTTCACGAAATTTAATGTTGTGGTTACTTTGGTGACTTACCGAATAATTTAATTCATGGCTGACTATAAAATATACATAATGACAACTTAACAACAACAACGTAGGTAATTAGTATTGTAACGAGATTGCAGCGTCTAAAACCCAACTCACGGGCCAACTTGCTGTTTCTAATACTTACCGTCGAAATATACCTAGGTAATTTTATTTTACAATAAAATTGCGTATTTTGAATATTAATAAAATTATTATACCAATAATAAATTGCAATAATTATATTCAATTGGAATCAAATACATAAGTACCTACTAGACATATTGCAATAATTTGAATCAATGAAAATAGCATACAAAATATAACACGCTACAAATTCCGCGCGCAAATCCTAGTGCATCAACATTACGAGCAACAAATTGAAAATGTACATTCGAATCATAGTCAAACTAGCTCGCAACGTCGCGTCGCGTCGCGATCGCCGCGCCGCCGTCAAGGTCAAGATTACAGAAGAACGGCAACGCTGCATATTTTACATACGAATAATGATATTTTAAATGTTGCCACACAACAATAATAATTATGTAATAAAATTGTTTACATTGCCATCTAAGGTCGTCAAATTTAAGGGTTTTTTTGAAACGTAGGAAATAAAATAAATCAATGTACTTATTATATTGTTTTATCAGAATTATAATATCGCCTGCACGCCATCTATCGCTTCCATTTTTAAACTATAACAAACATGGCGCTTAGTTTGCTTGTCAAAACAAACCCACACATGTAAAGAAGTGTCAAATTTTGTCTGAATTTCATGATTGTTTTTCTCAGTAATTAGTGTAAGTTATTTCCTAAAAAGTTAAGATGCGAGCATATTTGATTGTAGAAAAGTGATAAAATGATTCGTTTTAAACAAAGAGTGTCTATTTTTAGCGTATAATCCCTACAAACATTGTATGGACGGTCGATCGGAGCATCCACCTTAAGGTAAGGGACCACAGTCCTGAAAGAGCTAGCGAGTCTCTTTAATTCCGTCATTCACCAAGGCTTAACACCACAAGCGTGGAGCGGGAGTGCGGTGGTTCTGTTCTTCAAGAAAGGCGACAAAACCTTGCTGAAGAATTACAGACCTATCTCACTCCTGAGCCACATTTACACGTTGTTCTCGAGAGTAGTCACTAATCGCCTCGCTAGAAGACTCGACGAGTTCCAGCCACCAGAACAAGCCGGGTTTCGAAAAGGCTTTAGCACCGTAGACCACATCCATACTGTTCGGCAGATTGTGCAGAAAACCGAAGAGTACAATCAGCCGCTGTGTTTGGCCTTCGTGGACTACGAGAAAGCCTTCGACTCCATCGAAATTTGGGCGGTTCTGGATGCTCTACAACGATGTCGTATTGACTGGCGATACATCGAGGCGCTGAGATGCTTATATGACACCGCCACCATGACTGTCCAGCTCCATGACCATAAGACCAATCCGATCGAGCTGCGTCGGGGGGTGAGACAGGGGAATGTTATATCCCCAAAGCTGTTCACCAACGCGCTCGAGGATGTCTTCATGACTCTGGACTGGACTGGACGGGGTATAAATGTGAACGGTGAGCACATCTCGCACCTTCGATTTGCCGATGACATCGTCATAGTGGCAGAGTTGCTGGACCAGCTAAGCGAGATGCTGCATGGCCTGAATGGAGCTTCACGACAGGTCGGTCTTGGCATGAACTTGGATAAAACCAAGATCATATTCAATGAACATGTCATGCCGAGACCGATATATGTCGAAGGATCGATGCTCGAAGTTGTTCAAGAGTATATCTACCTAGGGCAGGTCATCAAGCTTGGTAGAAACAACTTCGAGCGGGAAGTCGATCAGAGAATTCAGTTAGGCTGGGCAGCGTTTAGCAAACTTCGTCGAGTCTTCTCTTCGCCTATACCGCAATACCTGAAGACGAAAGTTTACAACCAGTGCGTCCTACCTGTTATGACTTACGGTGCCGAAATGTGGACATTAACGGTTGGACTAGTCCACAAATTTAAAGTCGCGCAGCGGGCTATGGAGCGAGCTATGCTCGGAGTCTCTTTGAAGGATAAAATTCGTAATGAGGTCACCCGACAAAGAACCAAGGTAACCGACATAGCTCGTAAAATTAGCTCGCTGAAGTGGCAATGGGCTGGCCATGTCTGTCGAAGGACCGATAGCCGTTGGAACAGACGAGTCCTAGAATGGAGACCGCGACTCGGCAAGCGTAAGGTAGGACGCCCCCCCGCCAGGTGGACTGACGACCTGAAAAAGGTCGCTGGAGGGGACTGGATGCGGAGGGCGGAGGACCGGGTGTTGTGGCGCAAATTGGGAGAGGCCTATGTCCAGCAGTGGATTATGATTGGCTGAATGATGATGATGATGATTATTTTTTCGTTGCAGGGATTCTAATTGTGATTTGTACATTTGGTCTTTTTTTTCCATTATGTGGCGCATCTTTCTCAATTTGCTTCTTAAGTTCTTGACTAATGTTTTTGGTAGATCGTTACATGTAGAGGATTGTGGCTCATTTTCGCAAATTGAGTTTCGTCTTCTGGGTCTATTTTCATTATTATTATCTTCGCTGTCACTAGGACTAGGTGCATGCTTAGTCTGAAATAAAAAAAAATGTGTTCGGTGGGTAGTCAGTATGTAGGTTTATTTTGTTGTGGAAGTGCCAGATCACACCGAACGATCAACAATTGATCACGCGTTGGTAGTAACAATTCGACCTTGGGCTGGCCTAGTGGAGTAAGGAGTTTCAATATAATAAGAGGCCAGCTTATACTGGTACTAATTACCATTTGCAATTGCTCATTACCGTTCGCCAAAATACGAACGGGAAAAATGGTAATTATATAAATGGTAATTAGGTATTTGTACACTTTTTCACATTATACGTTCTTTGTAGAACTTAAAAAATTGGGAACTTAATCAAACCAAAGAGTATCCTATGGCAAATATTACAATGCATAAAAATAATAAAAAAAATATTAGACTTACCAGGGGAAACTCGAACGGTAAGGAGATTTTTGTTTGCCAAACACGATTTCTGGGCGATTAAGGTATGCTAAAGTTGGCGCCAAAACACTTTTTGACGTACACACGAGTCGAGTCGAGACGCGGAACTGAGTGCGACCGCCGAGGTTACTCTTACAGATAGCAATACACTACGCAGAAAAAGAATACCCTGCGACTGTGTGAACAAATGGTAGTGAGTATTAAGTGTTGGGACAATTTTCAAAGTCGTTACAAATGACCTAAAAGTGTTCTTTAATGTGTATAGTTTTACTAATTGGTAAAGCATGTTGTGTACTATCTAAATTACTTCTTAAAAATACGATCTTTAGGGTATTTTTATAACTTTTTGAGCATGAACTGCAAAAAATTGGAAATTGGGACACGAATGGTGATGAGATTTGAGGAACGTTTATGAACATAACTTAGTTGTTTATAACAATAGGACTATATTATGTACATCTGTATATAGTGCTGGAACTATGTTTTACGTGAAATAAAAAAAACATAACTTTATATCAAACTAAGTAGTTATTTGGGGAGAGCCGCGTGATATGCTCATGTTCAAATAATCACCCGTATATGGGTTGTCTTCAAGCCCAGGGATTTTCCAGCGAATTATGGCGAATCTTTTGAATGACATTCCTCACGTAGAAGTATTTCTGGATAACATCATTATAGGGACACCCGACATAAGCGAACATTTAATTATTTTAGAAAAGGTTTTGGATCGTTTACATTGTCACGGAATTAAACTTAAACAAAATAAGTGTTTGTTTATGACAGATGAAGTTAAGTATTTAGGGTTTATCATATCAGCAAAGGGAATTAAAGTGGACCCGGGAAAAGTCGAGGGTATATTAAATATACCCCGCCCTTGTAACATTACGGACCTGAGGGCCTTTTTAGGAACAATAAATTACTATGCCAAATTTGTAAAGAATTTGAGTACTTTATTATCACCATTATACCATTTATTAAAAAAGGGGTATGTTGGAAGTGGGATGACGTGTGCGAATTAGCTTTCAAAAAGATTAAATCCATTCTAATAAGTGCAAACGTACTGGCACACTATGATCCAAACAAACCTTTGTTTTTAACATGCGATGCGAGTGCGCGAGGAATAGGCGGCGCGCGGCGTTTTGAGTCAGTGGTGCGAAAGGGACAGAATGTCGAGAGTGCGGGAGCGACCGGTCGTGTACGTATCGCGAACACTTACGGCGGCAGAAAAACATTATTCACAAATTGAACGCGAGGCTTTAGCTATTGTTTTCTGTTTAGAGAAACTTCACCAGTACGTATACGGTAGGCGTTTTACGCTACGCACTGATCACAAACCACTGGTTACAATTTTTGGACCTAAACAGGGTATTCCTTCGATGGCCGCCAGTCGCTTACAACGCTGGGCTGTTAAGTTATCCGCTTATACATATGACATAGAGTATGTCACTTCCAAGCAAAACGGGGCAGACGGGTTATCGCGGTGGCCAGCTCATACAACTGACAAATGTGTCATAAACGTGCCAGAACAATCCTATTTGCATTTTGCGCAAAATGCAATGTTATTAGATTATAATGCAATAAAACAACAAACAAGTCGTGATCAATTACTAGGTAGAGTTTTAAGATATATTCGAAATGAATGGCCCTCTGATAATGACATTATTTCTCTAAAACCTTATTTTAACCGCAAAAATGAGCTTTATGAAGAGTTAGGGTGCGTGATGTGGGGTCACAGGGTAGTTGTGCCGGAAGCATTTAGATTAAGGGTTTTAACGGATTTACACGAGGCCCACATGGGCATAGTTAAGACTAAATCTTTCGCTAGGAGTTATGTCTGGTGGCCGGGTATTGACGAAGCGATAGAAGAGACATGCCGTAACTGTACCGTCTGTGCAGCGGAGAGTGAGGCGCCGCCGCGGCATTCACCCTGTCCATGGCCATGGCCTGATAAGCCATGGGCTCGCGTACACCTTGATTTTTTTGGGACCTATCGTGGGACAAACATTTTTAGTTATAGTTGATGCGAGAACCAAATGGTTAGAAGTTAGTCAGTTGCCCAGTACAGCCGCTAGTCACACAATTAAAATATTAAGTGATATTTTTGCTCGTTTTGGTTTACCTAGACAAATAGTTTCTGACAACGGTCCACCATTTACCAGTCAAGAGCTTTCACAATTTATTAAGGCAAATGGTATCGAACACATATTTTCAGCTCTGTATCATCCAGCGTCAAATCGCGCAGCTGAAAATGCGACAGCACCCTAAGGATCGGTTCATTTCCGGCGGAAGACGCACCGCGCATCATCGGCCGCGCAGCGCCAGGACAGACAAACACGCAATGAGACACCCAACCCCTCACACCTGACGCACAAAAGCATCGTCGATTCAGTGAGAAAGGTTGAATGCCCCACCACGCATCCGCCCGCCCCGGCGCCACACAACCGACACGCGACGCGCCTCCGCCAGAAATGAACCGATCCCAATTCGCCCACCCTTCACCGCTTCCTAAGTGCTCTGGGTGTGGAGAAGAAACGGCGCAACAAACTCCACAACAGCACGCTGTCTTTATAATTACAATAAATATAAAATAATTAGAAACCGTGCCAGATGAACAAGAGTTTTAGAGGGATAGGTGTCATACTACTACAGAATTAAAAGTATTTTCTAGTGAAACCAAGATCAGCAGAACGACCAGTCACCACAAGCGGCACCCGTTCACGAGTATGACGCAAGGATCAGCCATCACCCCCCTCGCCATATTAGAGGGAAAGAGGTGACCCGACCCCCGACGCCACCACAGGCAGTGACAACTAAGGGAGCATGACGAAACTGCTGCCGGCTTAATAAAAATGATAATAATAATAATTAAATGGATAATAAAAAAAACCCAACCCTAAACACTGGTTCACTGCACAGTCCCTTAACAAAGAGGCATTATAATTTGGTACATTATTAGATTTCATAATCAATACAATTATACATTCAAAACAATGTACAGAATTAAAAAAGAAAATATAATATATATATCTATATATACATATATGTCATTATACATACGTATAATTGTATTAACAACAAAACAAAATAGGTAACACATTGTTACATACAGAGTGTATGCCTATCAATTTAAATAAATACGGAAGTACAATAAGACATCATTCCACACAGAACCGTCGTGTTTCTATCTGTTCACGGCGGCCAACTATATTTATCATTTAAATAATCGTTAATAGTATAATAGGCCTTTTCACAGAGTTTAATTTTAATTTTCGATTTAAATGAGTTGTAGGGCAACTCGAGCAAACTGAGAGGCAGTTTATTATACATGCGAATACCAAGTCCCACAAATGAGTTGTGCACCCTGTGCAGCCGATGTGATGCCGAACATAACTTATGTCTATTACGCGTATTAATGTTATGGACATCACTATTCTTGGTGTACAAGTGAATATTTTGCCTAATAAATAATATATTAGTAGGGTATAATTGGGGGTTCTGCCTCACTTGCTCTCGCTGCGCTCGAGCGGCGCGATGCAGAAGCCCCCAATTATACGTTGCTAATGTAACCTACTTCAAGTGCGCATCAAAACAGCGTCATGGAATATTATCATCAACAGTTAGCAGTTGAATGTCAACTGCAAGAAATAAAATTGCCATACTTAGCAATTGAACATCAACTGCATGGAATTAAATCTACTGTTTACAAATAATTTATTGAAATATGAAGATATCATATACTTCATTTTTGAATGGATAGTTTTTAAGATCAAATGATATTTTACATAAGTACACTTACTAAACCACTGAGCATGTTGTTGCCATGGGCTGGTCACAAGGTAGGAAAGCAAGGGAAATATTAAAAAATATTTGTATCATTAAAATAATTTATTCTCAAAACACCATTTCTTTAAACACAAAACATTTTTTAAAGCACACATTGAGTCATGATAAATACAACTGTAAAAGTCTTCAGAATATTTATACCTATCATACAAGCTTAATAAATTAGGACAACTTTTGTCTTCTAAATTAATTACACTATTATTGCTATTATTTAAAATTCCTTTCAACCATAACACTTTTTCATTACCTTTAGTATATATACACTTATCTCTTAAAACATCTAAAATTAAACACTGATAATTAGAATAAGGTATAAATCCTTCACTCCAATAAATCTTCCGGTTACGCTCAATCCATGCAACTTGCCGTCTTTCTTGTTTTGTTAAATCATAAAAGGGGAATGGTAGCTTTATTAAAAACACTTGCAGTTTTTTATTACAATATATAGCAATCTCTTTTATTATAAATTCATTTGCTTCTGTCTTAAAGCCTTGAACGTCTACAATGGCAGTCATGATAACCTGCGCACTATGTTGCTCAAAGGTTTGTATTCCACAAGTCGATCGTTTATAATTAAACAATATGCAGCAGTATTATCTGGTATTGATGCTGAACATTATATTTCCAATCGAACGTCTACTGGACCTGATTTTAGACTATCGTTTTGCCTTGAACAATCTATGATAAACAAAGGAGCTTTTTCTTTAAAGTCCTTTAGGCTGAGCAAGGGATCAACCGGACAGTTGTAATACGACTGACGAAATTTCGCATACATTTCATATAATATACTGTACTTGCCCTCAGAAAATTTCAAGCTTAAAGGTTCATATGGATAATATTGTGAATTCAAAAAGAGAGTTACGTTCGTCACTTCACAATGATCGAATAGTGAACTATCTTTCAATTTATTATTTTTTCTGTTTGTTTGTAAACAGAAAATAACATATCTAGGCTTTTCTAATTGTGATGCAGTTTTCACTGACCATGAATGCTTTGTGGTTTTAGGTAGTAAAGGATACTCATACAAATCCCAATTTCTAAATGCCATTTGAATAGACTTATCTCTTTCTAAATGTTTTAAAAGTGTGAGTCGTTCTCGATCTGACACTTTTATGTGAGGCACCCTCCATTGCATCCTTTCTAAATTGATTTGGAAATATCTTCAGCAATATCTTCAGTTAGTATGACACTGTTTAAATTAGAGTTACTTCTGTTCAATATAAGCTCATGTTTACAATTTATGACAATCTTATTGTAATCTTCCGCAAATCCTAAAATCTTATTTAAGGGTATTACAGCACTAAAATGTCCATTATTTTGAAATCCAGTTAAGTTCCAACCCCATAAGGCAGCTACTTTGTTTTCTGCTTCGTTTAATGAAACGTATGACTTTATTGTCAACGTTATTCCTGAATTTTTTATACGATCTATTTCAATACCATTTATTTCGTATCTGATGTCTTGAAACAAGAACATAATAGGGTTATTAGTAAACGAAACAGGCTTCTCAATCGGTTTTCCATCTTTGCCGATGAGCTTTGCTTGACCTTCGATATAAATTGAGCTGGCTGATGGTAGCACGTATATGTCTTGCTGGTGTATGGGAATTCTGATTTCATCGTTTTCTCGAAAGCAGTTATTATAGGGATTGTAGGAATGGACTTCATAACTTTCGATGGAAGTATCAAAGTGCGGTAAGTCATTAACCTGTAGTATATTCATGTTTTAAATCCTAAAGCTTTAAGGAAATCTATATTTGCTTTAGTCAACTTCTTCACTTTTTTCTTACGTCTATACACTTTAGTGGTTGTAGAAGAAATAAGCCTTTTTATTTTTCCTGTATGGTTTATATTATATATCATGTTGTTTTTCTTAAATGAAGACGTAGTTGAATATGTTCTATAGAATTAATGCAATAACCAAACTGATCAACAATTTTAATAGATATAGACGAAATTATGTTTTTGTTCACTGGAAAGTAAATAACGGTCTGCGGCGTTTCTATGTACTGATAACCTGCAGAACTCTTAGATACAAATTCATGAATAATATGGGTTGGTAATCCGTTAGTGTAGGAACCGTATATTAAATCACATTCAATTCTTATCACAGAGGAGTTATTGTTATTAGTAGTATATTATTGGGCATTCTTTCCCACTTATCCGCTCATGCTTGCGCATTCGCGTCGTGGGACAGAATACCCAATAATATTTCTGGTAATTAAATTGTACACGACGTCGGATGGAATACGTAACTACAGTTTTATAATGAAAAATTAATAAATAATTACGAATGAATGCAAATCAGTAGAATTTAGCTTCACACCACCCGCTTATAGATGCGACTAGCAATGCAAAACGGCTGCAGTAAACTTTATGCGAAAGGTTTCAGCTGAGAAAGGAAACATCATGTACAATATATTATTTTATTATACTTATAGCATATTTACAGATTAATTCGACATAAATGTTGGTTGGTTCTCACACATTGCATCCACCGATTGCACTAGAGACTGAAGCTTGCGCCATTGCGGTGTATCGTCGTCCGTTTGGAACTTTATCCGAACCAATGCTTTCTTCCAGAGATCAAGTGAATCAGTATTGCGTGCATCGTTGGTTTGGTAAACTTTTAAATCGATTAGGTAGTCACCCACCGCTTTTATTGTTCGACGTTCGTTACCGTTTGCGACTCTATTAACGAAGAACGAAGACAATACGACCGAGGAAGGATCTTTAGATTCGCTACGGTCACGACTAAGATTGAATATGTCCAACGACTTCGCCTTTTTTCTGAAACAAACAAATCATTGCTAATTCGCTGTAAATTACTTATCAGAATATGAAAATGAACGTTAAATAAGTTAACCGATGCTGTATGAATATATCAAAGGTAAGTAAGTTGAAATTTATATACCTATATCTATAATAATAATATGTACAAATAAGAAATATCTCATTTGTTTATTGTTTTATGAAATAAACTTCCTTTTAATTTAGCAAATTTACATGACTAATCTGACTTATAAGGTAGCGTTTTCGGAGCTCAATACATCATATATACATATATATATATCATTAAAACATACATATAAATTTTGTATAATTACCTTAAACCAGCAGAGGATTTCTTGACGGAAGTAGATTTACGCTTGCTCGAAGCGGTAGAATGTTTTGGTTGGAGCTCGGCATTGCGTTCAACATCTGTAGAGTTGCGACGTTGATCACACTCAGAGTCCGACCTATAAAATTATTAAACATGTTTCAATAAGTTTAAGTAATATCACTTGAAATTGTTATAATGAAAGGAATAACAAAATGTTTATCGACTTGGAATTTACTAAGTTGTAATAAATACGAATACTTGAACTTATAATCGGTTCTGACTTATAAGAAAACTAAAAATTCAATAGAATAAATGCAAAGAATTAGATACATATGATTAAAAGTAAATATCAGTAAAGTTTAATTAAATTGAATAAAGAAATCAATAAAAAAATATAAAGACTTACATTTTAAATAGCAGTCACTTGAAGTATAATTAAAACAATATAACTATTACTGGATGCACTGAACTGTAGAATGCTTGTACTGTAGCGATGTACTTGGTTCTCAACTGAAGCTCGAACTCGATTCCGATGTATTGAAGCGAAAACGCTACCTTATAAGTCAGATTAGTCATGTAAATTTGCTAAATTAAAAGGAAGTTTATTTCATAAAACAATAAACAAATGAAACATTTCTTATTTGTACGTATTATACTTAAAGAAAAAATTAAAACTATGAACTTTTATATGCTAATGCAGCAAAAGGATTCAGGGCTGTCAATATAATTATCATGCATAGCACTTATTATCGATCAACTAACGATTTCATTTTTACTGTTAAAGTGTGAAAATGCTAACCATAACCAAATTAGCTGCGTTTTGATAAATTATTTCCTACAAGCTGACTTATTATTTTAAATATGATACTTTAATATTAATTATCAAGTAGTGGTAAATTCTATGAAGACTAGGGTTGATAGACAATTAAAAAAAAAAACATCTCAAAACTATGGTGTAATTACATGTAGAGAAATATACAGATTATAATCAATTATCTCTATTTGATTAAAAAATTTAACTTTATATGATTTGTTTCCAAAATTTTTATGCTACAATAAATATTATCAATCAATTTAAAATATCTATGTTATCAATGAAAAAATTATCGAATATTAAATCTCCTCCTTTTTGGAAGTCGGTTAAAATGTAGGACAAGCTAATTATAATAATATATGATTGATTTGCATTTGGATGTCAACCCTGTTTGAAATTGCATTCTTGCAATATACAGTTGTGTACTGCGCAATCAAAGTACCTATTGAAAATCATCAATTTTTACATTTTTCCGGTGTGAGGTTACAATTATTAATACGATACTTTTGTTTTTAGCAAATACACATTAGGTATCACTATTGGCCAATGTGTCTTTAATTTATAAAACTGTATTATAATACATATTTTGTTTTAAATGAACTAGACTACTAACTAAATATAAATTATTATAATATATAGTAATTGCTAGCAGAATTATTAAAAGGTAATTGTTAGATGTAATTTTTATTTGATTTACAATGTTGCATTATTACTAAACATTATTTAACTATCAGAATAAGTCATTATAAGAATTAATATAATATAATAAATGTGTTTTTTTTTTTTTTTTTTGTTTCAGGCGATTACTTATTAAGAATTGTGGATCAGCAGAGGTGGCATCCAGAAGCATAAAATACGCAAGAAGAGTGTTATCTTACTTGGAGATCTAATAATTAAAAGACGAAATTGTTGTCTTGTGAATATTTGAAGGTTTGTAATTGTTTTATCATATTATCATGATAGTGATCAAATTTTTATCTGATTGAATGGTTTCACAGTTCTTTGAAATTATAATTAATATTTGTAGTTGTAATTTTTTTTTTGTCTTATCTTATCTCCTATAACGCAAGTATAAGGCGTTTATTTAAATCATTTTATGTATATTAATTTAAATTATGTATCTGATTTCAGAGCACGGCGGTTTGCAAGCTAACTAACAATAAATTGAAAGCATGAAGTTTAGAAAACCTACTTGCTGTAATCATACGTACTTAAACAGTTGCAAATTTGTTCAAACAGTTGCAAGTTTGATCGCATTGAAAACTGGCGGCGATAACATCGACTCCGTATTAAAATATTTCCTAAAATTAAACAGTCTACAATAAAGTTAAGAAAACCTGTGAATAAGTGAAAGGACACCGTAATAAACTCGTGACATTGTTAACCCGGGAATTTATAAAGAAACTGTTCCGTTATAATCAATATAAAAATTACATAGGAAAGTGGTTTTAAAACGATCAAATAAGACGATTATTGTGCATTGTGTTAAACCAAAAATACAAGTAAAAGTGCTAAAACAAATAATGTGAACAAATATTGAAAAGAAACTGTGTTATCTAAACAAATATAAAAATATTGATTCAAAATTTAACTGTCAAGTACCGCTCGTAACAAACAAAGAAACTGAACTTTGGACTTACCCAGGATACCCACGTTTGTTATTTTCTGTAATAAATTTTGCACCTACAACAGGCCTATTTCATATAACAAGTTAATGTTCGGATGGCGTAAGGGATCTGGGCTCTGCTTTTTACTAATAACGAACACGCCGTTGGTCGTGCGTTCGAATCCCGCTATCGAAGAATCATCTTTTTCCATTTAGCAAAACATTATCATAATGAGTTTCTTTGAAAACATAACATTTCGAAGGCAACGCTCTAAGTCAACGACAGAGCTAACAAACCTAAGCCAGAATAGTTCGAACAACTCGACAATAGATGGCACTACGAACAGTTTACCAAACATAACAGACGACGAAAGTGACGAAATACTGGAATTAAAACGGCGAATTGATGAACTAGAATCAAAACTATTAGTTGCACATGAAGAAATTAATCATTTGTCACTCGAGAACACGGAATTAAAAACAACTCTTCAAAACTTAGACAACAAGCATCAATTATTTATGAGGGCAACAAAGAAAATAACTAGCGAAATTTGTACTCCAGCCAAAAATAAACAGTTGCTTACTCCTCGCAAAAAAGGTTCCAACACATCAACGACAGAAACACCGAATCGATTGGAAACCACTCAAATTGCACCTAAAGACCCGCCAATTCAATGTATTAACCAATCTGTAGAGATATCTCGAGCTTCAACAAACAACAGTTCAAGAAAAAGTATGGAGATGCCAAAATCCACAGAAATCCAAGTTGAAAGAAGAAAATTGTGCATCATAAGCAGCAAAAAAACGAATAAGATTCTACAGATAGCAGAAAACACTGTTCAGAACTTTCAAATATGTCACTACTTAACACCCAATTGCAGTATAAAGCAACTAATTAATAACTTAGGTTCAAAGCTAGAGAACTATTCGATAAATGATTACTGTGTTATAATGATAGGAGCCGATGATTTTAGTAAAACTAACAATTACTTTAATCTTATAGTTTATATTAGAGAAATGTTAAAGCCAATCACGCACACTAATATAATATTTTGTCTGCCTACTTACCGATATCATGAATATTCTATGATGTACAATTGGAGAGTAGAAACATTTAACAATATGCTTTACATGGATAATGAATCTCATAATTACGCTATAATATTTGATTCCAATTTAGAATTGTCCTGCGATTATTATATGTTCTCTAAATACAGTGGGCTATTAAATAACAATGGGATGATAAATATTTTCCAATATTTAAACCAACTTATAACAGATAATATAATGTACTTAGACACCGAAAAAAATAAAGAAGAGCTTCAAATCCATAATTTAAACCCGAATAAAGACGACAACCCCGTTTTTTTTCGAAAATAAAGTGAAATTTACACTCCTGCATCAAAATATAGCAGGTATATTAAATAAAAAAGATTTATTTGAAGTCACTATTCTAGATTTAGAAAAAAATAATGGTCCTATCGATATAATTTGTTTAACTGAAACTTTTATGAAAAGAGGCTCTGAAGCCAATCTAAAGATTGAAAATTATAAACTAGCTTCATCATTCTTAAGGACTGACCAACGAAGAGGAGGTTCTTGTATACTGATTAAAAAAAACCTAGAGAGCAAACCATTAACTAATATTGTAAAACCTATAACATTTCACTTTGAATATTCTGGCATAGAAATTGTATCTCTTAAACTGTGTGTTATATGCATTTACAGAATACCAAATTCCAATGCAAAAATTTTTCTACAAAATCTTAATGAACTACTAAAAAAACTCACAAAAAAATCTAATAAACAATTTATTTTATGCGGTGATTGGAATATAGACTTGTTAAAAACTAATAATATAAGTAAAGAATTAATCTCAATACTACAAAACTATAATATGAAAAATCATATCACTACACCAACAAGAAAGGAAGCTTGTCTAGATTTAATAACTAGTAACATATCGAATGTAACCTCAAACATACATCACTTAGCACTCTCAGATCATGAAACAGGTCAGAGCATTTCATTTCAGACTTTCATCGGTAATAATGAATCGAGATATGGACAGTTTTATTTTGAAAAACGAAGAGACTGTAACTCGGAAAACACCAACAAATTTATTGCTTGCATGGAGGCTCTAACATTTAGTGATATTCTTGAACACGAGGACATCGACAAAGCTTTTGAAGCGTTTCATGACACATTAACTCTATTTTATAACCTGTGCTTTCCAATTATTAATATAAAAATTACTAATAAACCGATTAAATCGAAGTGGATTACTAAGGGCTTGAAGAAATCCTGCTTGCATAAAAGGAAATTGTATTTACACTACCTTCAATCGCCCACGAATAAAATTAGAAACCTTAGAAAGTATAATATATATAAAACCATTTTAAAAAAATGTACGCTTGAAGCAAACAAAATTAATAATACGAAATTTATATCCCGGTCTAAAAATACATGTAAAGCAGCTTGGAAAATAATAAAAAACAACTTTAATTTAGAAATAAACTCAAGGGATATAAAACTTATAAAAATTGACAACACAGAATTCTCTAAACCAAAGGAAATAGCAAATAGATTTAATGATTATTTTATCAATTTAACTAAAACCGATAAACCTTATAAATATAGTGATCAAATTATAAAGTCCATTCCGAATAACCCAAATACAATTTTTCTAAATCCAATTGATGGTAAAGATGTATTTAAAATAATAAATTCACTAAATAACACAAACTCTACGGGTTATGATGATATTAACACAAATATGATAAAAAAATGTGCTAAGAGTTTATCAGGTCCAATTAGTCATATTATAAACTTATCATTCTTTCTAGGGAGCTTTCCAACACGTTTAAAATACTCGGTAGTAAAACCACTTTATAAAAAAGGAGATAAAACCAGCATGAACAATTATCGTCCAGTTACGTTAATCCCCATTATGTCGAAAATATTCGAAAAAGCGATGTACGGAATATTGCATAACTTCTTTTTGAAAAATAATATTTTAAAGTCAGAACAATTTGGCTTCAGGAAAAACTATTCAACCACATTAGCCTGCTTTACATTACTAAAAATAATTACTGAATATTTAGATAAAAAAGTCCCAGTAGTATCGGTGTTTCTCGACATGTCCAAGGCTTTTGATTTTGTATCCCACAAACTACTACTAACAAAGCTAGACAAATATGGTATTAGAGGTAATGCATTAAGTTGGATAGAAAGCTACCTCACCGACCGCTATCAATGTGTTGAAATACCAAGCCTATCGGGACTTTACAAAACCTCACAGAGATCTGAATATAAAGTTAATGGCTGCGGTGTACCACAGGGCAGTATTCTCGGGCCACTACTGTTCTTAATATATATTAATGATCTCCCTGACTCTACTGAATACAAATGTGTGCTATACGCCGATGATACAACCTTATTGATACACTGCAATAATAAAAATACATACAACGAAGACATAAACAAAACTTTAAATAATGCTATTAAGTGGTTAGAAAATAATAATTTAAATTTAAACATTAACAAAACTCAACTTATACAATATCAGACGTACAATAGTAACCCTATACCTGTCAATATTGTTCAAAATAATAAAACCATTAAAAAAGTAGACTCCACTCCATTTTTAGGTTTAATTATTGATAAGTACTGTAGCTGGAAGCAACATATAGATAAAATCTGCTCTAAATTGGATAGTTATGTATATGTTATAAACAGATTAAGACAAGTGGCTACACTCAATGCTACTCTCTGCGCGTATCACGGATATGTATCCTCCGTTTTACGTTACGGATTAGTTATTTGGGGTAACTCGGTAAATATGAGTAGAGCTTTCATAGCTCAAAAAAAGTGTATAAGGGCAATAAGTGGAGCAGAATACCTCGATAGCTGTGTACCTTTATTTAAAAAATACAGAATTTTGCCACTACCCTGTTTATATATTATGGAAATCTGTATATTTGCATATAAACACCCAAGTCTTTTTGTTAAAAATATTGTGATCACTAATAGGAATAGCAGGTTTCCACATAAAATTCAAGTTCCTAAACAACGTACAACAATGTACAGCAGAAACTCGTTCTGTATGGCTATTCGTATTTATAATAAATTACCGAACGGTCTAAAAAGCCTTAACGTAAATAAATTTAAAAATAAATTGTTTGAATTGCTTATACAAAAATGTTACTATTCCACAACTGAATATTTGAACGACAAAACAATATAATTACACCTGTCGATTAGAATAGAACTGTGTACTAGTTATAAGGTGCATTAATAATAATAATAATATTTGTACACCAGAAATGGTAGAATATAAGATCTCATTACTTTGTATGTCACCTTTTGTACTATATTCTTACAAATAAATATTTCTTTCTTTCAAATTTAATCTTTATATCAAGAAATAGCAGGTAACTCATTATTTTTTAAGAAAATTTGTTAACGTATTTCTGAAAATGCCATTCTGTTCGGTTTGCAACATTGAGGTGGATTTTCGTCGTTGGTGTAACCATCTGCGAACTAATAAGCATAAAAATAATAGTACTATACGTATCAATGATAACGTCGAAATGATACATTCCTGTTTGAAAGGACGTATTACAAGTTATCGGATTACCGCACCTAAAACCGAAATAAATATTTATCCAGAGAGTTTTTTAAAAAGTATTCATGATCAAGTTAAATCTTTAATTGATAGTTCGCTTCAAAAACATTATTCTGTTAAAATTAATTTTAAATATTTCGCTTATTTTTTAATGTTTAAAAATGATGTACAAGAGTTAAAGTCTTTTGCAACAAAAAATTTAATTATTCATTTCAATTACAATTTCAAGTCTATCTATGAAAAAGCCGGATCGATGTTAATAAAAAAAATTGATGATTTTCAAGAAAGGGATAGCGGATGGACGTTTTTAAATAATTCACATCTAGAAATTAATATTAATAAATACCAACCTCTTTGTGGATCACAATTTATAGATTTACCGAAATATATTAAAAATAAGAAAGCATGTTTGAATATTCACAATAATGACGAGTGTTGTTTTTTGTGGAGTGTAGTTGCCGCTTTATATCCAACCAATAAGCATCCTGAGAGAGTAACATCGTATCCTCATTTCCGCGACGTCTTGAACGTAAATGATATATCATTTCCAATTACTTTTTCAGATATATATACTTTTGAAAGAAACAATCCTTTTTTAAATATTTATATTTACGGTTTAAGAGATAGTAAGACTATAACGGGTCCTCTATACAAATCCGATAAAATTAATCATAAATCCAAGATAATTCATTTACTGTTTTTGGAAAATTCAAAATCATCTCATTATTGTCTTATTAAAGATTTGACACGTCTCGTAAAAAGCCAAATAACAAAGCATCATAGTAAGATATATTTTTGCGAAACCTGTTTAGTGTTTTTCCCTAGTGAAGATCGTTTTGAAAAACATTTGTGTGCGGGGGTTGTTACTCTTTTGCCCGAAAAAGGAACATTCTTACAATTTAAAAATTATAACAAAAAACAAGACGTTCCATTCATTATCTATGCTGATTTCGAAACATTACTCGAACCGATTTCCGGCCATGAATCGGACACCGCTAATACGTTACGCTTACAACGACACATTCCTTCAGCCTTCGCGTATAATATTGTTTCATCATGCAATGATAATTTCAATGAATTCAAAACTTATCGTGGAATTGATTGTGTATCCAAATTTATAGAGTTACTTACTAAAGACATCAAGAGAATTTATAATATATTAACTCAAAATGTTTCAATTATATTTTCTGAGAAAGACGCAATGCATTACGAAAAAGCTTGGAAATGTCACATATGCGATAATCTTTTATGGAATAATAAAGTCAGAGATCATTGTCATATTACTGTAGGCCAAGCACGAATATTTGCGAAAAGTTATTCGTATCGAAATCGAGTAACATTTGTATGAGAATTGTACAGCGCCCCTATCGGGCGTAAAAGGAAACAAAACATGGCAGCACGAACGATTTTAGCGCGCTCTCGTAATCGAAATCGAAACGACATGGTAAACGAAACTCGATACTTATAAACAATTGTGAGATTTTTGATAGCACGAACATTGTTTTGAAGTACGTTAATGTAAACTCTCGAAGGCTGGCTAACGAGTATGCTCGAAACATTATTCACTTGAAAATAGTCGGTGAGAAAGGTTTCGAAAAGTGTAAAAATAAAGTTTTAACCGTGTTTATGTTTTGTTTAAGAGTTAGTTTTGTAAATTAAAGTGTTTTAAAATTATTGTTAAGTTATTGGAACAATTATTAATAGCTCCAAAATAATTTAAAATGCAAAGACCGCCACTGTATGAACGTAGTACCATATATTATTTTTTGGCGGCAACTTTACTAGAAAATTATGGATATCAATCACGAGAAACAAGGTAAGTAAATCACATTTTATTTATTTGCATACCTATAGAATTAATGTGTTTGAAAAAGATTTGAGTTGCTTATATGTTTTTTTTTTATCATTATAGAGAAATTACGCGCAGAGCAAAACTTAGGAATAGAATTAACCCACTGGACATAAATGAAACCGAATTTAAAAATAGATATCGCCTAAATTAAGAAGCTTATAGAAATAGGATTGCACGTTAAAATACTTCACACTAAAGATTATGCCACTCAAACTTATAAAACTGTTTACTTACGCTTCCATGAATTCAACCATCATTTCATATTGCATCTGACTAGTTCTCATATTCACTTAAAAGCACTTAGGTAATTATTTGTAGAAAAGAAAAAGGCTGTGGACGTGTAATAAAAAAATTTCAAACTTAGCCTGGCAGCCTGGCTTGGCGCCCTAACGCGTCGGATGTCAAGTGGGTGCGTTCGGTACCCGTAATTTTTTTTAAATAAAATCTCCGAAACTATGTTATATTGCTGAAGATAATGCCACTTTATAATGTCTAATAATTAACTTTGGATCTCTTCTTTATATAACGCTAAAAAAAATTTACAACTTACAAATTGTAGCGCTAAAGCGCTACAATTTGTCATTGCTCTCCGACAGAAGAAAATACTTCGACCAAATGTTTCTTTTTAAAATCATTAATGGCTATATTGACTCTCCCCCACTATTAGAAAAGATATATCTGAGAGTACCCCGATCTAATTCTCGTTTACGAACATTATTTTCAGTGCCCTCTTACAGAACAATTTACACTGGCAATAACTTTTTCAAACGCAGCGTTAGTACTTATAATAACGAGTTTAATGAACTAGATATAATAATAATAATAATAATAAATAATTTATTTCCAGAAAAATATTACAAAGTTTGTCGTTATTATTAGCTAGTAGAAAACAATGGTACAAATATATAATAGCATCCGCTGCCGAACTAGGATAGGACCTGTATTTCAGCAAACGGCGCCACTCCCCGTAGCATCAGAATTTAAACTAGCTTATTACATACTATTTTACACAAAATCATCAAAACTAGAAATAAATGTGAAATAAATGGTGTGTGAGAGTGCCTCTCTTTGTATATGGGTGTAGTGTACGTGTGTGTATGTGAGAGGGTGTGTATTGTTTGCATATCTGACTTATGAATACTGATTCCTGTTAAACAATGACTTGTCCAGCTTCTTGTTATTTACTACTTATTTTAATGTATTATATTTATTTTAATTTTATTTAATTGCCTTATATATTATTATTTGTTATTATAAAATTATTAATTGATTAAGTTTGTACGTTTAAATTACCGTAAAACCGCCAAAAGCTCCTCAGTATCTTTGTATCCCAAAGTTAGTAACCAAGCATCAACAGTTTTTTTGCATTTGTTTTTATTTAATGGGTAGATTGAAAGGATATTATTGATCTTATTATACAAATAAGGACCTAACGCGCAAAAGAACTTCCTGATGAAAGCTGTGTGAAACTGTTTTGTATATTCACAAACTCTATTTTTGCGTCGTTGTGTATTGTTTTGGGGATTAAAAGGCAGTTCGTGATGTTGCTTCAATATTAGGGCCGAAACAAACAATTGTCTTACTGTAAGCACTGCGCAGTCTTTATAAAGAAGTGCTGTAGGGTACAAGAACGGAAGAAAAGTGCTTACCTTTAGTACAGCACGTTGTGCGATTTCGAGGCGCTTTATAATTGTAGCCGGAGCACCACCCCAAACAGTGATACCATACGAAAGCAACGACTGGCATAGTGCGAAATACACTTGTTTCACAAGTTTGGGTTCAGCAACATATCTTAATGTTTTAAAAACCATTATAAGTTTGCGGATTCGTCCACTTAACACCTCAATATGTTTAGCAAAATTTAAATTTTTATCTAAAATTAAACCGAGATATTTAATATGCTCAGTTTGTTTTACTTTGGGGCAACAACAGTTCAGGGTATTAGAATTAGGTTCCACGCAACTATGAGCTACCAAAACATGTTCATCTGGAAATCCATTTTGGTTACGAATGGTAAAAGTCATGTACTTCGTCTTATCAGCATTTAACGTCAAGACATTATTGGCGAGCCATGTAGTTATAACGTTTAATGCATTTTGAGCAGCTTCGTATGTCTCTTTCCAGGTATTTGCTGATAGTATGATTACCGTATCGTCTGCGTACGATATAACTTGACCCTGCGTGATATTTTTTTGGCACAGATCATTGATATACATCAAGAATAAAGTAGGCCCTAAAACGCTACCTTGCGGAACTCCAAAAGTTACTGGCAAATCGGCGCTTACGTAATTTCCTATTATTGTAGCCTGATATCGATTTGTCAGATAGCTTGTAAACAAATCCAACTGTTTGTCTCTAATTCCAAACGATTCGAGCTTATTCAGAAGCATGGGGACAGAGACCGTGTCAAAGGCTTTGGCCAAGTCCAGAAAAATAGCCATGCACTTTCTTCTATCATCTAAATTTATAGCTATATATTCCGTGACAGCATGGATTGCATCAGAGGTGGACATAGAGCGGCGAAAGCCGTACTGATTTTTAGATAGCAGATTGTGGGATTCCAAATAATTTACTAATCTAGTATTAATAAGTTTTTCTAGAATTTTGGCAATAGAAGAGAGTAGGGAAATTGGCCTGTAGTTAGTGACACGATCCCTGTCACCACCCTTGTGAATAGGGACAATTAAAGACTTCTTGAGTTTATTTGGGAAAACTCCCAAATATATTTAATACTAGTTTAGATGTATATAAATCAAAAATTAAATTTCAATATTGTCAAAGTTAGTGGTAAAATAAATTGTTTGTCGCTTTAATTTAAGTATTGTCACCTGGAATTTTTTTTCTCTCTCCATATTTATCATGTAAACATTTAATTTACTTGTACTTTTAATTTGTAAAACAGATTATCTTACAAAAAAAAAAAAAAAAAATTGCATGCTATCTATTGTAACAATAATTCTATGGAACTCTAAGTCTGTGCGTACCTAATTGTACCGTTATCATTATATTTTTAAAGACTGTTTGTTTCCTTAATAAAAATAAATAAATAAATAAATAACATTCAGTTTTTATTTAAATTTAATAATAATAAAACGTTTATTCAAAGGTGAAAAAAATATTAACAAAATGATTTAGTTTTCGAACGCACGATTCATTCAACAATCGTTCATTTTGCTCACTATGGCGCGTCCCTATTTACATTAGCATGACGTCACCTTCGAATTCGAATCGAGTGTTCGATAGTGCTTCGAATGTGCTTCGTGCTGCCTACTATCGACAGACTCTGTTTTCGAATCGAGGCCTCGATACATTGTCGATTCGAAATCGTTTGATATTCGTGCTTGGCCTACTGGTCGCTATCGTGGTGCAGCTCATCGACATTGTAATTTACAATATAAGATGCCTATGTTTATACCTATATTTTTTCATAATTTGTCAGGATACGACTGTCATCTTTTTATTAAAAAATTAGGTGAAACGCCTGGCAAGTTAAATATCATCCCTAAAACCAAAGAAAAATATATTTCATTTTCCAAATTTATGCATAGGGGAGCGAGGGGCTTGTTGTAACAGTTTCCATAAAACTAATATATCTTAAGATCTATTGATTATATTTCTACTAAATAAAGATGGATGGATACTTTAACTCTTCCTCTACCAAATCAAGTAATAATAATACCACAACTATTGGTCATTATTTTACAATCAATTATTTTCTAGAAGAAGTGCGGTGTTACAACTTACCTCGTGCTTGGGGCAAGTTGTAACTTCTACCGGGGCAAGTAGTAATGACAAAAAAAACGACAATAATACCTCTTATCATTTATTCTTTGTTTATTTTTAACAAAATTGTCATCTTTCTAAAGTAAGTATTATGTAATTCTTATCAAAAATCAACTCAAATACACTTTTTTAGTAATCAACACTTAAAAATTAAGTAACTAACAGTTTTATTTAGTTAAACACTACTTATAATCATCATGGCACTTTTAAATCACAGTAAGTAGTTAAATTATTTATATCTAAGGTATGCCTCGTAATTATCTCTTCTTAATAGCTATCTAACAAAGTATTATACTTATGTAAGAATCAACATTTGGTGGGTTTCATTATAATTAAATTCAGTCTTCATCTGAGCTACAATTAATGCAAATAAAAGATATAATGTCTCCTGTAACACATCCTACATGTGCCCACATCTTACAAATGATACACTCTATCCAATCTTCTTTCTTTGTATCTGTGTAAGCTTCACCACATACCAGACAATACCACTCTTCTGCTTCAGATTCTGAATCTGAACATAAAATCTTTTTTTTAGCTCTGCCTACTTCGGTTTTATTATTTGTTGATTTACTTTTGGCTTTTCCCTTCCCCTTTCCTTTCCCTTTTCCTTTAATTTTGTCATCTTTTTTCTGTTTTTTATTCATCTTTTCCTCATATTCCTTTTGTAAAGCTTCCTTTTCAGGAGTGTCTGTCAATACTGTAGATTTTCTTTTGCGTCTGCTATTTGTATTAGTTTTTCTTGGTGGCGCCTTTGGTAAAGGTCTAATCTTCGATGGCGAGAAAGTTTTTTGTAGACCGGAGCAACTCGGAGTTGGTTCGTTTGCATTTTCGATTTGGCTTATAATTTCCGTGGTGCTTATATCTACTTCAGGGACAGAATCTAATAGTTCTGGATTTTCAAGATTCAAAGATATATTATCTGTGACATTTACGTCATCTGGCTCTTGTGTAGGATCTGGACGATCAGTAACATAAGATGGCGCAAAGTCGGAGTCTTGAAAAATATCAGCATTCAAAGGCCATAAACCAGAAGCTTTAAATCCACTCATAATATTAGCAGGGTTTAGGGCAAGCGGTAACGACTCTTTCACAATACCTGGGATGTCATATATTGTCATCGTTTTCCCCGGATTGTTGTGCATCCATGCTGTCTGTACCCTATTTGTGTAATTTTTAAAAGGGCCGTACACTCCTACGTCTACAGGTTGCAAATTGTGGGAGCAGTGCGGGGGAAACGATAACATGATGACATTATTTTCTTTGGCTTTTTCAACCACTCCAATATTCACGTGTGAGCTATGGTTATCAAGTAGCAACAGAACTGGCTCTTCCTTGGTGGGTTTTGCGTGTTTGATAAAATGATCCATAAAAATTAAAAATTATTTTTCGGTCATCCATCCGGAGGAATTACCAGCACCAATGCAATCTGGAGGTCCACCACGAATAAACATTTCAGAATATTTAAGCCTGGGAAAAACGAACATCGGTGGGATGAAATTACCCGCAGCGTTAGAGGCACAAGCAAGTGTTACAAGAGTTCACCTCTCAGCCGATGTGATAGCTCCAATTTGCTTTTGGCCACGAGCAGCTACTATTTTCTTAGGTTTTTGAACCGTTGTGACCCCTGTTTCATCAATGTTCCATATTCGAGAAGCATTAAACTGATATTTTTGGAGAAGTCGTTGATATATTTCAAAGAATGAATTAACGTTAGTCTTATTGAAAGACGTCGCTCGACTTAAAGACGTGGCTTCTGGTGTCCTCAGAGATAAATGTGAATTTCTGCGCATAAAATTTTGGAACCAGTCAGTACCAGCCATATTATTTTGATGCCAAGAAGGAGGAATGTTTTTAGCACTAAGCTGCACACCGCATTGGTAAGCTAGTTTCCTTACTTCTATAGGAAGTAGTCCAAAATATATATCGGCGGACTTGAGTAGGTAGGAAGCTATCTTACCTTCCTCTTCTGCAGTAAATACTTGTCTAGGCTTAGCATAACCAACTCTTAATCTTTCATTATTCTTCTTTTTCTTTATGTATCTATAAAGAGAGACGTGACATAGTCCGAAAGTCTGACTAGCTTTCCGAATACTGCATTTTTTTTCTAAAACTTCAGCTGCCGCTAACTCGTACACTTCTTGGCTTTGTGTTGCCCGCTCTGACTTTCTTTTATACACCCTCATTCTAAAACAAAGGAAAAAAAGTAGGTATCTACATCATAACTTGGGGCATGTTGTAACACGTTACAACAAGCCCCGGGATTTTGTTACAACTAACCATATGGTATGATTTTTAACATTTATCAAGATAACTTTTTAAACAATTTAGCTATCACAAAAACTGTTACACATTATCAGAGATAGATAAATTTGAATGGAAATAAGATATAGAAAATTTGAAATTAGTCGATATTAAAAACGCAAACCGAAATTTTACGACAGTACAATTTTATATTACCTGGCAAAAATGAAGCGCGTGCACACTTCCGCTCACTGCGCCGGCCGGCCGAACACTGGCTATGGCAACATGATGCGGCGCGGTTTATAGGTTAAATCGAGTCAAAGAAATACGTTAATAGCGTTTAAAATCCTAGTGAAAAGAGCCTGTTACTACTTACCCCCGTTACTACAAGCCCCTCGCTCCCCTATCAACGAGAATGAATACGTACAAATTAGATTTTTAGATTCATTTAATTTCTTAGGCACTAGTATAGATAAGCTATCAAAAACTATGCAAATTGATGGTTTTATTAGCTTGCGTTTTCATTTCCCTATAAATGATCAGTTTCATTTACTTACCCGTAAAGGCATTTATCCTTACGATTACATGAGCAATTGGAAATGCTATGAAGAAAAAACGTTACCAGCAAAAAAAATATTTTTCAACTCTTTAAGTAATGAACATATTTCACAGGAGGACTATAACCACGCTAAATCGGTATGGTGCAAATTTAACATAAAGACAATGGGTGAATATACTGACTTATATTTAAAGACTGACGTACTATTACTTACGGATATATTTCAAAAATTTCGAAAAACTTGTAAGTTGCATTATAAGCTCGACCCTGCGTTTTATATTACTGCTCCTAGTTTATCGTTTGATGCAATGCTTTTAAAGACAGGAGTTAAATTAGAACTCATAACAGACCCATCTATTGTGCGAATGATTCAAAGCGGTATTAGGGGAGGTTAATGTATGTGTTCCCATCGCTATGCAAAAGCTAATAATCAATATATGTCATCGTGTGATCGAACGAAACCACGGAGTTTTATAAGTTATTTAGACTGTAACAATCTTTACGGCTATAGTATGTGTCAGTATTTACCTCACTCAGGTTTCCGATTTTTAAATCAACATGAAATAGATCATAGACATAGACATAGAAAATATTGGAGATAACGCAGAATGGGGTTTTATACTAGAAGTAGATCTCTTGTACCCTGAAACGTTACATATTTTACACAACGACTTACCTTTTTGTGCGGAAAAATGCATACCGCCGGGGGGCAGAACCGAAAAACTTATTTCAAATCTTTACAATAAGTATAACTATGTGATTCATTATGTGCACTTAAAGAAATGTCTTGAACATGGTTTATTATTACGTAAAATACATAGAGTCATTACGTTTAGACAAAGTGCATATTTAAAGGAATATATCGAATAAAATACAAAATTACGACAAAACGCAAAAAGTGTCTTTGAACAGGATTTCTTTAAGGCGCGTGTAGTCGCCAACGACCTTGGGCGTTGAGGCGTCCTCGCCCCGCGCTACCCGCACCACACCGCACAAAACATCGAGTCGCGCGAGCCCCCGTTGCCAACGCAAACGAAGCGCGCGCGCCTCCTTCGCGCGCGTTGAAGCCCTGCCGCGCCGTTTTGGCGCGCGATAGCTAGTGTAACTAGGGTCACCACTTACAGATATTTAAGTCATGCAAATATTTATATATATATGGTACTTTATTATGTTATATTATTATATTATACTTCAGGTTAGATAAATATTCAATTGATATTCTTTGTTTTTGTGAAACCTGGTTAAAACCAGATAAGATGAGTTTTCATGTTAATAATTTTGCAGTAGCTAGTGCGTTCAACAGATTATCAGCTGAGGGGGGTGGGTCTCTGATTTTATGTAAAAACTATCTTAAATTTAAGGAACGTCAAGACATCACCTCTTTCTCTGTTGACTGTATATGTGAGGTAGCATGTGCAGAGATAGAAAGTCTTATTATTCCTTGTGTATACAGACCTCCCGCATCTCATTTATTGTCTTTTTTAAATATTATGGAAGAGATACTTAGTAAATTATGTTGTAACAACAAATCAATATATATTTGTGGTGACTTTAATATTAATATTTTAGTTGATTCCCTTGATAAATGTAAACTGCTGTCTTTATTTAAGTCATTTAATTTAAATTATATTTTTAATGAGCCAACTAGAATAACTTCAACCTCTCTTACTTGCATAGACAATATTTTTACAAATGGTGGGGTGCTTAACTTTAATGTGATTCCTGGTGTTAGATCTGACCATATGGGTCAATTAGTATCAATTAAAGCTATAAGTAAATTGCCTTTAACTAAAGTTATTACAATCAGGCCCTTAACTAATCATGTTCTAAATTCATTTAAAAATAGTATTATGTTATCTTGATGGTAAATACTCATTTTCTGGAGTCCCAAATAAAGATTATAATCAATTGTTTTTAATTATACGGAATTCGTTTCAGAAAATGTGTCCTTTAAAGGAGATTAAAATAAATTTTAAATTAAAATTCAATGAGTGGGCTACTAAAGGCATTAGAATAAGTAGGGACATACTTTATAGTCTTTATGATAAAAAATCATTTAATGTTGATCCTGATTTTCAAAATTATGTAAGAAATTATTCAAAAACATTTAAAAAGTTTGTTTAGCGGCCAAGTCTAAACTTATTAGTAGGCGTATAGATAAATCTGATAACAAAATAAAAACAGTATGGAAGATTATCAATTCTGAAACTGGAAATAGTAAACAAAGAGATACTGACCTGTCTTTGAAAATAAATAATAAAATAATTTCAATTAAGACAGAAGTTGCTAAAGCGTTTGAAGATTTATTTTCGAATATACCTGTGGAAGTAACAAAAGCTCTTCCTTCTTCTTCCATAAAAGCAGAATCTTTACTTAAGAAATTCGTTGATAGGAGTATTCCAAATTTTAATTTTAGTCATGTATCTCCTGCCATTGTTAAGAAATCATTTAATTGTATTAAAGTAAAGACCACAGAAGATTTATGGGGAATATCTGTCAAAGTAATTGAATCCATAATTGACACTATTGCCCCGATTCTTGCAAAGATATTTAATGACTGTGTCGACTGTGGCACCTTTCCTGATTTAATGAAGCACAGTAAAATTATTCCTATTTTTAAATCTGGTTGCAAGAATGAACCAACTAATTATAGACCAGTTTCAGTACTTCCTGCTTTAAGCAAAATTTTTGAAAGAATGGTACTCGACCAGATGATGTCACATTTTAGTAAACACAAGATTTTTCACCATCGTCAATTTGGTTTTACTAGAGGAAGGTCCACCACCGACGCCGGGGCCAAATTAGTGTCTCACATTTTAGGAGCTTGGGAAGGTTCACAGGACGCCATCGGCATTTTTTGTGATCTCTCCAAGGCTTTTGATTGCGTTGATCATGATACTCTAATTCTTAAATTAAAACATTACGGATTACGAGGACAATCCTTAGAACTTGTATTGTCATATCTTTCAACTAGACAGCAAAAAGTAGGCGTAAACGGAGTAATTTCGTCGGGTTCCTTAATAAGAATGGGCGTGCCTCAGGGTTCAATTCTAGGCCCCTTTCTATTTTTAACATATATTAATGATCTCCCCTACATGATGGACGATTTAACTGACATTATTTTATTTGCTGACGATACCTCACTCATTTTCAAAGTAGATAGGAAAATGAAAGATCTTAATTATTTAAATGGTGACCTTGAAAAATTGTCGGATTGGTTTTCGACGAATAACCTGCTTTTAAACACGTCCAAAACAAAATGTCTTAAATTCTCACTTCCAAATGTGCGGTCTCAGTCAGATTTAAATCTCATGCTTGACGGCGAAAAACTCGATTTAATTAACGATACTGTATTTCTTGGTATTACAATAGACTCTAAGTTACAGTGGGGTGCTCACATAACAACTTTATCTAAAAGGCTTAGTTCGGCTGCATTTGCAGTTCGGAAAATTAGGCAATTAACAGACGTTCCCACTGCTAAATTAGTTTATTACGCGTATTTTCACAGCATAATGTCATACGGCATTCTGCTGTGGGGCTCTGCAGCGGATGTGGAGTCTATATTTATTTTGCAAAAACGAGCAATTCGTGCAATCTACTGCATGAGCCCTCGCGAGTCTCTAAGGAATACATTTAAGGAGATCAATATCCTAACGTTGCCAGCTCTCTATATCTTAGAAAATATAATGTACATTCGTAAAAATATACAGAGTTTTAGTATTAATAGTGATCACCACAATATAAATACCAGAAATAAAAATAAACTAGTAGTCCCAAGATTTAGACTAACTAAAACTAATACTAAATCTTTCCTAGGAAATTCTATTCGATTTTATAATAAGTTACCGGAAGAGATAACAAGTTTGCCTAATAAAAAGTTTAAAACGTGCATTAAGTCAAAATTAATACAGAAGGCGTATTATACGGTTAGGGACTACGTAGAGGATAAGCGCGCGTGGAATTAGTATCATCTGCATATGTGGCCTCCCTGGCGGTCTGCTAATAATATTGTTTTACCTTATTTACTACAGTTAGCTGCCCCATAGCCTCTATTCTCAGAAGGCTTTTGACATGCCTTGACATTCCTGTTAGGGATTTGATTAGGACTACATATTTATTGTATGTAAAGTTATATTTTTATTTTGCCTTCTTCTATAATTTCTTTTTCCTTTATATGTTTGTCCTTTGTAAATGTGACGACAATGTAAATTAAGTTGAATGTTCGATTTCTATTTTTTTTATTTTTTTCTTCCATTTTGGATGTGTTAGTTTACATTTATCTAAACATTCAGCTGTTTACGTTGTTGTCGCATATTTTACAATCAGTGTAATATTAACATCGATGTTAACCTTTTTTTTAAAAGAGTAACCTATGGAGTTTCTTGCCGGCTCTTCTCCATAGGAAGGACACTTTGGAACCGAGCAACTAGAGTCAGTAGATTTAACGTAACGTTTCTTAAGCGCCTTTTTTTGGTTTATGAGAAATAAAAATATTTTGATTTTGATTTTGATTTTGAGGTAAATAATGATTGATGTTTATTTGGGTACATATTTGAATATCGCAAATTAAAATACCTACGTTTAAAATGTCAATGTTTAAAACATCGAAAACATAAATATCGTTAAAATCGGTTGACCCAGTCGAAAGTTCTGTGGTAACAAACATAAAAAAAATACAGTCGCATTGAGTACATCGTATTTTTTTTTAAGTTGGTTAAAATTAAAATTGTTTAGATTCGACTTGAAATACTGTTGAATATAATTAACAATATATTATTATGTACAAAATAAACATAAAAATAATTTTGTAACATTTATAAGTTCATTTTTTATTTTACCAGGTCGTATTAACGACAAGCTTGCTAACCCTGCCTGTAGTTACGCACACTAAAGCGCGTGTCCATACGCATTACAACTACAAAAGACTCACCCGCTTTCGTGATTTATAAGACAACTATAGCCATATTGATAGTTAGAGAGTTAGGACATTCGATACTCTGTACTTTCGATATTTCGATGTTACTATTGTAGATAATTTCATTTTAGATATATTGGTCGTAGGTTATTTAACAATTCGACATTATCTTCTTCTTCTTCTTCTTCCTGCCCTTTTCCCAAATTAATTGGGGTCGGCGCACCATGTTTTTTCCTTCCATTCCACTCTATTAGCTGTCATACTCTCATTCACTGCTTTTTCATTCATATTATCTCTCACGCAGTCAAGCCATCTCTTTTTCGGCCTTTCTCTTCCCCTCCAGCCATTCACATCCAAATGCATCACTCTCTTATTCACATGTCTTTCATCCCTCCTCATTACATGCCCATACCAGGCTAGGCGATTCCCTTTCACTTTTTCAGTTACTGGCGCAACTTTAAAACTTCCTCTTATATACTCATTCCTAACCTTATCCATTCTCGTCACTCCACACATCCATCTCAGCATTCTCATCTCCGCTACATGTAATCGTCTTTCATCCGTCTTCTTTAGGGCCCAACATTCCGATCCATACATTACGACAGGTCTAATAACAATTCGACATTATAAACTTACGTTATTTTTAACCAACTGTAAAAAAGAAGGAGGTACACAATTCGACTGTATTTTTTTATGCTTGTTACCTCCTAACTTTCGACTGGCTGAACCGATTTTGATAATTCTTTTTTTATTTGTAGCTGGTGCTTCACATTTGGTCCAGTTTTGGAATCTATAAGAAATAAATGTAAGAGTTTTTATGAAGTCGTTTTTTATGTAAGAATTATAATTTTCGTTGAAATACGGATTTTATCGCGGTTTGTATTGAGATTTTAGGTCCGGACGTTTCGACATCTTTGCAGGTATTATGGTCACAGGCAGACTGAGGTGGTGTTTGTCTTTACGGTTGATGTTGCTCGTTTAGGTACCTAATTTCGTAAACAACAGAAATCAATATTATAACTTTCGGTCATTATGGTCCTTCGATATTTAAGTTTTCGATCTTTTGAACATTGACATTTTACCCGTAGGTATTTTAATTTTCGATATTAAAATATGTACCGGGTACCCTTATTTTTATTTTGCAAGGTTTGTTATTAAAACAAACTTACCGGTTCACAATCGATAAAATAACATAATAGGTAATATATTTTTACATAATATCTTTTTTCTATCCACCACGAAAGATCGGACGTGTGGTTATTACAACACGGCGCCCAACTCAGTTTAGAAACCTAGATAGGTAACAAAAAATAAACACATAAATGTGGCGGTGCGCGAACGCACACAAGTACACAATAGGTACTAGCCGGCAGCTCTGGCGAGGTCGTTGAACTTATCGTGTATACTGATTTATAAGTTTTTTATGACGATTTTAAATTAATGCTGTTATTTTAATTTATTTTAAATAAATACTTAAATATCCTGGGACAAATCACACCTGATCCCAATCTAAGCAGAGCTTGCACTATGGTAACCAGACTGATAAGCATAGTTACATATTATTATTTCTAAATACTTACATAGGTATTATAAATAAATTACTCCCTAACACAGAACAAAAGATCATGCTCATCACACAAACATTTGTCTTGGGTGGGAATCGAACCCACAACCTCTCTCTGGTGTAGCAGTCAGGGTCACTAACTACTATACACGACAGCTATCATACAATTTCGCGTAACGAAGCAAATTGCGACAGCGCCGTCCCCGTCTGAATGCCAGCGGCAGACTGGTCCCGTCGCCCGCGCACGCCCCGCTCGTGGCTATTTGTTGTGAATGCGGTATTTAAAACTTTAGAGCAAAACTATGTATTATTTCAGAATGATATTTGCTCTCTTTTGAGATAAACGAGTTAGCTATATCTTTCTGAAAAAAACGTGAGAATTGCACTCGTAGTTTACGAGGAGTAGCGTTTTTCAAATTTAAAACGGCTTCATTTCAATAATTTTTTTAATATAGTATTTTTTAGACTACAATTTTATCGCTTGCTCTTATTGAAGTTTATATATCAATCTTTGACATATATTAATTCTGGAATAGTCCGTAGTCTAATTTAAGAGCCTTAGGCTTTCAAAAATGATCGTTTCACGACTACATACGCCTTAAGTTACTAAACAATAGCGTTTTTGGAAAAACTTTAGAAAATACTGAAAAAAGAGTGACTGTTCATTTAGTGAACTCATGGAATAGTCCGAATAATAAAACCAAAAAATATATCTGTGCTGAAAGACTCATAAGCAATCCATATTTTCATAGTGCTTCAGTTTTATCGGAAAACTTAGTAGCAATACAAATGAAACCCGATCATTTAATATTAGATAAACCAATATACATAGGCTTTACTGTTTTAGAACTATCTAAATCACACATGTATCATTTTCATTATAATATAGTTAAACCTTTTTACGGCAACAGAGTACAACTATGCTATACAGACACGGATTCTTTTGTATATATTATATACACGGATGATTTCTATAAAGATATTAAATATAAGTTTTTACAGTACTTTGATACTAGCAACTACAACATTAATAATGAATTTATGATACCGCAAATTAATAAAAAAGTCCCTGGATTGTTTAAAGATGAAATGGGTGGCGAACTGATTACTGAATTTGTTGGTTTGAGGTCAAAGTTATATTCAATAAAAACGATGAACAAGGTCATTAAAAAAGCAAAAGGAATTAAGTCTTGTGTGGTACGTGACTTAACTATTGATGATTATCAGCATGTGTTATTTAATAGAGACATAATCCATCGAAAAAATATCTTATTCAAATCAATTAAGCATGAAATATTTACACAAAGTGTAAATAAAATAGCACTATCAAGTAACGATGATAAACGTTTAATATCCAAATGCAATGTTGCAACCCGAGCATGGGGGCATTCTTCTATTTTAAAAGGTAATTTGAGTTGATGTTTGTTTCATTGTATTTAACGTGTAGGTATAATGTAATTTGTATTTTTAAGATATTTAAAAAATATAATTTTATAGAAAATATATACAATATATATATGTATATATATGTATATAAGTATGTAAATATATATGTATGTATATATATATGTATATGTATTCCTAATAAAATACTTATGTTTATAAAATAAGATTAAAGGTATATATAAATTAAAGTAAGTTTAGTTAATAAATGCATATAAATAAAGAATATTTGTTGAGTACCAACTTGTTTTATTGAACTATCTAAGCTTAATATAAAATCTTTTACTTAAAGTGTTTTATTTTCCTTAACAATTGTTTTATAACATTCGTGATTGCAATGATTCGATATTATAGGTATTATTCATACACTGTGTACATGTTTGTGTAAATGATGACAGTTCATTGCTCTTTACTGTATGAAATATTGTGCAAGACTGCAGTTTATAATTAAGACTAATACCTTTTTATTATATAGAGCTCTAAGTCTATTTACAAAAGAGTGGTTTTCAAACAACTAATCTACAGACCTAATTAAATGCAAAGCTAACAATTTTAGCGTCTTATATAAAGTTGATTGTTGGTTTCGTTTTTATTATTTACGGAATATTACTATCATTTAGTATCTAGTGGTTTTACAATATTATACATAATCATGTCAACGGTAAGTGAGACATTTTAATCTGACGTACTTGTGAATAATGTATGTGCACATCAGTATTGAAATGATTTTTTGTGTATCTTCTTGTTTCAGATATCTGACTCAGAAATTGTGTTTAGCCAGTATGCTCAGGATCCTTACGAAGGATTCTCTGAGCTGTGTCGCAGTGAACCGGCACTCAAACCGAAAGAGAAAAAACCAAAGCAGCGTCGCAGAGAAACGGTAAAAAAACAGAATGCCACGAAATCTTTTGTTGTCAGCCGATTACAACGACGAGGTCTTAAGTTAATCAAAATTTCTGTTATCGATCTCTGCAACAACAATAATTCTCAAACCAGTGACAGTGAAAGTGAAAATGAGAATGTTGTGATAAGCGCTCAGTACATTGTAAGGGACGCCATGGACAGTGTTATGGATGAAACAGAATCCTTAGTTAAGAAGATTTCTAAATCTTTAATAGACAGTGATTTTTGATAATATAGATCTAGTGCAGTTTTTTATTATTCTATTTTTCATTTCTTTGTTGTTATATTGTTTATTCGTTTAATTTATGTTTCTTTTGTATTTACGATGTATAATTTGAAATAAAAATACAATTTTACTATAAAAGTTAGTTTTATTTTAAAATCTTAATCTAAAACAATACACTTTATTACCACTCCAAATACTTTTTCAAACATAACACATTTTTTAGAGCACATTGTTTTGAGTGTACACTACAATTAAAATTAGTTTTTTCGTTACAGTATATCTTATGCATTTCAAGCATATTTGAACACTGATCTTGACTAAGGTCTAACACTTTACAATTTTTGCAAATGTCTTTTATCCACTTCACCTTCTCCAAACCTTTGACTAAAAAAGTTTTGTTTTCTAGATAGGGAACGATTATGCGATAAAATTCTCTGTAGTCAATATATCCTTCATTCCAACGAATACCTCTGTTCTTTTCCAACCACTTTACCTGTCTTTTTTCATCAGTAGTTAAATATTTAAATAAATATGGAGGCTTCACTAAGAACAATTGTGTATAATCACGAGTAGCGAACGCTAATTCCTTTACTATAAAATTGTTGCATAGATCTTTGAAACCTTGAACATCTAATATGATGGTATCCTGAGTCATGATATTTTTTTCACAGTATTACTCAATGGTTTATATTCAATTATACAATCGTTTAATATAAGACAGTAGGCGGCAGTTTGATCAGGTATGTCAGAATCACTTTCAATTTCCACTCTAACGTCTACAACCGGACCTGTCTTCAAATTATCTGGTTGTCTAGAGCAGTCGACAACAAATAAAGGTGCTAAGTCTTTAAATTGCTTCTCACTTAACAAGGGCTCTGGACGACGTCCTTAATATGACTGTTGAAATTTAACATATTGTTCGTATAATAAAGCAATTTTATTATTTGCGAAATTCGCGTTTAGGTTCTCATATGGGAAGTATGTTGAATTAAGATACACTCTAACGCTGCGAAGATGACAGTGATCAAACTGAGACATGTCAGAACTTGAATTATTTTTTCTATTTGTCTGTAGACCAACAATAATATATCTTGGTTTTTCTATTTGAGAGGAAGTTTTAATCGCCCAAGTATGTTTTGTAGTTTTAGGTAAAGCTGGATATTCATACAAATCCCAAATTCTAAATATCACTTGAAGCGGTCGATCTCTTTCCAACAGTTTCAAGAAATTATTTTTTTCCTTATCTGATATTTTGATATGTGGAACACGCCAAATAATTTTGGTTATTTGAATGTCTTCCATAATTTCGCCGGTATTGAGTTTTACAGCATTCAAGTTTGTGCTACTTCTTAATAGTATTAGTTCATGTCTACAATTTATCACAACTTTTTTGAAGTCTTCTGCAAAACCCATAATGTTACAAAGTGGTATAGAAGCAGAAAAGTTTCCTCCATTAATATTTTTTATACCATCAATATCTATCATATACCCCAAGAATTAGCTATCTTTGATTCACTTTCATTCATCGATATTAAAGATTTCATGGTGGTAGTTACGCCAGCATTCTTTATTTTGTCTATTTCCACTCCATTAAGCTCGTATCTTATATCTTGAAACAAGTACAGTAAAGCATTATTTGTAAACTGAACGGTAGCAGCAGGATCCTTAGAATCTTTTTTTCTAACGATAAGAGTTCCTTCCAAATACAAGGTGCTTGCTGATGGTAGTACATATAGATCCTGTTGATTGATGGGTATGCGGATTTCATCATTTCTATTAAAACTAGTTACGTAGGGTTTATAAGAATGATATTCAACGCCTTCTACACTATTATCGTAAGAGGGAGTCGATAAAACGTCTAAAATATTCATTTTAATAAGCCGATTGCTTTTAAGAATGCCTTATTGTCTTTCGTTAATTTTATTTTCTTCTTATTGTTTATATACTTTATTGTACAACTTTAAAATTACATAAAAATAATAAAAAAAAAAACAGTAATAGTGAAGCGTACAATGGCGGTCTTATCGCTAATAGCGATATCTTCCAGACAACCTTTGGATGGACAGGAAAGATACTAGAAAACAGAGGTAGATGATAGTAACAAGTGCACTATAACCAAATTTATACAAATATATTTATACATTCATATAATATATATATACATATATATATATATATACATATATATATATATATATTGATATTTTACCTATCTAGATAAACTACATACATACTTATAATATCTCACATATATACTTGCATACATAATGTATATTAATGTAATGAATAAACATGTTAACTTTGTTGCAAGAAATGTTCCTTGACCAGTATTTTGAAATTACTTAGTGTCTGAGCTTGTCTTATTGACACAGGGAGCTTATTCCACAAACGCACACCTTGAACAGTGAAAGATTTGTCAAGGAAACCTGTAGAGTGTGGCGGCATCTTTAGTCTCAAGTTCTCCGATGATCTCAAGCATCTTGAATGTGTGTCATTAAGGAACTGGAAACGTTCTTTAAGATAGTTGGGAGCTGAAGGATTAAAGAGGATATTATACACTAATGAGAGAATGTGCGCATTCCGGCGAAAACGAATAGGAAGCCACTTGAGCTTGAGGCGATAATCGGAGATATGATCATATTTGCGAAGACCAAATATGAATCTAATGCAAAAATTCTGAAGACGCTCAAGTTTATCAAGTTGCACCTCAGTAACATCTAGGTAGCTAACATCAGCATAGTCGAGGATGGGAAGAAGAAGGGACTGTGCAAGTGCAATTTTGGTAGCAGTTGGTAAAAAGTGGCGAAGTCTTCTTAGAGAACCTGCCGAGCGAAACAATTTTCGACTCACTTCCTGAACTTGTTGAACCCAAGAAAGGTTTTTGTCCATGTGAATACCCAGGTTTTTGACTGTTTCACTAATGGGTATTGCAATGCCATTTAGAATAATCTGTGGTAATTGAGTCCAATCAATTCGGGAAGTGAGCCTAGAACTCCCGACAACAATTACTTGCGTCTTTAGGGGATTGACAGTCAACCCATGACCTGCACTCCAGTCGTTAATTCGTGCAAGATCTCTATTGATCATTGTTATCGCCTCCGATAATTCGTTCGGTGTTGCGTGCGAATATATCTGCAAATCATCTGCATAAAGGTGGTAGGATGAGAGAAGTTCTTGTGAAATTGGGTTAATGAATAAGGCAAAAAGTAATGGAGAGAGAACGCCTCCCTGTGGTACGCCGGCAGAAGTGTCACACCACGAAGAACACGCGCCTTCGATAGAGATACGTTGCCGACGGCCACACAGGTAACTTCGAAACCAATCAATTGCCGTTGGAGATATGTTCAGAGAGCGCAGCATGCCAAGGAGAATATCAAAATCGACCGCGTTAAAGGCATTACTAAAGTCTAGTAACGCAAGAACCGTCAGTTTTCCACCCTCCATGGCCATCCTAATATCATCCGTAATGTTGGTTAGGGCAGTTACGGTGCTATGTCCTGGACGAAATCCGGACTGGAAGGGATTAAGGAGGTTGTTCTTGCGCAGGAAAGCATTGAGCTGATCATGGATCAGGCGTTCAAGAACTTTGGAAAGAAAAGGTAAAATAGAGATAGGACGGTATTCAGAGAATGATTGGGGATTTGGGGTTTTGGGAAGGGGAGTGATTTGAGCGTCTTTCCAAACTGTGGGAAAAACGCCACATGTACTGGAGTAATTTAGGATATGGGTAATGACAGGAAGGATCTCATCCAGGATAGGGACAATCATTTTGCGGCTGACGCAATCACATCCAACAGCGTTCGAAGTGATTGATACTACGCTCTTCTTCACATCACAAGCCGAGAATTGACTAAATACAAACTGTGGATAGTCGGGAGCTGCAAGGGAAGAAAGATAATGTAATGTGGTAGCTTTTAAAGTCCCATTACATTGGGACGAAGAGCTGAAATGCGAGTTTAACGACTCTAGGTCGATATCTTTAGGGATTACGTCATGACGTGATTTTCCCACTCCCATTGACCTCAGAAATTTCCAGACCTTTGCAGGTTCACTGTTTTGCACTGAATTGTGGATATGTCGGCGTTGAGCATCTCTACACACCTTATTACAGTGATTGCGGATGGACGTGTATTTTTCCCAAGCTAAAGGACTGGGTCTGCACTTGTATTTACTTTTGGCTGCAGCCTTTCTTTGCAAAAGATTTTTAATATCATCTGTCAGCCAAGGTGCTGGCAGGTGTTTCATTTTGACTGGACGAATCGGAGCATGAAGGTCGTAAAGTTTTATTAATTCCGAATTAAAAATACAAATTTTATCATCAATCGACGATGCAGCTAAGAGGTGTGACCAGTCTATTTTACTAGAGTCCTCGCAAAGTTTATTAAGGTTCATACCAGCAAAATTGCGTTGCAACATTATAGGACGCCTTACCTTAGGGGGGCGGATTTTGTATGTAAGGTAGATAAGGTCATGATAGGAAAAGGCGTCAGCTGCGCACTGACCATGTTTTGCAACATGCTGAGTTGAAGAAACAAGGATAAGGTCAAGAAGTGACGGGACAGAATGCGGGAAATGATGAGTAGCACCTAGTGAAAGAGGAGTTAAATTGCAAGATTGAATGATAGACTTAAAAGTGGAAGAACGAGTGTCATGTTTCAAGAGACAAGTATTGAAGTCACCCATTATAATGGTATGACTGTAAGACGGTGTGAGATTTTCGAGGATAGTTTCAAAAGAGGAGAAGAAATTAATACGAGATGAAGGACAATAGTAAACTCCAAGTAGAATTTTTGTGTTGGATAGGGTAATTTCTAAAAAGAGATGCTCACCGGCATTTGACGGAGGTGGCTGTGCTGACACATTTACTATGGAGAAAGGAATATTAGCCCGAAGGTATATGGCAACACCACCACCACCGCCAACGCTGCGATCATTTCTAATCAGCACAAACCCAGGTAAGGAATACGAAGTGGAAGGGAGGCATGGCTTTAACCAAGACTCGGAAACCAGTATTGCATGGATGTTTTTACTATCAAAACTTGCCAGCATATCGTGGAAATGAGCCGGAATGCTTTGTGCGTTTATATGGACTACATTCAGATTCCTGGGAACGTCAGAGAATTGAGACTGCAGAGTTTCGCTCAAAGATGGGATACTAGTAAAGCTATCATTACTAGAAGCAGATATGAAGCTTTCATCATCACTAACCAGGTTAGAGACACTATTCATATTTATGTGATTTATATACGTATGTGTAAGTGTATAAATAAGTAAGTAGTGTAAGTTTATAAATAAATATAATAGCTATAAAAAAAAAAAAAAATAATAATAATAATAATAAATAAACAATAAGAATAATAAAAAAAATATATATATATTAAAATACTAAAAAAAAAAATAAAAACAAACTATTATAAGTCCACCCGCCAGTTCTGTGCTACAATCATAATCAGCAATCTGTACAATTGGTTCTTCGATATGTAACAATTTATAACGTAAATAAAACCATTAAGACTATTTCACGGCAAGATTTCCAGCATAATAAATATCAACTATAATATATACAATTTTTGTCATGCTCAAAATAAACATTGCATTTTGAAATGAACCTGGAACGTAACATTAAATTTTGATCCATAAAGCCATGAAGCCAAACAATTGATCTATCATAGACAACTAAACACAGATATTATTATTAAATTGACAGTATTATTAATTTGCTTTCTTAGAGCAAGCTCTTGTATGTTTGATTCCTTGATTCCAACTGACGTGTTTAGTATGTTGATGCTCATATTTATTATAGTCAATCATTTCTTCTTCTAAGATGTAAATACAACTGTACTTCTTCACCACGTAAATTGATTAAATGATTATTTATATCTAAAAGTCTAATATTTATGCAGCTTATGTTGCTCTGGTTAATGGGAAAGTAAATAGCGTTTTTGGGTATTTCTATAATCCGATATCCAGGAGGCACGTTTAGTGTAAATTCGTGAATAATGTGACTTGATTCACCGTTTATGTATGAGCCGCTTACAATATCACATTCAACCCTGATCACGGTCGTTGGTAAAATGTTTACTGGAAACTGTGACACATGCCATTTATTCGCTTCCAAAATTTGTTTTTCGAACCCCAACAACCTTCGAAAAGTATTTTGCTTCATAAAATTTATATCTTTTGTACAGTACAAAGTAGCTTTCAATGTGTTGTTATTACACTGTAGTTTGATTGATGCATCCCTTAATTCAGATTTTAAGTAATCATTAATATCTTGTAATTCATAAGTTCCTTCAGGTACTTCAATAACACCGTTAGATCCATAGAATAACTTGTTGTTCGTTTTATCAATATTTGGAATGGAGTTAAATGTTGAAATGTGTAATAAAGCACATTCATACTGTCCATCTAATTGCAAGGTGTTAGGATAGTAAGTGGATAAACTTGATGAATTTCCTGTTATTGACAAAGTGAGTGACATCTTGCGAATGGTGAGAAAAAAAGAAAGTTATATATTTTATATGTTTTTATTCCAAAAATTCTTTAAATATTCCAAGCATAAGTGACCACAATTAACTGTATTGAATGACTGATATCTAGTATAGTTGTAAAAAAACATTACAATTCTTAAAATAACGCATCATTTCCTTAGGGGGTTTTAAATCACCAAAACTATCAAAATATTCACAATAGTCATATACTTTAACATAAGCCACCCAGTGCGTCCCCTCGTTCCTAGACTCGTCCAAATTAACAATACCACATTCGATATCTTTTGATGCACTTGGTAATTGATCTCTCATAAAAACTCCTCTGAAGTGAGGAATATTACATGCGTACTGTATTATGTCTATATTACTTAGGGCACGATTAGGCAGCTTACATTTCAGTTTTTTGAAGATTTTATAAATATACCATGACCATTTCTGTGCGGTTTAATATATAACCCTTTGCCCAATGCTACACCCTCCATAGCTTTGTTATGTCGTTGTGTTTCTTGCAAATTTTTCTGAGCGGCTTTGTAATCATTAATGGTTTTGCAATGCCTGCTGCACCCCCAGCTAAAGTGCCTAAAGCCGAAAGACCAGCAAAAATAGGGATCAAAGGTAAAATACCCCCCGTTTTTGGGATAGGTATCACACGTGGTATCCGAATTTTCTTATTGTTTGGAAATACTTTCATAGCTGCCGAATAAGCAGCGTCGATTAATGATTTACTATCATTGTGTTTTAATTTCTTGAGTTTAGATCTTATTTTAGATACACATTTCTTAAACGTTTTGATGCCAGCACCAGTTTTAAGTTTGGCTTTCATTACTTTACTCACTAACCATGAGCTAAGCTTTTCACCTTTGCCAGCATCTTTTGATTTAAGTCGTTGTTTTGCCATATTTAGAAGTTGTAAATCAGCTTTATGACGTTGAGATAGGTCTGTATGTTTTGCATAAGCTATGTCGTGTTGCATACAAGCGTCGTCTAACTTATTTACTCCTCGATCACCACGTAGTAAACGTTTTTGAAGTTTTGTGCCAGGTCCACAATAATTGTAACCAGGCAAATGAACTTCAAATGGTAAATTATTAATGATACTATTAACTAGTCCACCTCCTTGCATCACCAAAGTTGTAATGAAACAAATGTAACAAAACTTTCTATTTAATATAAACTTTAACCTAAAATTGCAGTTTTGTCGATCCAACTATTTTCTCCATTGTTTAGACCTAACCACTTCACAAACAACTTATTTCCTTTCTTTTTTAAAACTTTTTCAATTAAGTAAACATCAGGATAGCTAGTCTTTTGCAATTCGTGTTCGTAGAAAGTTCCCAATATAGCTTGCTTTCGTTGATCTTCTAAGTGATACGTAACTGGAAATGTGTTTTTAATATTTTTTATCGTAAAAAGTTCAGTTGACCAATTAGGAGTATAACCTTTCTCGAAATGCTGTTTATATTTACTTATTCGAACGTAGTCACCTACTTTGAGCTTTGGCGTCCACTTTAATGATGCATATTTGTATGTTTTTTTTATGTTATCTTTAATAAGAGGTTCGTTAGATTTATTTACATCTATCGGTTTAAATTGAATGGTACGATGCTTAGTATTATTATACGTTTTTAAGACAATCTCCAGTAATCCTAACCAGTAGTAACTACCACTTAAACTAAAATATTTATACAATTTATTTTTGATTGTTTTGATTAATCTTTCAACGATCGAAGCCTTTTTGGCAGAAAAAGTAGAGTAATGGTTTATATTGTATGTTTTCATAAGAGTTTTAAATGTGCTATTGTAAAATTCTGTTCCCAGGTCAGTTTGTAAATTAACAGGTTGACGATTACTGCTGTATAGTATAGATTCGAATGCGTTAGTTACACAAATTTTATTTTTTGATTTTATAGGCACAGTCCAGGCATATTTTGAGAAGCAGTCAATCACCACTAAGATGTAGTTAAACCCTCTATTATACTTGAAATAAAACTACTTTTTACGGATTTTTTCGCGGTTTGTATTTAGATTTTAGGTCCCGACGTTTCGACACCTTTGCAGGTATCATGGTCACGGGCAGACTGAGATGGCGTTCGTCTTGACAGTAGATGTTGCTCGTTCTACCTTCATATTTTAACTAATTATTTGAGTTCCGACCTACGCAATATGAGCTCACTGTGTCTTGATGTCTTGATGTCTTGCAGCGCTGCTCTTGGGTTTGGCCTTGAGTTTATGTATTATTGGGTCCCAAGTAGGTGATATCTTCCAGCCATCTTCTCTATTGAAATTAGGGTGTTTTTTAATTTCAATAGCCTCGCGAAACATCCTAGGTAGGAATTTGGGTTCTTTAGCGAGGATCTGTGGTTGGTCAAATCTAATATAATGGCTGGAGCCTTCAGCATGTTCGGCGACTGCAGACTTCGTTGAGCGGCGGTGTTTCACGTCAGCTATGTGTTCTTTAACGCGGGTCCCTATGCTTCGTTTTGTTTGACCGATGTAAGAGAGGCCGCAGTCACAATCTAGTTTATAAACTCCTGCATCTTGTAGAGGTATGTGACACTTGACGGATGGTAAGGACTGACTAATCTTCTTGGGCGGCTTGAAGTATGTTTTAATTGAAGCTCGCTTCAGGATGTAGCCAATCTTGTCTGTGACACCTCTGACGTATGGTAGTACAGCAGGTAAACGATCAACTGTGGCTGGCTTCACTCGGTTTCTGTGACGGGGCCGTGGAATTTGGAGCTTGTTGTCTCGCAGTACTTGCTTGACATGTTGAAGCTCAGCGGCAAGGTGTCTGTCATCACAGAGTCCGTGTGCTCTCTGAAACAAGGATTTTCCCACGGTAGCTAACTGTTTAGGGTGGTGGTGAGATTCACCGTTTAGGTACCTATCTGTATGGGTCTTTTTGCGATACACAGTGTGACTTATTGTCTGATCAGGATTACGTTTGACTAATATGTCTAAGAAGGCAAGAGATTTATTATCCTCCAACTCCATAGTGAATTGAATTTTGTTATTGATGGAGTTAAGATGTTTTAAGAATGCATTTACTTGATTAGATGGTAAAATTGTGAAAGTGTCATCTACATACCGTTTATAAAACCTGGGAGTGAAAGGAGCTGTTTTTAAGGCTGTCTCCTCTAAATCTTCCATGAATATATCGGCAACTACAGGGGAAACAGGCGAGCCCATCGCTACACCATCTATTTGTACATAGAAATTGTTGTTCCACAGCAGGTAGCCAGATGTGAGGCAGTGTTCAAGGAGTTCTGCATATTCTAAAGGTAAGTTATTCTCTGCTAGCTTCTTGGAAACAATCTCTATTATACTTTCTTAAATTTTGCATATCTATCAGATCCGCTTGCCATAAGTCATCTATTCCCTTCATAATAACAGGTCTTCGAACAAAATTTCGTCGTGCTTGTTTGTGTATTTCGTTAACTATTTGTTGTTTCGTCATTGCGAAGGTTTCTTGAGGAATTTATCAATTTCTGATTTAGTATAAAACTTGTCTTCCAAGTGAGACAAAACGTCTGAAATCTTTGCTTTTATATCGAGTTGAATATAATGTTGCAATTGTCCAATCAGTTTATTTAATTCTTTCTTGAGATTATCTTGGGAATGATCCACATAATCTTTATTAGCAACATCGTCTGCTTCTATGGGTGATCTTATTCCTCTTAATCTTGATGCTTTTAAATCAAACTCTCCGCTATCTGATTTTGTTAAGACATTATCATAACAATCAAAGAGTTCTGACAGACGCATTCTTTTGTGTATGTAGTGTCCGAATTTATCTACATTCATATTAAAAGTGCACTTTAGTCAAAGGTTAATAGTAAAATGATAAAATATTCATCAATCGAAATGATTTATTTAGGTGTTTATAATTTTACTTTCACGCAATTCTTCAATGATAGATATAATTTCATTGTCTAATCCAGTGTTGCCAGCATCGCGGGATGCAATTAGTAATTTTAACCTCTCCACCAATTCATTTGGGTCGTCCCAATATACATGTAGTGTGTAAGCCGACCTTACTCCCGACATACCTATACATGTACTTAGTATTAAGCTTATGTTAATCGAGTCAGTATAATATACGCCTTAGACATAGAAACACGTCTTATCATTTCAACACCAATAAGCCCCCACATTGCATGGCGACCCTGCCAGTGCTGCCTTGTGGCAGTGCTGCGCATTGGGAACATGATAATATTTTTGTGATTTGTGAAAGACTATAAATTATAAGACTATAAACAGTTAATAATTGAATATGGTATGAACATTCTTCAAAAAAAAAAATGTGAGGCGAACTACATCGCAAAGTCAACGCTGACGGGGGAGTTCGTTTCTACGCAGTGAAGGTAGTACTCGGGGTGGATCTGCTCTAAGTCCATCCACATTCGACACAACCTGCTGGGGGTTTTTGTATTGAAGTCGAGGCTGACGGTACCAGAAGGAATATTGTGAGGAAGGTCCGAAAGACCTTCGTCACCAGGCAGCAGATACGTCAAGTGATCTTCCACAAGACCAGACTTACTCCCAAATGATGAGAATACTTTGAAGTCAGTGTGAGTGATTATATGGTTAGTGAATAGTGTCAGTGACTATGTGAGTGTTTATAGGAGGTTATTATAATGCCGCGGACATTTTTTGTAATTTCTTATATAATTAGGTACGTTTAAGGGTTTTAATTTTTAAAGATTAAAATGTATAATCATTTATTATAGTTATTAATAAAATATATTGAATAGGAATGCCTGTTGACAATATAATTAAGTATTTTAGCGTTTGCTACCGTTCTTTTTTTTCTGACCGTAATTATATTAGTCTGTTATATTGCCTTCTGTAATAATAATAATTATTTTAATCAAAGCTAGATAATTTTTTGTAATTAATAATTATATTATGGTTCCCAGAACATTCTCAGGTGTGCCGTGTCATAATATAATGCACGCGCTGCAATTTTGATGATGATGTCATTCAACTCACGGGTGGCATCAATCATATTTTACATTGGGTATCATGTGTCTTTCTGTGTAACTAACGGATATGGTGTTGTTGAATAGATAATAATATTCTTTAACGTTAATATAAACATGTATCAAGTTTTAAGCAAGACCATTTGTATCCAGAATTATTTGAAACCTTTGTTTACCTATGATTATCTTTTAAATTGTCTAGATAGTTTGATGTTAGCATTTAGTTTGTTTGCTTAATAGGGAAGTATGAAAAATCTCTTGTCATCTTTAGAGTGCAAGGAGGTACTTTTTCTGTTAACAAATATAAAAGAGGATTATGAAAAGGTTTGTGAAAAATTGTATAGGATTATTTTGAGGACCAGTTTTATAAAATTGTTTGGTATGATATGGTATTAAGTAGTTGGGAATCGTTTGGTAGGCAAGACTCTGCGCTGAAGTCATCGGACTGATCACCCGAGAGCGCCCGGCTTGTAAACCAAGTTATTCATTTTGTATGTGTTATAATTAAGTATGTTGTGTTTAGAATGTTGTGTTTATGAAAATGTGGTACACAAATTAAGAGGTACTATAAGGACAGATCCTTCCATTTGATCATGGTGTCGGACGAGCTTCCCTCCGTGAAAATTGTTGGAAACTAAAAGGTTTTAAACACTGATCCTTATATGAAAAATAAAGTCGACTAAGTATAAAAATGAGTAATGTACTTCTATAAAATAAATAATGAAGAGACCAAAGGTCTAAATAAAAATATGTGTACCATATAGAGAATATAAAGATATCGATGAAAATGATATGGAAGAGTACTGAAAGTAGGTAACATGAAGAGAATAAGGAAAAATAATGTCATGATAAACGATGGATAAGAAATTAAAAACTTGTATTTGTATAAAATAAAAGGCAACATGTAAAGTATATGACGATAACAAAGGTACCTTTGTACATCTTTTATCTTATGTTCTGTTCCATTTTTCTTGTCCTGTTTGTGTACATAAATTGTTAAATAAATAAATAAATAAATAAAAAAGATTTTTTTTGTTATAAAATATGGAAAGTTTAAAATGAATAATCTAATTACAGAAATTGAAACAATAATGTGCTTTTAAGTAGGTAGGTAATTAATATGAAGTTTGTGATTTTTTTTATTATTTCATTTAATATTTTTTTAACAATTACTATAGGTACCTACTCGTAAATTAAAAAAAAAATGTAATTTCATAATAATAATATTTTCGACAGTGTATTTCTTTAAAATTAAATAATGATTAACTGTAATAAGAAGGTATATTACAAAAATTAGTTGCCTGTTTATTTTTTTTCTACGATATTCGATTTTTTTTAAATGTATTTTCAAAAAAAAAAAATTCTATTTTTTTTTTTTCTTTTATTATCGGGGGAGGTGTAGTGTGTAAGCCGACCTTACTCCCGACATACCTATACATGTACTTAGTATTAAGCTTATGTTAATCGAGTCAGTATAATATACGCCTTAGACATAGAAACACGTCTTATCATTTCAACACCAATAAGCCCCCACATTGCATACATAATCTACGTTTGTTTTCCAAGTTTTTATTAAAGGTAGTCCTTTCCCTTTGTGTTGTGTTTGGAGTTTGAAAAGAGGTTTTATAATTTGTAAATATTTATGTCCTTTGTTACTTATTGGTTTCTTAGGTTTACGCGAATGTTAGACATTGAAATAAAACTACTTTTTATGGATTTTTTCGCGGTTTATATTTAGATTTTAGGTCCCGACGTTTCGACACCTTTGCAGGTATCATGGTCACGGGCAGACTGAGATGGCGTTCGTCTTGACAGTAGATGTTGCTCGTTCTACCTTCATATTTTAACTAATTATTTGAGTTCCGACCTACGCAATATGAGCTCACTGTGTCTTGATGTCTTGCAGCGCTGCTCTTGGGTTTGGCCTTGAGTTTATGTATTATTGGGTCCCAAGTAGGTGATATCTTCCAGCCATCGTCTCTATTGAAATTAGGGTGTTTTTTAATTTCAATAGCCTCGCGACACATCCTAGGTAGGAATTTGGGTTCTTTAGCGAGGATCTGTGGTTGGTCAAATCTAATATAATGGCTGGAGCCTTCAGCATGTTCGGCGACTGCAGACTTCGTTGAGCGGCGGTGTTTCACGTCAGCTATGTGTTCTTTAACGCGGGTCCCTATGCTTCGTTTTGTTTGACCGATGTAAGAGAGGCCGCAGTCACAATCTAGTTTATAAACTCCTGCATCTTGTAGAGGTATGTGACACTTGACGGATGGTAAGGACTGACTAATCTTCTTGGGCGGCTTGAAGTATGTTTTAATTGAAGCTCGCTTCAGGATGTAGCCAATCTTGTCTGTGACACCTCTGACGTATGGTAGTACAGCAGGTAAACGATCAACTGTGGCTAGCTTCACTCGGTTTCTGTGACGGGGCCGTGGAATTTGGAGCTTGTTGTCTCGCAGTACTTGCTTGACATGTTGAAGCTCAGCGGCAAGGTGTCTGTCATCACAGAGTCCGTGTGCTCTCTGAAACAAGGATTTTCCCACGGTAGCTAACTGTTTAGGGTGGTGGTGAGATTCACCGTTTAGGTACCTATCTGTATGGGTCTTTTTGCGATACACAGTGTGACTTATTGTCTGATCAGGATTACGTTTGACTAATATGTCTAAGAAGGCAAGAGATTTATTATCCTCCAACTCCATAGTGAATTGAATTTTGTTATTGATGGAGTTAAGATGTTTTAAGAATGCATTTACTTGATTAGATGGTAAAATTGTGAAAGTGTCATCTACGTACCGTTTATAAACCCTGGGAGTGAAAGGAGCTGTTTTTAAGGCTGTCTCCTCGAAATCTTCCATGAATATAGAGCTCTGTATGAAGAGTAACGATGTCATAAAAATACTCGACTTAAATATAAGTTGTTTTAATCAAACACCACAAAAGTGTCAAACTTATTCCTATAACATCCTTTATTTCTAGAACAATCTTAATTGATCACAACATAATTAAAAGATTCTTTCCAAATTTCCGAACACATTTCTCGGAATTCTATCCAAGTCATGTCTGTGTTAACGTGCTCCTCATAAACATGTCTTAAATTGATATCATCTTGCTTAAAAAGTATGATCAGGTTTGCATTGTCTCTAACTAACTGCTTAGGAATTTTACTATATGTTTGATTCAGATAAAAGGCATCAATGTTCTTGTGTCTTCCCATAGCAAAGTAATCACGCATATTATTTTGATTTTCACAAGCAACATCATCAAAAATAATAATAGAATTTGGTTTTGCGTCCTGAACCCTTAGTACTTCTTCATTTCCCTGATATTTCTGAAGAGAAATAAGTGGTACAAGTTGTAAAACCTTTTCTAAAAAAACGTATTTCGGTTGCTGCAGGGTTTTTGAATATACGTACACATTTTGAAATCTTAAACCATTTTCATGTAAAAGGAGACCAATTAGTAAATTTGTTTTTCCACAGTTGGAAGGCCCGCATATGATGCATCGTATTGAATTAGGCAATAATTCGCTATGACGAAAATCGGTCTTACAAACTTCCTCGCAGATTGTGTTAAAGCGCAGCGACTGTGGTTGTTTTACAAATTTCATGATTTGAGTGTATCGTAGTTTGAATGAGAATGAGTAATTAAACTGATCACATTAATATTTATTCGATCTATCCCATCGACTACAAGGTGAAATATCATATCACCGTATCTGTCGTATACAAGAGTGGGACAGAATGCACAAGTTCTAATTACCAGAAATATTATTGGGTATTCTGTCCCACGACGCGAATGCGCAAGCATGAGCGGATAAGTGGGACAGAATGCCCAATAATATACTACTGTTATTATTAGAACGCGTATTCGATACTGAGTTTAACGCTGAATAGTATAGTAAACCACACTCATATTTTCCAAATAAACTCAGAGGTGGTTGAAAATACGATTCTAATTCCGATTTATTGCCAGAGATCGTCACTGTTATAGACATACTTGCATACTGAACACTTTTGTAGAATCATGTCTATTTTATTTTATACCTATTCCAAAACATTACTAGAAATTTTAAACAAAGATGTCCACAATTGAAAGGGTTATCGCCTTGTATGTTATCATAATTATAGTGGACTTTAGAGCCTAAGTATTTTATGAATTCTTTCGGAGGTTTAAGATTGCCGTAACTGTCAAATTATTCAATATAATCATTGTATTTTGCATAGGCTACCCAATGAGAACCAGGATTTTTAGAACTGTCTAAATTAATTACTCCACATTCTTTTTTTAAGGGGTAACCAGGGAGCTCATCTCTCATAAAGACACCTCTAAAATAGGGAATACTACTTCCATACTTCAAAATGTCCAAATTAGTTAGGGCACGGTTGGGTAGCCGATACATTAGTTTTTTGCGCTCGATACAAAAATTCCAAGTCCATTTTTATGCGGTTTAAGTTGTAGTCCTTTTCCGATGCAAATAGCTTCCATTTTTACACGACTGCCCAAAAAGGAGTGTTATGTTTTCAGGGTTCATGTATGTATGTATGTATGTATGTTTGTGAGTTTCTTTATTCCTGGCTTGACCGATTTCAATGTTTGTGGTATCATTAGAAGCTTTGAGTTATTCCGAGTGACATAGGCTATGTGGACAATAAAAAATGGTCAAGTGTGAGTCGAAATCGCCTGCAAAGGTTTCCGAACGATATTTTTTTTTGTGTTGTGTCATGTTTTTTTTTGTAGTTCACTAAAAGGTATTAAATAAAAAAATATAATTAAAAAAATAAAAAACACGCCTGCCATGTCAAAAAAAATTAAAAACAAGTCAAATATTTGCAGTCGGGGGACCTGTAATGAATTGTTCCAAGTAACCGACCCCGATTGCAAATATTTGACTTGTTTTTAATTTTTTTTGACATGGCAGGCGTGTTTTTTATTTTTTTAATTATATTTTTTTTTTCATTATGTCTCTTTGATTCTTCATATAGTTTTTTGGCCATCTTAAACTCATTTATGGTCTTTGCAATACCAGCTGCGCCGCCTGCTAAAGCTCCTGCGACTGATAATCCAGCAAAAATAGGAATCAGAGGTAATAATCCGCCAGTTTTTGGTATAGGAATAACCCGAGGAAGTTTAATGGATGAATTATCAGCTAATTCTCGGGCAGCGGCCATTGCTAATTCTATTGCCACTTTCTTGCATTTTGGTTTTAATTTTTTCATACGTTTTTTCGCAACACTAATTACGATTTTAAATTTATTTTTAAGACCTTTTCCAGATGTAATTTTTCTCGAAGACTTTTGATTACGTGTTTTTAGACCAGAACCTGTTTTAATCTTCGCTAACATAGCATTACATACTAAATGCGCCGCGATTTTTTCTCCCGTATTGGAATCAGGGGCAACTGCACGCTTTCTCGCCATTTTGTACAAAATTAAATCTGCCTTGTGCCGATCCTTTAAATTTTATGACTTATGATATGCAGTATCGTGTTCTTTACAATATTCGTCTAATTTATTTACACCTTTATCTCCACGTTTGAGTCGCTTAATTAATTTTGTACCAGGTCCACAATAATTGTATCCTGGTAAATGTAATTCAAATGGTAAATGATTTAAAACCCAGTTGAGAAGACTACTCTCTCCAATACACATAATAAGACTGATAAATCTAGGATTAAAAACTTAATAAATAGGTATCAAAATACAAAAAATGTTTGACACTTGGCAGGTTAAGTAATAATAAAATTTCATAAAACGTTCGACTTATCAATCCAGCTATTTTCAGTAGAAGACAAACCTAGCCATTTTACGAAAACCCGACTGCCTTTCTTTTTAATAACTTTCTCAACTAAATATATATTAGGATGTTTAGTTTGTTGAAGCTCTTGAGCATAAAATGCTCCTAAAATTGGTTGACCTCTGATCGCATCTTCAATTAAGTAAGTGACTGGAGTTGTATTTTGTATTGTGCGAATTTTGAATATTTCTGTTGACCAATTGGGTGTATACCCTTTTTCAAATGTTCCTTTGTACTTACTAATACGCACATAGTCACCCAATTTAAATTTGCTTTTCATACTGACTCTTTTCACCATTGTTTCATATCTTTTTAATATACGTTTTTTATTTATACTATTGACATTTGCAGGCATTTCATCAATTGTTCGATGATGGGTGTGATTATATTTATAAATAATGTTTTTGAGGGTTTTATCTATGCAGTTGTAGTTACCTTTCAAACTAAATTCTTTGTACAGTTTTGATTTCAATGTTCTGATAAATCTCTCAACTATTGAAGCTTTTTTCGTAGAAAAAGTTGAGTAATGATTAATATTATAAGATTTCATAAGTTTTTGAAATTTATTATTATAAAATTCTATACCGTTATCAGTTTGTAGATTTTTAGGCCTGCGACCCTCATCCAACAATCTTTTGAAAGCGTCACATACGACATCTTTATTTTTAGTTTTCAGAGGAAATGCCCAAGCATATATCGAAAATGTGTCTGTTAGCGACGCGATAAATATAGCGATCGTATTTTTTTAATTAGGTAATTAATGTAATTACTAGAAAACATATTTGTATTCCACTAACATTGTAAGAGGAGACGTGCGGGGTGAGGAACGAACTGAGGGGAAGGGGTACAGCCCACCGTTTAACGTAACCACTTAACTTAACTAGTCAAATACAATACTCGGCGCACGCCGCACGTTTCCTTCGCTCAGTTTTGTCTGTGTACACCCTCTTTAGAAAATATAAAATTATTATTGCAAATCCTTTTTTACTGCGAGCTGCTTCACCTCCGACCCTTACAGTGTCAATGACTGTAAGAATAAATCTAGAGTTTTTATTTACTTTAGATATTGATTGCATATCAATTAGGTCAGCCTGCCATAGATCATCGATATCTTTCATAATAACAGTTCTTCGTGGAAAGTTCACCCTCGCATTTTTATGAATTTCATTTACTATATCAGCCTTACTCATGTTTAGAAATTTCTGTATACATATGGTTTATGATTATTTTTTAAATAATATTTATTTTCTAATTTATTTATTTTTTTACATAATAAAAAAATTATAAAATATTTAGTATATATTATAATGAATGGTTTAGTAATACTAAAATAAATGCTATTTGTTATAAGTATTTATTCTTTAATTATGTTAGCTTCTTTTAATTCTTCAATTACTGATAAAATTTCATTATCATGATTTGTGTTGCCTGCATCTCTTGAAGCTACTAATAATTTTAATCTCTCGACTAATTCATTGGGATCATCCCAATATACCAAGTCGGTGTTCGTTTTATATTTTTTAAGCTTTGGCAAGCTACCTCCCAGTTTAGGCAGTTTTTTTTCTATTGGAGTCTCGCTAAATAATGGCTTGATTATTTGGCGATACTTAGTTCCTTTATCGCCTCTTATTTGACCTTTAGGATTAAAATCTCTCTTGTGAGCATTAGTGTGATATAACATATATTTATAGACAAGTTAATTTTTGTTTGTTATTAACTTTAAATCGGGTTTCTTTCGAAGTAAAAGTTCTTTAAGTCCGGGGGTTAAATTGTAAGTCTTACCACCAATTTTAACCAAGACCGTATTATCGTCGTCTAAACTATCAATTTTAGAAAATAAAACAACTTCGTTGCCCATCATTAAAGTTTTGTTTTCGTTTCTTATTCCAAAAGGCACATTCACTCCATCGTAAATACCATAAATGTCTTCACTTTCCAAAGAAGTTTCTATGTCATTTTCTTTTTCTTTTTTAGGAGTGCTTGCAGAATTTAATACAGCATCTTGAAAATTATCACACTTACTCGAAGAACTTGAACTATTTTCGTCTGACTCCATTGTCATAGAATTAGCGGATATTACATTTTCCACGTTATCATTATTGCCTAAAAATCTTTTAGATTTCACCAGGGTATTGAGAGGTTCCGAAACAGGTTTGAACATTTTATCTAGTGATAAGTTGACTTCATGTTCCTGGTTTTTCATTTGTTTTATTTTACTTTTTATGGAGTCGACAGACTTCATTAATTCTATTTTAATATTTTTTTCCATCTTCCTTTTATAACAAGTGAATTCAAGTAAGGTTAGATTTACACTAAACTGTATTCCTATGAAATTCGTTTATAAATATCTAAATTCATTCAAAGTAAAAAAAGGTATCGAAATTCTGTCTGTATCTTCCATTATTTATCGGGGAATCTTTGCTGATAGTTAAAAAATTATAGGGACTTTTCCAAACCATTTGACAAATATCTTTAAATTGATTCCATTGTAAATCAGAGCTGACATGTTCATCATAAACATGTTTTAAATTCGTATCATCTTGTTTAAACAATATAAGAAAATTAACATTATCACGTAACAATTGTTTCGGAATTTTAGAATAGGTTTGAGATAAATAGAAACAATCTATTTGTTTATGTCTGCCCATACAAAAATAATTACGGATATTAACTTGATTTTCACATGCAACATCATCAAAAATAAATACGGAATTAGTCAAAGCTTCACTCAGGGCTATAACATGTCTATCCTCTTTGAATTCATAGAAGTTAATCTGAGGAACTCTTCTTAATACTTCATTCAAAAATATTTTGGTTGAAAAGAAGTTTTGGAGTAAAGATAAAGATTTTTAAATTTGAGACCATTTTCATGTAACAGTAAACTGATCATAACGTTTGTTTTGCCACAGTTGGATGGGCCGCATATTATACAACGAATCGTATTTGGTAATAAAGCACTATGTCTGATATGACGAGAAGGTTCATTAAATTGTATACCATTAACTTTCAGAGATATGGGTTGCTTAATCAACCTCATCTTATCAATGATTTTCATGAATGGCTACATGCGTTTTTATGTGTACCTTTTATACACACCTTTAAAACACATTAATTACTTAAAATGTAACATGACATTTTGTTACTATTTCTGTACAGGTTTAGACATGTTTCGTTATTTAACAAGTGAGAATACTGCCTTCTCATCTTACAAGATAGGTATGTATGAATATGAGTTAGGTAATTTCTCGTGCCACACATCGTGCGTGTTATACTTATGTATTATAAAATAAGCGATCACTTCGCAGGTATTCTATGCATAAGCAGGTCATTTTTGTTTACGATTTAATATTCATTGAGTTCTGAGGTTTACGCGAATGTTAGACATTGAAATAAAACTACTTTTACGGATTTTATCGCGGTTTGTATTTTGATTTTAGTTCCCGACGTTTCGACACCTTTGCAGGTATCATGGTCACGGGCAGACTGAGGTGGTGTTCGTCTTGACGGTTGTTGTTGCTCGTTCTACCTTCATATTTTTATTAATTATTTGTGTTCCGGCCTACGCAATATGAGCTCACGGTGTCTTGAGGTCTTGCAGCGCTGCTCTTGGGTTTGATTTTGAGTTTGTTAATTATCGGATCCCAAGTAGGTGATATCTTCCAGCCGTCTTCTCTATTGAAATTAGGGTGTTTTTTAATCTCAATAGCCTCGCGAAACATCCTAGGTAGGAATTTAGGTTCTTTAGCGAGGATCTGTGGCTTATCAAATCTAATGTAATGGCTGGAGCCTTCAGCATGATCGGCGACTGCAGACTTCGTTGAGCGGCGGTGTTTCACGTCAGCTATGTGTTCTTTTACGCAAGCATTTGTAGCTGCTTTTAGGCGATTTGTTTTGAGACGAGGTCATTGTGCTGAACTCTGGAGCGATAATGGAACCACGTTTGTAGGCGCTTCCAGAGAGTTGCAACAATTGACATCCATTCAGCCTTCAATTGCTGAATATTTAGAAGCGAATGGTACGAAGTGGCACTTCATTCCCCCACATAGTCCCAATTTCGGCGGATTGTGGGAAGCAGGGGTGAAGTCCACTAAATTCCACCTCAAACGAATCATTGGGGGTGCTACCTTGACCTTTGAAGAAATACCTACCCTTCTAAACCAAATTGAAGCGTGTTTGAATTCGCGTCCTATGAGCATCATCAATACCACTGATCCTGGTGAACCGTTGCCACTAACTCCTGGACATTTTCTGATCGGGGAGTCGATAGTGAATGTACCAGATAATAAATATGAGGACACAAACATTAGCTGTTTGACACGTTGGCAAAATATTCAAAGGATGCTACAATCGTTTTGGAAACGTTGGTCGCAAGAATATTTGTCAAATCTTATGAATAGGTACAAATGGTCTACAAAGACTCCAGAACCAAAAATTGGGGATATCGTTTTAATTAAGGAGGACGACCTACCACCCAGTCGCTGGTTGTTAGGTCGTGTCGTTCAAAAGCACCCTGGTGATGATAGTGTCACACGTGTTGTCACCTTGCGCACTAAATCCTCTACCATCAAACGGCCAACATCAAAATTATGTATCTTGCCTGTGATGGAATAATGTTACATACCTATTTAGTTAAATATTTTTACATATTTTTAGAAACATTTTATAGTTTGTTTAATTAGATGAAGCTTTAGATATTTATACATTTGTTTAAAGTTTAACTTTTTGATCTTACGTTTTTTTTTAAATCAACTTTTTCAATCTTCTTTATATTTATACAATTGTTACATTTTATGTTGTTGCTTTAAAGGCTCAAATTATATTAGTTTAAGGTTTATATTTAGTTCGAGGTAATTGTTTTTATTATAGATCAAGGTAATAATTTAAGGTCAAAGTTTTGTACTGTAATCAGTTCATGTATCTTTATTGTTTTCATTTTCTAAGTCAATGTATTTAAGAAGGACATTCCGTCAATAATGTCCTTAGGGGGCGGTATGTTGACGATGAAATCATTGCGTAGATCAATTTGTATAAAGTTGTAGACTAAGCTCAATAGATGGCGGTGTCGTCGATTTAGATCGCGCAATGGTTTGGTTACACGGCATAGTATAAGGTCAATGACTTATTGTAAATAAAATGTCAGTCAGTCTATACCGGCAGATCAGAAACCAAGTGTTGTTTTATTTTCAACCTTAGTGTTCACACTTATGTAGTTCAATTATTAGTGCCAAGTTCGACATTAATCAATAGTCATAACAGTAAACACCTTTTCTACGGACTAATTGAAATAAATCTTCTTTAGGAAAATGTAATCGCATGTGATGAAAATCGTTCGAATGTAAAGTTTTTGCCAATTTATCTAAACTAGTACTCAAAAAATTAAACGAATCTATAAATTTTAACTGCGCTGTGTTTGTTTTATCGATTGGTATAAACTTAGTAAACGATATATATTTTTCTTTTGATTTAGGAATTAAATTTATTCTACCAAGGATACCGGATAATTCTTTAATAAATAAATGACAATCGTATCCGGATAGATTATGAAAAATTATTGGTATATACTGACATTTTTTCAGTTTTAAATTACAATTATTATGTGCTGGACCTCTATATTTACATGTAAAATGGTCATGGTCTTTAACTATTTGATCATTCTTAAAAAACGGATTTTTACATATATGACATGTGTTAGCTCTATTATGAAAAGTTAACTCTTCAGGGGTAAGAGGTAACATAGACTTGTCATCTTGTAATATATTATGAAGTCTCTTGACATCATTTTTTATTGTTTCAACAAATGTTTGGGCACAGTTTGGACCTCTGTAACTAACAAAATCATTCAGTTCAGGTTTAGACTGCCGCTGCCAAGCCTGCTCCGAAACCGGCTTCAAGACCGGCGCGCCGGTCTTGAAGCCGGTTGCTGCACCAGAGCAGAGTGCGGGCGTTGATGAGGCCGGAGGCTGGACCGAAGTCTCTCGGCGGAAAAGGGTGAGGAACAGGGTCAGGACAGAGACCCCCAAACCCAGGCCCGCCAAAAAGACACAGTCCAGGCAGCAGAGCGGCAGACAACGGAGGAAGATGGCCCAAAGACAGCGGCGTGCGGCTCAGACGCCCGCCGTTGTCTTGACGATTGAGCCCGAGGCTGCCAGCCAAGGGCTCACGTACGCGCAGGTCCTCGAGAAGGCGCGGCGGCATATCAATGTCGCCGAGCTGGGGATCGACATGACAGTCGATCCCATCAGGATTAAAAGGTCCCAGACGGGAGCTCGAGTTCTCGAGCTTCCCAGGAACCTGAGCCGGGAGGGGGCGGACCTGATGGCCGAACGGCTGAAGGCCATATACGAGGATGGGACAGTGAGGGTCCACAGACCGCTCAAGTGCGCGGAGCTCCGGGTGACAGACCTGGATGACTCCGTCACTAAGGAGGACCTCACTGCCGCCGTCGTGGCGAAGGGCCAGTATCCTCCTGGCACGGTGACGGTCGGCGAGTTTAGGTTGGGCCCCGGGGGCATGTTCACCGCCCTGGTGAAGTGCCCACTGGTCGCTGCCCCTAGGCTCGTCACGACGAGGTCAAAGAAGTTCTTGGTCGGTTGGAGCTCCGCTCGAGTGGTGCAACTCGCAGCACGGCCCATGAAGTGTTTCCGATGCCTGGAGATCGGACACACTAGGCCCGTGTGCACCGGCGAGACGGACCGCAGCGGGCTGTGCTACAGGTGTGCACAGCCCGGCCACAAGGCGGCATCCTGCAGTGAGCCCGCCAAGTGCCCCATCTGCGTGCAGAGGGGGCGCAAGGCGGACCACCAGATGGGCAGCCGGGGATGTGCTCCCCCGGCCCCGACCAGGAACAAGAGGGCCTCAGTGCGGCCCCCAAATGACGTGGCGAGGGCGCAGGTTGCGCCCCGCACGGAGGAGATGATGGAGTCGTAATGGACCAAGTCCGTCCACATCTCTTCCTCCAGGGGAACATCAACCACTGCGCCGGTGCCCAGGATCTCCTCCTACAAGCACTGGCGGAGTGGGAGATTGATGTTGCGGTGGTGGCGGAGCCCTATTTTGTCCCCCCCCGGCCAAACTGGGCGGGGGACCTCGACGGGTCCGTCGCTGTCGTCGCCGCAACAGGCACTAGTTCCCAGCCCCTACACACTATCCGTAGGGGCTCTGGATATGTCGCTGCGTCATGGGGGTCGTACGCCGTCATCGGCACATACTTTTCACCGAACAGGGGTCTCTCCGAGTTTGAGTCATTTATGGCCGAGCTGGAGGCCCTTGTTCGGGTGCTGGCACCTCGCCCGGTCATTCTGCTAGGGGACCTCAATGCCAAGAGCACGGCTTGGGGGGAACCAGCAACAGACCGGCGCGGGGAGCTCTTGGAGGAGTGGGCCCTAGGGTTGGACTTGGTCCTTCTCAACCGAGGTCACACCCAGACTTGCGTCCGGCATAATGGCGGGTCCATTGTGGACCTGTCGTTTTGCTCCCAGGCCATTGCCGGGCGCATAAACGACTGGCGTGTCGTAGTAGGGATGGAGACGCTGTCTGATCACATGTACATTCGGTTCAGCGTCTCTCCCTCCGGGGGGCCCAGGGTTCGGCCGACCCCGAACTCAGGCCCTCCACGATGGGCCCTAAAACGTATGGACAGGGAACTGCTGATCGAGGCGGCCATCATCAGTGACTGGTGCGCACCACCGTCGGGTCTCTCGATTGACGACGAGGCGGAGCTGTTCCGCAGAACGCTTACGTCGGTTTGCGACGCAGCGATGCCTCGCGTCCGGAGAAGACCCAACAAACGGGCAGTCTACTGGTGGCCAGAGATCGCAGTGCTTAGGGAGGCGTGTGTTGAGGCGCAATGCCGGTACACACGCCATCGCTCTAGGCACAGGGACGAGGCCGCGGAGGCCCCTCTTTACAGGGCCTACCGCACGGCCAGATCGAATCTCCGCCTGGCCATTCTGCAGGCGAAGGCCGCAGCAAGGCAGGAGATGTACGAGGAGCTGAACCGGGATCCGTGGGGTCGCCCGTACCTGGCGGCGCGGAATAAACTTCGCGTCGCAGCGCCCCCGATTACGGAGTCCATGGAGCCTCAGCTCCTCCGGAACATCGTTTCGTCCCTGTTCCCATCCCACCGGACTGACTTTATCCCTCCAGCTATGGGTACCGCGTTTTCGCGGGAACAGCTGGAGGAGATAACCGAAGGAGAGTTCGAGGCGTGTACCCAACGCCTCCGAACGAAGACGACTGCTCCTGGACCTGACGGGGTACCGGCTCGGGCTATTGCCTTGGCTGTGGGTCCCCTGAAGGACCGGCTGCGGGGTCTCTTCAACGCCTGTTTAGTGGCGGGGAGATTCCCCAAAGTCTGGAAGACGGGGCAGCTCGTCCTCCTTCGCAAGGAGGGACGCCCGGCCGACTCGCCCTCGGGCTACCGGCCCATCGTCCTGCTGGACGAGGCGGGCAAGCACTTTAAGCGCGTCATCGCCGCCCGCATCGTTCGGCATCTAACGGGCACGGGACCCGACTTGTCGGCCTCCCAGTTCGGCTTCAGGGCGGGCCGGTCTACGCTGGACGCCCTGAGCCACGTCAGGAAGTTCGCCACGGAGGCTGCGGCGCGGGGAGGAATGGCGCTAGCGGTGTCGCTCGACATCGCGAACGCCTTCAACTCGCTGCCGCACCAGTGCATTGAGTCGGCGCTTCGTTATCACGGGGCGCCCCTCTACCTCCAGCACATTGTGGCGGACTACCTGCGCGACAGGCATGTCGCGTACTCCGGAGTGATGGGCCCGCAGCTGCAACCCACCGGGCGCGGTGTTCCACAGGGGTCAGTCTTAGGACCTCTCTTGTGGAACATCGGGTACGATTGGGTGCTTCGCGGTGCCCTCCTCTGTCAGACGGAGGTCGTCTGTTATGCAGACGACACCCTGGTGTTGGTCAGAGGGACCACCCAGGAGGAGTGCATCCGGCGTGCTACCTGCGGCGTACAGCTCGTCGTAGGTCGCATCCGGATGCTTGGATTGGACGTCGCTCTGGGGAAGACTGAAGCACTATTGCTAAACGGCCCCCGGAGCAGACGTACGGATTTGTACCTGACGGTGGAGGACGCGAGGATCCCACTGTCGGGTGCAATGAAGTACCTCGGCCTGGTCCTCGACGGGCGGTTGAGCTTCCGGGAGCACTTTCAGCGGTTGGCGCCGAGGCTTCGGTCCGCCGCTGCGGCCCTCGGAAGGCTCCTGCCAAATGTCGGGGGCCCCGACGTTGGGTGTCACCGTCTTTATGCCTCGGTCATTAGATCGATGGCTCTGTACGGCGCACCCATTTGGAGTGACCGACTGACGGCCGATAACCGGGCGGTCCTACTTGGTTCGCAGCGTGCTGTTGCCAACAGGATCGTCCGGGCCTACCGGACCGTCGGTCATGAAGCCGCGTGTGTCTTGGCTGGGACACCGCCTTTGATCTGGACGCGAAGGTGCTAGCGGACCTTTACACCCGTTGCACCGAGCTCCGGTCCCGGGGTACCGACCCCGTGCCGAGGCAGCGCGAGCTATGGAGGAGACAGGCCCGTCTCGTCACTATGCGGAATTGGGAGCTTCGGCTCGCGAGACCGTCGGCGGGACGGGTCACCATCGAGGCGATCCGCCCACATCTCCAACCGTGGGTGGAGAGGCGGTACGGTTTATTGACCTACCGCCTCACGCAAGTACTGACCGGGCACGGGGCCTTTGGGCATTACCTGTGCCGGGTCGCCAGGAGAGAAGGGACCACGACTTGCCACCAGTGCGGTGCCAGTGATGACACCGCGCTGCACACCCTGGCCGTGTGTCTTACCTTCGCCGAGCCTCGCGCCGTTCTCCAGGCGGCGCGGCTGGGAGACGTGGACGTCTCCGCGCTGTCGGCTGTTGTCGCATCCGCGCTCAGCAGTCGCGCAGCGTGGGACGCGTTGTCCTCCTTCTGTGAGACCGTCATGTCCCAAAAGGAGGCGGCGGAGCGCGCTCGGAAGGACGACCCCGACGCGCCCCAGATACGCCGACGTCGAGTGGGGCGGCGCAGAGCCGCGCATGAGCGCGATCTCCCGCCCTAACTAGGGCCCTGGGCGACAGGCACGGGGGTGCATGTCGTCCGACTATAGGACCCACGACGGGGAGCCACATTTCGTAGCATCGGGTGTGGATCCAATACGAGGCGGGGAGGCCGAAGCCTTTTACACTTCGGCCTCCAATCACGAAAGTGAGCCACCGGCTTATTGGCCGGTGGATCCCTGCGGTTGGCGCGTGATGAATTGCAACGCATTGCCACGCGCCAACACTAAACGCGGATGACGGTGCACGGCGGTTCAGGTTTAGTCAGTAAGAGTCTGACACTACCCATCCGCTCCCCCGAGTGGGTGGGTGTCCATGAGGATTCCCCCGCCTTATCAAAAAAAAAAAAAAAAGGGCTGAAGTCTGTGCTGTTCAGTTTCTTACGGATAGCCTCATAATCATACTGGTTTGTAGTCCTTTGCTCTTTACATCCCGATTGGTTATTGAGGAGTAGAAACAGGCAGATTGGTAGGTGATCAGTAACGTGGGAGTCCAATATTAGTACGGTGGGAGTCTTTTTGGATTTAAGCATAATATGGTCGAGGCAGTTGTTAAGTCTGGTAGGTAATGAATGCGCAGGAAGGAGTCCGAGAGAAGCGGTGAGAGTTAGATAGTCACCAGCGTGCCGGTCAGTAGATCCTGACTTGATGTCGATATTCATATCACCTACCAAAACTATGTTAACATATGATTGTAGAGAAGAAATTACGGTTTGCAAGTCGTTATAAAAGTTTTCTAGGTTTTGGTAGGAAGGAGAGCGATATATTGAAACTATTGCTGTAGAGCCTGTACAGGATACAATACAGTTAGCGTCCCGGAATGGTGGTTCAGACGTTACACTTTTTAAACTTTCTCTAATATAGACCACAACTCCGTCATTTTGTATTATGTTATTAGTCGTAGCAAATGATGAATAACCTTGTAATATAGGAATAGGTCCAGTAACCTGCAACCAACACTCCGTCAAAACCAAAACATCAAATACTATTTTCGTAGTTGAAATCATCGTCAGGAATTGATCTAAGTTTTTATTAATGCTTCTTATGTTAGCATGAATTACTTTAAAGTTATTACTAAGCATTGGGACTAACTCATGACATTTTTCAGGAGAGCATAGGAAAGATTGAGCAACGGATATATCATCTAATTCATTGGAAATTTGATTTAAATTAGCCATTGTTTACCGTTAATTATAAGTACACAACATGGAGATAGGAAATTGATTTGCCAGTGTGAAGAATTACAAAGTATGTAACATATTATATAGGAGGCGCACTTTTTATAATGCAACAGCTGTATATATGGACAAAAGAAATAAGATGTGGTTGTATATAGAGCCATCAAACCTAGTGTTATGTGTTTGCAATTGTAGTGTAAGTGATGCGTAAATACAAATTAGAAAGTAATTAAAATCAAAATAAAAGTAGAAAAGACATAGCGAATAAGATTGAATACATGTACAATCCAAAATATAAAGTGATAATAGTCATTGTTGACCTGACACCGCCACTGTTAACGTGGCCAGACATTTCTCCGATTTAATTTCAATAGGCTTTTCAGCTGGATCCTTCCGCAAGAGAATTCTACCGTTGGAGTACCAGCAGGAGTAGCTTCGTGCCTTAGCAACCTGTCGGGCGTCATACAATAACTTTTTGATTGCGGGAGGTAAATGTTCATCGACGTATACGGGTTTCTTTTCTCCGGCAATCCCAATCCCAGTTCGCGAGTTGGCCGTCACTGGAAGTGGACGTGTGTCGCGTGTGCTCACTGCTTTCGGCAAATATTTAATTTTCTAAATTCCTATTGGCCAAAGTGTAGAACTTAAATTCTCGTTTACTCCTACGGTTACCATAAGGACAGACTCCACCCCTCGAAAGGGATAGACTTTGTTTGCGGTGCTTCCTCGGCAACAAGTGCTGTGTGATTTGTGTTTGTCTAGCGGGATTTGAACTAGCGGCTCCTGCGCGGCGGTCGCCCGCTCGCACCATTCAGCCACACGAACGTTAGCGCGATCGGCGAATTTACTGTCCACTACGAGCGGCAACATCGCCTCCCGCGCGCACTGCGTGATCTTGTGAGCGCTAAGACCGCTACGAGAAACTGACGTCATCATACCTGCTAGATCGACCGGTGCTCACGCGCCGCCGCCGCGCCGCCCGTGCTGCTCAGTGTTTGTGGTGTTGTTTACGGCCCCTGTGCGCCGCCACCGAATAAATAGCCACATCGAATACAATCATTGAATAAAAAACTTCAACTTGATTCTTGGATAAGTACTTGTTCTATTTTTATTACCTACATCAACTGTGCTCTAATATGGCAGGTGTTCAGCGCTCCCCACCACAAACTTCAAAAACCATCATTAACAATATGAGTCAAAGTCAAACCCAATCTGAACCCGATATTAACACGGCAATAATAATGAGCGATTACGTAAATATTACTCGTAATAAACGGCCTCGGCAAGATAATTCGCCACAAGGCAGTTCAGTTGTAATTTCTCAAGACCTCCAAGACAGTAGTATAACGAAAACGCTAACGGAACAAACTACCCTTATGGCTAAACTGTTAGCTGAGGTAGCTCAAATAAAAACACAAAATACCCAGATACAAGCTTCCAACACGGCAATTCGTAGGTCAAATGAAGAGATCGAGAAATCGATGTTTTTTATGAATCAAAACTTCGAAGATTTGAGAAAAGAAGTTGAAGACCTAAGGAAAGAAAGGCAAGAACAGCAAAAGTATATAGAAAGCCTGGAACAAAAGATAGCAGATCTACATCATAAGTCCCGCTCGTCTGGTGTTGAACTGAGAAATGTACCACAAGAAAATACGGAAACCCACACCAGTCTTATAAAAATGGTGTGCAGTATAGGCGAAACTGTCGGAGTGCAAATTCCCGAATCCGAGTTTCGCGACATCTATCGTCTACCGGGGAAGTCTACCATTTCTGATACCCCACGTCCAATAATTGCAGAATTTACCAGAGTACAGACAAAACAGGCACTCTTATCGGCAGTGCGGTTGTTTAACAAGGATAAGGGAAAAGACAGGAAACTTAACACCAACCTGATTGGATTGCCAGGGAAACACCAACCGGTGTATGTTGCTAAACAAATACCTGCAAGTACCAAAAAGTTATTTTACCAATCCCGTGAGTTCGCCAAAAAGTACAAATACACATACTGTTGGTTATCTAATGGTAATATTTTCCTGCGGAAGCATGAGGGCGATAAACAGATTTTAATTAGCACCGAAAAAAACCTACAGGATCTTGGAAACAAAAACATGTGACTACGCCTAAATCCCACTGTAAACCATTTTTATTTTAATTTGTTTAGAATAGTTAGAACATGTGATATTCAAAGTGTAAACTTTACACATTTTCAAAATAACCAGTCATTAACTAACACAACCACACTCTCACAAACACTACATAGAAAAGAAAACCCTAATCATAAATATATGCATAATACACACACATACATAACAATACTTCTAAATAACATAAAATACACATATGTGCGATGCACTTGCCATATTAACTTCACGTACAAAATATTACTTGCTCAAACAACCAGTTCACACTCTAATATTTATTTCTTAGTTAAAAATGACTAATTTCATTAATATTAATAACGACCTTGACCAACTCACCGTAGGCAACTCCTTTATGTGTAATCCAGAAGACTGTCTAAAGTATGTCAACGTAACTGGTAGTGATATTAAATTACTGCATTTAAATATCCGTAGTGTAAATAAAAACTTCGATCAACTTCTAGTTCTATTGCGCTTAACTAAAATTAACTTTGACATCATAGTCCTAACAGAATGTTGGTTGAGTAAAGCTTATAATATACCTATATTGGAAGGCTTTCAGTCACACTCAACTAAAATAAATCTCAATCAAAATAATGGAGTTATAATTTATACCAAACTGGGACTGCAAACTAATGTATGGGAACCCACCTTCAGGGGCGGGACATGCCTCACGTGTCAAATAGAAAACAAGTTAGCAGTTGTGGCAATCTACCGCTCTCCGTCATACAAGTCCAACGAAGATTATGATAATTTCAAGACTAGCCTGAGTTATGTCTATGATAGCATATCCGCCTGCCCAAATATAGTATTAGTGGGCGATTTAAACATTGATTTAACCAAGCGTAATGAGGACACCAAATGTCTTGACTACCTCATCTTAAACGCCTCTCAAGGGTTATTACCCACTCACGAATTTCCCACTCGCCTCGAAAAAAGCCTAGATCACATACTTTTAAAAACTAAACTTTTGTCAACCACACTGGTTTTAGAGTCCCATATTACTGATCACAAGCCTATTCTCCTCGACATCATAGACGCAAACCCTGCGCGCAGGATATGTTACCTTTCCACCCGCCTTAACCATGAAGCAATTAAGCTACAACTAGAAAAAACTGACTTTTCAAGTATATACAGTGAGGGGGATACTAATACTTCAATGAATAAATTTATAGAAATAGTAACCATGGTCATATCCCAGCACACAACTCATGTTAAAATCCCTAGACATAAAAGAACTCTTAAACCTTGGATAACTCCTGGTCTACTAAAATGCACTAGGCACCGAGATAAGTTACATATGCAGTCAAAGAAAGCACCAGATAACCTTATGCTTAAAATTACCTATAATCGCTACCGAAACTTCTGTAATGACCTACTTCGAAAACTAAAAATATCATACGAAACAAGTGAGCTTGAGAAAGCAAGTAATAAACCAAAGTTATTATGGAAAACAATAAAGGACATAACCAAGACCACAAAAATATGTGCAAGCCCCGTTGAGCTTTTAAAAATACGCAATGATTCCAAGTCTTCCATAAACGAGGTCTGCAATTTTTTCAGTAATGTTGGAAAAAAGCTGGCGGACAACATTTTATCACAGCACCACACCCCATCACCTCACACTAGCGATCAGTCTCCTGTAAATACTGTAAACCCCTCCCTTATAAACTCTCTTGCTCTCTTAGAAGTAGATGAAGATGAAATAGAGACCCTTATCCTACAGTTACGCAATGACTGTGCTATTGGGTGGGACGGTATATCGCCTCTTTTATTGAAGAACTGTCGTCACGTACTGATACCGCCACTTACCTTCATATACAACCGATGATGTCTACAATTGGGCGTTTTTCCAGATGCTCTTAAAAAAGCGATAGTCCACCCTATACATAAGGGAGGGAGCAGAAGCTGTGTCAATAATTATCGACCTATATCAGTTTTGCCGACACTCTCTAAGATCCTCGAAAGGGTATTAAACAATCGTCTCAGGACCTTTTTAGAAAAATATAAAATTATAGCTGACAACCAGTATGGCTTCCGATCAGGTGTTTCAACAGAGGATGCAGTGCTAGATTTGACACAAGAGGTAGCTAAAAGTCTAGACAATAAAACAAAATGTCTAGGTATATTCCTAGACCTTTCTAATGCATTTGACACAGTTTCTGTTCCCATTCCTACCGCAAAATTAGAACACTTAGGTGTACGTGGCGTGTCACTTAACATATTTAAAGATTACCTCAGAAATCGCACCCAGAGAGTTAAAATTGATACCCACCTTAGTGAAGAGGAGTTTGTTACTTTCGGCGTCCCTCAAGGCAGCATATTGGGCCCCACCTTATTTCAAATTTACGTGAACGACCTTTGCAAAATGAATCTTCCTAATACTAAGATATATACCTATGCTGATGACACCGCGATCTTAGTTCGTGGACCTACCTGGGATACTACCAAATCTATTGCAGAGTCGGCAGTAGCGGAAATAATGAAATGGCTCAATTCGAATCTGCTTACCTTAAACATTGACAAAACCTGCTATATCCCATTTGCAATTCAGCGAAAGACCGCACCGTCACACAGTTTTTCAATTTCTGCCCATTCATGCTCTAATCGATCACCATCATGCCGTTGTCCAGCACTAAATAGATGTGAAAACGTTAAGTACTTAGGAGTCCACATAGATGACGGACTAACATGGAAAAAACAACTTGAGGCTGTCACGACTAGAACTTTGCGCCTCATACATATAATTAAATCTCTCCGAAACTCTGCTAATGCCGATATATTAAAAATGGTGTATTATGCACTGTGCGAATCGGTCATAGGATACTGCATCTGTGTGTGGGGTGCTGCAACGAAAGGTTACATCCTGAAGGCAGAGAGAGCACAGAGAGCCGTACTGAAAGTCATGACAAGGAAGCCTCAGAGACACTCAACAACACAGTTATACGCAGACTGCAAGGTTCTTACAGTCCGTCAGCTCTTTGTTCTTCAATCTGTCCTTAGGAAACACAGAAGCCTCCCTCCGTCTAACCCAAATAGGCGCACAAACCTTCCCTTAGGCACTCATCACAGGACAACGTTCGCAAAGCATCAATATTATGTAATTAGCCCCTACATTTACAAAAATATTCATAAAAAACTGAACATCTTAGACCTCAACAAACACAACCTAAAATTAAAAGTGAAGGAATGGCTACTTAAACAGGACTATGCCGAAACAGAGACTTTACTTACCTTCATCGCCTAATAATCACACATTCATCTCCATGCTTGCACTAATACTTAATACTCAAATACTTAAGTACTTATTTTCTTGCATCCATACCCTCGCACCTACTTACCTGCACAACAACACCACATCACCTACTCATCTACACAAAAACACCTACATACCTACAATCACATTAATTCACCCTCACCGTCGTACTCTCACATGTTCACTCATAGTTCATTCATAATTTAAAAAAAAAAAAAAAAAAAACTTAAGTAAATTATATTTTTTTTTTTTTCCCTTCTGAATGTAAATCGACACAGTCCACTCATACATATAGCAATTGGAACCTCTTTGCTAAACACTGTCTATTAAGATACAGGATACCCTAGTTTAAGAGACAGAGTTTAATCTATTGTGTACAGATATCTGGGGCCCGAGTCTGCTATTTACATCTGCTTGAATCGTCTGAGTGGGTGGGGCTAGTGGGACCATTTTACGATAATTGGCATTCTACTAACTGTCAAAACGTCACAATTGGCCATTGGAACGATTGAGCCGAGAGTTGAGTGAATATGACCGATGGCCGGTACAATTTCGTATTCCGCTATTTTTTGACAGCAGTTGCATACACAGATAACTATAAATAAGTCAGAGAGTTGCATAGAGTAGGATGTAATATGTTACTTAAATTTGCTTTTGACTCTCATATCTATGGCTAAACATTTTTATTTTTCATAGACAATGTGTCAATTTCAACGAAAACTTTCCTTTTTTAAAACATAATTATCCTTATTTACAAGTTTTTAATAGATATTACATATTGTATGGGCTTTTACAATTAATTAGTATTCAAAAAACAATTAATACAATTTTTTGCAACATAAGAAACGATTATTAATAATTAGTGCCAATCGGTGTTGCCTATTAATAATTACAAAATGTTTGATACTTTTATTTTTAATTTAAATTGACAACACCGCGTCCCACTCATGCCACTCATGCCAATGATTGTTGTTGGCTTAACTGAATACGAAAATTAGGCACATATTGGGTTGACACTATCATCCCACTATGATGACACTGACACGGAGTGTAAATAGCAGACTCGGGCCCCTGTAGCATCCATGTTTTATGTAAAACTTTCTGACATACGTTCATAAATTGTAATGATCTGTATTTTTTGGGAAATAAAGAATTTTATTATTATTATTATAATCAGTTGTGTGTTGAGCTTGTCGTTGATGGAACGTTCTTTATTGAATTTCCTGACCTTTGCGAGAAATTCATTTCTCAGATTAACACAGCCGAATTCAGCAACAATTGGTCTACATAACCCCGATTTTCCAGGTATACGATATACGTCTCGAAAAGCAGACGTCTCGATATTCATGTCAACAATCTTCCCTACGTTAGATACCACAGCAATGAGCTCTTCCGGTTTTTCATGCACTTTATTTGGTATATTACGCAATTCGATAGTAGCTTGCCGTGACATGAAGTTCATATCTTGTACCTGCTTCTGCAAACGGCTCATTATGTCAGCATTTTCCATTTTCTCCTTCTTCAGTTTCGATATTTCAGAGGAGAGATCTTCATAATTTTGGTTTATGAAGGTCATGCTGCGATCCATTTCGGCATTCGTTTCCCGGATCGAGAGACATTTCAGTTTTAGCTCGGCTACATCGCTGACCAGTTTTGATAAGATAGAAGATTTTTCATCTTTCCATAGTGTTAGCAGCATTTCTTGCTCGGCTTTCCAGTTATTTAACATATTCAATAGCTCTGATTTAAAGTCCGACAATTCGCAGGATTGATCATCATCGACTTCTTCTTTATTTGGGGAATCGGTAGGACGCTGACGTTTAGATCTGTTTCGTACGGTGATGTTTTTAGGGTCTGTTTCCGCGATGGAAGTAGGGATGTCGGGTTCAGAAAAAGACTGGCCGTGGCTCAAGCCTGGTTTAGGCGGTGTTCTTTGCATTTTGTTGCAAAAATTTACAAAAATAATTTAGAAAAAAAAAAAAAATACAATAAAAAATTTGAAAAGTAAATATAAATGCCGATCCTTGGATTTGAAGTCACGACTTCTCAGTCAGCGACGAAGCGGGCTATTACACAGTGCTATCCGAACACTACAATGTTGCTCGAAATACGTGTATGGTTTGCTGTGCTTCGTCAATATTGGTCGGTCTCGGTGATTCCTTTGTTTAGCTAACGCGGTCAAAGTCCGAAAAGTGAACACATTTTTAGACGTTCGTTATAATGTAAAAAAAAAAATGCCCACACACTTGTTTAGTGCCGGTATTTCACTGTTATTTTTGCACACAATTGACACTGGATTGTTGTATGATATAACTGTATAGTTTTAACGTTGTTTTATGCACATTTTACTTAGTTTTAGAATTAAAGAACACGGAGGTAAAAAAGTACGTTAGTGCGCGGTGCCGTCACGGACGAGACTCAAATAATTTTGTTATCGGTATCTTCGAGAGAATAATTAAAGAAAACTCATAAAATGTATTAAAAATTATAATATTTATTAGGAACAAAGTACTCATAGAAATCACAATTACAATCAGTCAAAATATAAAAAGTAGCCAAGTAAAAACATTAAAAACTAATCAATATTATTATCGTAATTATTATCGTCGTGATCATTACAATTTTCTACAAAAATCAAAGATTCATAAAATGTGTGGTAATACTGTGGAATCGCACCACTATACTATTGCACAAAGACATTAAATCAGTATGCAACGCCTTGCTTATAGGAAGAGGTTGATGATAAGGACGTTCCAATACAGTATCTTCTATCAAAGCATCTGGCTTAGGTTTTCGCCAACGTCGTTTGGTTTGGAATTAATTGGAAATATTTAATTCAGAATATGCCTCATCAAAATCATATTTAAAGACGTGAGTCTTTATAGACTTGGACAGGGAAATGGTTAAGTCTTGGTAGTCTCACCAAGAATCAGATACTTTTTTGCTTGCACTGAGCACAGCACAGCGGGCACAAACTTCTTTCATTAAAATATAGTGTACTTATGTTTATTAAAATAAATAGATGACTGAATATGGGTTAAGTGAATTTGAGTGAAGATTGCGTCAATATTATCATTACTCATAACTTTAAAAACCTGGCAATGGGCTGTACGCAGCCAAATCTTTACTAAGCATTTTTGGATAAATTGAGATTTTCTCAGCCTAATATTTACTAAAGATTTTAGAGATAGAATACTTAATTAAATAATTTATATACCTATGCAGCGCAACAACTGAAACAAGTTAAGACACACATTTTTTAATTAAGAACAATTAAATTCACACATAGTTAAATTGTTTTTAGGGTTCCGTACCTCAAAAGGAAAAAACGGAACCCTTATAGGATCACTTCGTTGTCCGTCCGTCCGTCCGTCTGTCAAGACTGTTTTTCTCAGGAACGCGTGGAGGTATCAAACTGAAATTTAAAACTAATACTCAAGTCTACTGTCCCTTGAAGCTGTGGAAAAATCAAACTTCTAAGCCAAAGCAATCAATAGATACAGCCGTTTATGCCGCAAATTTTCGAAATTCGCACGGGAGTCAAAACCTACAGGGTACTTCCCGTGAACTTAGAATCTTGAAATTTGGTACGAAGTAACGTCTTATAGTATAAATAAAGGAAAAATTGCGAAAACCGTAAATTTTTAGCTTTCACATAATAAAAAATATTTTGGAAAATTTTAAAGTTACTACTACTTTTCTCATGAACGCGTAGAGAGAGGTATTAAATTGAAATTCATATCTAATACTGAAGTCTACTGTCCCTTGGAGCTGTGAAAAAATCAAACTTCTAAGCCAAAGCAATCAAAAGATACAGCCGTTTATGCTGCAAATTTTCGCATTTTGCAAATCAAAACCTACAGGGTACTTCCTGTGAACTTAGAATCTTGAAATTTGGTACAAAGTAACTTCTTATAGTACAGATAAAGGAAAAATTGCGAAAACCTTAAATTTTTAGTTTTCACAAAATAAAAAATATTTTTGAAAATTTTAAAGTTACTACTACTTTTCTCATGAACGCGTAGAGGTTTTAAATTGAAATTCATATCAAATACTCAAGTCTATAATACCTTTAAGCTGTAACAAAATCAAACTTTTATGTCAACGCAATCAAAAGAAATAGATACCTACAGGTTTGTACGGAACCCTCGGTGCGCGAGTCCGACCCGCACTTGGCCGGTTTTTTTGTCTTCAGTCACTAGTAGAAGATGGATTAGAAAGTACCTACTGTTTCAGTAGGCGGTATTGATACTTATGTTTTTTTTTCAGGGCATATAGTACACGCCATGCTTCCGCACCTATGGTTAAGACGAAAAGATTTTGTACTACTAGATGTACATAATTACACAGACTGCTGGATAAATATATTAAATAACATTAGCAAGATATGTAATTTTCTATTAGAGTTTGGCCAGGTTTTGTTGCGCTTAATGCAGAATAATTTAAACTTAATACTATTGTTCTCAGGATTGCTATGAGGTGTCTTAAGACATTGATTGTTATTCTATAAATAATACTGGTTATTTTGTAACATTGTGTGACTACGATTGTTGATTAAGGAACTTGTTCAGGATAATTCAAAACAGAACAACTCAAGTTTAGTTTATTTAAATGATTGTATCTAACTAGAAAGAGTTGACTGCACAAATGCATAGTATGTATTTATGTATAGGACATGCCTATTTATTTATTTTAAGTTTTATCTCAACTTTACCATCTCTTGAACATCTGCATAGTAAATAACATATATCGAGAACGAGGCATGGAGTGTATAATAGATGATCAAACGAACTTACCTGATGTTCGATCATTATTATACGAAGTGCCTCGTTATCGATATATGTTCCCTACCCATCCCACCCTTGGTAAAATTGAGATAACCTACGAGACTCTAAAGGAATGAAGTTTGACAGGAGAACAAAGACAGTGTGTCACTAATACTTCGTTTAGTTTTGGATCTGAAAGAGTTTAGTTGCCAAGCGACGCGAGAAAGCTGCATGGTAAATAACATATATCGAGAACGAGGCACTTCGTATAATAATGATCGAACATCAGGTAAGTTTGTTTGATCATCTATTAGCACGGTAATATTATAATACAGTACTCCAACTTCATACAAACGGACGAAACGCGAGCTATACCTACGCGCCTCGATCTCGGGGTGCGCTCGGGGCGCAGACAGTCACGGCTGTACTGCAGTGTCGAACGGACGGTGTGTTGTTTTTTTAACAATAACCGCGCGATTTTTTCTCTAAAAATCAGTTAATATGACGAGTAGGAAATATTGTGCTGTTTTGGTTGTATGAATTCGTCAATAACGCATTTTTAATTAAGCTTGTAGCATACCTTTAGTTTAATATTTCGACGGGCCCCAAGAACAAAATCGTATGTGAGAAATTGTCAGTTTTCAGTATGAGCGTTTGAAGTTCTGTGTAAATATAATCATAAATTGTTGTCGCAAATATAATTGTTTTGTGAAATAAATTTGTAAAAGCTATAGAGGAGAATTAAATCTGGGTCCGTGGGTTACGCCCCCAGTGTGTTTTGCCCCCGTGGTGGAAGCCCCCGATTTCGTTTTAGTACTATAATATTTATTAGTTAAATATTTTTATCAAAAGTACAGTCAGATAGCAAAGTGTAACCTATTATAAAAAATGTCTAAGTCATGGTTCATTAAAAAAAGCAAAATCATAGTAAATTATTAAAAACCTTTAATAACAATGACGGTGTAACAAACGTTTGCTTATCTAATAATAGGTACTAATGGGTAATAATAGGTAATACGTAGGTACTTAATATGTAATAAAAATTAAATTAAATGTCTAATAAATAATAATAGGTATCTACGTAAATACAACTTTGATAACAAATAAAACCAAACATTAAAATAAAGCAACAATAACATGCAAAATCACAGATACGAAATTAAAAATCACAGTTTAAAATTAGGATTATTTTAAGTACTTATATACTATTTACGTACTAAGTATATAGGTAGGCATCTACTTAAATATTTAGAAGATTGGTGACAGAATGTTCAAACACTAAAATATAATAAAAACAATTAACATTTAAAATCACAGATAACAAAAGTAACAAAAGAAGAAAAACATAGTAAAAATATTAGGATGATTTGAACTTTGTAATTAAATTATGTAATTTAAGTCATTTATATGCAGTGACTATGGAGGTTACAACATTGATATAGATATAAAATTAAAATGTAGTAATTATGTAACAATAAACATGCAAAATCATTATTTTTAAGCTAAGTAAGTAGGTGATTATTTTTGCTTGACTTGCACATACGGACGGATTTGTTCCAAAAACTCCATAATTGTAATTTGTTTCTTTTCATATTTGTCTGTCAGCTTAGCAATGAGTTTGTCATTGATTATTGAAGATTTTTTCCTTTTACATATAGGACTGTCATTTCTTCGTAATCTGAAAGTATAAGATAAAGATTATTTACTAAGAGTAAAAAAAATGAATTACTGATATATTAAGCGTTATGTAAGTAATCAGCATTTTACCTCACTTGACCTGTGCTATACGTAGAAATATCAGTTGTTATAAATTCCAAAAACGATAATAATGATGGTTTTCGGCCCAGATAGCACTGAAGCCGTTGATTCCAGGCCTCCACTAAATTTGTGGTTCTATGTCGTTCTTTATAGCAACACCACTTTGAGATCATCCCCGGAGGCTCAAGCCATTGTTCAACGAAATAATCGTTGAATTGGGTGACTTTTTCATCGGGAATACTGAAAACAAAAATTATGATATATATGACATGTCGTATATACCTAAGCATTATTTTTATTTTTGCGTACTTATAAAAACAATCTATGAGCTGTTAAAACTTTAAAATAAAATGAAAATTAAAATTACCTGTTTTCCATTACGGAAAGCCAACCATCTTCTATATCTTCTTTAGGAAGAAATGCTAGACAGGTGCACAGTTTCACATACAATGTTGTTTCTTCGTGTGCCAATAAACCTAAAGACTTCGCTTTTCTGTAAATGGCTCTTTGGAAGTGAACATTACAGCCATGTATTGTGACCGCTGGCAATACCTCTTTTATTGCCAGCATTGTAGCTAATTCAAAATCTACAGTGAATTTCATGGGGCTGAAGTCCGGCACAGCTTCTTTAATTTTTTTAAACATGACTTCATATGTACTTTTTTCTTTATTAAGTAGTAGCACATAAAATATAGGCACAATATTGGTTGCTTGTGCATCACTTCCCATATCTCCATGAATGGTAAATATTTGGTAAAATGGACCTGGACAACAATCAAATGTACCATCCCCGAAGTAGTGTTGTATATTTTTGATGTGTTTTAAAGCCTGTGCTGATACGAATACTATAATTCTGTTGTCGTTCTCACAGTAATCAACTAATAGATATTTTTGAAAAATCTCAGGTATAATGACTTCAGCTGGATTACGAAACTGTGTCTTTTCTACATTTAAGGCTTTCTTTCGAGAGTTGTATAACTGTTGCTTGATATTATTGAATTTGGGTATGTATTCATCGAAGGCTGTGTCTGTGTTTTTTAACTCGGCAAATTTTGTTTCAAATTTTTGTTGTATAGAGCTCGAGAAACTCGTTTTCACTTCCTTTTTTAATTTTTCCATAACAACTCTAACTTCATTTTTCATTAAGTTAGGTTGACACTCAGCATTATGACACTTTTGGATTTGTACATTGTCACTTTCCTCACTTAATTTTATAGAACCACTACACTTGCCATGTCTTTTATTTACGCATGTCCACACACTCGATTTATTATTTTTCCTATGAAGATTATAAGCAAATCCGACATGTAGTAACGTTCTTCCACCTAGTTTATTTGAAATTATTTTGTAATTGGTTTGTGCTAAACCCCGTGAAGGACCTGGACTTGCCATTTTGAGTTAACATGACCGACTAAACTTTCTTATCAGTAACATATTGCAACTATGTGGGAAAGGGATAGAAATAGTGCCCATCGCTATGTTTGCTATTTTCACTGTCCGTCACCCTGGACTCTATTGTTTTCAACACTATCTTTCCCTTTCTTTGACTACCTATCTCTTTCTTTTAGAATTCGATCTGGCTATTGTGTAAAACCAGTTTGGCCGGGCACGGGCGCCTCGTTTAGACAAAGTACAAAGTAATGCATCTAAAGTAAATAATTGTAATATAGTAATAAAGTGAATATCCTTGTAGCATGTTTATAGTATCCAATATTGTGTTAGTTAGAATACTTATTTAGTAAGTTTGTCTACGTATTTGGTTCCGAAACACTTTTTTCATCGTCTGTATCTAGTAAAAAATATTTTTATTTCGGCGAAATCAACTATTATAACTTAATTTAAAATCGGGGGCTTCCACCACGGGGGCAAAACACACCGGGGGCGTAACCCACGGACCCTTAAATCTTTATTTTCATATAGATTTAATTGAGTTTAATTAATGTTTTTGAATAAAACGAATTCTTATAATACCATAGGATTTTGTTTTCCGGACATATCTACAACATAATATGTTGTATGTTAACATACGACTTTGTTTTTCGGAACGACCTAGTGTACATCTTAATATACGATTTTGTTTTAGGGAATTTATGTTTTGTTTTGATGTCTTAAAAGACAATTAAGTCCTAGTAATCAGATTAATAATGAAAAAACCAATATTAAAAGTAGAAAACTTTAATTAAATGAATGAAAGGAAACATTTTTGGGTTAAAAAAAAAATATTATATATATTTTTGAACCTTATTTATGAATAAACACCAATGATACCGTGTATGATACATTGATACAAAAATAACTGGTATAATTATTATTTTAATGAACAATAACTAATTGGAATACCTTATTATTATTTTAGTGAGTGAATTTTTATATAAATTTAATAAAAAATCTTTAAAATTCCTAGGGCTACTATAATATTAGAGTAACTTTGGGTAATATTGGCACATCATAACCTGTTTAGAAAATAAATGACCAGATTTATGAGATCAAACAGTCTTTATTGCTAAAATCAGTTCTTTGAACTTAATAGTAAACAACAATTATAAATTTAAGATAATTAACATCGATAAATAGATCTATGAACGTTTTGTGATCTTAAATAATCATTAAAATTTAAACAAGGTAGGTCAATATGACCTAAGGCCATATTGGCTACTATTGAAGTGAGCTATGTAGGCCACCGTAGAAAGAAAATAAAAATTAAATTTGCAGAATAAAATTAGCAGGGAAAACGTCTGTTTCCAGTCCTGACCCTTCTTCCTGAGCCCATAATTTACAAACAACATAGGCATTGAATCTATGATTCGCCTCTGTTATCAATAGAGTAAAGACCATCACAATACGAACAATTTGCATCAGACACATTGCTCCTATATGTATATGGACCTTCGTCGGACCTATCGTTGTACACAGGTTTATTTTCTACAAATGTAAAATGGCTAGCTAGGAGAGCTAGGAGAGCAAGCCATTTGTACGTCCTTTTCCCTTTCCTTGTATGGTATTTCCGATTTGGTTTAATTTCATTTTTACGGGGATGAAGTAAGCAATTTCGAGTTTGCAGCCCTTCTGCTTTGGTTAGTAGCTTGCCTAGGTGTTATTTCTGGTGTTGGAGATAATTGGAATGGCATTATAAAGTTATCATCTCTCGAAGTTGATGGCTATGGCAAAGTCGCAACAGAAACTAAAACTTTTTCGAAACGTGCAGGCGTAGTATTGTTCTGGTTTCTAACACTGAGGTTGCATCATTAACCGTCGTCTTTTACTTAAATCAGGTTCGTTTATGGAAGGTGTCATGTCAAAAGATTCATTTTCTATTACGGGAATAGAAGACGAAGCAGTTAGTTCTGGTGTAATATTTTCTTAGCCTATCAATGAAATCGTGATCTTTAAAAACATTTCTGTTAACCGAATATAGCTTTATCATACGAAAACCACTGAAAGCTATCAGTCTCACTGCTTTGTCTGCTGTCTGCTGTCTCTGTCTCTCTCTCTCTGTCTGTTTTATTGGGTTACGGGGCGTAAATTGTTCCTGAACCACGATCTTATTTCATCAGAAAAAATAAATTTGTGGTCCCATGTATTTCTTATCTAAAGTGAGTACATTGTGGCTGGAATGGTAGAGGAATGGTAGTGAGCAGAAATTATTTTTTCTTGCGAGGTCTACCAATACAAGGTTTCTGGTATGACTGGTTTGGCCATCTAAAATAAGCAATCACGAATATTCGAAATAAATAGGAAATATTAGAATTATATTACTGAAAAACGGTGCATTTTACTAAAAAAATTATGATAATTCATCTACTTTTATAAAGAACAAACACGCATTTTGAATTAATTTACAGAGAACAAAATCTTTTATTTACATAAGATACAATTTTTTCATTACTAATTCGTAAAACAAAATCGTATCTGCTCAAACGATGAGAGACTTGGAATTGATTTATGAAGAACAAAGACTTAAGGGAACATAATTAGGTAGAAAATAAATAATGTAAAATCATAATCTTATAGTGTAATCTATCAATATAGAAGTATAATATGTAATTTTTTTTTTTTTTTAAAGTTACTTTATGACTTCTTTACATTTTGTAGTACACACACAAACGACAAAATGTATTGTAGAGGACAAACACGCAAATGACGTTAGGTCGCTGCGCGCGCGATGCGAGATGCATCGAACAAGCTCGTAAATGGCAATACGTGTTTGTTTGCGGGATAATATTTCAAATACGACAGTGTTCGATTGGTTATTTCAATAAGTAAAAAGAAATTTAACAAAAAAAAAAAAATGTGCTGGATAGTTTTTGATATGTAGAATACGAATCCGTAATAAAATGCATTTCGTCTTATGTTTCCATAAGATTTTGTTCTTGGGATCCGTCGATTTATTATTTACACCTTTCTTATGTATAAGATATAAGAAGTAACAGAAGTTCATTGATTAAGTTGTTTATAAAAGCGGTTCCGCCGCGCACCAATAGATGGCGCTGTGCTTTGAGCGTGCATTTCTGAATGGCGGTGTTAAGATTCTCCGTGACTTAATGACCCTCCTAGGATCAATAAATTTCTTTAAAAGACAGCTACCTAGAGAGTGCATCCTGGAATCTCGTCCTACTTGGAAAGGTTATTGGGGACACCTCTGATAGTCGTTACTGATAGAAATTATACATTGTGCTCTGCCTTATGCAGATACTTTAAGCACCGAACAAAATAACTTTGTTCATTATTTGAACAATACTTTATGTATGTTGACAGGTTGTCATAGTGACAAATTATTATTTTTTTGATACTAATAAGTTTATTAGTGGTTTTAAAATAACTCAGGAAGCAATGTATCTTCCTAAACAATGTAGATTTTGAGTGGCTAGGTTACTAGCATTTAATATTAACTCTGTTATAGGAGATATAACACCGAATAGGTTAAGTACTGATAATTTGTTGTCTTAGATCTAACAATGTAGATTGTTTAAACTAACAGCTCAGACAATAGGGAAGCATTCTGATAGCATTCTGCTATATCATCAAAACATAAACCGCTTTTCTGGCAAAATTCTAGATGTAGAACTTTTAGTAGACAAGTATTTTATTGATGTTCTTTGCTTTTGCGAATCCTGGTTAAAACCAGATAAAATGCTTTTTAATGTATATAATTTTGCGATTGCCAGTGCGTTCAACAGACTTTCAGCTATTGGAGGCGGATGACTAATTTTATGTAATAGTAATTTTAGATATAAGGAACGTCTAGACATCATCTCATGCTCTGTTGACCGCATATGTGAGGTAGCATGTGCAGAGATAGAGGGTATTATTGTTCTTTGTGTGTATAGGCCACCAGCATCAAACTTGTTGTCTTTTTTTAAAACAATGGAAGAAATATTAATTAAAGTATGTAGAAATAATAAATCTGTGTACATCTGTGGAGACTTCAATGTTAATATTTTAATAGATTCGCAGGAGACTTGTAAACTTTTATCTTTATTCAAATCATTTAATTTTGATAATATTTTTTATGAACCCACTAGAATAACTGCTACTTCCAAGAATTGTATAGATAATATTTTTTCAAATCATGGGGTATTAAGCTTTAAACTGATACCAGGTATTAGATCAGACCACATGGGTCAACTAGTGTCTATAAAAACTAAAAACAAATTAGAATTAAATAAATCTATTACTGTAAGGCCTTTAACAAATCACAGACTGCGTTCATTAAAGGATAACATTGCTAGAGATCTTGACTGTTGCAAGTATTCGTTTTTAGGAGAACCAAATTCTGATTATAGTAAACTATTGTACATCATTTGTAAGTCTTTTAACAAAGTATGTCCACAAAAAAACGTAAAACTAGATACTAAATTTAAATTTAATTAATGGGCCACAAAAGGCATTAGAATCAGCAGAGACATACTTTATAGCCTTTATGAAAAGAAATCTTTTAATTTCGATCCTAATTTTCACAATTATGTTAGAAACTATTCTAAAATATTTAAGAAAGTATGCTTATTAGCTAAGTCAAAACTTATAAGTAGCCGTATAGGTAAATCAGATAATAAAATTAAAACAGTATGGAAGATTATTAACTCTGAAACAGGCAGTAGTAAACAAAGAGATACAGAAATATCATTGAAAATTAATGATCAGTTATTTTAACACAAGTCTAATGTAGCAAAAGTTTTTGAAACATTTTTCAAAGACATACCAATTAAAGTAACTAAATCTCTTTCTTCATCTTCTTTTAGAGCAGAGGCATTAAGTTAAGCAAAATTTTAATAGAGAAATTCCAAAATTTAGTTTTAGTCATGTATCTCCTAGCGTTGTAAAGAAATCATTTAAAGATATAAAAGTAAAGACCACTGAAGATTTATGGGGCATATCTGTCAAAGTAATTGAATCAATAATTGACACTATCGCTCCGATTCTTGCAAACATTTTTAACGACTGTGTGGATAGTGGCACCTTTCCAGATTTAATGAAGCACAGTAAAGTAATTCCTATTTTTAAATCAGGTTGCAAGAACGATCCATCAAACTACAGACCAGTTTCAGTTCTTCCTGCTTAAAGTAAAATATTTGAGAGAATGGTATTAGACCAATTAATTTTGCACTTTAGTAAACATAACATCTTTCATGAATGCCAGTTTGGATTTACAAAGGGAAGGTCAACAACCGACGCCGGGGCTAAGTTAGTGTCTCACATTTTGGAGGCTTGGGAGGGATCGCAGGATGCCATTGGTATTTTTTGTGATCTCTCCAAGGCTTTTGATTGTGTCGATCATAAGACGCTGATCCTTAAACTAAAACACTACGGATTGCGAGGACAATCCCTTGCACTAATTCAGTCATATTTAACAACTAGACTTCAAAAAATAGGTATAAACGGCGTAACATCATCTGGGTCTACAGAGTACAGTCTACAGTGAGAATGGGGGTGCCGCAAGGTTCAATCCTTGGCCCTTTTCTCTTCTTGGCATACATAAATGACCTTCCCTATATGATGACTAATTTAACTATGTAACACCATCATAACCACACCGAAGCGCGCGAGCCGCGCTGCCATCGACGCGTCACAGTGGGCGTGGCCTCCCCGCAGCGGCTGCCCCACCGTGCGCCGCCGGCCGGCCGGTGCCTATAAAAGGCGACCACCGGCGTATGCACGGAGAGTATTAACTGCGCTCTCGGACTGCTCTAACCTCTCTGGTCGGACAGCTCTGAGAACCGGTCTTACGCTTATACACGCACGGGATCCCGCTTCCTGTACTGTAATAGTTATAGTTTGCTTTGTTTTTGTCATTATCTTCGTGTTAATCTGTTTCATCAATAAACTACGTCCGTCCTATTTTAAAATTGTATTAGTTGATACAAACCTGCCTCAACTAATATTATATTATTCCCGGACGATACCTCGCTCATTTTTAAAATTAATAGAAAATTACCAGATTTATCATCCATTAATAATGCCCTTGATGTTCTTTCCGATTGGTTTTCTACAAATAACTTGCTTCTCAATGCAAGCAAAACTAAATGTCTAAAGTTTTCGCTTTCTAATGTTCATAAACAATCATAATTAAATTTGATGCTTGATGGTGACCAGCTTGAATTAATTAATGAAACCGTATTTCTTGGTATAACAATTGACTCTAGGTTGCAGTGGGGGGCACACATCACGGCACTGTCGTCTACGTTAAGTTCGGCTGCAGTCGCGGTTAGGAAAATTCGGCAGCTTACGGATATACCCACTGCTAGATTAGTTTATTACGCTTACTTTCACAGTTTAATGTCTTACGGTATTCTATTGTGGGGGTCCGCGGCCGATGTAGATTCTATTTTCATTTTGCAGAAACGGGCAATTCGCTCAATATACGGCATGGCCCTCGAGAGTCACTGAGAGAAAAGTTTAAGGAAATTAACATTCTAACCTTGCCTTCCTTATACATTTTCGAGAATATTATGTATGTGCGTAAAAATCTTTCTAGTTTTAGAGTTAAAAGTGATTATCACGATATTAATAGCAGGAATAAAAATAAGTTAGTAGTTCCTAAATTTCGGCTCACTAAAACAAATTCAAAATCATTTCTAGGGAATTCAATACGCTTTTATAATAAACTACCAGAGGTCATTACTAACCTGCCCGGTAAGAAATTCAAAACTTGTGTCAAATCTATTCTTTTAAAGAAAGCGTATTATAAAGTTAAAGACTACGTGGAAGACAAAAGGGCGTGGAGTGTTTAATATCTGCACATGTGGCCTCCCTGGCGGTCCTCAAGATTTGCTTGTTTACTTTAAATGAGTTCTTAAGCCGCCTGTATTTCCTGAAGGCACTGGACATGCCTTGACATTCCTGTTAGGGTATTTCTTTATTTATTTTTTTTGTGTGACTATATATATATTGTATGTAAAATTGTTTTCTTTTTACTTTATATACAATTTTAATTTTTTGTACTTTTTTCATGTGAATGCGTCAACAGCGTGGTTTTTTATTATTCATTATAACGGATTGATTGCCTTAAATTATTATTAGTATTTTTCTTTATTTTATTAACGTAGTTTTATTGCGTTGTTGACGCATATATTTAACCAATAATGTACAAATAATTTTAACAATTTAGTTTTTAAAAGAGTAACCTATGGAGTTTCTTGCCGGCTCTTCTCCATAGGAAGGACACTTTGGAACCGAGCAACTAGAGTCAGTAGATTTAACGTAACGTGTCTTGAGCGCCTTTTTTATTTGGTTTATAGGAAATAAAAACATTTTGATTTTTGATTTTTTTGATTTGATTTTGACTGCGGACTATTCTGATAGTCGTTGCTATTACTTTTCCGCAAGGAGCTTTTTGGTTAGAGGGACTTTATTTCCCGACCTTCGTCCTAAGGTCTTGGTCGGTGAAACTATCCCTGTCTTTATTTTCTGTAACATCGCATATCCTGTAATTGTTCCTGAAAATATATAATCTCCTGAAAACGTCGTGTGTTTCCTTCGACTGCTGAACCCCGACCAACCTCTCTTACAAGCTTTATATAAGAATGCGGATTTATTATACTTTAAAATTTAACAATAAAGCATTTCGTACGACTCAGTCGAGGCGCGAATATTTTTCGGTCGCAAATTTATAAGCCCGATTTGTTTTTCAAACAAAAACATGTTTTTTTAATTAAATCTACCAATCAAAAAACAACACGCATTTTTATTAAACACTTCCTATTCAATGTACAAAGTATTTCATTTATTTATATAAAAAGGATATTTACAATCACAAAACTAAATAGAAACAGAAAGTAGGCAAATGTAATTAAAATGCTGGAGACGGGCAGCCCTAACGCATATTTACGTACCGCGCGGCTGTAGGCATTTATTTCTATCATGCGGCCGAGTTACACTACTGTATTATAATATTACCGTGCTATTAGTGTGCGTAATGTGCGTTACATGTAGAAACGCGTCCTTGACTCGCCGAGCGCGAGCAAGTTTCCGCCAATACGTATAGTAAGGTATGAATTTTTACCGGGATGATAACTGTAACAGTGCATTACCGAAAATGACTACCACAATATTTACGATAATAAACTTGTAATCGTATTAACCAGATTTTTTTCTGATAAATTTAACAGTATTATTACTTTACCGAAATGTAGCTACAGAACTTAATTTGTAATAATGTATTACGTTATTTTTCTAGTAAATAAAAAATAAAAAATTTCCAAAGAATAAAAGTGTTATAAGGAAAATCATTAGAAATTACCGCAGAAAAAAAATAAAAAAAAATGTACAGGTGAATCCCGACCTATAGATGCCGAAAATGATATAACAGCAAAAAGTCAGTTACAGTATAATACAGGTTTATTCCTTGGGGGCGCCGATATGCTCGAATTTGATACATGCGTCAATGAATAAAATTGTTGAATGAACGTGCTAATTTAACAATGAAAAATTAGAATGCACGTAAAAATGCATATTGAATGAATAGATAAATAAATATAGGAGTCACTAGATCATTCTTTTGAATAAAAAAAGTTAGCGCAAAATGCATGAATACATGCTTAGGAAACTGAATGATTGAAAAAAATATGAATGATGGTTGTAATTGGGTGTTTCTGGATCTGATCTGATCCAGAAACACCAATTACAACCTACTTTCGGGGCTTGCTAACTGATCTACGATTGCCTTCGGGGCTTGCTAACTGATCTACGATTGCCTTCGGGGCTTGCTAACTGATCTACGATTGCCTTCGGGGCTTGCTTACTGATCTACGATTGCCTTCGGGGCTTGCTACCTGATCTACGGATTACAGATATATTCGCACGCAACACCGAGCGCATAATCGGAGGCAATAACAGTGATTAACAGAGATCTTGCACGGATTACCGATTGGAGTGCAGGTCATGGGTTGACAATCAATCCTCTAAAGACGCAAGTTATTGCTATCGGAAGTTCCAGGCTTACTTCCCGAATTGATTGGACTCAATTACCTCAGATTGTCCTCAATGGCATTGCAATACCCATAAGTGATACAGTTAAAAATCTGGGTATTCACATGGACAAAAACCTTTCTTGGGTTCAACAGATTCAGGAAGTGAGTCGAAAATTATTTCGCTCGGCAGGTTCTTTAAGAAGACTTCGCCACTTTTTACCCACTGCCACCAAAATTGCGCTTGCGCAGTCCCTTCTTCTTCCCATCCTCGACTATGCTGATGTTAGCTACCTAGATGTTAATGAGGCACAACTTGATAAACTTGAGCGTCTTCAGAATTTTTGCATTAGGTTCATATTTGGTCTTCGCAAATATGATCATGTCTCTGATTATCGCCTTAAGCTCAAGTGGCTTCCCATTCGCTTTCGCTGGAATGCGCATATTCTTTCGTTAGTGTACAATATCCTTTTTAATCCCACAGCTCCCAATTATCTTAAAAAACGTTTCCGGTTCCTCAATGACACACACTCTAGATGCTTGAGATCATCGGAAAATTTGAGACTGAAGATGCCGCCACACTCTACAGGGTTCCTTGACAAATCTTTTACCGTTCAAGGTGTGCGTTTGTGGAATAAGCTCCCTGAGTCAATAAGACAAGCTCAGACACTGAGTAATTTCAAAATACTGGTCAAGGAACATTTCTTGCAACAAAGTTAACTAGTTTATTAATTATGCAAGTATGCAAGCATTATTAATATTATTGTGTATGTATGTAACAGTATATACTTATGTAAGATATTTATGAGTATGTATGTAGTTTATCTTATAAATAAATAGAATATAACTGAATAACCTTCTCCTCGGATCTCTGACAAGTGCAGACGTGTATTAGGAGTATTATTTGTTGAAATTCTTAAATTACTTATTAAATAAATACTAAAATTAAATTAAACTAGTACCAGGAGTGCATAAACGTGAAGCTTGAACGTGTTTTTTGTGCTGCGTAGTGAACTTTTGTAAAGTAAACAGTGACGGCTCTCGCTACACTGGACGGAAAGCAATTTTGTATCAAAGTGTAGATTACGACCAGCTTACCTTGACCCCTCATCGAGCTACGTGGGTCAACGCTCTGTGTAAGTTCTATTGCCCTGGTACCGACGTGCAAGTAACAAGAGTAAAGTATGCCTTTAAAGCGTACTCCGCCATCTGTTCCGAAGTCGACTCCGGACGTACAAAAGGATATTGCGGTACTAGATGAATGCAGCACTGCTGCTGTGGATATTCAACATTACGATTCGGCGCCTGACCTCCGATCTATAATGGATAATATAACCGAAAGAAAGAAGAGGAAGATCGGTGAGAGTGTCGCCTGTCAGACGGATATCATTAGAGAAATGTTCACCGTTTTTTCTCAAGATCAGACCGCTCGTTTTGAGGAACTACATGCAACTATCAACTGTCTTAAGGAGCAAAATGCTAGATTAACACAGAGTGTGGAGGTTATGTCAAGTAAGTACGATGAGTTCCTGTCTAGAATCTCTCAGTTAGAATCGGACCGATGAGTTGATAAAATAAACATAGAAACTCTTGAAGCAAAAATTGAATATCTTGAACGTAAGTCTCGGTCTACTGGAATCGAAATACGTAACATCCCTAAGAAGGTAGGAGAGACCAAACAGGACTTGTGTAATTTTCTGAACTGTGTTGGCAAGATCGTTGATGTGGAAATAAACCAGAACTATGTTAAGGATATCTACAGAATAAAATCGAAGGACTCATCAAACCCCATAATTGTTGATCTTACTACGGTGTTACTAAAAGAAAAGATTCTCAGTAGCATAAAAGCACACAACAAAATAAAAAAACCCGGCGAAAAACTCAACACCGGCAGCCTAGGTTTCCATAGCCCAGTTAAACCTATTTATGTGTCTGAAACGCTCACTGCAAAGACTCAGAAACTTTTTTACTTGGCAAGATTGTTCCAGCAGCAATACAATTACTCATTCTGCTGGACTTCGCACGGTGTTATAAATATATTTAAGAAAAGAAGAAACGGCACCTCACGTCAAAATTACGTCTGAAAAGGACATTGAAAGTTTAAGGAAGGCTGAATGACTAGTATGCATTTATCAAATTATTTTTTATTCATCTAAGTTTCTTTTTTGTCTCCTCATTGTTTGTTTCGGTTCTCAATTTGTTACAAAACACTGCATGCAATGTAATTATTATTATGAAACCATACAAATAACACTTTACACATCAAAATTTTATAGACCTGCGTCGGATTCTTACATATATAACCAAAACTGTTTAAATCTGTTGGATCTATCACAGTCCTACAAATACAATAACGTTTTTTTTTTCTGAAAATAGTAAGCATTTTATTACCAGCTGCATACTTAAATAAAAAAATAATAGTAAGTAAATATTTACATAGGTTCTTACTGGACTACCTTCAACATGCTCATTTAAGTCACTACAGTGACAATGGTTGACTTTGATATGTTATCTAATGATATTGACAGCTTTACGGTTTCGGATTCCTGTGAATGTGAGGTGCACGATTGCATTAGTTTTTTCCCATCGCAACCATACTTGTCCATCTTGACCCAAAATATTCGTAGTCTAAATTGTAACTTCTCAGGTTTTCAGGTCTTATTAACGAGACTAGGCATTGACTTCGACATACTCATTCTTACCGAATGCTGGCTGTTACATGTGTCATCTATTCCTAAATTAAAAGGTTACTGCTCATATATGACTTCAGTAAATCCCATTCAAAATGATGGGATTGTCGTATTTATAAGGAATGAAATTACATTTTATATTGAGGAACCTAACATACAGAACAGTAATTGTCTTATGATTAAAATAGGAGGCAATGACACCGTGATACTAGCTATTTATCGATCACCTTCATATGCTAACCTTGATCCTTTCCTTACATCACTTGATGAGACCCTACGGAAAATATCGAGCTTTAAAAATATTGTAATAATGGGAGATCTAAATATTGATATAAAATCTGAAAATCCAAGTGCTTTCACTGATCAATATTTGGCGCTTACTGCTTTCCACGGTTTGTTACCCACACATACTTTTACTACTCGTGATGCTAGTGAAAGCAGTATTGATCATGTCCTTCTGAAGTCTAAGACTCCTTCTTTAACCATTATTCCGCAATCTACTCTTACTGATCATAAAGCTGTCATACTATGTATAAAAAAAGAACTGTTACGCAAATATGCAGTTTCAACTTATACTAAAATAGACTGGGATGGATTGAGAAGTTACATAAGTAAAATTAATTATAATCCAATTTATGAAACTGAGCACTGTAACCTTGCAATGAGTTATATAATTTGCGAATTACAAAAAGCGTTATTAAAGAACTCTGCAGTCGTCAAACTTCCACGCCGTAAAAGGATAATGAAGCCTTGGATTACACCAGGTTTGTTGCGCTGTATCCGCAACAGGGACAGGCTGCATAAAATATCAAAATCATCTCCTGAAAACATAATACTAAAAACAACCTATACACGATACAGAAAATTTTGCAGCTCTATTCTCAAAAAAATAAAACGAAGCTATGAAAAAGATTTAATGCAAAAAGCTGGTAAAGATAGCAAAAAGGTATGGGAAACTATAAAAAAAATCACACATACCTCTAAGGACTTAATTTGTCCTAAAGAATTACTAACACTATTAGAAACTCCCCAACGTTCTGTTGATCATATCAACAAATACTATACCAACGTAGGTAAATCACTTGCTGAACAGATGACACTTGGTCAGACAGGGATATCGGAAAATATAAATAGTTACTTAAAACAATACCCTAACTCCATTGTACCTTTTGACACGGTCGAGGACGAAGTAGGAGGCCTTATAAGTGTGCTGAAGGATGAGTGCTCTGTGGGATGGGATAATTTGCCAAACAGGTTACTGAAAGAACATAAAGATATACTTGTGACACATTTAACCTATATTTTTAATATGTGCTTGTCGAAGGGTGTCTTCCCCAAAGACTTGAAAAAATCCCTAATACTGCCGATTCATAAGGGTGGGGACAGAGATCGTATTGAAAATTATAGGCCTATATCAATATTGCCATCGCTTTCTAAAATCCTAGAAAAAATTATAAATAAAAGACTGATAAATTATCTTGAAAGTAATCATTTAATATCTGATAAACAATATGGATTTCGTCGTGGAAGGTCAACCGATGATGCAGTCAGCAGCCTTACTAATTACATAACGACCAGTATTGATAAAGGTAATAAATGTATTGCTATATTCTTAGATTTGGCCAAGGCTTTCGATACGGTCTCTGTTCCAGTCTCCTCTTACATAAACTAACAAAACTGGGTATTCGAGGTGCGCAACTTGCCTTACTGACAGATTATTTAACTGACAGATCCCAATGTGTTAAGATAGGTTCTCATACTAGCACTGATCTCCCAGTGACTTACGGAGTGCCGCAAGGCAGCATATTGGGGCCGACACTCTTTCTCGTTTATATAAACGATCTCCTCTGTCTTAATTCATTTCCTGGAAAAATAATTTCATACGCTGATGATACTGCCCTAATTTTTACTGCTAGAACATGGCAGGAGACTTATCTACTTGCTCAAAAGGGGCTGGACAGCGTAAGAAAATGGCTTCATGATAATGTACTCACCCTTAATGTGGAAAAAACAAAATATCTTACCTTTTCAATTCGCGATTATGCAAACACCGGTCTGAAGTTAATTGTACATAAATGTCCTCTTAAATCACCGAGTATGTTAAAGTGTAAATGTAGTCCGCTAGAAAATTCTAAAACGATTAAGTATTTAGGTGTCATAATTGATGACAAACTCAGCTTCATGTAGTAACACCGAATATTCTTAAGCAGACCTATTACGCTCTCTGCCAATCACTGCTCACGTATTGCATATCGTCTTGGGGTGGAGCACCAAAAACGACATTAAAGCAGCTCGAGATATCACAAAGAACTATCTTAAAACTTTGCACCTTTAAACCTTTCCGATACCCAACTGAACTTCTCTATGATTTTTGTGAGGTCTTGACGGTTCGTCAGCTTTTCCTGCTTAATATTGTACTAAAACAACATATCCAACTAACGTACAACCCCGCCGTAACCTTTACACGGAGATGTTTTGCAGTATGTGAACGCTCAATACAACCAAGGACCACGTTCATACGTAGGTTTTACCCCTTTTTAAGTGCATATATTTATAATAAAATTAACAGTAGGATTGAAATCTACCACATGACTAAAACTACAGTAAAAAAAGTGTTATCTGACTGGCTTCGGAGTTTGACATATGATCAGACTGAAGATTTACTTATGGTACTTGAATAGCTCATTAGCTTATAAATAGCTTTTAAATGTTTGTTGAGACCTGCGACTTTTGTAAGAATCTGATAGAATCATTTAAATGTACCCTACTCACCCTCTCACATACACACACACACCCCTCACTATACTCACCGAGAGGACTAATCTACAATACTTTATTAGCATAATTATGTTTGTTTATTATAGTATAAAATATATCCTTTGTTTGTAATAAGCCCTGATAATATAATGTACACCTGATCCGAGGATAGAGGCGCTGCATGCTGAAGCACAGACCTATTTCAGCAGCAGATGCTAAAAAGTTGTACACAACAGGTACTATATTATGTTTTAGTTTCTAGATTATAAACAAAATTGTGTAAAAATGTTTTGGTCTAATAAACTATTATTATTATTAATATATATGTCGAAGGATCGTTAAGGTGGTTGGACATCTTCTAGGTTGTGTGGGCGCGTACGCACAGGTATCCACCAAAATAAAAGTATCACAATGTGGTTTGATCACTGTATTACTATTTCCAAATAATAATCACCGAAAATATTTAAAGATCACAATTATAAATTACGATTAAGAGCAAATGGTTTTGCAAGCGACCATCACGTGCGATTCACCCTCAAAGAATGACGACTCGCCCGTCATGACACTTACAACTCCATTCGGGTGTACCCGCTCTTAAAATAAATCAACTTGATGTCAACGTCAACATCATCCTCAACGTTCAACGTCAAAATAACTGTCAACTGTCAACATCAAAATAACTGTCAATTGTCAACGCCAATATTACTTTCAGCTGTCAATGCCAACATCAAATTCAACTACCCTACTTCTAATTTATTTGTAAACAATAAAAAATCACTAGAACTAAGCGCGCGCCGTTACGGCCGTCCTGCATCATCACACGTCCTCGTGTGTATCGTCAGTGTTCTCTTGCTCATCTGCGAACAATAAAACAATCAATGTAAACACACCGACACGCTCGGTCATTCTGACCGCCACAACACCATATTTGAATGAACTGAACCATTTATATTGCCTCTAACAAATGTGACACAAGATCATCTTTCCTATCAACATCATTCTTGATATCGTCACCGAAGCCAATGTATATCACCTAGACTTATTGCGCCACCAAGGCTAACTGATGCCACCAAGGCCAACTAATGCCACTAATTCCAATTTATGCCACCAAGGCTAATCTATGCCACCAAGGCTAATCTATGCCACCAAGGCTAATCTTTGCCACCAAGGCCAACTATGTCACCAAGGCCAACTTATGCCACCAAGGCCAACTTATGCCACCAAGGCCAATTTAATAATTTTATAATCAACAATAACAAATATTAAGTATCGCAATAAACTTCAAAGCGCGAATTATCACAAACCAACAAATCTACTATCTTTTGTACTCACCACCGCCGTTATGACATCCTGATGCTGTGTCACTTTCGGTCCCTTCCAATCCGGCATTCAACTCTAATGGAACATAACACTCGGGCATGCGTCTCAGGCGATCGTGCGCGTACTTATATGTTCGATTAGAGTTCAATGCCTTTAGCAGATATCTGTCACCATCAAGCAGCTCGGCCACTTGAAACGGACCTTTGAACTTGGGCTCCAACTTAGTTTTATTACGTTCGTGGTTTTCTATTAAAACATAGTCACCAAGTTCAAAGTTCTTTACCTTGGCTTTGCCTCTATCAAACCTAGCTTTCTCTATAGAAGCATTTGTTTCTATAGCCTGTGCAGCTTGCTCCCTAATCGAGTTTAAGTCTATGTCAATTTCTTCCGTGTCTAAAGTCATTAACTGCAGAGGTCTAGCTACTTTTCCTATCAGAAGTTCGAGAGGACTAGCTTTAGTGGTGCGATTAAAAGTGCAATTGATGGCTAGTTGTATTTCAGGCAACGCTGCCTGCCACGACTTGTTTTTTCCGGTTTCTACTGCAGTAAGCATGTTTTTTAAAGTTGACATCACACGTTCGACTTGACCGTTCGCGCGACTACTGCCAGTTGCTACTAGGTGTAGATTAACGTTATGGGTCGTACAAAAGTCCCTGAATTCTTTTCCGGCAAAACATCTCCCTTGGTCTGCTATGACGCGTGTGGGGGCACCGAACAAAGAAAGACCTGCCTGCAAAGCTCTAACGGCACTTTTAGTGTCAATATTTAGTGAATGATGTAAGAGTACATATTTAGTAAATGCGTCAATTGTTACGAACACGTACTCTTTAGTGTCCCTTTTGCCACTTAACTTTCCGGTGGCGTCCATGTGAATAGTATGCCAGGGGGTGGTTACTTTTGGAATAGGATGTAGTTCAGCTTGAACTTTTCCAGATTGCGACTTAGATACTCTACATGTAATGCAATTGTCTACAAACTTTCTGACATACTTATTCATATTTGGAAACCAGTAGTGACAAAAAGCCTTTTCTAGTGTTTTCTCCCATCCCAAGTGCATAATACTCTCATGAACATGGTTTATAATAGCCCACTGAAACGCTCTTGGTACCATTGGTAACCAAAGACTTCTATTATTACGCTCAATTTTACGATGCAAAACACCTCGTCTTACTTCATAAGTCTTAGCAATTTCGTTATTAAGCTCATTAGTATTAAGTTTTGAAATTAGGGACTTTATCTCTTCGTCTTTTTGTTGTTCTACTTGTAGCCACGAATCTGAAATCTCTGTCAAATAAACGCGCTTCTGTTCTACTTTTGCAGTCGGTTTTGTCGATACCGGTAATGGGTTACGAGATAAGAAATCAACGTGACTCATGTTTTTACCCTGGCGATACTGGATCTCAAACTCAAAAGTTTGTAAGAAGCACCACCAACGATGGACTCGTGGTGTGAGGTCTATTTTTGATTTAGATGCTTTAACGGCGTTGCAGTCAGTAACTACTACAAACTTACGTCCGTGCAGATAATGACGGAAGTGTTTTATGGCATTTACTACGGCTAGCGTTTCCAACTCATAGGAGTGATAGCGCGACTCAGCGCTGGAGGTTCGGTGGCTATAGTATTCGATCACACGTAATTTACCATCGATGGGTTGCATTAATATTGCACCGTAACCTTCAGCGCTGGCGTCGGTATGCAATTCAATCGGCTGATCAGGGTCAAAGATAGTTAACACTGGCTTATCAGTGAGGGTCGCAATAATGTCTTTCCTAATTTTCTCCAAATCCGGCGTCCACGTAATTTTTCCTTTACCTGATGTTAGTCTATAAAGTGGAGCAGTCTTTTGAGAGAATCCGGGTATAAACTGTCTAAAATATGAAGCCAGCCCAATAAATTGTCTTAACTGCGTAACTGTCTGAGGTGGTGTGAGTTCTGTCAATGCTTGAATTTTTCGTGGGTTAGGTCGTATTTCACCCGCGGATACATAATAACCTAAAAACTCGACTTTAGTTTTCAAAAAAGAGCATTTCTTCAAATTTAGTGAGAAACCAGCTTCAGTTAGGGCTCCTAACACTTGACGCAAGCGATCTAAGCCTTCTTCGGGTGTACGAGATGGGATAAATAATAAATAAATAAATAAATGCGGACAACATCACATACATTGCTCTGAACCCAAAGTAAGTAGCTAAAGCACTTGTGTTATAGAATTCAGAAACAACGAAGGTACCACAAACACCCAGACCCGGGACAATGTAGAAAAGTGGTTTTCTACATTGACCCGTCCGGGGATCGAACCCGGGACCTCAGAGCTGGCGACACCTTGAAAACCGGTGCGTACGCCACTCGACCACGGAGGTCGTCAAAACCGGATAATTACGTCATCTAGATATGTCACTGCAAACGTCAAAGTCAATGGTCCAAGGGCCTTATTTATAGCGCGCTGGTACACCGAAGGGGCATTTCGAAGACCAAAAGGCATTGCCAGATATTCAAACTGCCCATCCGGCGTTACAAAGGCAGTACGCTCTACAGAGTCTTTATGAATAGGTATTTGATGGTACCCACTTGCCATATCAAGTGAAGTGAAAAATTTGGCTCCTACAAGCCGCTGTATTTGATCGGATATAAGGGGAAGTGGGTAACGGTCGGGCACGGTATTATTATTAAGTTCTCGATAATCTACGCAGAGTCGATCGGTTCCGTCTTTCTTTTTAACTAATAAAATGGGACTCGCGAATGGGGAACAACTTTCCTGAATTATACCGGCATTCAAGAGATCTTTGATCTTATCCCGCACTACTTCCCTTTCCTCTGTACTAAGCCGATATGGTCGCCTCTGTACGGTACGATTTGGATCAGCCAATCTGATTTCTAACTGTCCTGTGCTAACCCTACCTGTTGGAGTCCCTTCCACGAAATAGTCTGCATTATTTTCAAGTAAAGTAAGTAGTTGTTTCCGAAAGTCACTAGGTACATCGGTGTCAATGCTTTGAAAATCTTTTACTTTAGAGCCTACGTCACAAACCGCGATTATCTTAGTTTTCTTAAGGATAAGTTGATTCTCGCTCATTTCAATAGAAAATCCTAACGTCAGTAAATCCCTGCCTACCATAATAGCATGGGAGATGCAATGATCAGGAACGACGTGGAATAGCAACTGTATTGATAACCCTTGTATATTAACAGTGGCTAATATTTGAGTGTTGCTCTGTACACTGGATTGCCCTATACCTAGCAGAGTTACTATTGTATGCTGTCGCCTACCAGGGAATTTTTCAGCTATACCTTCTCTAATTAGAGAGCATTCAGCACCGAAGTCAAAACAGAAAAAATACGTCTCACCGCTATCAGTGGCAAGTTGGTCGGAAACTGGCTTAATGGTGCAGACGTCCACTCGACGCTCCGCAACCGTTTCACTTGGTGCCTTTTGTTTCCCCGGACAGCGCGTGGACACGTGGCCTTGCTCGCTGCAGGAGAAACACGTAAGAGGGGACGGTTTCTTCGGAATCTCTGCTGGAGTTTTCGACGTAGACGCTTGAGATGTAACGGTCTTTGCATAGCAATCGATCGCCAAGTGACCGGGTTTGTTGCATATGTAACACCGACGTAATTGATCCAATCGAGGTCGTTTAGCATCACTACTCACTGCTGGTTTATCCTGCGTCGAAGGCCCTCTCTTACGGTAGGTATAAGCCATAAGTTCTTGTTGTAATTTTACCCGCGAATCGATTTCCGTAGTGAACGCCAGCCTTTGTAGTCGCGGTTCGATTTTTGATGCATGTGCTAACGTTACAGCAATAGCTATTTGTTCATTAGATAGAGATCGCCATCTGTTCATGAGCGAGCTTAAAAATCGATTAGCGTATGATGCCAAACATTCTCCATCTTTGGGGTTCTCGTTAAACAACCTGCATAATGTGGCAGCAGGTGTTTCGACATAATCAAACCGGGCAAGAAAAGAATCCTTCATTTGAGGCCAGGTTATACCTGCAAAAGTATTCTGAGCCAGCCATGAGGCTGCTGTGCCTTTAAGCGCTTTACTCAGGGCTATGATTAAGTTGCTACTAGATAATTCTTTTTCCTGCATGCATAGGTCAACAGTGGCGCACCAAGCTCGAGCATCGCTATCTTGTGATTCGGGGTTAAATTCGGGGAGAGTCAATTTAGGGTCTTTCGTATTGGATTGCTTCATTGTACGAATCACTTCCATCATTTGACGTTGTTGCATCTCAAATAACAACTTCCACATTTGATTGTCACTGTTATTTTGATTAATAGCAAAATTCTGACCTGTGGGCTGATCCTGTGCCGTTTCTGGTAATCCCGCTTCTGATGTCGAAGGATCGTTAAGGTGGTTGGACATCTTCTAGGTTGTGTGGGCGCGTACGCACAGGTATCCACCAAAATAAAAGTATCACAATGTGGTTTGATCACTGTATTACTATTTCCAAATAATAATCACCGAAAATATTTAAAGATCACAATTATAAATTACGATTAAGAGCAAATGGTTTTGCAAGCGACCATCACGTGCGATTCACCCTCAAAGAATGACGACTCGCCCGTCATGACACTTACAACTCCATTCGGGTGTACCCGCTCTTAAAATAAATCAACTTGATGTCAACGTCAACATCATCCTCAACGTTCAACGTCAAAATAACTGTCAACTGTCAACATCAAAATAACTGTCAATTGTCAACGCCAATATTACTTTCAGCTGTCAATGCCAACATCAAATTCAACTACCCTACTTCTAATTTATTTGTAAACAATAAAAAATCACTAGAACTAAGCGCGCGCCGTTATATATATTATATGTAATAGTATGTATAAATATATTTGTATTAATTTGGTTAAAGTACACTTGTTACTTTCATCTACCTCATCTATCTTTCCTGTCCATCCAAAGGTTGTCTGGAAGATATCGCTATTAGCGATAAGACCGCCATTGTACGCTTTACTGTTGGTGTATTTTATTATTATGTTATTTTAGTGGTGTACAATAAAGAATATTCTATCTATATTCTATCTATCTACGATTGCCTTCGGGGCTTGTTAACTGATCTACGATTGCCTTCGGGGCGTTGCTAACTGATCTACGATTGCCTTCGGGGCTTGCTAACTGATCTACGATTGCCTTCGGGGCTTGCTAACTGATTTACGATTGCCTTCGGGGCTTGCTAACTGATCTACGATTGCCTTCGGGGCTTGCTAACTGATCTACGATTGCCTTCGGGGCTTGCTAACTGATCTACGATTGCCTTCGGGGCTTGCTGACTGATCTACGATTGCCTTCGGGGCTTGCTAACTGATCTACGATTGCCTTCGGGGCTTGCTAACTGATCTACGTATGCCTTCGGGGCGATTAACGTTGTCTGCGGCGGTATAGATGTTCTGCGCAACTTACCGCCCCAGACAACACCATTCTTTACAGCTTCCTCGGTAGAAGATGTGCACGTGCCTGAGGGATGCGCTGAGTTCCTGCGAGGACGCCGGAAAGTCAGGATCGCTGTTAACCGAAATTAGAATCGATTAATACGTCGCGTCACTATTACCGGATAATATCGAATCGCCCAATATCGTCTCAATTATGTCTTTTGTCTAAAGTATGTATTCGCTGAACGGAAGAGTGCTTCAAAAAGTCGACAAAATCCGAGACCTGGGTGTTCTCCTTGATAGTAAGCTTACGTTGATACCTCACATCGATTCTATTGTTTCTAGGGCAGCCAAAACTCTGGGATTCGTAAAAAGAATCTGTTACGACTTCAGAACTGTCCAAGCCTTAACAGTACTCTATAATTCACTAGTACGAACTGTTTTGGAATACGCGTCTCCTGTTTGGAATCCAAATTATGCTACACATGTGAACCGCATAGAACGGGTTCAAAAAAACTTTACCCGTTATCTGCGATACAAATCAGATAGCTGTCCTCGAAACGCTGATTATTCGCAAAGGCTAAGTCACTTCAAAATGATAACTCTAAAACAGCGAAGGCGCACTAACGACCTAATTTTGCTTCACAAAATCATTAATGGATCTATACAAGTTCCAAAGCTTCTCATCCAAATAAATATATGTGTTCCTCGCCATAGTTCACCCAGATCAGAACGCGTCCTAGATGTATTCACACCATGCTCAACAAGAACTAATCTCGGACATTGGGCACCAATGAACAGGTTGATGAGGACATACAATGAGGTCCATTCACGTTCCAATAGCGTTGACATCTTTGCCAACAATTTATCGCAATTTCGCAAACAATTGCTCCTTATCTAGAATTGCCATAGCTGATATATATGTTGTTAATATTTTTTTATTATTATTATTGCATCTATTGTTTCTCTCTTATAGTTTACTATTTACTTATTTGTCATTTCTCATTGAGTGTAATATCTAGAGCATCAAGATAGATTTAGTTGTGTTTTTTATTTTGTTTAATTTTCACTTTTGTTTTTATGTAGTCTTTTTTTTTAGCATACATGTACATCTATGCAAGTGCTGTGCACACCTGTAAGTGACAAATTCACTCTAGATTTTAAGTTTTTCTGTTATAATTTCCCAAAATTGTATTAGTGAATAAGTCGTTGGAGTGCCATAATTAACCCTTAGCTGGTATCGCCTTTTTTGGCAACACTACCGGTATCGTGGGTCAAATTTTACCCATACCAAACAATCTGTTGTAGAACGTAGATTTTTTTATTATTTGTATAAAATATGGTTAGTTATGAAATAAAAAAATATTTTTTTACAAAATTAACTTTATTTAATTTTAGAATATAAAAAAAATATCATGTTTTACACGCATTTGTAACTAACCTTATTTTTTGGCACTTTTTGGTTAGTGTGAACTTAAAAAATAAAAAAAAATAGAAATGTAAGAAAAACTTTAACTAAAAGATATTTATGGCACTTCTCATATCTTTACAATAACAAAAAAATAAATTACTTCTGAGATCAGCATAAAATAAAAAAAATGACAACCAAAACCAAAATGACTTCTTCCAAACTAAAAAAATAACATATTTCAGTCTTTATACTTTCTCACAACTGGAACATATAACATTTTGGACGGAATGTGTCTTACAAATAATATGTGAACATATAGAACATATTAGAGAATGTTTTCGGTCATTTTTCCAATCGCATAAGTAGCATCTGCCCCTTTTCCGATTTGAAATTGAAGCTGCAGAAGAGGTCGATGCAACTGGTTCTTCAAGTTGGGATTGATTTTCCGGCTGCTTATGTATTTACTCCAAAATGTTATCAATCCTCCTCTTTAGATCATTGGAAAAATTTGCATACCCTGTCTTCTAAGCCAGGAAGGTGTGTAATTATGTTATGCCTCCTCGTTCGGACTGGAGCTGTTTTAGACCACTTGTAACGATTTTTACCTCGATAACAATTTGACGTCCGCCCTCCATCATCCTCATCTTCTTCGCTCTCATAGTCTCTCGTATTTTCGTTCCTCGTATTTTCTCTTATTCTCGTATTCTCCTCTTCGTCTTCACTGTCGTCAGAACTTACTCCAAATACACTGTTTTCTGAGCAACTAACAGGTTCGGGACTGTCTCGATCGCTGATGATTTCGTCGTCACAAAGTTGGTTTATATTTGGTGTCCTTTCATTTTTCGATTCCAAATCATCACTTAAGTCTTTCAGCAACTCCTCGATTTGTCTATCGTTCAAAAAGCCCTCCATTGTAGTACAAATAAAGACTAAAACAAAAAAGTAAGTAATTACACTCAGTGAAAAAAGTTACTTATTTGGTGTCGTGGGTCGAACGTGACCCAGACGGCTACTTACCTCCGCTCCTAAGATAGTCGCAGCGCTGCAAGTCCGCCCACCGCCGCAGCTAGCGACGCACTTAGAATACGTAGAAGCGCGCAGTCGTTGCATAAATATTAAAAGAATTATAACCGAAAATGTTCGCTTCTGGGTCAAATTTGACCCACGATACCTACTAAGGGTTAAATAAATAAATAAATAAATAAAGTACTTGAAAAAAATTAGTTCACATGCAAGTTTACCCAGCTATGAAACGCCAATTCGGTACCGAACAGCATGGTTTCTTAAGAAAGCGATCAACTACTTCCAACCTCTTATTGTCTAATGAAATCATAACGGTTGGAATGGAAAAGCGATGTCAAGTAGACGTGATATACACGGATTACAGCAAGTGTTTTGATCGTATGGATCAACCGTGTGCTTTTGCAGAAGCTCTTATCTGCAGGAATACATGGTGACCTATTTCGATCATATATAGAAAATCTACGACTAGATAAATTAACGTTATTAGCTAATAAAGAACAGTTTGCCCTAGAATTAGAAAATAGTTTCAGTTTGTTAAATTCCCAATCGTCTGATAACACACAAGTAATGTATGATAATGTTAAAAAGATAATCCAAACCGCTAGTAATAAAATAAAAAAAAAACAGAAACAAAGAAAAGAAATTAAGTATACTTTCTAAACAACTAATAGAAGAAAGACAGAATCTAAAGTTTCAAACCAAAGAATACAGACAAAAAGATAGAGAAGTCAAGAGAAGCATTTGCAGAGATCTTAGAAACTTCAACATGAAATCGGTTGAATATGCTTAAGAAAGAAACTCATCGCTAAAAACGAATATCAAAGGCAACGTAACTGGTCGGACCTCAATTAACAGCCTTAGAGACAACGAGGGTATGACACACAGTAAGAAAAGTACTATTTTAGAGATTTGCACCAAATTCTACAAGGAACTTTATTCTGGCTCCTGTTCCGTCACGCCAGTGACTACCGAAACATATGTATGTTCAAATGATATCCCACCTATAACAGGGTTTGAGGTTAACCAAGCGTTAACAAACATGAAATACAGCCGCAGCCCTGGAGAAGACGGTATCACCACAGATGCTATTAAGTAGGTAAACAGACTTTACTTCCACAAATAACAAATTTATTTAACTATTTACAGCTACCCTAAAGGAAGTATTTTCGTCCTTGGCGGCTAGTTGGGAGCGAAAAGGTATTGTCTTCGGCGAAAGGAGGCTTACCAACCTTCGATTTGCCGACGATATAGTTCTTCGCTTCCACTGCTCAAGAACTAGGCACAATGATCCAACAATTAAAGAACGCAAGCCTCGAGGTTGAGGGTAGAGATGGATGGGGTTGAGATCGCATATATTATGTCCAGGAATACGTTTATCTTGGCCAATTAGTATCCTTCCAGGCGCGACAAGATATAGAAGTTGCTCGACGCACTGAAAACGCCTGGAAGTGCTATTGGTCAATGAAGGAACTCATGAAAAGTGAGCTTCCCCTCACATTAAAGAAGAAGCTCATGGACATGTGCATCCTCCCCATCCTCACCTACGGAGCTCAGACCTGGTCTTTAACGGCTCTGCAAAAGTCCAAACTCGGAGTTTGCCAGCGAGCAATGAAGCGCAGCATTCTAGGTGTTCGGTTATCTGACCGAATCAGGAATACAGAGCTGCGCTCCAAAACACAAATCACGGATTTTGGATTTAAAGCCGCTAGCTTAAAATGGAACTGGGCCGGACACATCTGCCGTATGTCCGACAACTGTTGGGCCAAAGTAACGACAATGTGGACTCCACAGAACATCAAAAGACCTCGTGGCCGGCCCAGAAGGAGATGGCGGGACGAACTTGACTCCTTTTCAGCATTATGGACAAAAATAGCTCAAGACCGGGAGAATTGGAAGAAAGAAAGGGAGGCCTTTGCCCTGCAGTGGGACGATAATGGCTGAAAATAATAAATAAATAGTAATATTAGAAAATCGCACACAGGCTGTAGTTCTGCGCGGGTACACATCCGGATGGAAGTCTGTTCCTTCCGGCGCACCTCAGGGATCAATCCTGGGACCGTTATTGTTTACCATATTTATTTCCGACATAAATAGTTGCTTCAAAAACTCGCAAATCCTTTTATTCGCCGACGATATGAAATCTTTAAGTGTGTACGCTCACTAACTGACACTAAGTTACTTCAATCGGATCTTGATAATTTTGAATTATATTGCAAAAACAATAAATTACAATTAAACGTTTCCAAGTGCTGTCACGTAACATTTACCCGCCAAAAGTCAATTATAGGACCGGGCTACACTCTGAATGGTATTCCTATTGGCAAAGAGGAAAGCATTAGAGATCTTGGTGTTGTACATGACAGCAAACTACTTTTTGATAAACATGTTGAAAATATTGTTAAAAAGGCACTCAAAGCGTTAGGCTTTATCATTCGATCCTGCTCTGAATTCCGTTCACTAAAACCAATAAAAGTCCTATACTGTTCTCTCGTGCGCAGCAACCTCGAATACGCTTCTGAAGTATGGAATCCACAATACGAGATATATAAATCTCGCATTGAATCTGTTCATAAAAAATTTTTACTTTACTTAGATTTCAAAGCAAAGCAATTCTCAGTCGATTATGAACACCGCTGTAAGCGATACCACTTCCTACCACTTGAGTTAAGACGTAATATTAATGATGATGATATGTTTTTTAATAAATATCGCAAATGGCTCTGTTGACTGTCCCGAACTGCTTAACAAAATATTTCTTCGCACCAATCAAAACAATTTACGAAAACGGCCTTTGCTACATGCACCATTCGCGTCAACAAATTATAGGGGTAATGCCTTCTGCATACGAAGTGCTACAGCTTTTAATAAATTGCCATCTCACCTGGATATTGATCTATTCTGCACCAGTACACAAAAAATTTGAAAATTATTGAATAGGGAATATTTTGATGGGAAACGCAAGTAGTTCTGCTACCTGTGCTTCCTGCTAAAATGTTCCCAACCTCTTACTTCCTACTTTAAATACACCATGTTTTTATTTTACTTTATTATTATCTAAACTATATACTGCGCACTACTGTTCCCATCTTTTTGTTTGTTTCTTTAGCCTTTGTTTAATTAAGCAAGTCTTTGTGAAGTCCTGAAACACGTTTTTTGATTGTTAAAATCTAAACTAAATATTTACATGTGGAAGCTTGTTAGTAGCAAATATCCCTATGTACTTTGTTAATTAATTGTTGTAATTAGTCTGTAAGCTTTCTTTAAAACTAAATAAAAAAAAACTGACAACACTAGAGAGCCATGGGTAATGGCGGCGCGTGCGATTCTCGTTGTAGTAGTCTCTTGCGCTGTGCTTGCGTTACATAAATTAATAGTAATCATTATGGTGTCGCTGGCCTTTAAAAGTATTGTATTTGTAACGTTGTATCCATTCTTATGATAATATATTGTAAAGTTTAAAGAATCAGTGGTTTCCTTTTAACAGTATATACAAAATAATTGTGGGTGTGTCTGGTGTGGGAGGTCGGATGTTTTATCGTGTGTTCGTTCGTTCTGGCGTTGCGCGGCCAGTATTGCGCGCTGCCTCTTCCGCCGGATATGAACCGACCCCTAGGGTGCTGTCGTTTTGTATTTTTAACGTTTAATAAGTGCTACTTTGTAACCTAAGTTAAATAATAAATGATTTTGAATTGTAGTATTTTACTAAAATATAAAAAAAAAAACTAATATGATAGTAATAATATCTTTGACAATATGACAAAATTTTTATCTATTAGTAGATTTGTTTTGAACTTTAGGTACAGTTTGATTAAAATGTAAATCGATAAATTAATGAATTTAAGTAATTATGTTAATTTCACTGACACTATAGTAGTGTTAAATTGGGCTATCTGGATCACAGGAGATCCAGATAGCCCCAATTTAACTTCTCGAGAAGTGATTTTGAGTTTTTGAGAACTGATTTTCGTTCTTTCAATAACTTGATCTATTCAAACCGTTTTTCTTAGCAACATCTACAGAACTGATTTCGTTTTCTCTAGAACTGAATCATTCAAACATTTTTGTCTCGATCATTTAAATACTTACTAACAATATCCTCTTAATCATCTGTTTGAGAACTGTAGAACGGACATGTTCATAAATCTTTCGTAATACCCAATGATAAATAATTAACCAATTTTTATAATAACTTAACAATATTAGAAAAAAGTTTACTTCTCGAAAACTGATTTCTGTTTCTGATTGATACTAATTTTATCATACGGTATACTGAATCAGTTGCTCTCGCTCAGCTTGCACGCAGCAACTCTATAAAGTATGTATGATAAGAACTTATCATATCGAGAATTGAAATATATTTATTTATGGGTAATAATAATATATTCTTACATATTAAGATATTGTAGTGAATCTTTTAATAAATAAAACAAAATTTATATCTGAGCATTTATTTCTTTAATTCTCTACTTATTTTGAATTTTTTGAATTAATTCATTTGCGGATTTGTAAATGTCATCGAATAATACATGTTTTACGACATGTTGCGCACACAACTCCGCTTTACATTTGCAGAGGGTGTCTTCTCGGTCCACGAAATCTTCAGCATCATATATTTCAATGCGTATAACCTTGAATTCCCGGGCAGGTTTTTTTATAAATGTATACGAAGTCACTTTGTTATCTTCGCCATTTGGTCTTTTTGGGCGCAATTGATTCCCCTTGTTTCTTTCTGAATGTACTGCTTCCATGGGAACAAAGTTGAATAATGGTTCTTCTGAATCCTGAAAATTAAAATTTTAACAATGAGATATGCATCGCGACAGCTACAAAGTTGAATTGAGAGAGAAGAAATGAAATGAAATGAAATATTTTATTCTTGTAAGTAGGACTATATAAATCACTTTTACAATGTCTTCCTAAGCTAGATGAAGTCGACATTTCCTAACTGGCTACCCTGAGAAGAAATGTCGAAACAAACTCAGGGGTCTTAGTCTCTTTTATAGTCCAAATAATACAATAATAAATTTATAAATTTGTGTAAACAAATGCAGTGTATTTACTGGACTGGTCTTTGGAAGAAAGAACCAGATCGATCTGAGCAAGCCTGTGCCAGCAGACGGCAAGCATGCCCCGAATAGCTCGTGCAGCTCAACCATTTTTGAGGGAGCTGCACAACCCGGTACAACAATACCGCCAGTGGCACCATAAAAATCTGTGGGGCAACAACTCACTCAGATCGCCAGCCTAATAATAATTTATAACCGAAATTAGAATCGACTAATACGTCGCGTCACTATTACCGGAATAACGAACAACTCTAGAGAGCATTGAATAATGGCGGCGCGTGCGATTCTCGTTGTAGTAGTCTCTTGCATTGTATAAATTAATAATAAGCATTATGGCGTCGCTGGCCTCTAAAAGTATTGTAATTGTAACGTTGAATCCATCCTTGTGATAATATATTGTAAAGTTTAAAGCATCAGTGTTTTCCTTTTAACATCTCAGAAGTGAGATTAGCGACCGACGCGTACCTACCGACTTGCCCGCCATAATGATTGTTCGTAATTTAAAAAGTTGAAAAGTTATTTCAATTTGCAAAAAGTTCTTTAATATTTAATTTAAAGATATTATGGTCAAACTATAATGTTAGACATATCAATAAGTACGTTATAGTAATAATTTATTAAGTTGTGAAACAACATGGTCGATGAGACGAAGTTGTAAGTATTGTTTGTGGGTAAAAATACTTATTGGAATCGAATAAACATGTGAATGCATGTGGTAAGACTTTTATGATCCTAACAAAGGATATTCGGTAATGTATCGACTTAAACTTATTATTATTGTGTTGTTAAGTCTTACAAGATAACTCGTCTTACAAGTTTAATGAACAACTCAGTTCAAATGTACGGGTTCAATTTTACCCTATCAACTATCTGCATGATGTTCTTCATTTGTTTTATACAATAAAATATATAAACAATGTTGTCAAACATTGTCATCAGATAACAAAGTAGATAAACATAACCAAACATTTAAATTTATACATAATGGAGCTAATGATACATAATTTATACATCTTAATAAAACATTAAAGTCCAATAAATCATAATGAAACAGTCATCCAAAATTCAGTTAACATGTCATTGTATGTGTTGTGACTTAACAATTTACAACAACTTTAAACTTAATATTTGATCAATAATCATACATTAATATAATTAAAGAAAATAATCTGTCATAACAATGAATAGATAAATTGAAAAATTATAGTATATTTATTGTATGTTTTGTACAAATTATACTGCACACAATGCATTATTTGTTTCAATAAAACAAATAAAATTATGACACAATGGAAATGGTTAATGTCTTTCAATAATAACTGTTAAATGTTTATAGATCTCAAGTTTTACAGGATTTAATATGAGTGTTACCACCTGATGAAATTCTGTAGAGAGACAAACAGACGTACATTGTGGTTATATGAAGTAATTATGGAATTAACTACAATAATTAATAGACCAGATCACAAGTGGAAGTTATGATCCAATATATCTGGCACTCGAGGAATACTATGAAGCAATTTAAATGAAATGAAATGAAATAAATGCTAATAAAATGATGACATCGAAGGAATTGTTATGAAAATGTGTTATAACCTTTTTCTGTTGCAGTTAACATTCCAAGTAGTATTCAATGTATTCTATGGAATTTGTATGTGTAATAACTAAAGTTTTACACAAGATGATTGATTAATAACAATCATTTAGTGAGTTATGTTATGCTACCCCAATATAAAAGTTAGGGTGATAACAGGTATGATTTTACCATTTGATTTTATGTTGATTTTACTGTGATAAATAATTTCTCATGTTATGGTTTGTCTGAATTATACTCATAGAAGTCTACTCACTTTGGCTATGGTATCATGTGCCAATAAAAGATGGAGTATTGAATGTTTATTAGAAGTAAAAATTGATAAACAACTTTACAGGTTATATGAATTATATGATATTCTTTACCTGGAAAAATGGTTAAGTGATGTTTACAGGAATATTTGATGTTCATAACAGTACAGAATAATATAAACAGGTACTAGTGTTAGTTGGAGTTAAATTGGATCTTACCTACTCTTAGCGGTTTCCACATGTAACCTTTGAAATTAGGATTGTGCTGTGCTCAAAAGGGGCTGTAGAGATTATGTTTTAATTTGTGGTATCTCATGTATTTTATGGAGTGTGGATTGACTTGTTGTGTGTTGAGTATTATGGATCAAATATTCAGAGCATTTATGTATTATTAATTGTATTAATATTGGTGGATGAAGCTAAACTTGTTTCAGAAAGCTATTGAAATAAATGATACAAAGAGTATAAAAATATTTGTGATATTAATGCTGGTCGAAAAATTGTTCTCTAAGTCACACTTGTTTCTGATATTGTCGAGTTGAGTTTACAGGAATGTTTCAGGATCTAAAAATGTTGTGAACAAATGTTTTCAAAACATATAAGTGATGTTAAAACTGGTGATCAAGCAATAGTTAGGCATAGTCAAAGTTAAACTTGTTTCAGAAACGTTTGAGTTTTCAGAAATGGTCTAGTATCAAAAGATATTGTTTGCAAATTTTTGATTGCTAAATACTTACCGAAATCATAATTTAACAATTTCTGTCACACACAGCTTACACGTACCAAATATTATTAAAGAATAACAACTAAAGAATAACAACACATCAAGACGACACATTAAGCTAAACATTTCCAATAAAGGATGGTCTCGCATTGTATATGCTTCCCGTGTAATAATGGTTCAGTTTATACTGGAAAGTGTAGCTTGATGTGTCGTTGTGCGTGCATTGATTTAGGATTTGAAAATAGACTCGCTCCTTTTTTAGACTTTGTATATGTTATGGACCAAGTGATAAATTGAGCAGTATACATAATGTCCTGTCATTATGAAAAATGCCCAATATGAGAGTGCAATTTGACAATAATTATTCAAATAATCAAATTAACCGGGCACTATACATATTGCCCATCACCTTTTGGGCAGAGTAATACAAATATATTTAATTACTATTTTTTTATTGTTATTGTCAATTAACTTAAAATAAACTAAATAGTAAACCACTTAAATAATCAGACTCATTATTTGGATTAATAACGAAGGACTTCTACCTTAAAAATCCACTAGTTTTTGCATTTAAAACTTAAGGAAAGTCATATTAAAAATATAACATAAAATGTAATTAAATTTAAAACAAAAATTTCACAACATATCTTTGTTTTATAGAAATGACTTATTATTATAAATCAGATCAATGACAAAATAATTTGTAACTAGCAATAACAAGATGCTAAATTCACAGACGCGATGCGCACACTTGTATGATGATTCGGCAACCCAAGCCAACCAAAAGAAGAGGAAATGGGTAAATGTGAAAGAACAAAGGATGGGCACTTCCCTGCTAAGCTGTAGCTACGGCTGTGGATGAATGCCGGCTGGCTTTAAGCGGCGGGCTGGCTGTAGTGCTCTCCAGTTTCAAATTCTCTCGCTTCTTTGATTTTTCACGTGGATCGGCGTGGATTCGCTGCGAACTGGATCTTGCACCGCGTGGCTTCTTGATTCGTCTTATAGCAGCGTCGAGTATCTAGCTAGCCTATCTATTACATCGGGGTCACCATGGACCGTTTTGAGGTTGATGTAATAAGAATCTGACTCCAAATTATAAATCTGTATTGACTACAAAATATTATGTTTATGTACAACTTGTAATGGCGGCGGATGGATATAACACAAATCGCGGCTAGCTAGACTAATGATGCGTGTTGTTCGACGGCCGATCTCGAGGCGAATAGGCCGGTTGACGCTTCCGCGTTGGGGATGTGGGAGCATGCGACGCGCCATAGACGAACAGTGCACCATAGACGAACAGTGCACCATAGACGAATAGTGCACCATAGACAAATAGTGCACCATAGAGATCCGATGCTAGTGCTGCACCGCATCGGCCGGAACATACTCCGGGGCCTTGGAAGCCTCGGCTTCCAATGATGAGCTGTCCGCTGGCTCCAGTAGCGGACACAGGTACCGCACCCCTCGTCGATAGGTGCCGGTTGCAGTGTTGATTTCGGGTACTCATGGCACGTCGTCTTTCCCTGGGAACAGAGAGATAACTCTTTCCAACTTCCAATTCATTGGTGGAGAGTTATCTTCTTTAAGGAGGACAAGATCCCCCACTTGCAGTGGCTTGCCAGGAACACGCCACTTGTGTCTGAGTTGCAACTCGGCCAAGTAGTCTCGTTGCCACCGTTTCCAGAAGTACTGTCTGAGCTGCTCCAGCCGCTTGAATCTATTTAATCTGTTGACAGATGTTTCTGTTAGATCTGGCGATGGCAGTGATGTCAATGCTCTTCCGATTAGGAAGTGCCCAGGAGTCAAGGAAGTGAGGTCACTGGGACAGGACGAAATAGGATAAAGAGGACGGCTATTAAGGATGGCTTCTATCTGGCTAAAAAGGGTTGCCAACTCTTCATATGTTAAATGAGCTGACCCTAACACGCGCTTTAAGTGAAATTTTGCTGACTTCACTGCTGACTCCCACAGACCCCCGAAGTGTGGAGCATAAGCTGGTTGAAAATTGAATTTGATTCCCTCCCCTGAGGCGAACTTCACAATGTCATGGGAAACAGAGGAAATAAATTCTGACAGTTCCCTTGAAGCGGCTAGAAAGTTTCGTCCGTTATCAGAGAAGATCTCTGTTGGTTTCCCTCTGCGAGAAATAAAACGACGAAGAGACAAAATGAAAGCATCTTTTGAGAGTTCACTGACTGCTTCAAAATGAACCCACTTATATCTAAAACATACAAATACACAAAGATAGCACTTCGTGATCTTACAACCTCTACCCTTCCTATCAGCAATAAGAAAGGGTCCGGCGAAATCAACACCAGTAGCCTCAAATGGGAAGCCAGGATTTACTCTCTGAGCAGGTAACATACCCGTTATTGGTGTTAACGTCTTCCCTGCTACTCTTCTACACACAACACATTGCCTTGCTGTTGTACGAGCCAAATCCCTTCCAGCTAGAGGCCAGACAAATTCTCTAATTGACGACAACAGCAGCTGTGGACCAGCATGAAGAAGACGAATATGTTGACGCTGAAATAACAACTTTGCGAGCTTGTGTTTTCCTTGTAACAACATTGGATGTTTTTTATTGTATGAATAACAAGAATTGTCTAACCTTCCTCCGACCGTAATTATATCATGTTCATCTAAAAACGGACTCAATGAAAGAATGTGATTACTACTAGGACTTAAGGGTTTTTCAGACCGGAGAAGGGTTAATTCCCCTTGAAATGTTTCAGTTTGTGATAACTTTACTAAAAATTCGAGTGACCTTCTGAGTTCATCAGGCTGCAAAATACCAGTTTTTCTGTTGGTAGGATTTTTACAATTATATATGAATCTAAGCACAAATGCAAACGAATTCTGCAAAAAATTCAAACTTGAGTATTTGTCAAAATCTATCAATTTTTGTTTATCACATTTTACAGTTAAATTTACTTTTACTTCAGGTAAATAATTTTCCAATTGTTTACTGAGGTTATCAGGCCATGACGAGTCAGCCTGTAGCAAGAAATCGGGACCATGCCACCATAATTTACATTGTTTAATTTTATTTGCATCTACACCTCTCGACGCTAGATCGGCTGGGTTAAGATCAGTGGATACGTGTCGCCATTCAGATTGGTCAGTCAATTCTAAAATGACACCAACTCGATTGGCTACAAATGTTTTCAGTTTGTTATAGCTCATACCTATCCAAGACAGTGCAATAGACGAGTCTGTCCAAAATACCTTGCGAGATATTACACATCGCAGAGCGCGACATACGGCGCCCGCGAGCTGCGCTCCGAGCAGACAAGCACACAGCTCGAGCCGGGGTATAGTGGTCGGCTTTACAGATGCCACCCTGGCTTTAGCACATAAAAGGTTAACTGTAACATTACCTAATTCATTTGTGGATTTAAGATAAATACATGCTGCATATGCATTCTGAGATGCATCACAAAAACAATGCAGCTCTATACTAGTAGGTGATTTACACAGAACGTGTCTAGGTATATGTAATGTCTGAATTTGTTTCAAATTGGTTGCAAATGTGTTCCATAACTGACTAATATCACTCGGGACTGGCTCATCCCAGTTAATCTTTGCAATCCATAAGCGCTGAATAATGATTTTAGGTGTAATAGTGAGTAAACTTAATAAACCTAAGGGATCAAAAATTTTACATGAATCTGATAGTATAGAGCGTTTTGTAGGAACATAAATTTTATGCTCATAATTAATTGGAAAATTAATAAAGTCATCGTTAGGATTCCATCCCACACCTAATGTGTGCGATGAAGAACTAATAGTGAAGTTGTGTTGCTCTTTTTTTTTTTTTTTTTTTTTTTTTTTTCGGGGGGAAATCCTCATGGACTTCCTCCGCCTGGGGAGAGGCGGAGGGGCGTGCCGGACTCTTACCGGCTAAAACCCCCCGGTGTCTCCTCCTCGCACGTGCGCGTGGGGCCGCGGGAATCCGGATTCTTCCGCAGCCCCACACTGGTGCCGGCCCGGTCTGTCCGGGCCTCAGCTCCTGCACGGGGTAGTGAGGTGTACAACCACCCCGTGCACCGCCTCAGGGGCGCGCGCCGACACCCGCGCGCGCCTCCGCCTCGGGTCCATCGAATAGGGGGCGGGGACTTCCCCAAGTCACTCGCCCCTGGATTCATGGGGGGCGGAGAAGGGCGTTGTCCGCCCTTCCCCTGCGCCCGGTGCGTCTTCTGCGGCCGGGGAAGGGAGTCGAGATCTCCCTCTCCCGTTCCGCAGTCTCCTTCTGCGACATCACGTCCTCGCAGAAGGACACCACCGCGTCCCACGACTCTGCGCTACCGACCATACTCCGCACTACGGCCGGCAGCGACAGGTCGCCTCCTACTTCATTTGCGAGGACACGGCGCTGCTCCTCCCAAGCTACGCACTCGGCGAGCGTGTGTTGCGCCGTGTCCTCCCCGCAATGGACGCAGTGGTGGCACCGAGCGTCCGGCTCCCTGTCTATGCGACACAGGTACTTGCCGAAGCATCCATGCCCCGACAGCACCTGCGTCACCCTAAACGACAGGGAGCCGTGCCTTCTCCCGAGCCAGTCGTTGAGTACTGGCCGGATCGCCTCGACGGTAGCGAGGCCGGCGGCAGGGCGCAAAAGCCTTTGCCGCCATTCCGCCACCAAGACCTGACGGAGCTCTCCCCGGCGCAGCTCGATCTGCCGCTGCACCGGCATCGAGCCCCGTGCCCGCTCTTCCTCGCGCCATCGGTACAATGACGCGAGTACTTTCGCCTCCAGGTCCTAGGGCGGAGATCCGGCCAGGACACAAGCCGCCTCGTGGGAAATCGTGCGGTACCCGCGGACGACTCTGACGGCCATCGCCCTCTGCGGCCTGCGCAGAATGGCGAGAGTGCTGGCCGTCAGGTCGAGCGCCCATACAGGAGCCCCGTATAGGGCCATGGACCGCAGTGTTGATTGCTCTGTGGCTCAACTAATATACATGGCAAGTTGGACCTATACTTGCGTAAGTTAAAGCAACCAGCTGATAACGCATTTTCTACTGATTCCTTAATGTATACTAAATCACTGCTATTCTCACACCCAGTTAACAAATCATCAACCAAAAAATCTCTCTGGATTATTTCCTTTATTCGAGGATCACTACACTGTTCACCCAACTGCCACAAGCAGCGGGTACTTAAAAAACTTGAACTAGAATAACCATATGTCACGGTGTTGAGCTTTAGAAACTTTAATGAATCTGTGACGTTTTCACGCCATAATATTGTTTGCAAGTTCCGATGTTCTTCCTGAATCTGTACTTGTCTATACATTTTCTCTATATCCCCTGAAATAACATAAGTGTATTGACGAAATCTAAGTAAAATGTTAAAGAGACTATCTTGGATATAGGGACCTGTCATCTGAATGTCATTAATTGAAAACCCTGAAGTAGTTTTAGCACTGCCATTAAACACAACCCTAAGTTTAGTTGATTCACTGGTGGGTTTCCAAACAGCATAATGTGGAATGAAATAACAGTAGTCTGACGCTGAACTAGTCTCAGACAAATGACCAAGATTAGAATATTCCTGAATAAAACTTTTATACAATTGTTTAAGTTCTGCATTTTTTGTTAAACGTTTCTCTAATGCTAAAAACTGCCTCTTTGCTTGTCTAAACGAATCTCCTAAGCAATCTGGATCTGTATGGAGAGGCAACTTCACACAGAATCTGCCCTGTTCATCACGATATGTATTGTTTACAAAATGAATTTCACAAAGAATCTCTTCATCAGTTTGCTGTGTATTAACTTCTGGAACTTGCTCTAACTCCCAAAATTTGGTTAAATTATCATTCAGTGTTTCATTGGAGATGTAATTTGCATGAAATGTATTAAGTCTAGATCGCACTGATGAATGGTTACATTTTATAGTATTGCATGACATATTATCATCTAAATACATTGGACCTGCTAATATCCAACCTAACTTTGATTTGCGTATGATTGGTTGATTGAGACCAAGATGAATTTGTTCAGATTCAATTAACACCCAGAATAAGTCTGCACCTATCAGCATGTCAACAAGCGTTGACTGACAAAATGAAGAATCTGATAATTTAATATTGGATGGTAACTTAATCTGGTTAGAGGGGCTCGTAGCTAAGTGTAAGCCATACGGTTTGACCGATAATACAGGTTAAGCCGCGCTCGCCGCGGTTGGTCCGTGGATGGGTGACCATTTATAGTGTAGTGTGTAGTCACGACATCACGTACTTATCTTGATGTAGATTAGGTTAGTTTTAGATATAAGTAAGATAAGATATGTACCATGTTAGATACTAAGATTGTTATAAGGCACGTATTATATTGTATATATACGCGCCTCTTTAACTGAGAGACGGAGACACATCATCGTGCTAGTACTAAACAGTATTCAATATACTTGTACAACCTACAGTGAGTCCGTGTTTATTCGTAAACCCTCATCACCTGGATACCCATAACCCCCCACACACCACATGGCGACCTTGCCAGTCGGCTGGACGGCGTTACAGCTGCCTAATCGGGGGCTAGTCAGAGTCGCAGTTTAGTCGACTTCCGTCATCTTCACGTCTCGTCGGGTCACGGGCCATGAGGAGCACGACATCCAAGGAAGAGGTGATCATCGCTCAGACGGCAGCGGGTGGCACAAATACCGCAGCGGTTACGCAAGAGCAGCTGACAGCTATTAAGACGGCGCTGTTGGTTTTTGCTGTGTTTACTATTGTGTATCGTTGGTGAGGCAGCCTGGATGTACAGAAGATGTCACCAGAATTGGATCGAAGAGAAGATCAATCAGCGGGAGGTTCATAAAGCTGTGCAGATCGCCTGACCAGAATGGACGGAGTGAAAGAAGTAAGTGATTCCAAAATAAAATAGAAGACTTGTACGTGAAAACTATTAAGTTTGAGCACGAAGGCGAGATACAAGCAAAGATGGAGTCGCAAAATTCGGAGAGGTTTTCGTTAAAAACGGCAGCTAGTTTGCTTCCTAAAATGAACGGTGATGAAAGTGTTACCCAGGATTTAATAGAAGCCATAGGGTTATATAGTTCCATGTTAGGGGAGCTCGATAGCGGGCTCTTAATAAAGTTCGTGCTCGCCACGCGTTTAACCCAAGAATAATATTGAACTACAAAAATCAGCTGTTGAACGTACATTCCAGAGGGGCAAAAATGCGAACGTATGTAACAACAAAGCGCAAGGTCGTAACGTGAGGAGCAATACATATCGCGGTCGGCATAGTCAGCAAAATCATAGGCATGTAGCGTGTTTTGAACATACGTCAGACGGCCATGACTCAGGCGCAATATCAAGGTCACAGTATAGCGACGATGAGCAGCCTAATAGAAATCAGTTTTTTCGGGATTAAGCATATTTTAGCTTGTAATAGTATTAACTGGGTTAATTTTGTAGTTGGTAGAATAGATACAGAATGGTTAGTTGACACGGGAGCGTCACTATCAGCCATCAAAAAGGGTTTCTTGAAATCAAGCGCGATGTGTTATAAGATTGTTAAGGACGAGTTAATAATTAATGGTGTAGGTGGTAATTTAAGGTCTATTGGTTATGTTAATTTAAAATTAGGATGCGGAAAATATTCCTTCTTGCATAAATTTTATGTTTTTGATGATTTGCCGTGTAAATCAGTTGGCATAGTAGGTCAAGACTTTTTACAAAAATATAGTGGTATTGTAAATTTTTCGGACAACAAGTTAACACTTAGGGAACGTGAAGGGAACATGATTTCAATTCCTCTTAAGTTTTATAGTTATTCATTGAATATACCTCCGCGATGTGAAGTAATAAAGTATTTTCCAGTCAATAGAGCGGACGATTGTGTAGTCATTAGGAAAGAGGTGCAGAAGGGTGTTTTTTTTGGCTAATGTAATAGCTAGACCTAGGAATGGGATAATACCCATTAGGATATTAAATACAACTTCCTCAGAAGTTGTTTGCAATATGACAGATGTGGATTAGTAGGACTGATCACCCTACTATCGTAGAAGTTCTTAAGAAACAAGGAAATGACGTTGAAGTACTTCAAATAGGTGTGAATACGTGGAAAAAGTTAATGAAGAGTTCTCGTACGAAAATAATTTCAAAGTCGCGCAATTTAATGTATATGCCAGAAAACTCGAGTATTTATATAAACTATGAATCTTTATCGGCATCATCGCGAGACGAGTTGTCGAAAGATATAGTTACATTTTGTTTAGAAAATGGCATAAAAGAAGTAGTTATTTTGAAGAATTGTTATAACAATCGTATTATAAAGGAGATGGCAAAATATTTAAAGGAAAACGGTAAATCGATATGTGAGAGTTTTAAATTTTGTGTAATAGCGGATGTGCGGAGAATAGAAGACAACGATGAAAAGAGGGTTATTATGAATGATTTTCATGTTCTACCTACGAGTGGGCATGCAGGGATACGTAGAATGGTGAATAATATAAAAAAGTATTTCTACTGGCCATCAATTGAACATGATGTCATTAAATATGTTCGTAGGTGTGAAAAGTGCCAAAAGCAAAAGTATCACAGGAATGTTAGGGAACCGATGACCATAACAACCACCGCATCTTCGTCTTTTGAAAAAGTTTATTTAGATTTAGTAGGACCTCTTGATAGGGATGAGTATGGCAACGTATACATATTGACTTTGCAATGTGAGCTTACGAAGTTTGTGGAAGCTTATCCATTAAAAAATAAATCTGCAAATGAGGTAGCGAGGGCGTTAGCAGAAAATTTTATTTTAAGATATGGGATACCAAAAGTCATTGCTACGGATAGGGGTTCTGAGTTTATTTCGAAAGTTATGGTGGAGCTATGTAATATTATAGGAAGTAGTAAAATGGTATCAACAGCGTATCATCACGAAAGTATAGGATCGTTAGAGAATGTTCATAAAACTTTAGGTGCATATTTGCGAATACAGACGAATAATAATACATCACCATGGAGTTCTTGGATTCCGTATTGGTGTTTTTCATATAATACAACTGTAAATACCGTAACCAAGTATACGCCTTATGAATTAGTTTTTGGGAAAATATGCAACTTACCAAGTAACTTACAAGGTGAAACTATTGAACCATTGTATAATTTTGATAATTATCCTTTAGAATTTAAGTATCGGTTGCAAAGGGCGCAAGCCGACGCAAAACAAAATGTAATAGCTAGTAAAATAAAAAGGAAAGATTGTTACGATATAAATATAAATCCAATAAATTATAAGAAAGGTGATTTAGTTCTTGTAAGAAATGAGACTGGTAGTAAACTCGATTGTATATACGATGGACCATTTGTGGTTGTAAAAGATGAATCACCAAATGTTATTATTCAATGTAAGGGTAAAGTAGATGTTATTCATAAAAATAGGACTAAATTGTATTGTAACAGTTAAAAAAAAAAAAAAAAAAAAAAAAAAAAAAACTTAATTATATATATATTTTTTTTTTTTTTCCTTAAGAAGGGTGATGTAGTGTGTAGTCACGACATCACGTACTTATCTTGATGTAGATTAGGTTAGTTTTAGATATAAGTAAGATAAGATATGTACCATGTTAGATACTAAGATTGTTATAAGGCACGTATTATATTCTTAATTCTTTATTGTACACACTTAAACATTTTAAAGATATACATTAATAAAAGTTGATGTACAGAGGCGAGCTTAACTCAACATTGAGTTTTCTTCCAGCAAACCTTTGAGTGAAAGTGAAATAATTTAAACAAGTTGTGAGGCAGACAGAAGTGTACAACAAACTAATAGACATACACACAAATAATACATATAGTACGTATATAATATGATATATATTAAATATAGACATACATAGACTACATAACTCAAATAGAAAGGAAATGTTCTTTTATCTTTCTCCTAAAAACGTTCAGCGAAGGGCTATTACGCAAGGAATGTGGAAGTGAGTTCCAGAGGCGCACAGCACGAATAGTAAACGATTCGTCGTAACGACTAGAGGAGTGAAGAGGGGTGCGAAGGAGCAGAGAAGAAGAAGTACGACAAGGTTTGCCTCTGGGGACCAAAAATTCAAAACGTTCCCGCAGGTAGCCTGGATATTTAGGATTGTGCAAAACTGAGAAGAGAAGACAGAGAATGTGAGAATCTCGACGTTGCCGAATAGGCAACCACTTCAATCTAGCCCGGAATTCCGACACGTGGTCGTATTTCCGCAGACCAAAAATGAAGCGGATGCACAAATTCTGCAGACGTTCGAGTTTATTTAGAAGTTCCTCCGTTGCATCTAAATAACATACATCGGCATAGTCCAGAAGAGGTAGAAGAAGGGATTGGGCAAGAGTGATTTTAGTCTGAAAGGGCAGGAACTTCTGGAGGCGCTTTAGGGAGTGAAACGAGCAAAAGACCCTCCTACTTACCTCAGAGACATGTGTATCCCATGACAGATGGCAATCCATGTATACACCCAGATTTTTGGCTATTTTGGAGTATGCTATAGGAGCCGAATTGTAAATTATAGGTGGAAGAGATTGATGATCCAATAGGCTGTAAAAATATCTGCCACCAATAATGAGAGCTTGAGATTTTGTAGGATTTACTAAAAGACCAAAAGATTTAGCCCACTGATGGATATTACTAAGATCATTATTGGTGGCGGCAATAGCATTGGATATACTGTCAAAGCTACAGTGGCGGTACAACTGCAAGTAGTCTGCGTAGAGGTGGTACTGAGAAGAAAGAACTGAAGTTATAGAATTGATAAATATAGAAAAAAGAAGGGGAGAAAGGACACCACCCTGGGGAACGCCCGCCGTAAGTTTGCACCACTCAGAGGAGACCTCATTGGCACGAACAGACTGCGAGCGACCCCGAAGATAAGAGTCAAACCAAGCCGTTGCGGAAGGAGAGACATTGAGGGAAGAGAGGATCCCTAAGAGTATGTCAAAATCAACTGAATTGAAAGCACTGCTGAAATCCAAAAGTACCATTACTGTAAGGAACTTCCTCTCCATGGCCAGCCGTATGTCGTCAGTAATTTTGACAAGGGCAGTAACAGTACTATGGCCAGGGCGAAATCCAGACTGATACGGACTCAGCAGGCTGTTAGAGGAAAGGTAATTAGACAGCTGATCTTGAACAAAGCCCTCAAGGACCTTGGATAGGACAGGGAGAATGGAAATAGGACGATACTGTGATACGGATGTTGGATTGGGGACTTTAGGAAGTGGTAGGATATTGGCCTTTTTCCAGACGGAAGGAAAGGAACTTGTAGTCAGGGAGAAATTAATGATGTGGGTGATAACTGGTACTATATATTCTAGGATGGGAAGGAACATTTGGAGTTGAAGGCCGTCATCGCCTACCGCTTTAGTGGAAATGGAAAGAATTGATTTTTCAACATCTCTCTCCACAACGGCTTTAAATGTGAACGAGGTACATTTTGGCAAAGGAAGATTAGAAAGCTGTGCAAGTGTAGAAGATTTAGAAGTGATATCCAAGGTAACGGGTGCTTTGGAAAAGTGAGCATTTAAAGTGTTAAGGTCCAAATTAATGGCCTCTTCACTAGTGGCTTTACCGATACCGAGGGATTTTAGAAATTGCCATACCTGTGAAGTATTAATGTTTAGAGTGGACTGATGTATGTGGTGCCTTTTTGCATCTCTACACATGCGACTGCAGCGATTACGCAACCTTTTATACTTCGCCCAGTTGTCATCCGTAGGATCCTCTCTAAAATGCCTTTTCGCCCTGTCTCTTTTCGCCATAGCATTTTTGATGCCATCGGATAGCCATGGAGCAGGAAGATGCCTCACTCTAACTTTTTTAAGAGGAGCGTGCGTTTCGTACAGTTGTAAAATACAGTTGTTGAAATGAGACACCTTACCATCCATGGTACCGCAGTTGTAAAGAGGCGACCAGTCAATTTTGCTCGCATCAAAACCCAAACGCTCCAGATCAATGTTCTTGAAACTGCGTAGAAGAAGGAATTTAGGTTTGGGTTTAGGAGGACGAATTTTGTATGACAGGTATATCAGGTCATGATATGAGAAAGAAGCAGATAATTGCCCATGAGCAGCTACTTTGCCAGAGTCAGAAACAAGTATGAGATCAAGCAGAGAAGGAGTAGAGTGAGGTGAATGATGGGTAGCATTAAGCTGAAGGATGTTCATATTGACAGAAGAGACAAGAGCGCGGAGCTTACGACTACGCACATCGTCCTTGAGCAGACACGTGTTAAAGTCTCCGAGGATTATAGTGTCATCATATAACGGTGTAAGCAGCTCAAGCTTTTTTTCAAAATATGGAAAATAATCAATGTTACATGATGGGCTATAAAAAACTCCCAAAAGCACCTTCCTATTATTAAAGACAATTTCGACAAACATATGCTCAGCTGACTTCGAGTAATCACTCGGAGACTTATCAATAACATCATATAAAATATCGCCTCTAAGGTAGATGGCCACGCCTCCGCCACCCTTGCCTGTTCTGTCATTACGTACTAGCTTGTAGCCGGGCAAAGAATAATGAGAAGAAGGAAGTGCGGGTTTTAAAAAGGATTCAGAGATAAGAACAGCCTGCACAACCTTAGAGTCGAAAGAAGAAATAAGGTCAGAGTGGTGAGCGGGAATGCTCTGAGCATTGATATGCACTATATTAAAAAAGTTGTTAAAAGAAGAAAATACAGAGGTTAGTTGATCACGCAGATGCAAACAATCGTCACTAAACGCACTGGCGAAGCTCACGTCTGACGCATAAGAGGAAGAACAAGAAGCAAAACTGTCATCTGAGTTATTAAACATTTAAGTAATTAAAATAATATAATAAATAAGTTATAATAAAAACAAATATAAATATGTTAAATATTTTAAGCTAAAATATTAAAATTCCTTTTTTTAAATAATCATTCACGATGCACTCGCCAGTTTGAAAAAGAAATATTAAAACTAATCAATCACAATAACAAAACGTCAAATACGTTTCTGAACGCGCTTGTCAATGTCAAACAGCTAAGATATAATGACAGTTGACACTAGATGACAAGAGAGTTGACACAATAATATTAATAAAACCTAATAAAACGTAAAAAAGAGGTTATTTTGCAAATTTCAGAACCAAACAACTGTCATTAATTTGTCACAGTATCATAAAGTTTGAGAACTAACAGAAACAAATTGAATTTAAAAATACCGACAACTTGAAAATTACAAAACGGTAACAATAAGTGGGTATCCGTGTGCCTTACTACTTAGCAGGCTTTCGAGACCTCTTATCAAGAGGCTTACTGGCACCCTTTGTCACCTCACCAGCTGCAGAAGACTCCAACACCGACGTCGGGAACTGCGCCATAAGTTCTTGCAGTTCGTTAGCAGACTCAATTTTACGGCGCGTCTTATTAGGAAGTAAGATGTTTATCTTCCCATCAGACGTCCAACACTGCCTGACGCCGAAGTGTTTGCGGGCGTTCATAAATGTGTCATGCCTTGGCTTCGTCAGGAACTCGGAAAATATCAGACCAGAACCTTTTAGAGTGGTCTTTGCCCGCCAAACATCATTCCGTATCTTATGCCCATGGAATCTAATAAGAAGAGGACGGGGCTTGCCTGTGGTGTTACCAAGACGATGACACGCTACAACATCTGAAGAAGAGACATTAGTAATCTTCATCTTCTCTGCAATTGTCTTGACCGCTACTGCCACATGGTCCTCCTCCTTGTCCTCTGGAAGGCCGTGAAGGAGCAACACCTGCTTGCGTGAAGCCATCTCGTGCCGGTCAAGGCCAACAATCAATAGCTCCATTTGGGATTTTAGCGTGCTTACAGTTTTCCAAATTAAGGATTTGAAGTCGGTGAACTCACGTGACAGACTGGCGATGGTCTTGTGAGTAACTTCAGCTCCACCGGCAGACTTGAGCTCCTCCTCATACTGATTCATCCTAGTAGTGAATGTTGCAGTCAACTCTTCCATGCTGTTTGCAAGCTTAGCGTATAGATCCATTTATTGTGATGTGAAGTTGCTGATGCAAGATAGGTTATCCGAAACAGTGAGAGATAGAGTGAGAGAAATTTAAGAAGTGAGTGCACCAAAGCCAAATGAAGACTTTTAAACCATTTAACAAACAAATAAATGAAAATTACTATTTTTTAAATTAAATATAATCAAGAGCTTATAAAATTTTGTGTTGACACTTCAACTACCCTCAACCAAAAAAGTTATTAATATTGTATATATACGCGCCTCTTTAACTGAGAGACGGAGACACATCATCGTGCTAGTACTAAACAGTATTCAATATACTTGTACAACCTACAGTGAGTCCGTGTTTATTCGTAAACCCTCATCACCTGGATACCCATAACCCCCCACACACCACAATAGCATACCGAGACCCCTCCGTGTTTCGGAAAGCACGTTAAACAGTAGGTCCCGGCTGTCATACAACAGATCTTTGGCAGTCGTTAAGTCAATTCTGACAACCAGTCTTACTATGGGATACTGTGTTTCCCAGTAAAATGGGTTGTGGAGGTCAGATACGCAGTCGCTCCATTTAAAAAACGGTATTCAGCTGAATCCGGTATGACTGGTAGCCGACCCCAACATAGTTGGGAAAAGGCTAGGAAGATGATGAACTTAATCTGGTTTATATCTATAAGTTTGTTTGTTATGTTTCCTGTGACCTGTTGTAACACAAGACATGACAAATTTGCTTCAAAATTACTTGTTTTTGACTTTATCTTAAGAAAACAACGTTCGATGGATCTGGATGAGAGTGTATTACCTACACCTATAATATCAATGTCGATTGGCTGAGGTGTCAATTGCAACATGCCCTTTAAATTTTCTGTTATTAAAGAGGTTTGACTCCCGCTATCTAATAAAGCTCGAATGGTTATGTGTTTGTTTGTGTGTGTATTGTATGCTTCAACTAACGCAGTTGATAATAAGACACGGTTGTTGGCCGTGATGGATATGCTAACCAAGTCTCCCTCAGAGACTTGATCAGTTCCAGATTCACTAGATGTATGCACATTTGATGTATTTGCAGCCTGAGAACTATTCCTATGTAACAAAGTGTTGTGCCTACCTGAACACTTGGCACAAGGACCCAGTCTGCACCTTTGCAAAGAATGTCCTTTTCTTAAGCAGTTTAAACAGAGATCCAACCTCCTAACTTCCGATATTCTTTCCTCCACCGGCTTGCTCAAGAACAAAGCGCAGTCATACAGGCGATGACTGCCCTTGCAATGGAAGCACTGTGCAGAGGGGCCCGCAGAAGCTGCAACTGCAAAAGATTTTGTGTATGACTTCTCAGGTTTGCGAAAAGATGAATTCATTGTATTGTCATGTTTTTTATTGAATTGTCTTTCAACTTTATTAGTTTGAACAGACTCTAAAATGTCTGCTCGTGACTTAAGAAAACTGAAAAAATCTTTAAGAGAAGGGGATTTTGGCAATGCATTTTTATGTTCCTCCCATTTGAAGCTGCTGGTGCTGTCAAGCTTTGAGGAAACAAGATGTACAACTAAAGTATCCCAATGCTCTGTGGGTTCACCGAGTGTATGCAGAGCTCTAAGGTTCTTGGATACATGATCAATTAAAGACCTTAAATCCTTTGCCAAATCCCTAGGTAAAGGTTGCACACCACACAGTGAATTTAAGTGGTTATTAATTAATTGTTTCTCATTGTTGTATCTCTCACAGAGGAGACGCCATGCTTCCTCATAATTGGCTGAGGTAACCTCCAAATTCCCTATGACATTGGACGCGTCGCCCTCAAGGTATGAGTTAAGGTAGTGATACTTGTGAATAGATTCTATCTTGTTGTTGCTATGAATGAGTGATATAAATGTGTCCCTAAACTCTAGCCACTTAAAACATGTGCCATCAAATTTGTTTATTTTGATAACGGGCAACTTGAAACTAACATTATTGTGACTGCAGTGTTGACTACTGCAATCAGGCTGTGCAGTTAAATTCTTAGTTTGATTCTTGTCTAGGAACATTTGGGTCTGAGCAATGAGTGAATAAATGTCTGTCTCAATCTCTTCTCTAATGTTTATCTCATTTTCTAATTCTGATGAATTTAAAACTTCAATCTGAGATTGCAGTTCTGAAAAGCTACATGATAAGTCGCGAAATCCCTCCAACTTCTGAGTTAAAATAGATAAATCTGTTTCTGAAACAGACTCTGCCTTGACTAAACTATTTAAATATTTATTGTATTTACTTATGCGACCCTTCACAGAACTCCTTTTTACACTGAGCTCTTTAAAGCTGAGATCTTGAGTTTGAGACATTATGTAGCAACAACAAGACTATAAAAAATAATGAAAATGAATTAACGATACGTAAAGTGCAATCCAGCTTTGCTCCACGTGTACTCCGAGGTCAGCAGACGAACAGCAGACTCCGCCGAGCAAGAACGTGGGCTATGGGCTGCTTGCCTACGCGTACTCGTAGGCCGGCCAGAGCAGGATTGCTGAAATCAATTGGGTGCGTGTGTAAGACACAATGAATGACACGTGTTACTAGTACCTTAGTACCCTTTTACATGCAATTTAGCGTGCTTTAACGTGTATTAGCGTGCGTTGCAATCGCTTAGTTCGATTGACGTTGGCGTGGATATGTATTAAGACGGATGCTGGATGCAAATTTAACAATAGATCAAGCACGTGGTCGATTAATGAATCGATGCGCCCACACAATATGGATATGGATTCCTGTTGCGATTTGCAGGTTATGTACTTTGCACAATGAAGCGCGTGCTTAAGCAAAAAGGGGGTGCACGTGGCCGTTGTCTGACGACTATCAGATCAATGACAAAATAATTTGTAACTAGCAATAACAAGATGCTAAATTCACAGACGCGATGCGCACACTTGTATGATGATTCGGCAACCCAAGCCAACCAAAAGAAGAGGAAATGGGTAAATGTGAAAGAACAAAGGATGGGCACTTCCCTGCTAAGCTGTAGCTGCGGCTGTGGATGAATGCCGGCTGGCTTTAAGCGGCAAGCTGGCTGTAGTGCTCTCCAGTTTCAAATTCTCTCGCTTCTTTGATTTTTCACGTGGATCGGCGTGGATTTGCTGCGAACTGGATCTTGCACCGCGTGGCTTCTTGATTCGTCTTATAGCTGCGTCGAGTATCTAGCTAGCCTATCTATCACGTCGGGGTCACCATGGACCGTTTTGAGGTTGATGTAATAAGAATCTGACTCCAAATTATAAATCTGTATTGACTACCTAGGCCTTTGGGTGGATAGCAATATGAACTGGAGGTCACAGGTTGACAGTGTGTGTACAAGACTCAGGTCAGTACTAAGTAAGTTCTATAGCTTGAAAACACCGCTGAGTAGGAAAACGCTGCGTATCGTTTATTTTGCCCTTGCCGAGTCACTGCTGAGCTATGGACTGAGTACGTATGGACGTACATTTAAAACTTATTTAAACAGTATAAAATCACTCCAAATTCGATTTATGAAATACTTTGTAAACTCAAAAACAAGACTTGAATGCAAAGAAAATTATGAGAAACTATTTGTAATATGTAAAGTACTTCCTGTGCATGAAAAGGTCAACTACTTGGTGGTACTGGAGCAGTTCTATAATGATCGATTTAAAGAAAAAGTACAAAATACCTATAATACTAGGAGTGTTCGGGAACGTAAATTAGCTCGACCGCCAGTAAAATACTATTATGGCAAAAGAACCAACAAGTACTTGACCCCAACAATATTCAATAAAATTGCCTGGCTTAGACAAGATCATGGTAAAATAAGCAAACTATCCCTAAAAAATAAATTAAGGCATTTTTTACTAACAGAGATCGCAGTAACCTAAGGTAATCACTTCTTATGTATGTACCAAATGTAACCTAATGTAATCAATATTTTTGATAAGATTTAATTAGATAAGGAACTTGCTATTTAAAAACAAGCGCTAATCCCACCGATAAACTGTTGCGCAGTTTGGTGGGTTTAAAACAAATGTACCTTTGTTGTTCCAAATAAATGATTTATTATTATTTTACAAAATATTATGTTTATGTACAACTTGTAATGGCGGCGGATGGATATAACACAAATCGCGGCTAGCTAGACTAATGATGCGTGTTGTTCGACGGCCGATCTCGAGGCGAATAGGCCGGTTGACGCTTCCGCGTTGGGGATGTGGGAGCACGCGACGCGCCATAGACGAACAGTGCACCATAGACGAACAGTGCACCATAGACGAATAGTGCACCATAGACAAATAGTGCGCCATAGAGATCCGATGCTAGTGCTGCACCGCATCGGCCGGAACACAACTTTTTGGCTTTGCGACAACTACATTTATCAGACTTGCAACCACCTTTACAACCACATCTACTATAACCTTGCCCTCCGCATTTAGAGGACATTCTACAACACTCTCTCAGCGAAATCTCTGTCTCTGGAACATCTTCAGGCGACGTAAATCTTTCCTTGCAGACAGTAAATTGGTTTCTTGAATATAGTTGATTTAAAACACCTTGTTTTGTCCCCACGATTCATTTCGTTTAATTTCGAAATATCCATGATTAATTATTAAAATACACACTAACAGCTATTTCCCATTCGTAAACCCAAGTAAAACCCATTCGCGTCCGTCCGTATTCGCTTTACAATGCAAAACTAAGTCCGCTTGAAGTCCGCCGCACGAGCTGCACGCTGAATGGCGGTCTCTGATTGGTCAAAGCGTGTCACGCCATGCGTACTTCCCTCCCCGCCCTCGCACCGCGTTAAATATAGCTTTATTATCAAATTGCCCAACTATCATGCAGCAATATAATAATGACCGTGCAATGTGATAAATAATGAAGTTAAGATAGTAATTAATCACTTAGCCCGATAAAGCTAGACATTATTCATAATGCTCGTGCATTATAAATAATGCCCGCATTAATCACCTGGTCCATAACATATATACTTACTAGCGCCAGAGAGGCGTCGGATGCAATCTGAGCCTGCCTGTGTTTACAAATTTATCTACTAATAAATTAATATGTTCCGTCCAAATGTAGTACACCCATAGTAATGTATTGTAATGAACGACTTTTTTCATAAATTAAATGCAAAGCAAAACCACGTGAAACTAGTCGTATATTCATTGTGTATTATTGCTACCTTAGCAATATTTTTAGAATTCCGTCGGAGAGGTATCATCCTCGTTGAGCAATGATTAATCTCAAGTTATTCGAACATTGATTAATATACGTGAATCTAGATACTATTAGAGCCCTAGAAATAAAAATAGATAACTTGGAACAACAAGGTAGACAGAGCAATCTTGAAATCTCAAATGTTCCAGAAAGACGCGGAGAAAACTCAATTTCAGTGGTTGAAAATGTGGGACAAAAGATTAATCATCACATACTACGTGAAGATATTGTTTCTGTTCATCGGGTCCCACATGCTTCAACTAATGACAGACCCAAGAATATTATTGCCACATTGAGAACGCGCGTAATGAGAGATAATGTGCTGACTGCCTACCGCAAAAAGAAAGGATTGACCTCCGTTGACATAGGTATCGCAGGAACATCCCATAAAGTATACATTAACGAGCACCTAACCCTTCATAAAAAACAACTGTTACGTGAAACTCGTGAGGCTGCGAAGTTAAATGGATATAAATATGTATGGGTAAAACATTCCACTATTCTAACTAGACAATCGGACACGTACTTCTCCTATAGCTGTTAAGAGTAAAAATGACATACAAAAGATTAAAGCTACGCGCAATAATGTTAATCAGTAAACCTATATTTTATATTTTAAGTTATATAGATACTACAATTCACAATGGCTAACTGTATAAAGAAATATGATTTTAGTATTTATTATCAGAATACCAGAGGCATTCGTACAAAACTGAACTCAGTGTACATGAATATTTTGAGTAATTGTTATGACTTAATTGTTTTAACGGAGACATGGCTCACCCCTGTCATAAGTAACAATGAATTTATAGATAGCCGTTATGTGGTTTTTCGCTGTGATCGTGACAGAACTTTAACTAGTAAATTCCGATGGTGGTGGGGTATTAATTGCCGTCCTACGGAAATATAATCCGGTATGTGTACCATCATCTCAGCTCGGTGTTATGGATAAATATCTTGAACAGATCGCTGTTATGATCCCTAGTAATAGTAATTCAACACCAACCCTTATTTCTGCAGCCTACATTCCAAATAATATACCTTTTGCAGTATATAACACTTACTTTGAGAACTTGGATAACTTAATTAATACGGTAGGCATAAATAGCACATTGCTACTTGGTGATTTTAACATCCCTACAGCCCTTTGGAGTCAACTCGATCCTAATATTAACTCCCTAACCTGTATGGGGGATTCCCTTGTCTGCAATCGCTTAAAAGACTTTCTGATGGTTCACGACATGGACCAATATAATCATTTGGGTAACTCATTAAGTCGTATTTTAGATCTTCTTATATCTAATGTTCCGTGCACTGTTCTTAGGCCTAGTCTCAATCTTGTACAAGCTGATAGTTACCACCCACCATTTTATGCATTGCTTACATTAAATATAAACATTCGACTACTTAATCCCTTGTACACTCCTAAATATAATTACCGCAAAGCAGACTACAATGCCGTAAATGATGATATTGACCAAATTGATTGGGAAAGTGTACTGGAAAATCAACCTGTAGAGGAATGCGTGGAGATTTTTTACAATTACATATATGGTATCATAAAGGATCATGTACCCTTAAACAAGCCACGTAACGGACACTTTCCGGTATGGTTTTCCAAACCGCTAATCCGCATTTTCAGGTGTAAAAAGAAAGCTTGGAAAACGTATGAAAACATAAGCGACTACGAAGTTTTCGCCATGTATAGAGCACGCTTTAAGAAAGAAAGTAAAATATGTTTTACAAAGTACATGAATAGTGTTGAGGATGGTATCCCCAAAAATGTCAAGCAATTTTAGGTTTATTTGGCAAATAGACAGGGTAAAAATTGTATTCCATCTTGTATGTTTTGTCAGGATGAGACTTCTAGCGACCCAATAAAAATTTGTAACCTGTAAAAACATCGAATAGATTCAGCTCATTGCCTGGTAACCAAGCCTCTGCAGCTGACTCCACCAGACTTCATGATGCTGCTAAGAAGAGGACCAGCCGCTTCCCACCCATTGTCCTGGAAATACAACCAACCTGGACGCACGAGTACATCAGTACCACAATAATGTCTTACTCGAAATATTTTCATCTGCAGTATCGACGCAATAATCGAGTGGCTGTTATTTGTCATACGTCTGAAAGCCATCAAGCCATCAAATAAGGCCTTCGTACCCTGGATGTCGCCTTCCACACATACGCACGCAAGGATGAGAAAATGTACAAAGCAGTAATCTTCGGTCTTCCTGACTATGTCGAGAACACTCTTCCAGCCGAAATTGCCTCGCTTGGATTCGAGAAGGTGATTATTCGCAAAATGAAAGTTCCTGCACAGAAGACCTCTTACTGCCCTCCTTTCTTAGTCCAGTTGCCGCCTGTTGCAGATTTTTCCAAATTTTGCAAAATCAGGCTCCTGTATAACACTGTAGTGCAGATCCGGAAATACAGAAGCAACAATCGTTACGGAACTCAGTGCTACAGATGCCAAGGTTTCGGCCATTCGTCTACGAACTGCAATTTACCACCACGCTGTGTGAAATGTCCAGATTCCCACCTTACTGAATGACGGGCCTGTTGGTCTAGTGGTTAGTGACCCTGACTGCTACACCGGAGGTCGTGGGTTCGATTCCCACCCAGGACAAATGTTGTGTGATGAGCATGATCATTTGTTCTGGTGTCTGGGTGTAATTTATCTATAATATGTATGTATTTAAAAATATATAAGTATGTTTATCAGTTGTCTGGTTACCATAACACAAGCTCTGCTTAGCTTGGGATCAGATAACCGTGTGTGAGTTGTCCCAGGATATTATTATTATTACTGAAGACTGCCCGAAAAAGACCCGGGACCAACCTGCTCAATGCTGCAACTGTGGTGGAAATCACCCTGCAAATTTTCGACAGTGCAAAGAGCGCGAAAATTATTTGAAGATTCTGCGGGAACGTCAAGACCACCTAAAAGCCAAGACTATGAAGCTACCCAAGACCAATATAGTGGATGAGCGACCATGGAACTCAGTTGCTGCTAATACACAAAAAGAAACTACTCAAGGCATACAAGACCAGGCAACAGCTGACATGCTAGCCATACTCATGACAATTAAATCCATCAAAAACCAATTTATAGGGTGCAATAATATGATGGATAAAGTTATTTTAATTTTAACCAACCTCGGTCAGTATGTGTAATAATTTTAAGCTGCGTATCCTTTACTGGAATGCTGCCGGCATTCGCTCCAAATTCTCGGAACTGTTGGATCTGGTAAGTGAGCTGAGGGGATATGTGTTATTAAAACAACTGTTCACGATCGCATCTGATTTATTACTAGTCCTTAATAGTACTGAAATATGTTTATAATAGATCTTACATATTCTACTACACCTCACCACGGGGGTTAGTGAGAAGAAAAAAATACCAGTTCAAACGGTGTGTACTTTGTCTCTGTATGAACATATTGTTAAAACTATAACACCAAAAAGGTAGCCATTGACTCCATGTCTCTTTTTGACCATCACACTGTATTCGTAAATATGCATTTAAATTATTATGAGAATTCTCAAGTGCGCCGATAGACTGGTGGTGATAGGCTGTAGACGTTAATTTTTTAATACATAATAATTTACATACCTGTTCCATTACTGAAGAGACAAATTCTGTTCCACGATCCGTCGCCACGGCTTTTGGTATACCAAATCTTAAAATGAAATTATTGACTAATGCTTTCGCCACACTTACCGTATCCTTATTTTTCAGTGGATATGCCTCTACAAATTTTGTAAGCTCGCACTGAAGGGTTAAAATGTAACAATTGCCTTCAAGATCTTTCTCTAAAGGTCCTACTATATCGAGGTATATTTTTTCAAAAGCATGTGAAGCTGTTGTAGTTATCTCCATGGGCGCCTTGACATACATACAATGCTTCATCTTCTGACATTTAATACATTTACTCACAAATTCTTTTACATCCTTATCTAAACCTGGCCAGTAAAATTTCCTTTTTATATTATTGGTCATCCTTCGAACACCTGCATGACCTGCGGTGGGTAAGAGATGAAAATCGTGTAAAATATAATTCCTTTCCTCCTCACTATCAATTCTTCTAACTCCTCTTAATACATAAATTCGTGGACCGGTCCAATTTTTATTATCTTTTATTTCACTTAATACATCTTTAATAAATAGTTCGTATTCTTTTTTCTTTACTATGCATAGTTCATTTACTTTTATATTTTTACAAAAACCTTCTAACTTAGTCACAAATTCGTCTCGCGTAAATTGTGCCCTAAAGTTAAGATTAATATATAATATTTTTCTACGACGACTATACGAAAAACATTCCTTCTCTTCATCTATGATATTTTGTCTCTTTAATTTATCTAACTCATCATTTCCTACAAAAGTCATTTCTACAGAATCACTCGGTATTTTTAGTACCTCGACTACTAGTGGTTGATCAGGCCACGTTTCGTAAGGTTCACTAAAACCAGGTGTACTCGCTTGGTTGTCTAAATTCCGTTTCTGTGCTCTAGTCATAACTAGCATAATTTCTTCATTCATTTGTTTCAAAGTATCTGATGTTATATTTATCTTAGACAAAGCATCTGCAACGCTGTTTTCTTTCCCTTTCACATACAAAATATTGAAATCATATTCTTCCAATGCTAATCTAAATTTAAGCAGCCTACTGGATGGATCTTTCATTGAAAATAAATAAATTAATAGCCTATGATCAGTCATAATTGTGAATGATTTACCGTACACGTAAGGTCTGAAATACTTCACAGCCCACACAATAGCAACTAACTCTTTTTGAATAGTTGGGTAGTTAAGTTCAGCTTTATTAAGGGGTCTGCTAGCATACGCAACTGGTTTCATATTTTTGTTACATAAAACTGCTCCAATAGCTGTACCTCCCGGGTTCGATCCCCGGACGGGTCAATGTAGAAAATCACATTTGTACATTGTCTCGGGTCTGGGTGTTTGTGGTACCTTCGTTGTATCTGAATTCCATAACACAAGTGCTTTAGCAACTTACTTTGGGTTCAGAACAATGTATGTGATGTTGTCCGCATTTATTTATTTATTTATTTATAGTAATTACAAAATGCCACAAATCTTTTCACTTCATCTGTATTACTTGGTATGGGATACTTTTGTAATATTTCAATTTTTGCTGGGTCTGGTAACACCCCATCTTTTGATACTAAATGTCCTAAATAAAGAATATCTTTTTTTAAAAAGTTACATTTTTCTGGATTTAATTTTAAGTTAATTTTTCTAAGTCTTTCCAAAACGTCTATCAAATTCTTGTTATGTGTATCTAAATTTCTACCAAATACTATCAAATCATCTAAATAAATAAAACATCTGTCATAAGTTAATCCAGACATAGCTACTGACATGACTCTACTAAAAGCACTCGGACTTGTCTTGAGACCCATTGGCAATCTTTTCATCTGATACTGCCCAGTGTTTGTAGTAAACGCAGTATACTCTCTACTCTGTTTATCCAGCGCTACTTGATAATACCCTTGATTAAGATCTAAATGTGAGAAATAGACAGAGCCAGAAAGTGAGTCCAAAATTTCGGTAATATTCGGTAAAGGGAATTTATCATCTATAATACACTCATTGAGTTTTCTATAGTCAACTACTAGTCTCCATTTTTTATCATTCCCTACGCTTTTCTTAGGTACCAATAAAATGGGGCTAGACCACTCACATCTTGCTTCCTCTATAATATCATCGTCAATCATTTTTTGGACCTGTTTATTAACTTCATTTTTTAAAGAATGAGGCAATCTATATTGCTTTACATAAACTGGACTTGTATTCGGCTTTAAAGTTATCGATTGTTGATAAAGGTTAGTAGTAGATAATTTGTCGCCGGGTAAAAAGAAAACATCCGAATACTTGGCACATAATTCCTGAATAGATTTCCGTTCCTCAAGATTTAGATGCTCTAAATTTAAAGTTTTTAATAAGTTTTTTGCCCGCTCTAAGCTGTTACAGTTAGGTTGAAAATCGCATGAATCAAAATCTTGTATCGAATAAATTTCAGGTTGAAACATTGGTAAAGTAATATTATGTTCATTGGTGTTTAAAATTTTTACAGGTAACCTATTATTTTTTATTTTTCCTATACATCCCGCAAGGAAAACATTTTCCGCTAATTGTTTACTAAAAATAACACAATCATCTTTAAAGTCAACATCTAAAAGTAAAAAATGAACTGATTTACTTTGTGCCGGAATAAATAACACTTCGTTTGAATAATTTATAGTGTCATGAAGTACTAAGGAATATTCTAGTCCAGAGTTAAATAAGGTGATGATATCAGTTTCTAGGTTGATATTTGAAGCATAACGACACAGAAAATCTAAACCTAAAATTCCATCTGCCTTTAATGTTATGTTATCGAAAACATGAAGCTTGGTCTCAAATTCGACACAATGATCGTCATCACGGTGAGTCAAGTTAAGACGAATAAAGCCGTATGATTGAATTTGACCTCCAATACCATTTATGACTGTCTCATCTTTAGTTACGCTACTGTTATTAGGCAACGCATCTCTTTTTATAATGGATAACGATGCTCCTGTATCTACTAACCAAAAGTATTTTTTATTACCAACGTAAAAAGTTAAAAATTTTGCCTTACCATGTAACGCTAAAATATTATGTTTCAGATCGAAAAAACTGCATTTCGTTCGTATTTGAATTCACGGATTCGTCCCTATCAGATTGATCTGTATAAAACACGCGATGTTTATTACCACTACCATGAGACTCGTAACTCGATCGATTCTCGTTCGGATCTTGAAAACCTCGCCTTCTATTTGTGTTGTTATATGTATCACGAGAATTACCACGGGAATTGTAGAATGATCTACCACGAGTGTTGTTAAAATGTCCTCTGTCGAAATTATTTGAATAATTGCCAAAATTACCCCTTACGAATCGATTAGGATAGCTAAAATTACCTCTTCCGGAATTATGCCAATTCTGGTTATAATAACCTCGTTGACCACGTAACTGCTGCTTGTAAAATTGTCCTTGGAATAGGTTATTAGGATGTGGTCGGGACTTACCTCTACCACGGTGTGAAAATTGCATGACATTTTCACCTGTTGAAGTCGATGCCGCTGTCATCTCCTCGTCTTTTGCGGCTTATATTGCGTCTTTCAGACTATCGTAATTACGCGCAGCAATAATTGTACTGAGCCGGGAGTCACTCAAACCATCTGCAAATCGTTTAATCGCCAATTTTTCATTTAAAGGTTTTAGTACAGCATAATTTTGGCAATTTCCATCTGCCTGCGATATTGTCAGATTGGTAAATAACTTTTCAATTTCCGTACCGTACTGATCGATTGTACGCCAGCCTTGTACAGCGTTCTGTAACTGCGATTGCACCGCAGTAAATGATTTTTTAGGTAAAAGGATGTCTTGTAAATCTCTGACAAGATCGTTAGTTGATGTATAATCCTTGTTCATACGCAGTTTTGCATTTTCAGATAGCCTACTTTTCAAAACAAATGTTATAAGTAATTTTTTACCTGGTTCTGATAAAATTCCTGCATACATTTCCACTGAGTCAATGATACCCTTGATGTTAGTCCCGTTACTGTTCATTACAGGGATCAAGCTACACGCCGTTTTCAAATCAAAATCCATGATTACTTCTAGATATTGACTTGCTTCGGAAAAATCACTTTCACTATCGCTATTTTGTTTGGTCTCTGAACATAAATTAATAATTTGTGTGTAACAACATTTTAATTCATCTTTCAGCAAATCTAAAGATGATAAACTTTCAGTTTTCAATCCTTTCTTTGAAGATAATAATTGTATTAATTCAAATGATTTTTCATAAATTATTTCAGTTTCTGCTAATTTATTTTTTATAACGTTACCTTTAAACCTAGATTTTCCTTTCTTAATTAAATATTTTCTTATTAATTTAAGTTCGGCTAAACATTCAAGTAAATCATTTTCCATACCTTAACTCAAAATATCAATTAAATACATACCACACTTTTATAGTGAGTTACCGTAGTAGGGACCACCGGGCGTAAGTTGATACATTGCAATGCGATCACTCTTATCTTTAAACTAACACTAAGGCACGAACAATTAGATAATAACTAAATATTAATACGAACTTATTGTCTGTACTTTTAGAGTTCAAGTTCACTATTTTTTTTTTTTTTTTTTAGAATATTTTATTTATTAATTTGAAGACGCACCAAAAAGGAATATTAAAACCACATAATTAATTAACACCTATGATCACAACACATATTAGTAATAACAAAAGAAATACACTCCGTTATCTCCACTATTTCGTTGGGCTACGAACATCTTGTTCATCTTCACGATTGGCTCTGGAACGGTTGAACGATCTTCGAAAATTATTCTGAATAATCTGCTCTCTGATCCAAGAATGGTGACATTTTTTATATTGTTTCCATGCAAAATATAAAACGCCAAGACCCAAAATGACGCAAATGACCAACAGTAAAATACTGATACTTGACATGTGCATTTTCAGTTCCTCGACATGGGCGTTGTTTGCTCCTGCAGAGTTCTGGTTAACGAAAACTGTCTCCTTTTCTACGTTTGATCGGCACATCTTCTTGAAAATATTTTTTGCAATTTAGATGAATAGTTTCAATAGGGTTTTAGGGCTAATCACGTCCAATGTTTTTTGTCGACCGCACCGGTAAAATTAATCCCACCAAAAACATAAATGTAAAAAAGGAAAGCCAAGTTCAATACACAAAAAGAATGGAGATCTAAATGAGTGCCAAGTTCTATGCAAAATCCAAATATGTATTTATAGGAACAAAATAACATTATGAACAAGTATTAAACTCTATTTTTTTGCTTTATTGGATACCTATAACAATTGCTGTCATTTAAAAATGTGAGATCCTAAAGTAGGTTAGATTTGACTTGGCCAATTTTCATTACATCAGTCATTTTATAAAGTTATTCATATTCTTACAATCCAAGAAGACTTTTAATTTTTTAAAAAGGAAAATAATGGACTACCCGATAATGTTCACAACATTTATATTAAATTACACCTTAAATCTAATCACAAATAATCGACCTCCAACAAACTAAAACTATCCTTATATAAACCAAATCACATTAAATCAGCCTAAACGCATATACGAGACACAATTACGATATAACCTAAACGTCCTAACAGCGCGACCGCCTAACGCAAAGTGAGCCCGAGACTTGTATTGCGCTCCTATTTATGTGCGCCGGCTCGGTCCAGGCTCGTTGGTAGGGGAGACAGGTAAGACGGCCGTTCCTGCATGTGAGTCGTCCTCGACCACCTCGTCAGTAGCTTGGGCACCATCACCATTTTCATCATCTGCAATAAGAGTTGATAAGACACATTGAACAACTCGCTATTGCGGTCTAACCAAAGTCATTCATTAATTAAAAAGACTTGTACAAGCAAGCGTGCACTCTTGCTCAAACAAGTCGCCACACAATGACTTGACCTTGAATAACTCTAATTACACAGGCTACCAAACAAGAAAATTAGCAATTGGAATGTGGCTGTATCCCGAGCGACCGAACTCCGGACTTCCATCGCCCGCGACACATACCCAAAAATAAAGCATTGTGGTGACATGGCTTACCATCCATTCACAAAAGAGTGACGTAGCCGTCGCTTGCATGGAGGCAACTCCGCAACACAACTGACGCTACTCACTAAGTTGGTGACATAACCGTTACTTGCATGGAAATAACTCCGCAACATAACTGACGTTATTCACTAAGTTGGTGACATAACCGTTACTTGCATGGAAATAACTCCGCAACATAACTGACGTTATTCACGTATAATTTTCATTAAACTGTCCCTATGACCACCCTTAAGGGAGGTCACTACATGGTCGACGTCTACTGTTGTCACATGCATTACAATAGAAGGACTATATCCTCGAGTCAACCTTTGCTCCTTATTATTCCGAATGTATGTTACACCCTCGCGATTCAACAGATCGGTACCAACTAAGATGGGGCTATTTATGCAATTAGACGGGACTACATGTAAATCTGCCTCAAGGGAGATTTCAGGGAATTCCAAAACCGTAGTAATATACGAAACCGACTCGACCTCCTGACTTCCTATACCTCTCAGCACTCTATAATCGGGAATTTGATTGAATGAAAAATGTTTCAAAGTTGATTCTGCTATCAAGGATATATCCGATCCACTATCTATCATGATATCAATAGGCTTCTTTTGAACTACTGCTGGTATTATGTTTGGTCGTTGGTGCTGGATTCTAAACAAAAATTTACAGTCTTGCCTTTTGCGTCGGAACGCTGCTTTTGAAAACAGTCTTCAACTAAATGACCACTACGTTTACAAAAGGTACAGACCTTGGAGGATTTATTATTGTAAGGAGATCCCGTAGGAACGGATTTCGTAGCCGAATCTTCCTTACGGGAAGTAACTGATGTGTCTTGTTTAGACCTTTTAGTACAATTCCACTGCTTATGTCCAGTTCGGCCACAGTTACGACAAACAACAACGTTATTATTCAAATGATGTCGCTTCTGAGGGTTGACGTTGTGAGTGTTTCGCAAAGTTGGTTTTGGTTTGATAAAATTCGATAAGAATTGAACTATATCCTGGGGTAACAATTTTGCATTAGTTGCTGCTGCTTTAATGTGAGGGTCAGTAATACCCCTAATAACGATAGCTGCCTTTAACTCATCGGACAATCCGTTCACAATGTTTAACCTCAGGAGCGATTTACGTGCGTACTCAGCGTAAGTAGTAAAATCATTTGAATTTTTATTCATGACGTCAAACAAAATTGTAGCCTCGTCTATTTTTTGTGGACACAACGCCCGGAATTCAATTTTGAAGTTACTCCAAGTCCTATCGTTAGTGGTCCATTCGCTCAGCCAGGTCTTTGCATCACCGCGCAAACGACTACCTATCCGGCCTAGGCATTCCCGGTTGTCCCAATTATTTAATGTCCTAGCGCGGTCAACTTCCTCACACCAAGTATCAAAATTATGAACATTTGGGTCGAAGGGAGACACGTAGAAATGTTCAGACTTTGAGCTTATTAATCTGGAAAGTACCTTAACAACTTTATCGGTTTCATCGTTTACTTCAGAAGAAATCATCGTATTTGAATCTGCGGGGACGTTTGTTGATTTTGGTAATGGTGTAGATTGCCCAGAAACTGGTATTTGAACAGTGCGCGAGAAAACTGATGCCTGAGAGCGTTCCATTTCAGGTCGAGCCAATACATCAACACTGGACGTCGATCGGACCCTATTTTCTATCGCGTCTAACCTTACGAGTATACGGTCCAACGCGTCGTTCTGTGGTGTATTATTGCGATCGAATGACCTATCACGGTGTCCAGACTGACTATAAGGGGGCGTACGTGCATGCCTAACTCGCCTTGTTGACCGGTCTTTACGCTCGACGCTCAACAGAACGACAGCGACGCGAACGACTCGATGTCGTACTACGACGTTCATCCGAATGCTCACGAAGCCTGCTACGCTTATTGCTACGAGACCGGTCACGTCTACTAAACCTAACAGGAGATTTCGGCATGGTTACTTTGCAATATGCAAACAAACTTACCCCAATCAATCACACAATCATACAATCACACAATCGCACAAACACACAATCACACTTGTTCACTCTTTATAGCAAAAATAATGTTTACAACAATAATCAAACAAATATTAGATGTACCCTCGATCGGGCGAAAGATGACCTTCAAATAATATTACCGTCAGAATCTCTTATATCAAATAGCGAAAAGGACTAGTGGTTATCCCACTTCTGATCTTACAATCCAAGAAGACTTTTAATTTTTTAAAAAGGAAAATAATGGACTACCCGATAATGTTCACAACATTTATATTAAATTACACCTTAAATCTAATCACAAATAATCGACCTCTAACAAACTAAAACTATCCTTATATAAACCAAATCACATTAAATCAGCCTAAACGCATATACGAGACACAATTACGATATAACCTAAACGTCCTAACAGCGCGACCGCCTAACGCAAAGTGAGCCCGAGACTTGTATTGCACTCCTATTTATGTGCGCCGGCTCGGTCCAGGCTCGTTGGTAGGGGAGACAGGTAAGAATATCATCTCACATATAATATACATATATATATGAACCTACGCAGCACCTGTGTAGTCCAGTGTGGCCGATACCAAGTATAACAAACTTCAAGTCATTCAAAATAAAGCTTTAAAATTATCATATAACACACCATTTCGCATAAACCTAAAAAGACTCCACAACCATATTACGTATCCATTTATAAAAGATTTCATTATGAAAATTTCGCGTAAATGTTATTTACATAAAAACCCGCAACATAGTAATATACTAGTATCAGCAATTGGTAAAACCAGATTATGCACTTTGTCCTATGCTCGAACTTACAATCGATATCGACTCCCCCATCACTATTTCCTTCGTGAAGCTGCGTACGGATTGCGCGTACCCTGGGTACGCGTAGCTGGGAAACACTGTCCACGCGTACATTGGATACGCGTACAGCTCCTAAACGGACCGCCGCGAACCTGTACGCGAGTTCAATCGATCCAGAGCGCTCCGCGAGCCCCAGTCATTCGCCATGACTCCGACAAACTTAGCGGTTGCGTGCACCACCACTGCTGCGGCGTTAGTCATTATTGAACACATTTTAAATAAAAAAAAGAGAAACAAACGGAATCCTAGATGGTGGATGAAAAAATTGTATAGTGAAAGATTACAGTGTGGAAATAGGCTAATGGAAGATATAAATTATGAAGAAACTGGGGCAAAAAAAATTGTGAGAATGAGTTTGCAAGATTTTGAAATAATTCTTGAAAAGGTTGAACCTGAAATAAAAAAAATGAATAGGTACTAATTTTCGAGAAGCTATCACAGCCAGAGAAAGGCTATCCGTGACGCTAAGGTTCTTGGTCACCGGGGACTCATATACAAGTTTACAATATCTGTTTCGCATATCTAAACAGTCCATATCTACTATTATTATTGAAGTATGTGATGCAATTATCAAGGCTCTCGAGGATCATGTGAAGGTGAGTTAATGAATAAAAACGTTTATGTTTATCTGCTTATTTATTATGTTAATTAAAATTTAAAAAAATTACAATTTAGGTACTTAAAGAAGTTTTATTAAATTATAATAAAGAATTTTCTGAATTATTCTTCTTGTTCTTCAACGTAACGTAATATTTCAGAAATTTCATTTTGATTATCCTCCGTAGCTAATTTCTGCCGGAGCGGAGGAGTCGCTCCCGAGGGCTCCCTATCTGCGCTCTGCGGCTGCAGAGTGCACGGCTAGGGAGCGAGATGGGGTAGACCGCGGGCCGTTTCTACAGCCCGAGGTCGAGGGGTTTCCGCGACGTCGCGGTGACCGAGACGGGGAAGACCGTAGGTAACTCCTTAACCTGTACCCTCCCAAAAAGAGCAGCCGCATCGCCTTGGGGAAGCGGTGTGCGTACCACCCACTCGTAATAATGAAAATGTCCGACAAAGTGAGAGATTTGTCATGCGCCCCGGTTGACGCCCGGCGCTCGCAGGTATCCGGGCCTGCGGGTGTTAAATTGACTACCGACGGATGCGCAGGGGTAGGCGACCAGGCCCCTGTAGCGGATATGGCTACTGGAAGCGATGTTGCGTCATGTGACCCGGTTGACGCCCGGCGCTCGCAGGTATCCGGGCCTGCGAGTGTTAAGTTGGTTACCGACGGATGCGCCGATACTGGAAGTGTTGGAAATCGGGCGCGCGGGACGTCTTCCGCAAGGAAGCGTCCAGTGTGCCGGTCCTCGGACGAGGAAGGCCTGCCGGCCCCCAAGTTGCCAACTTCCAGAAGGGGTCGGCAGGCTTCGAGAGGGGCGAGTGCCTCACAGCCGAGGAGGGATAGGAACGGACGTTTTGTGCGCTCCAATACCTCGGCGGCTAGTGAGGCAGAGAGTGACGTGGGGGTCACTACGGAGGACCCTGGCGATGGCGGTGACAGCTGTGCCTCGCTGGGGAGCTCAAAGGCGGAGGTCAACGCCGCCAAGAGGGAGCAGCGCAAAGCCGTCGCGGCCGACGAAGTGTCGGAAATGGCCCGACGCGCACGCGAGCGACGAGCTACTCTGGCGGCGGAAGGGGGGGAGCCATCGGCGGTGGCCTTGAGCCAGCTGGCTCTGGACGCTAGATCGGGATCCGTGGGGGCGCCCCTACCGCTGGGTAAGGGGCAAGTTGCGTCCCTGGGCGCCCCCACTGGTGCAGACCATGCAGCCCCGGCTGCTAGAGGTGGTGGTATCGACCCTCTTCCCTGTGCGAGGGGGACATGTTCCCCCGGCGATGGCTTCGCCCTCAGCCACAGACTCTCCAGAAGAGGAGAGCACCGATGTCCCCGAGGTGACGCAGTCAGAGACGAGAGCGGCCGTGTCGCGACTCCGGGCTAAGAACACAGCGCCCGGACCCGACGGTGTTCCTGGTCGAGCTCTCGTCTTGGCTCTGAAGGAGCTGGAGCCCCAGCTGAGGGGGCTCTTCACGGCATGTCTCGGGCGGGGTCAGTTTCCCAGTGTATGGAAGGAGGGGAGACTGGTCCTGCTCAGGAAGGAGGGGCGCCCCGCGGACTCGCCGTCCGCGTATCGGCCCATAGTGCTGCTCGACGAGGCGGGCAAACTATTTGAGCGAGTTATCGCAGATCGCCTCGTCAGCCACTTGTGCGGAGAGGGGCCGGACCTGGACGAGAACCAGTTCGGTTTTCGTCGGGGGCGCTCCACCATAGACGCCATCATGCGCGTGAGGGCCCTGGCGGAGGAGACGGTGTCCCGGGGTGGGGTGGTGTTGGCGGTGTCTTTAGACATCTCCAACGCTTTCAACACCCTACCCTGGAGCTGTATTCGGGAGGCGCTGGTATACCACCGCGTGCCTCCCTACCTCCGCCGTACAGTAGGGGCTTATCTGGAGGAGAGATGCGTCACCTACAGGGGACGTGACGGTGCTGGTCAGCACTTCATGTCGTGCGGTGTCCCACAGGGATCGGTCTTAGGACCGCTCCTGTGAAACATCGGCTACGACTGGGTGCTGAGAGGCGAGCTCCCGTCGGGCGCAGACTTGACGTGTTATGCGGACGACACGCTTGTCACTGCCCGGGGGAGCTCGCACAGGGAAGCGACGTTGATAGCCACGGCTGCGGTGTCACAGGTGGTGAACCGCATCCGGCGCCTGGGCCTGGAGGTGGCCCTAAACAAGTCGGAGGCCATGGTGTTTCATGGCCCCCGACGGGCGCCGGCGCCGGGATCACACATCGTGGTCGGTGGGGCTCGGATAGCTGTCGGGTTCACCATGAAGTACCTGGGATTGGTGCTCGACAGCCGTTGGGAATTCGGGCCTCACTTCCGGCGGCTGGCGCCCAAGCTCATGGGCGCGGCGGGCGCGCTTTCAACGTTGCTTCCCAACATGGGGGGCCCGAGCGCCGCCTGTAGGCGGTTGTACGTGGGAATCGTGCGGTCCATGGCCCTATACGGGGCTCCCGTATGGGCGCTCGACCTGACGGCCAGCACTCTCGCCATTCTGCGCAGGCCGCAGAGGGCGATGGCCGTCAGAGTCGTCCGCGGGTACCGCACGATTTCCCACGAGGCGGCTTGCGTCCTGGCCGGATCTCCGCCCTGGGACCTAGAGGCGAAAGTACTCGCGTCATTGTACCGATGGCGCGAGGAAGAGCGGGCACGGGGCTCGATGCCGGTGCAGCGGCAGATCGAGCTGCGCCGGGGAGAGCTCCGTCAGGTCTTGGTGGCGGAATGGCGGCAAAGGCTTTTGCGCCTTGCCGCCGGCCTCGCTACCGTCGAGGCGATCCGGCCAGTACTCGACGACTGGCTCGGGAGAAGGCACGGCTCCCTGTCGTTTAGGGTGACGCAGGTGCTGTCGGGGCACGGGTGCTTCGGCAAGTACCTGTGTCGCATAGACAGGGAGCCGGACGCTCGGTGCCACCACTGCGTCCAGTGCGGGGAGGACACGGCGCAACACACGCTCGCCGAGTGCGTAGCTTGGGAGGAGCAGCGCCGTGTCCTCACAAATGAAGTAGGAGGCGACCTGTCGCTGCCGGCCATAGTGCGGAGTATGGTCGGTAGCGCAGAGTCGTGGGACGCGGTGGTGTCCTTCTGCGAGGACGTGATGTCGCAGAAGGAGACTGCGGAACGGGAGAGGGAGATCTCGACTGAGCATGGTTAACGCCCGGATAGAGATTTCTCGGCGTCTCCCGCCGGAAATCCTCCGTCCGCCCCTAGCGGCTGACCGACGGAGGACTGAGGAGCCGCCGAGACTCGCGCCTCAGAGAGGGAAGCCCGCGGAGGGCGTAAAAAAACCCGCGGAGGGAGCCCCATCGCGCGATCAGCCCACGACTGCCGGGTCTAAGGGTGAGACCTGGGCGAAAGTCGTGGGCCGTAAGAAGGCCCGCAAAGCCGCCAAGAAGGCCGCAGCTGCTGCTCGCGCTCCCGGCCAAGCCGCCAAGAAGGCCGCGGCTGCTGCACGCGCTCCCGCAAAGGCGGCTGCGCGGCCTGCGAGGCGGACTGACAAAGGCGGTCGCAAAGGACCGACGGTGCATGCCCCGCGTTCCGAGGCTGTGACGCTCACGTTACAGCCCGGAGCTGCGGAGCGCGGTGTGACGTACCGGTCGGTCATTGCCGAGGCCAAGGCCAAGATCAAATTATCTGATCTTGGTCTTCAGTCCGTCACACTCAGGCAGGCTGCCACGGGTGCGCGGCTGTTCTAGGTGGCTGGTGCTGCGAGCGGCAGTGCCGAAAAGGCGGACGCTCTGGCCGCCAAGATGAGGGAGGTCCTCAACCCTGAGGACGTCCGGGTCTCCAGGCCGGTGAAAACCGCAGAGGTGCGGATTGCTGGTCTGGACGACTCGGTGACCTCAGAGGAGGTGGTGGCGGCCGTTGCCCGAAGTGGCGAGTGTCCGCCAGATAAGGTGCGGGCCGGCGACATACGCCCCGACGCCACTGAACTCGGCGCGGTCTGGGTTCGGTGCCCTGTGGCGTCGGCGAAGAAGATCGCCGACAAAGGCGAATTGCTAGTAGGCTGGGTTGCAGCGAGTATGAAACTCCTGCAGCCCCGGGCTTTGCGGTGCTTCCGGTGCCTAGAAAAGGGGCACGTCCGGGCAAAGTGCACCGCCGAGGTCGACCGTAGCGATCTATGCTATCGCTGCGGTCAGCCCGGCCACAAGGCGGCCCAGTGTTCCGCGGCGCCCAACTGCAGCTTGTGTTCGGCTGCGGGGAAGCGAGCGGGACACAGTGGGCGGAGGGGCCTGTGGCGCGCCTGCCAGCAAGGCCAAAAATAAAAAGAAGGGGAGCTCTAAGCCTGCGGGGGAAACCTCGCCACCCCCGCAAGCTGGTAGCTCCGCGGCCGACTCCCGGCCCAGGACTGGAGTGGAGGGAACGGAGTGTCAATAATGGCACAACTACATTTCCTCCAGGGCAACATCAACCACTGTGCCAGAGCTCAGGATCTTTTACTCCAGAGCATGGCAGAGTGGTCGATCGACGTGGCTGTGGTCGCCGAACCGTACTTCGTCCCCGCCCGTGACAACTGGCTGGGGTGCGCTGACGGTTTGGTGGCCATTATTGGCGAGGCTCTGATCGACCCGTCTAGGGGCCGTGGCTGGGTTGCTGCGGTCTCGGGCGGCATCGTCATTGTGGGGGCGTATTTCTCCCCCAACAAGAGTCTCGCCGACTTCGAGGGGTTCCTTGTCGAGTTGGGCGCCGTCGTAGGTCGCTATCACCCTCGTCCCGTTCTTGTGCTCGGAGATCTCAACGCCAAGTCATCGGCGTGGGGATCTCCGGTCACTGACCCTCGGGGCGAGGTGTTAGAAGAGTGGGCGGTGACGACTGGTCTGGTCGTCCTGAATCGGGGTTCGGAATACACGTGCGTGCGGCAGCGGGGCGGGTCGATAGTGGACGTCTCGTTCGCTAGCCCCTCTGTCGCTGGCCGTGTCCGTGACTGGCGTGTCGCTGTGGAGGTGGAGACGCTATCGGACCATCGGTATGTTCGGTTCGACGTCTCTGCCCAGACCGCAGGCGGCCGCCATCCAACAACCCCGATGAACGACGGCCCGCGTTGGGCGCTTAAGCGCATCGACAGGGAACTACTCGAGGAAGCTGGCTTAGTCCAGTCCTGGACCTGGGAGTCGGCGACGGACGGCCCCGTCGACGTCGAAGCGGAGGCGCTGTGGTTTCGCGGGGCGATGACGCGGATCTGCGACGCGTCCATGCCCCGTGTCCGCCAACAGTCCGCAAGGCGCCAGGTGTACTGGTGGACCGCCGAGATCGCGCAATTGCGCGTAGCGTGCGTTGCGGCCCGCCGCCGGTACACCCGATACCGGAGACGACGTCGACGGGATTCCGCCGAGGAGGACGCGCTGTATGAGGTGTACCGCGAGTCCAAGGAGACTCTGTGGCTGGCCATCGGCGACTCAAAGTCGCGTGCCAGGGAGGAGCTGCTGGGGTCCCTGGATCGGGATCCGTGGGGGCGCCCCTACCGCTGGGTAAGGGGCAAGTTGCATCCCTGGGCGCCCCCACTGGTGCAGACCATGCAGCTCCGGCTGCTAGAGGTGGTGGTTTCGACCCTCTTCCCTGTGCGAGGGGGACATGTTCCCCCGGGCGATGGCTTCGCCCTCAGCCACAGACTCTCCAGAAGAGGAGAGCACCGATGTCCCCGAGGTGACGCAGTCAGAGACGAGAGCGGCCGTGTCGCGACTCCGGGCTAAGAACACAGTGCCCGGACCCGACGGAGTTCCTGGTCGAGCTCTCGTCTTGGCTCTGAAGGAGCTAGAGCCCCATCTGAGGGGGCTCTTCACGGCATGTCTCGAGCGGGGTCAGTTTCCCAGTGTATGGAAGGAGGGGAGGCTGGTCCTGCTCAGGAAGGAGGGGCGCCCCGCGGACTCGCCGTCCGCGTATCGGCCCATAGTGCTACTCGACGAGGCGGGCAAACTGTTTGAGCGAATTATCGCAGATCGCCTCGTCAGCCACTTGTGCAGAGAGGGGCCGGACCTGGACGAGAACCAGTTCGGTTTTCGTCGAGGGCGCTCCACCATAGACGCCATCATGCGCGTGAGGGCCCTGGCGGAGGAGACGGTGTCCCGGGGTGGGGTGGTGTTGGCGGTGTCTTTAGACATCTCCAACGCATTCAACACCCTACCCTGGAGCTGTATTCGGGAGGCACTGGAATACCATCGCGTGCCTCCCTACCTCCGCCGTACAGTAGGGGCTTACCTGGAGGACAGATGCGTCACCTATCGGGGACGTGACGGTGCTGGTCGGCACTTCAAGTCGTGCGGTGTTCCACAGGGATCGGTCTTAGGACCGCTCCTGTGGAACATCGGCTACGACTGGGTGCTGAGAGGCGAGCTCCCGTCGGGCGCAGACTTGACGTGTTATGCGGACGACACGCTTGTCACTGCCCGGGGGAGCTCGCACAGGGAAGCGACGTTGATAGCCACGGCTGCGGTGTCACAGGTGGTGAACCGCATCCGGCGCCTGGGCCTGGAGGTGGCCCTAAACAAGTCGGAGGCCATGGTGTTTCATGGCCCCCGACGGGCGCCGGCGCCGGGATCACACATCGTGGTCGGTGGGGCTCGGATAGCTGTCGGGTTCACCATGAAGTACCTAGGATTGGTGCTCGACAGCAGTTGGGAATTCGGGCCTCACTTCCGGCGGCTAGCGCCCAAGCTCATGGGCGCGGCGGGCGCGCTTTCAACGTTGCTTCCCAACATGGGGGGCCCGAGCGCCGCCTGTAGGCGGTTGTACGTGGGAATCGTGCGGTTCATGGCCCTGTATGGGGCTCCTGTATGGGCGCTCGACCTGACGGCCAGCACTCTCGCCATTCTGCGCAGGCCGCAGAGGGCGATGGCCGTCAGAGTCGTCCGCGGGTACCGCACGATTTCCCACGAGGCGGCTTGTGTTGGCGCGAGGAAGAGCGGGCACGGGGCTCAATGCCGGTGCAGCAGCAGATCGAGCTACGCCGGGGAGAGCTTCGTCAGGTCTTGGTGGCGGAATGGCGGCAAAGGCTTTTGCGCCCTGCCGCCGGCCTCGCTACCGTCGAGGCGATCCGGCCAGTACTCGACGACTGGCTCGGGAGAAGGCACGGCTCCCTGTCGTTCAGGGTGACGCAGGTGCTGTCGGGGCATGAATGCTTCGGCAAGTACCTGTGTCGCATAGACAGGGAGCCGGACGCTCGGTGCCACCACTGCGTCCAGTGCGGGGAGGACACGGCGCAACACACGCTTGCTGAGTGTGTAGCTTGGGAGGAGCAGCGCCGTGTCCTCACAAATGAAGTAGGAGGCGACCTGTCGCTGCTGGCCGTAGTGCGGAGTATGGTCGGTAGCGCAGAGTCGTGGGACGCGGTGGTGTCCTTCTGCGAGGACGTGATGTCGCAGAAGGAGACTGCGGAACGGGAGAGAGAGATCTCGACTCCCTTCCCCGGCCGCAGAAGGCGCACCGGGCGCAGGGGAAGGGCGGACAACGCCCTCCTCCGCCCCCCATGAATGGGTCCAGGGGCGAGGGACTTGGAGAAGTCCCCGCCCCCTATTCGATGGACCCGAGGCGGAGGCGCGCGCGGGTGTCGGCGCGCGCCTCTGAGGCGGTGCACGGGGTAGTTGTACACCTCACTACCCCGTGCAGGAGCTGAGGCCCGGACAGACCGGGCCGGCACCAGTGTGGGGCTGCGGAAGAATCTGGATTCCCGCGGCCCCACGCGCATGTGCGAGGAGGAGACACCGGGGGGTTTTAGCCGGTAAGAGTCCGGCACGCCCCTCCGCCTCTCCCCAGGCGGAGGAAGTCCATGAGGATTTCCCCCCGTAAAAAAAAAAAAAAAAAAAAAAAAAGGTGCAGTTTGTGCTGGAATTGGCGTGTCGCTGTAATTGTTTTACTAGTGTAAATGTTCGCGAGTCGTATTTTTTTCAATTCATACGCAATGTGGGTCCCAAAACAAGTGTAACAGTCTTCTTCCTTGGATAGATATTGTACACTGTGCTTGAGTAATCCCACTGCTTCTGTTAATGTGGCAGTGTCATCGTTATCACGGCGCCTTTTATTTCTGAATGATGTGTTGTGCTTTTGTTGTGTGGATGAGGCAGAATTACTGGGTGCTTGTTGTGTGGATGATGAAGCATTACTGGGCGCTTGTTGTGTGGATGACGATGCATTACTGGGCGCTTGTTGTGTGGATGACGATGCATTACTGGGCGCTTGTTGTGTGGATGACGATGCATTACGGGGTGCTTGTTGTGTGGATGAAGTCAAATCACTGGGTACTTGTTGTGTGGTTGAGGCAGAATCACTGGCTAATTGTTCATCATTTGATATAGATTCATTCACATTCTGTGTGTTGTTGCTGGTAGTTATCTGAAAAATAAAATAAGAAAAACGTTAACTTAGATGAAATAATTTGTTACAGCTACCCGAGACTGAAAATCAATGGATGGCCGTTGCAAAAGAATTTGAAGAAAAGTGGAACTTTCCTCATGCAATAGGCGCAATGGACGGCAAACATGTTTGCCTTCAAGCACCATTAAATAGTGAAACGGAATTTTACAATTATAAACAATATTCTAGCATTGTATTGTTAGCATTAGTTGACGCTGACTACAATTTTATGTACGTAAATGTTGGATGTCAAGGGCGCATATAAGATGGAGATGTTTTTAAAAACACTTCCTTGTACAGGAACCTTGAAAACAAAAGCCTAAATTTACCGAATCCTGAAATATTACAAACTCCTTACAATGTGAAGGTACCGTATATAATTCTGTGTGATAAAGCATTTGCCCTCAGTGAATATACCATGAAACCCTTTTCGGGTAATCCAGAAAGAGGATCTATTGAAAGAATATTCAATTATCGTCTATCAAGAGCAAGGAGGGTAGTTGAGAATGCATTTGGAATACTGAGTTCGGTGTTTCGAGTACTACGAAAACCAATGCTTTTGGAACCGGAAAAAGCTACAAAAATTGTATTGGCAACTGTTTATTTACACAATTTTTTACGAAAAAGCAGACTATCAAATATTTACACACAGACCAATGCATTTGACTCTGAACAGCGAGGAGAGCTTGTTCCAGGTGCATGGCGACAAGACCAACAGCAATTAACTTCTTTTTTTCCTTTAGACAGTGTACCTAGGAGATCGCCCAATACTCCTAATCATATACGTTTACATCTGGCGGAACACTTTGTTAATAATGTCCCCCTTGAGTGGCAAAATAATCACTAAGTTTCAATGTGACATATACACCGAGAAATTTGAATGGTTGTTTTCCCGCGGCTGAACGACTAGCCATAAGGAGTACTTTCGAAACATGGATTAAAAAAAAGAATTAAGATAGTCTTTGTTTCAAAATAATAAAAAAAAATTAACAACTTTTTGGGTGAATTGGGGGTTTTTGTTTTTTTTATAAATTAATAATAAGTTATCAGCTGATTGAAAAGCACGCGGGTCAACGGCTGCGCGGCCGGTCGGCCGTCTTGCGCCGAGCGTAGGTATCAAAAAGTAATACGATTGGTTTGTGGTAACAATGGTTTAATCAGCCATTTTTGGTTTCTTATATTTTATTTGTTTATAAAACGATTGTATTACAAAGACAAGATCATTTCGCCACGGGAAAACAACCATTAAAATTTCTCGGTGTATATTAAATAGAACGTGTATTACCTACACGGATTAACGTAGACTAAAATATGTACTTACAGTAGTCTCCGTTGTTGGCAGAGGTTTGTCCTTATCATATATATATAAATACAATGCATACAATGCGTAAATAAACAATTTAAAAACTTACCTGATCCTGTTACTAAACTTTTTTTGATTTTGCTCCTTTCTTTTCTATTAGTTGCTAATAAAGTTGTCATCTTTTTTTTTAATTCACCTATTGGAATTTTCAGATCATTTGAAATTGCCTTCCATGCATCTTGGCGTAAATCGTTATTTCGATGATCAGTTAGTGTGCTATCCCACAATATTCGTTGTAATTCATAAAGTTGAATCAATCTGATAATATTTTCATTATTGAAACTCGAAGAACACGCGTTCTTATTCATTTTGCCGTCCAATTTTTCAAAATTCAAATCAAATTCCGCCGTCAAATTTGCATCCTCTTTGACGCGCGACGAAAAACCGACTGACCGGTGGCTCGCGCGGTACGCGTACCCCAAGAGTGAACGCGTAGCTGCAGGTACGGACTAGGCGTTCCGGATACGCGTAAACTGTATACGCGTACCAGGGTACGCGCAATCCGTACGCACCTGGCTCGCGCGAGTCGCGCTGCGAGTTGGCTCGCGCGGTACGCGTACCCCAAGAGTGAACGCGTAGCTGCAGGTACGGACTAGGCGTTCCGGATACGCGTATACTGTATACGCGTACCAGGGTACGCGCAATCCGTACGCACCTTGACGTATCATGACGATAGCTCGCTTACTAGCCGACGCCGCTCGACCGGCCGTGTGTTCGCGATTTTTATGCACATCTACCCGCTACTCACCTTATATTTTATAACAACGCCATATATAATAAAACGTACATTTTGTACCACCATCATTGTACATATTATGTGGGTCCATACTAAGACTTGCACATATTGACAATCTGTAACGATTTCAACCATCAAAAACCGAATTAATGTAATTACAGATAATAAAAATATGCACGAATGTTTGTAAAGGCGATAAGCCTACGTAACGAAATAAACCATGTTTTGTATGCAAATAGAATAAGATCAATTGTAAACAGGATTGTATCAACTTATGTTTTAAATAAAGACCTTGACAAATCAATCAAATCAATAAAAATTTGTAATTTATTTTCGAAATACTTTCAATCAGTATTCGAACCGTCTAGTCTTTCGCCTCAATGGAGCCCGCCTACCTCCCATGTCAATTATAACTAATGACAGTTCCCTCTGTACCTTGCACTTTGATAATATGCAAGTGCTTAAGCAGCTTAAGCTATTGGATATAAGTAAGGGGTCTGGTCCTGACGGTATACCTCCTTTATTTCTAAAACTATCAGCTTCAACCATATATAAGCCTCTATGCATGATATTTAACAGATGCTTAGTGGAAGGTACATTTCCGTCCACATGGAAAAGTGCTTATATTATACCAGTCCATAAAAACGGGTTAAGACAAAGCATAGAGAATTATCGACCTATTTCAATAATCTGCGCCGTTGCAAAGTTATACGAAAAGCTTGTTCACCAGGCCATTTATCCCTTTTTACGATGTACCTTGATACCTCAGCAGCACGGATTTGTTAAGCAAAAATCGACAACTACAAACTTGATGATCTTTACTAACCATCTGTTTAATGATATGGATGTGGGTTATCAAACAGACGCTGTTTATACTGATTTTAAAAAAGCTTTTGACAGGGTTGACCATGAAATCCTATTAAACAAAATTGCTTATAATGGAATAAGGGGAAATTTATTGAGATGGTTTTGTTCATATATTAGTAATCGAAATCAAATTGTGGTGTGCAATGGGTATCAATCGGACGCATTTTTAGCGTCCTCAGGAGTTCCCCAGGGATCTATCCTCGGACCTCTTATGTACAGCAGCTGCTTTGTGCATAGCAACTTCCTTTTATATGCAGATGATCTCAAAGTTTATAGAACTATTAAAACAATAAATGATTGTAACCGTCTTCAAGAGGATTTATACAGATTAACCGAATACTGCCATAAAAATAAATTAAAACTAAGTATTTCTAAATGTAAATATATTAATTTCAGCAAAAAGAAAAAAAATATTAATTTCGATTATTCACTGTGCAATCAAATCTTAACCAAAACATCAATTATCTGTGATTTGGGCATTCTCCTTGACAGTAAATTACATTTAAATTTACATATTGACAAGATCATCTCAAAGGCGTTCCAAATGTATAATTTAGTCATGAGGGCAGCTTCAGATTTTAAAAGACCTTGCACATACATATATTTGTTCATCAGCTTAATTCGTCTACAGCTTGAGTACGCGTCTATGATCTGGGACCCGTATTACACTAAATACGATATCGCATTGGTGCTAGTGCAACGCAAGTATCTCAAAACCATGCAATATAAATGCCATTCGGAGCGCCTTTCATACAAAGATTCGCTAGTTCAATTTAAATTATTATCATTACACGCACGACGTCAGCTGCTGCAAGTCATGATGCTTCATGGTTTAGTACATGATAGGTTCGACTGCTCTGAATTAATTAATAATATTTATTATATCGTACCCAGGACAATATTACGACGGGAAGCACGTTCTTATCCACTTTTTGCGACGACCCAAAACCGTACACATGCAGGCGAAAGAGCGCCTCTTCAGAGCTCAGTTCATATATATAATAACAATTTTAATCATATAGATATTTTTACCTTTAGTAAGCACTCATTCAGGAAAAAAATTGTTAAATGCCTACTGGATCTAAACTCCGATTAACTTAAGTAGTAGTGACTAGATGTATATTTAATGTACAATCGGGGACATCCACGCCTTATCACCTTACCGTCGAGAAACAGTTTACGTCGCTTGCGCTCTAGCGACGCGGCGACGTGGCAACGCCTCCTTATTTCTGATTGTATTTTAATAAAGATATTGCCAGTGTCATTGCAAACGCTGAACACTGTGCACGAGTGAAACATTATATCGTATTAATGTTCGTCGTCGTCGTCACTAAATACTACGAATGTTTTGACGACTTATGCAATATGTTTCTCTTATGCAAATATTTTCATAAAAGTGTGTTGTCTATTATGTAAACTAGAAATACTAGAATATTAATATGTTAAGATGATTATTTTTTATTTGATTTTGCAGTATATTTGAAAAAAAATAATAATAATAGAGTAACTAAAAAAGATAGATTTGCTTACAATAATGCGTTTACATTTAATTATGTAATTTATCGTTATTTTTACTCACCTGCCAAGGAAGTGTTAGGTTTATTGCTCGTGTCTCATAATAAGTTTCTAGTTTTCTTTTTTTAAACGTCTGGACAGATTTAGGTTTTTTTTAATTATTTCTATGGGTGATTAAACCAAAATTGGCGATTTTTTTACTACACCTATCGAGTGCGTTGTAAAAACATAGTTTTTATAAATGACTGTTTACCGATATGGTGTTGTGATTGTATGTATGTGTGGTCAGAAGGTTCGGTAAATGAAAAACGTGTTCGCTCGTTGGAGTTTAATATACGACTTACTTAAGACTACAGAGACAAATAAAACTTAAGCTAATGTTTACATTATGGGACTAAGAGTAAGTATAAGTTTATTGCCTACGTGCTACAACAATTATGCCTACGCGCTACATTCCTCCCTCCTTAGATTAGTTTAATAAGTTTTATTATTGATAACCCCAATTCGACAACAAAAATAAACTATATGCTATACAAAAGGTTTTTTTTTTAATATATATTTACTTAATTTTAATTATTACGGTAGCGTTACACGGGTTACACCTCATTTGCACGCACTGCACTGTTTACGATACACTATATACTTGTTTGGTGTTTGCACTCGCGTGATGTATGATGGATGACGGGACGTTGTTAGCATGCCGTGTGATTGCTCGGGTGATCCTTGTCTCTACGGCGGTTTCGATGCGACGTTTGCAGTATCGCCACTCCACGTAGAGTACACAAAGGGTTACTGCTGTACTGACCAAGACTTCTGCAGCCAGTGACATCTTGTGGGTGTTGGTTAGGCTCTCTTCTTCCACCCGGGCTTTACTGCTGCCTGCTGCGCTGTTTTGGGGCAACAATAGTCATCTTGCTAGCTGGTTGTCCCATGTCCTAAGCCTGTTGATTGTTGGTTGTAGTGGTTGCGGTGTAGTAAATGCTTGTTGATGAGTGAGTGAAGACTTACTCGGCTTACGACGACTCGGCGGCTCACAGGTTGAATCTCACGGTCTTCTTAACAGTGCGGCCGGATCTCGTCGTAATTTGCCGTGTATCGGAGCTTGAGGTGTCAGATGGCATCTTATCGCTTGGCGGGTGTAGCACGGAGTCATGTTCAGCTGGCGGCCTCTCTAAGCGCGGGACCGACATATCGTCAAATTTCAATAGATAAGCTGGTTTAAGGCGGTCAAGTGACACAGTGATTTTTGTTTATTATTGTTATAATCTAAAGTATAAAATTTCGGGTGTCGCAATAACACTCTATATGGGCCCTCATAAGGAGGTATTAAAGCTCGCCTTGTTTCGTTCCTAACAAATACATGAGTACTGTCGCTTAAATCTTTGTGAATGAATACGCTATTGTTTTTGCTGTGGGAATTTGTTTGTACGAGACTTGGTACGGATGACATATATTTAGTTAAGCGTTTAATATATACTCTCGATCATTAATATTATTTATAGGCTTAGACTGGAATAGGTCGCCTGGAAGCTTAAGACTACTTCTTCTTCTTCTAAGTCGTAACACTCTTGTCAGAGTGGTCGTGGTTGCGCAGATGAGGTACACGGAGGGATGTGCGTTGGGTCGTTGATTTCCCCGAGGACTGCTCTTTCAGCGATATGCTTCCATTTTTGCCGATTGGAGACGTTGCGAGTACACTGGACCATGGTAGACTCAGTAGCTTCTTTTATTAGGTCAGACCAGCGAGTTGGTGCTCGGCCGCGCAGCCTTTTGCCCTCCACTTGGCCCTGAACCACCAGTCTTTCCATCGAATTCTCATTCCTACAGATGTGACCAAAGAACTTCAATATTCGTAGTTGCACAGTAGACGAAAGCCGGTTTTTAATATGAAGCTCTTTGAGGATGGATATATTCGTGCGGAACGCTGTCCACGGGATCTTTAGGAGGCGTCTCCAGCACCACATCTCCAATGCGTCGATTTTACGGCGGTCTTGTATACGCAGAGACCAAGTTTCGGCACCATAGAGAAAAATCGGAAAGACAAGGCATTTCATTAATCGGACTTTTGTCCCCTTGGTAATCCTCCTGTCCCCCCAAATCTTTCTCAGCCGCTCTACTGCCGACCTGGTGATGGCGCACCGTCGTTTTATTTCGTCACCACAACCTCCAGTATCGGAGATAGCAGAGCCGAGGTAGACATAGCTGTGCACAACTTCGCAGTTAGCTATGTTCCGTACGTTAGCTCTTTCTTGGTCATCCCGGCTTACTATCATCATTTTCGTCTTGTCTCGGTTGATAGCAAGACCGAATTTGAGGCTGGTGGTTTCGAGACGAGTCAGTAGAGTTTCCATATCTTCTCTAGACTGCGTGAGAAGGGTTGTATCATCAGCATATCTAAGGTTGTTTATCACGCGACCCCCAACTGATATACCTTTATCCCATTCTTCTAACACAATGCGCATGATGTATTCTGTGTAGGTGTTAAACAGTAACGGCGATAAGATACAGCCTTGCCGTACCCCGGCCTCGGTCTCAAAATACCCAGACAGAGTATCTTCCACCTGGACCACTGCAGTACCGTCGTAATATAGTCGCCTCAGAAGCATTAGTAGATGGGGCGGCACACCCATTTCTGCGAGTATTTTCCAGAGATGTGTCCAAATGACAGTGTCAAATGCTTTTCGGAAGTCCACAAAGCAGATGTACAGGGTTGAGTTAAACTCTCTGGCCTTCTCAATAATCTGCCGCAGTATGAGGATTTGTTCGCGTGTTCCTCTCCCCTTTACGAATCCGGCTTGTTCGGGTGCAATTTGCCCTGAGAGATAGGCCAATAATCTTGTATTTATAATGTGGAGCATTACTTTACTTGCATGCGATATTAGGGAAATGAGCCGGTAATTGTTGCATTTCTTGGTGAATGGTTTCTTCAAAACATCGACTCCAAATTCTCCCATCGCTTTGATGACTTCGATTGGGATTTCATCACATCCTATGGCTTTATTGCGTTTAAGGTGTTTAATTGCCGCTCGTACTTCATCGCGCAAGATGTCAGGCTCGCGATCACGGATTTGGTCAGAGGAAAATGTAGTGCTTGTGGTAACATTGCTTGAAAATAGCGACTTGCAATATTCTTTCCATACCTCTACAATTTCCTTAATCTCCGTAACCGTTACCCCAACGGAGTTCTCAATAGCCCACGTCTTTGGTTTAAACTGGCGTGTTATGTATCGGACCTTATCATGGAGATCCTTGGTTTGGTATTTGTCAGAATGCCGCTCGAGTTCATCACAGATCTTTCCAAGGTGGTCATTGCGGTCACGTCGGCAAGCAGCTTGTATGATACCGGACTTGGCATTTAGCTCAGCAATGCTAGCGCCACTGGCTTTAAGTTTCCGGCGTTCTTCGACCAGGCGCCAAGTGTCTTCAGTCATCCAGTGCTGTCGTTTTGCCATGGTGTGTTTTGGCTGTGATTCTGCAATAGCATCTACAATATATTTCTTTGCTGAAATCCACAAGGAGTTAGAGTCTTTGCTCCCAACGTTTGCTCTCCATGCGGCATGTCTGTCCTCTAGCAAAGTGACCAGAGAGTTTGGATTTGTCACTTCCATTCTTCTTGCGGTTTTAATTTGTCTCGCTCTTTGCAGTTTTAATCTTAGGTTTCCAATAAGCAGTTGGTGATCAGAATGACAATCAGCACCAGGTAAAGTGTGTGTGTTGGTTATTGAGCTTCTCCATCTAGCCCTTATTAATATGTAGTCAATTTGATTACGATACTTTCCATCCGGGGAGGTCCAGGTATACTGGCGTCTAGGGTGGTGTTTGAAAACCGTATTCATAATGGTCATGTTGTTGTCTACTACCATATACAAATTGAGATGGACTATATCCTAAATCTAACTTAATTGCGGAACGTAAACCTAAGAGTACTAAGGGTAATTCCTGTACCCATTGTACATTGTTTTCGCATTTTGCCATTATAGCAGCTTTTAGAGTCCGATGTAATCTTTCAACCATGCCGTTTGCCTTTGGATTATATGCTGTTGTTCGGATTCGCTCGATACCGAGTCTTTTTAATAATTGGCGAAATAAATCAGATTCGAATTGACGGCCTTGGTCTGAAGTTATACGTGTTGGACAACCGAAACGAGCAATCCAATGCTCTACGAACACTCTAGCAACTGTCTCGGCTGTTATTTCCTTGACTGGTATGACTTCGGCCATTTGGTCACCCTATCAATGATGGTAACACAATATTTAAAATCCTCTGCTGGGGGTAATGGTCCTATGATATCAATGTGTACATGTTCAAAACGGTTTCCTTTTTTATCGAATTCGCCTAACGGTGTTATAAGGTAAAGTACCCTAATTCCGCGGTATTTTCACTAAAACTCGAAAGGAGGTCAAAAATTAAGCATTTATTGTACCCTTTTCATGGTCTAGCTATTTTTATCAGAACCATTAGTGTTTCTACTGTTGAAATAGACAATAGGTTTGGCTATTTGGTCTTGATTTGTATACAAAATTAATTAAATACGAAAAGAAGTCGGAGGCACCTAATTCCGATGTAAAAATCCTAATTCCGATGTATTTGGTTCCTAATTCCGAGTATACAAAATGCAAGGAAATAGGTAGGAAGAATAATATACATGGTGTTCAAAAAATCAACTATATATATTTACTTAGGTTTTATCGTTTGATCTCAGTCTTCTTATATGAGGTTTTTATATTCTAATAAAATGATAAAATATCTTAAACCTAAACATTAACATTATTATCTGTTATATAATATTATCATTCGTTTCGTGTCAATATTCTTTGACTAATTACTCTCTATATGTATGTATTAATAAAAATGCAAAATAAGTATCAAAATAGAAAAACAAAAAACAATAACTCTATGTTACTTTGATTACTATCATAATATGCATAGTGAAAATAAAAACCAACATACAAATATTAAGTAATAAAAAATATTGAAGTTTAAAGCTAAAAATAATTTAATTATTACTAAATAGAAATAGGATTATACTAAAAAAAAGTGCATGGTAAATTGCTTAAATTGTGAACATCCTGTATTTTACGTGTGAAAGTACCGCGGAATAAGGTGCTCGTAGAACCTTATTCCGACCTACTATACATCGGAATAGCGTTTCATACCAAAAAATCTCGTTTCCTAATTCCGAGTAATAATATATATATCTAAAATAGTAGATTAATATAAAAATTGTAAATATTTATAAAAGCCCTCCTCCTAATTCTTTATTTTTGTAATTTTCTTTATATTGTTATGCCCGACAGGGCCCACAATGATCCAAAACTAATGTATATAATTATGTACCTACCACCTAAGTTCACATTGTGGAATGCAATAAATGTATTGAGTATTGAGTATTGAGTATTAAATAATGAAAGATTTTTTAGTAGTTTATACAGAAATTAATACTTCATTGCAAAATCTTCTTAAATATGATGTAATACTTGCTAAAAGTTACATCAATTGCGTATGAACTTAAATTTTTCTTCTTAGCTTTCCCATACAATGAATTAACAAAATACCTTAATAGATCACCTTTGACATGCTGTAATTAGTGAATGAAAAGCAAAAGTATACCTCGGAAATAGATTTTAATATTCATTGTCTTTTTAAGTTATCGAACCCAAAGCGGGAAAGGCCTAATCATAAAAACAACACTGAAAATTAAAAAAGAAATCAAGACTGTGAAATCGCTATTCCGCGGTATACATCGGAATTAGGAACCGGCTAAAATATTTGGCTCCTAATGCCGCGGTATTTTCAAAACGTATTTTCACTTTGATTTATTCAGAAAAACATAAAAAGGTTAAGTGTTTTCGATTAAAAATATAATCCTTTAAATAGTTTAACTCAAAGAATTACACACACAGTATAAAAATAATCAAAAAATCACTATTTAAAAAAACGTGGTACTCACGTGCACAGGGGCCAAAATGTATGAAGGGTGCGTTCGGACCAGCTGCTGACGCAAAACTAACCAATTATTTTAAAAAGTATACACATTACTCCAGACCTTTGATGATATAACTACGCAAGGATAAATTATCAATTGAATAAGTGATCTTGCAGTAAAAAAGACCTTGTAAATCGGTCGTAAATGCAGTTTTTCTAAATACCTCGGAATTAGGTGCCAATTTTAGAACCCCTCGGAATTAGGGTACTTTACCTTAGTATGGCGTTGAACTTTGCATTTTTGACACGGAATACACGTTTTAACATAATTTCTTATGTCGGTATTCATACAACTCCAAAAGTATCTCGACTTAACTAAACGTTTTGTAGCTGCGACACCGGGATGACTCACGTTGTGTATTGTCTTGATGGCGAGTTCCCGAAAAGGTATAGGTAGATAAGGACGTATATTATTCGTAGATGTTTCACAATTTATTTTTATCTCGGAATCGGGCATCGTTATTAATTTAAACTGAAGATTATTAGATTTGAGTAGATTTTGTAATTCAGAATCTTTTTTTTGCATTTCAGATAATTTTTGGTAATCCAACAAAGTTGGTATGGTAATCTCATCGATTCTGGATAACGCGTCGGCGACTGTGTTTTTGTCACCTTCTATGTATTTAATGTTATCGCAAAACTGAGAAATGAAATCTAGTTGTCTTAAACGTCTAGGTGAATCTGATGGTGAAACTTTTTTAGTTAAAGCGAATGTAAGTGGTTTATGATCTGTTAGGACTGTTAATTCCCTGCCTTCTACTAAATGACGGAAGTGTTTTATTGCCATGTATATAGCTAACAGTTCTCTATCATAAGTACTATACCTTGTTTGGGTATCAGTCAGTTTCTTTGAATAAAACCCTAGAGGTTCTAACTTTTGTTTAGTTTTCTGATGTAAAGCTGCACCTATACAACTACCAGAAGCGTCTGTCATTAATATTAGTGGTGCAGAGCCATCTTGGTGTGCTAACAATATTGTGTTAGAAATAGATTGTTTGCATTGACTGAACGCTTTTAACGCGCTTTCGGTCCATGCAATCTCGGTTTTGTCGCGTTTCTTTGAATTATGTAAGTACGCGTTAAGTGGTGCTTGAATTTCTGCAGCTTTCGGAATGCTTTGTCTGTAGAAATTCATCATTCCGAGGAAGCGTCGTAGTTTCTCGATAGTTTTAGGTTGCGGATAGTCATTAATGAGTTGTATTTTCTCCGCACTTGGTTTCACTCCTTCTGAATTTATATGGTAACCAAGAAAATTTAATTCAGATTTTCCGAATTCGCATTTATCCGTGTTAATTGTTAATCCGTAGTTATTTAAGCGTTCTAAAACTATCTCTAAATGTTTTAAATGCATTTCTTTTGTTTCTGAAGCTAAAATTATATCATCTAAGTATGGGAAAGCGAAATCTATACCTTTTAATGCATTATTAACTAACCTTTGAAAATCTTGTGCTGCGTTACGTAACCCAAAGTTCATTCTCGTGAATTCAAATAAACCAAAAGGAGTTATGACAGCAGTCTTAGGTATGTCTTCGGCAGCCATGGGTATATTATGGTAGGCTTTACGAACATCAATTTTTGAAAATATTGATTTCCCTTTGAGTATGTACGTGAAATCGAGTAATCTAGGTAATGGGTAGCGATCGGGTATGGTTTGTGCATTAAGCCTTCAATAATCTCCACACGGTCTAATCTCCCCATCTTTTTTATTGACGCATACAAGTGGATTGGCCCAAGGACTATTAGAGGGTCTACAAATACCTAATTGCATCATTTTTTCAAACTCTGCTTTGGCAATTTTGTATTTCTCTAGATTAAGTGGACGTACCTTTTCATGAATTGGAGGACCAGTCGTGTAAATATGGTGTTGGACGTCATGTTTGGGATGCGTTTTGAAATTTTCTATTTTGGTGATATCAGGAAATCTTTGTAAGATAAGGTGGTATTCGTCATTCACATCTATTGAACGAATACTCGGTTCTGTGCAATTTGAAATATTAGTGACGCACGATATTAAAGTTAGTTTGTCTACTAATTTCCTACCATGCAGATCTACCATCAATTTATTAGCGGCAAGGAAATCAGCACCTATAATCGAACTATGGACGTCTGCTAGTATGAATTTCCATTGAAACAGGCGGCGTAAAATTAACCGTGACGGTTTTTTCTCCGTATGTTTGTATTTTTGTACCGTTAGCTGCGTATAATATGTAATCTGACGTGGTTGCTATTTGCCTTTTTGCGGCCAAAATAGACACGTCAGCACCGGTGTCGATTAAGTATCGCACACCAGTTGTTTTGTCCGTAATACATAAGCGGTATGAGTTTTCGACACCGGCGACTTTGTTTATTTGTGCCGGCGTCTCAATTAGTTTTCCTGTTTGCGGCAGTTGATAATATCACCGCATTTACGCGCGTTTGCGCCGTAGATGAAATGATAAAAACACAAATAATCTATATCACCCGGTTTTGCAGTTTGCTTCATGTACTTTTCAGAGTTTTTAATTGCATTTTCTCGACTTTTAGAACGTGATCTAGATGTACTTGGACCGTAACGGTTTCGACCTCGCGACTCACGATATTGATTGTGATTGGTAGGACCGTTCAATTTTTCATTTAATAAACAAATTTCTAATTTCATTTTATTTAATTCGCTAATGATGGTTTCGGAAATATTATCTGTGCTAGGAGTGGCTTTATTTACAGGAGCTAATTCTGATGGTTTAGACGATTCCATAATTTTGTCTGCTATTTTGGCTAAGCTGTCGAGTTTTACTTCGCCAGTGTCGCACGCTGTTAGTACCGCTCTAACTGAATGTGGTAAACGGCCTATCCAAAGTAATTTTAAGGTTTTGTCTGGCACTCTATTTTTACCTAAATCCTGCATCCTACGTAATAACTGAGTAGGTTTTTGATCTCCTAGTTCAATTTCTTTTAAGAGCTGATTCAGTTGTTTGGTCTCAGACTCTTCGTACACAGATATTAATCTATTTTTTAAAGTTTCGAATTTATTATTTTTGGGCATATTTTCTAGTATGTCACTGATATCGCTTAACTCGTCTGGCCTCAGCCTAGCTATCAAAAGTTGACTTTTATGAAGGTCACTTGCCTTTTGAGGGTCCACGATGGCGCTGAACTGATGGAACCAGATTCTGGGACGGTCACGCCAAAAGTCCGGTATCCTCGGTGTGATGGTCACCGCTGTCATCTGTTGTGGCTGCTCCGCTTCATGCACGGTTGTGGGTTGTTGGGCGGCAGGCTGGTAACGAGGGTCGTTGATCTTGGTTTGTCGATCGTCGATGCGCGCGGTATATTTGCGATATATGGATTTTCGAAATACAATACGCGCGCGCTCACGTCGGGTCACCATTTTACCGATATGGTGTTGTGATTGTGTGTATGTGTGGTCAGAAGGTTCGGTAAATGAAAAACGTGTTCACTCGTTGGAGTTTAATATACGACTTACTTAAGACTACAGAGACAAATAAAACTTAAGCTAATGTTTACATTATGGGACTAAGAATAAGTATAAGTTTATTGCCTACGTGCTACAACAATTATGCCTACGCGCTACAACTGGCTTGTTGGTCTAGTGCAGGGATGCACAGACCACGGCCCGCGGGCCGCATGCGGCCCGCCGGTCGAATACTGGTGGCCCGCCGACAGCAAAAATAATACTCTGATACATTCGAAAAATATTGAATTCTATTCCAGAATAAAACCAAAAAAAATATGTTCGAAAAGTAATTTGAATCTCGCGCGCGCTCTCGCTTAAAGATGAAAATCGGAAGTTTCAAGAAATTTGGACTGAGAAATACTTTTTTGTATGGTCGCATAACAAAGTCGTTTGATTAATTTGCAAGAATTCTGTTGCGATTGCAAAGGAATATAATGTAAAAAGGCACTATGAAACGCAGCATCCTACTTTTACCAAGTTTACAGGTGAATTGAGAAAGCAAAAAATGTTGTCTTTAAAACGGAAGCTTACTGGTCAGCAAGCTATGTTTACCAAAACCCATTCAAGATTCAGAAACAGCTACAGAAGTTAGTTATGAAATTTCTCGAATGATAGCAAAGCGAAGTCGCCCCTTCAATGATGGGGATTTTGTAAAAGAATGCATAGAAATTGCCGCTAAGAAAATGTGTCCAGAAGCAGCAAAAAAGTTTGAAAAAATTCAACTGAATCGTATGACTATTCAAAGACGAATTATGTCTTTGTCAGGTAATATTGCGGAACAATTAAATGAAAAAACTAAGATCATTGAATTTTTTTCATTAGCACTCGACAAATCCACTGATATTAGTTCCACAGCTCAACTTCTCATATTCATACGAGGAGTTACTCAAGATTTTGAAGTCTTAGAAGAGTTATTAGGAATGTGTTCATTGAAAGGTCAAACCAGAGGAGTTGATAAATACTCAATGTACTTTTGGATGAGTGTTCAAAAACTGATTTGGACTTATCAAAATTATCGGGAGTTGCGACTGATGGTGCTCCTTCGATGATTGGTGTCAATTCTGGGCTAGTTACTTTGCTGAAAAAGCAGCTGCAAGAAAAAAACATAAACGCTGAAGATCTCATGCAGTTTCACTGCATTATACACCAAGAAGCCCTCTGTTCTAAAAAAATGAATTTCAAAATGTCATGAAAGTGGTAGTTTCGACTGTAAATTTCATAAAATCACGAGGACTCAATCACAGGAAATTCAAACAATTCCTTGATGACATCGAAAGCGAATATGGAGATTTACTGTATTATACAGAAGTAAGGTGGCTAAGTCGTGGATTGACACTGGAACGATTTCTAAATTTAATAGAAGAAATTGGAATATTTCTGGCGGAAAAGCAAAGGGATGTCCCGGAACTTAAAAATCCTGATTGGTTGTATGATTTGGCTTTTTTAGTTGACATTACAAATCATTTGAATGTCTTGAACACAAGGCTTCAAGGCAAAAATCAACTGATATCCCAGCTCTACGCTCATGTATCATCCTTTCAATGCAAGCTGACACTTTTCAGATCGCAATTGAATTCTGGAAATTACAATCATTTTCCGAATTATAAGAAAAAGGCTGAAAAATTTAACAAAACTGCGATTAATTTCAGTTATGTAGAAAAGCTAGATATTTTGATTCAATCTTTTCAAGACAGATTTTCGGAGTTTAAAAAAGTGAAACCTCTGTTGGACATATTCAGCACTCCTTTCATGATTTCAATTGAAAATGCGCCATAGTCAATGCAATTAGAAATTATCGACATTCAAAACAACCAAGATTTACGCAACAAATTCAACGAAGGAGACTTGCTGAACTTTTACCGCTGCATTGATAAAAATACGTACAAAGAGTTGCGCATAAACGCTCTGAAATGTGCCAGCTTATTTGGTTCTACCTATATATGTGAACAAACCTTTTCAATACTAAATAATAATAAAACAAAAAATCGAAACCGCCTTGCAAACGAAAGTTTGGAAGCAGTTTTACGTGTTGCTACAAGTAAAGAGCCAAATATGAAAAAGATTGTAAGCACTATGCAGTGCCACGCTTCAAATTAATAAATTCTTTTTAAATTTTAATACATTATTATCTATTCTTTATTGTCTTTAATTACCTATACTTCTGGCGGCCCGCCATCAGTTCATAATTTGCCCGAGTGGCCCCTAGTCTTAATAAGTCTGTGCATCCCTGGTCTAGTGGTTAGTGACCCTGACTGCTATACCGGAGGTCGTGGGTTCGATTCCCACCCAGGACAAATCTATGTGTTATGAGCACAATCATTTGTTCTGTGTCTGGGTGTAATTTATCCATAATATGTATTAGAAATATATATGTATGTTTATCAGTTGTCTTGTTACAATAAAACAAGCTCTGCTTACTTTGGATCAGATGGCCGTGTGTAAGTTGTCCCAGGATATTATTATGTTACATTATAGTGTTATTTTAAATGTTGTTTTTTAGTTATGTTTTAATGTAATTTGGGTTGAGAAATGAATTAATATTAAAAACTAGTCGGGATTTTTATGGTTTTTAACAGCTTGTTTACTAAATAGTAAAATTGCATCAATACCAAAATTTAAATGTTATTATATTATTTGTTGCCTAACTTTAAGTTAATACATAAAGGATGCATAATGCATTTTACTACTACTAAAATACTAATTAGTTATAAACTTAAAATATCTGAATAGTATTTTAATGCTATTTTCTTTTACTAAAATCACCGTTTATACTCCAGTTTAGAGTTTTACAACTCTATAAACCCAGTATCTGAACCTTACCACTTTTCCTTGTGTGTGTAGCAGGTATTCTTTTGAATGGAGTCTGGAGTATGAATTTTGTTGCGCCTTTAATTGCCATAGCAATATTTTTTAAGTTTGCATCTACACCTAGGACAACTAAGCTTATGACAAGGAGTAAACGCGCAATAAAGAGACGTTGCTGGTCGGTCAACGTCTGGCTTGAAGCATAAGCTAAGCATATTATTATTTAAGTAAGGAATAAAAAAATAAAACAAATTAGATACTTCAAAATATATTTTTATTTACTAGATTACTAAAAATATAAACATAATGAGAGCTACCGTTATTACGCTCACCAGTCGCGCGTCAGTGGGGCGTCAGCTGCATAAGCCTACCAACGAAATAAACTAAGTTAATATGATCGTAATTTTGGATATCACATTAGACTAGCTCCATTGGTGGCGAAATTGCTAAAGGGGCTACGTTTGACGATGTAGTAATTTTAATATTATTATAATAGTGAAAAAGCTATAGGATCATCTACTTGGGACGACCTCCGTGGTCGAGTGGCGTACGCACCGGTTTTCAAGGTGTCGCCAGCTCTGAGGTCCCGGGTTCGATCCCCGGACGGGTCAATGTAGAAAACCACTTTTCTACATTGTCCCGGGTCTGGGTGTTTGTGGTACCTTCGTTGTTTTTGAATTCCATAACACAAGTGCTTTAGCAACTTACTTTGGGTTCAGAGCAATGTATGTGATGTTGTCCGCATTTATTTATTTTATTTATTTATCTACAGACAAGATATAGTTCAGAAAATGTCAAAAATAACTTATAATTAAAGACTCGCCGGTTGTGCTGTTTATTACTCGGTTCTAAGTTTTGAAGTTGTCGTACTTGGCCAAATATCTACGTTTAACTGATAAGTTTTATTGATTATGGTGGTAGGTAGTTAGACGTAGCGTAGGTTGTATTATGAAAATAAAATTTAAAGTAATGATTTAATAATAAGTAATTGCTAAAGTTTACGAAAAATTTATAATGAATAAAATCTACATTTTTTTTTTTTTTTTAGATTTTAATAAAATATTTTTTCTTTAAATGAATTTTGTGCACATGTAGAGAACTGTTTTTGAGTCATTACTAAACAATGTCATTTGATAAAAGTAAAACTGAATAATATTCGGTACTTGGTTAATTGGTAAATCTCGGTCAATCCTTTCTTAAAAAAAAAACCTTGAATGAGTAGTTATAACAATATAATTAATTATGAGTAGGTTCACTTTTGTTACTATTTGTTATGAAAATTATGACCCAATTTGACCATCGATTTTAGCGTTGCAATTAGCAACCACTCAGCAAGATGCGTCGGCTACAAGTTACATAATATTTAACTATTGATTATCTGTTTGCGGCAATCACTCACTGACTATAAATAATAAAATCATTAAAAAGTATTATCAGTTGAATCTATATTTTTTTTATTATTTCTTATAATGATCTGATGAAGCTTACAATTATAAAATAAAAATAAAATCATATTTATTTTCTCACCACAACGTTTGTTATACAATTATCTTAAAATAAATACATAGCATGAGTTTATTGTGGGAGACTGGTGCCTGAACTAGGCGTTAGCCTGTATTTCAGGCCACCAGGCCTCCATTCCAGTCTAAACAGTAATTTTACCAGCGATCAAGAGCAGATTGTTGTGCTAGGTATAGATAATTTTGTTCTGTAATGCGTTAGTGATGTCAGGATTTGATTATATGAAAGTGTGGGTTGTTTTTTATATGTGTGAGGTATGTGTGTTTATGTGTGCATGTATATGTGTGTGTGCGTGTGTGTGTGTGTGTGTGGGTGGGTGAGGGTGTGTTTGTGTGTGTGTGGGTGAGGGTGTGTTTGTGTGTGTGATGCCTATTTTATTCCATGATTTTTATTAGCTTTTCGGTTCTGTCATAATTCAAGGACAGAAGCCACTCGGTAACTTTTTTTTTGCATGCTAGTTTAGTAAGTGGGAATATGTTAAGGTTTCTATTGATATTATTATAAAGGTAGACTCCAATGAAGCAGAAAAAGCGATTGGTAAAGCGGTTATGAAAATGACTATTACTGCGATCCGCGGGATTGAAGTGCCTTTTTCTCATGGCAGAGGGCTGATTATAGGTCAGGAGCGAGTGTTGTTTAAGGACTGTATGGAGTATAAACAGTTGACGGACAGTTAAAACTTTACTTTTCTTGTAAAGGTCCTCTGTTGGGAAACGGAATGGCATGAAGGATGAAACCTTTAATATCGCCCGCTGTGCACGCTCCAACAGTATCATCGCGGTTTTATATGTACCGCCCCACGTCGTAATGCAGTATGTAAGCAAGGACTGACAGAGAGTATAATAGACCATCTTCCTTAAGCTTTCATCCGCCACTTCTCTTAAGTTCTTAAAAACGTATATCAGTTTGCGGATTTTAGCAGTAAGGGATTCTATGTGTGGATGAAAACTAAGGGAGGAGTCTAGAATGACTCCAAGATATTTGGATAGGGTTTTCTCGAGGAGTTTGCACGAACAACTTGCAACATGGGGGCTAGGACACATATGCGCTGTAATGGAATGGGCAGTGACTGATAGAGCAGTATTACGATACGCGAATTGTATGTATTTTGTCTTTTCCGCATTCAGTGTCAATGAATTCCCACGCAGCCATTCCGACACCCTGTTAAATCCACTTTGGGCTACTTCATATACACTTGCCCATGATTCAGAGTGAAACACGAGAGCCGTGTCGTCTGCAAAAGTGAATATTTTTCCTTTATGTAGATTGAGCGTACACAGATCATTAATGTAGATTAAGAATAACGTCGGAGCAATAACGCTGCCTTGGGGGACTCCGTGTGTAGTGTAGAGTTCTTTGCTAACGTACGTATCTACCTTAACGCTCTGTGTACGATCACTCAGATAGTCAGAGAATAGTTTTAATTGTATTCCCCTTATGCCTATATGTTCCAACTTCTCTATAAGGATGGAAACAGAGACCGTATCGAAGGCTTTCGCCATATCAAGAAAGATGCCCAACACTTTCGCCCCCTCATCCATCTTTCTCACAATATGATCAGTTAAGTCATGAACTGCGTCACCTGTTGATTTGCCTGCACGAAAACCGTACTGAGAAGTCGCTAAGATGTCGTTTTTCTCGATGTAAGCTGTCAAACGACTATTCATTAAGCGCTCAAGGACTTTAGAGAGAGAGGGCAAAACAGCGATGGGCCGGTAGTTTGTGACTTGGTCTCTGTTTCCCGCCTTAAAGATAGGGTGTATAATAGCTCTTTTGAAGGTTTTGGGGAATATGCCAGATGCCAGGGACAAGTTACAAACATGTGTTAGCGGAGGTACAACAAAGTTCTTGTTCTCTTTCAAAATACTTGCTGAGATATTGTCCCAACCCACCGCGCAGTTACTACGTAGAGACATTAGCACTCTCATCACTTCTTCTTGGTCAGTTGGAAGAAGTACCAATGAATGACTGTGGGTTTCCGCAGTGTTATGTAATTTACGAGGTGTGGGTTGTATTTTTTCTGCAAGCATTCTACCAGTGTTAACAAAAAAATTATTGATAATATCAACTGCCTCATTGGGTGAAGATGCGTGGGAAAGAAGACTAGTAGCGCTACCTCTAACTGTTGACCTGTTGGTTATTTGATTAATCGTTTGCCACAGCATTTTAGTATTCTTGCCAGCGGTTTTTAATTCATTTTTGTGGTATTCACTCTTCACCTTTTTCAGGATTTTGCTACAGAAATTTCTGTAACGCGAATATGATATTGCAAGAATTTGATTATCCGGTGATTTTTTTAGTTTTTTATGCATATTATCTCTATGCTTCAGACAGCGAAGGAGACCAGGTGTTATCCATGGTTTTAGATTTTTTTTGCGTCTGGATAACTTGATTATTTTGGTGTTGGAGTCTATTACCTGCTTGATGGAACTTACGAGGAAATCTGCCGCTATATTTGGATCTTGAATATAAAATATTTGAGAGAAGTCTAGTTTCGAAAGTTCGATCGCTATTTTTTCGTGATCTATTCGGCTGGTGTAATTGGGTGTTATGGGTTTTGGTATAACTTTTGAAAGGTAGAGAATCACAGTTTCGTGATCAGTAAGGGCTGAGTGCGCGACAAGAGCTTTAGCCGGTAATTTGGTCTTTAGCATTATATGGTCCAAGCAGTTGTTTGCGCGAGTGGGTATAGTATGAGCGGGTAATAGGCCAAAAGACGCCATAAGAGTCAGGTAATTGTTTTTGTTAGGGTCTAAAGAGTTGTCACTTATATTAATGTTCAGGTCTCCTGTAATTATTATGTTGCTCGCATATTCTATTTTAGTTAAGATTTCATTTAGGGAGTTTAAGAATGTTGTTATATCTTTGTAAGCTGGAGAACGATATATAGCTAATATTATCGTAGTATGATTTACTTTTATGAGCAAACAATTCGAGTCTAAAAAGGGAGGTTCCTCTATAGTTACGGTCAGGTTCTTGTTGGTGTAGACCACAACACCATCATTTTGTGATCTGTTATTTTTTGTCGCGTAATTATCGTATCTTGGTAGCGAAGGTACGTTGTTAACTCCTCGAAGCCAGCATTCCGTCAAGACAAGTATATCCCAGTCGACCTGGGTTCTAGCAAGTAAGACTTCAAATTCATGTATGTTTTTATTGATGCTACGTATATTTTGGTTTATTAATTTAAGGTGCTTAGTCATCTCCAGGTCGGGTGGGATACAATTATCCAGGTCGCAGTCGTTGGACTCCGCGACGGTGATAGCATCTATCGTTTTAATGTTTTGGCTTACGCTATCGAATTTTACGGTTGCTTATCGTCCGCATAAATGGAATTTCCACATTGTATTGGTTTTGGTGCGTCTCGACTATATAGTAGCGGTGGCAGTATATTGGTAGCTTTATATTGTAATTAAAGTTTAGTTTACCATACATAGGCAGTATAAAGGTGAAAATGTGGTTTGTTTATATGTAGTGTGTTTGTGTTGAGTAGTAGACTTTAGGGTTAGTTATAAAAACGTAATATTTTATATAAATCAATAAAAAACTTTGACCAAGAACAGCATACATGAAATTAAAATGGGAAATGTAATGGATACAATAATAGTTCTTATAAACTACAAGGTGATCATGAAACAAAAATATGTAGAAAAATTGTCATATTACATTATTTCTTAGCTTATCCAGGTCGCTTTCAGAGTTCACACGGATTTGGGGATCGTCTATTTTATCGCGAAGATAGACAATGCCATGTGAGGTCCAGCAGAATTTATAACCGTAATTTTTACGGAAGGCTCTGGCTAAAGCATATAGCTTTTGAGTTTTACTCGTCAATGACTCTGAGATGTAGATTGGTTGTGCCGGTGTCTGTAAGCCAATATGTGTTGTATTCAGTTTGTCAATTTTGTTTCTATTTTTGTTGAAATCCTTGACACCCTTAATGATATTATGTTTGCGAAGTACTGTGTCGAGTTCTATTATGATTGGATTAGAGTTATCTTTAGACTTGACTCTAAAAACTTCTCTTATGTTGGAGTTGTCAATGTCGACGTTTAATGCCTTTCCCACGTTTATCACCAAATTACTAAGGGTTTCCTTTTTTTCCCCGCTAATTTTGGGTACATTTCTTATTTCGATTCCACATGCCCGCGATTTCCGATCTAAGTTTTCTATGCTATCTTGCAGCACTTGAATACGTTTTTTGTCTTCTTTCTTTTCGCATTCCAAGTCGAAATACGCTTCAATAATTCATCGTGTTTATTTGATATGAGTAGTACACTGTCCTTAAGTTCAGAGTTCTGTGAGATTATATTATTTATCTTTTCAATCAGATCCTCAAAACGTTTTTCTTGTTCTTTAGAGAAATTAGTAAATGCTGTCATAGAGATCATCTCGCTGCTCTTTTCGGTTGCTTTAAGCGTTGCTGTTGAGACCGCTTCTCTCAACATCGTCACACGCTAGCGGCGGTAAAGGAGGGGTGCGGGCACAGCGGGGAGTCAACCGGCGGCTCGGCGGCCGGCCCCGCGCCGCACCAGTTAGTCAGCTGTGGCGCGCCTCAAAACGCGACTACGCTCGCGCTTGTTTTACTTACATTACTTAGTTTACATCGTGTTGTTCACCATAATATAGTTCACTAGCGGTCGCCCGCGGCTCCGCCCGCGTGGATGTCGGTTACCGCTGCAAAAAGCCTACCCAGGAAAGACACGGTCAGCAAAATGATTCCCAGGTCAATTCATAGACACCGACACTAATATCGACGAAACTTTTCTGGTTGATTTTTACACCTTGTGTCCGAAAAACCCAAATATCTTAAGGAACCCTATTTTTTTCCAAAATAAAATTTAGCCTATGTTACTCGTGGATAATGTAGCTTTCGAATGGTGACAGAATTTTTATAATCGGTCCAGTAGTTTTTGAGCCTATTCATTACAAACAAACAAAGTTTTCCTCTTTATAATAATAATAATAATAATAATTATAATTATTATATTATTATTATTATTATATATTATTATATTACTATTATATTATTATTATTATTATTATATTATATTATATATTATATATTATTAGTGTAGATATAATACAGTCCACGCTTATTTCATTTGCTCCATAATAATCATCATCATCATCATCAACGAGCTATCGTCGAAACATATGGTCCTTCTACCGTTAACGTTTGAACCAAACAAAGAAAAACGGACATCTTTAAATTTAACAAATCAACGGTTCGTCGGTTGGGGGAACAAAGGACTTCATCTTCGAGTTCAAGTTCCGCAAGCGGTCTTCATTTTCCACGTGTCATCGTCTACATTTGGTCATCGTGAACGTCGATACGGCAACAGCCGTCTTTATCGAGTTTACACCAACGGGCGGCGCAAGAAAAGATCGTTTGAACCTGAAGACACATTTTTGTCAACATTCATCAGCTGATACTACTCATCGGAGGCAGAGCTCGTTAGCTCATCATCAGAGGTTGACAGCATAAAACCGTGAGAGCGAACCAATTCCTTTGTTCTAAAATTTTGCCTAGTCATTTTGCCTATCCAAATTCATTTTCCATTATTTTAACTAATTTAATAGTAACACTTCAGTTTGTAATCCCGTCAAGTCATGATCTTCAGCCAATAAACTTGTTTAAGCAATTCCCTTCGTTTTTTAAATATGTGTATGGTATTAGGTTAAATCACTGTTTAATATTTTTTTTCCAGCTGCCATTCAGAATTGCACAATTTTAATTTATAGGCAGAATATCAATTATAATATATTCACAATTATTTCGTATAGTAGCATTTTATACATTGTAGTGTGTTGTGTAAAGAAAATATTGCGTCATCCTCTTAGTATTATTCAGCAAGTTCGATCTGAAACGCCTAACGCTTTTTAATAGCAATCTTACGTCCCACTGCTTATCTTTCGTGCTCATTTGCAACTTATTGCTAATTGATTTTATAACGTCAGTAACTTTGCAATAGTATTTCTTTTTATTTTTTTCTCTCTCTTACTGCAACTGCTAAATCTTTCGTTACTATGGCTGACTTCAAAAGCTATATTAAGAAGCGAGCTTCGATTAAAGCCAAGCTTACGCAATTTACTACTTTTAATTTAAATATATCAAGGTCTTGCGAAAAGTTGAGTGAGGTACAAGTCATCGAAATCGAATACCGTCTTAATATATTTGAAAGCTTATATGAGAATTATGACGCGTTACAGGATGAATTGGAGGCATTGGTGGATGACCCCAGCGAGCAATATGCAGAACGCGAAGAGTTTGAGAAGCTGTACTACGGCTTGGTGGCTTCTGCACGTCAGCTGATCAGCGGCGCAGCTGATCAGCGGCGCAAGAAAGCTTCTCGAAGGGGACTCCGCAAACGAGGTGGATTCTTGTATTACCAATACACACAAACACAATTCAATTCGTTTACCTAAAATTGATTTGCCTAATGTAAGGTGCGGTGTTTATATGAAATGAAACCAATGGATGCCCGAATAATACTGTCATATATTTGATAGAATAACATAATCCCACCAAAAACATTCAATGTAAAAAAAAGCCAAGTCTCTCTATGCAATTCTTCCATCGTAAAAAGTTTTGAGATCGCATCGGAGCCAAGTCCTGTTCAACTTAATTTGTAATAATAAATCAATATTTTGTGACTATATCAATAGTTTTGTTTACATTACAATAACAGTGACTTGTACCTTAGATTTTTGATGATCGGTCAGTGAGTGAGTCAGTGAGTGACAAAATGGTGTAACTTTGATCGCTCATAACTCGTAAACTATTGGTTCAAATGTCATGTAATTTTGAGGCTGAGCTTGTTTTAATACTTACTCTAGGTCATCGAAAACCTAAACCCCTAGCTTTGTCCGTATCGATGATACAGGGGGGGTGAAATAGCCGCGAAACGCTTCGAGAAAAGAATGGTACGGCCGTGCCCGTTTTGCTCGAGACTTGGCTGGGGCACTGCCGTGCCCCCAGATATAAATGGTTACATTGATACAAAGATTAATACAAGATAGAACTTACAATAGGTGTAATACATGCCTCACATCACCGCACTTATTGAAAAATTTTTTTTTACATGATATATAGTTTACATTTACATGTAGTTAAATTAAAATCAAGTTGTATGGTAAGGTTTCGTACGATTTTTATGAATAATGTCTTTTTTTCCATATTTATTTATTATCTCTACGTTTGGTGGTATGTCTTTAACTACTTTGTAAGGACCTGAATAAATGCTATCTAATTTACCTAGTGTATCATTTTTAACTAAAATTAAGTCATTTTCTTTATAACTAACAGGATTAACATATTTGTCATACATTATTTTCCTATTCATCTTACTTTTTACAAGATTATTTCTTGCTTCTCTTTGAGAAAGTTGCAAACGGTATTTTAACTCATGCGGATAACTCTCGAAATTATAAAGTGGTTCTAAGTCATTGGTCAGATTGCTGGGAAGAGAACATTTCTTACCGAACACCAACTCGTAGTGAGTAAACCCTGTCTCTGTATGTACGCCTGTATTGTAAGCAAAACACCAAAATGGAATCCACTTACTCCACAACTCAGGATGGTTCTCCGTTTGAATACGCAAAAACGCATTCAAATGTTTATGAGTAACTTCTAGGGCTCCTATTGATTGGTGATGATATGCTGTAGAATTTAATTGTTCAATGTTAAGTAATGTACAAACCTTCTGAAATACTTCTGATAAAAACTCCTTACCTCTGTCTGTTGCGATTACTTTTGGCACGCCGTACCTTAGAATAAAGTTATTTACAAAAGATCTTGCTACCTCATCTGCTTTTTTGGAAATTAAGGGATAGCCTTCCACATATTTCGTGAGTTCACATTGTAAAGTCAATACATATGTAAAATTATCGTTATCTGTCTCCAAAGGACCAACAATCTTTTCAAATGCAGTATTCGCAGTACTAGTAATCACCATTGGTTCTTTCTTTGGTAGTGAATACTTTTGTCGCTGACACTTATCACAACGTTTTACGAATTCCCGTACATCGTTATCAATACCGGGCCAGAAATAGTATTTCTTTATATTGTTGGACATCCGTCTCATACCAGCATGGCCACTACTAGGTAAGAGATGGAAGTCATTTAAGATAACTTTTTTATCATCCTTATTCTCAATTCTTTTTACATTACTTAAGATACATATGCGCGGTCCGCACCTACTCTTATTATTTTTAATCTCTTCTAACAACTTTTTTATGAAAATATCATTATCTTTGCTTTTTAATATGTATATTTCTTCTATATTTAACAAATTGCAAAATTTATCAATCTCTCCCACAAACTCGTCTCGCGTCATTTGTGATTGAGAGTCTAAAAATTTCACATAAACAGTCCTTCTACTTTCAACGTAACACAATATTTTGTTTTCTTTAGTAATTATTCTTAGTTTCCTTAAGTTCTCTAATCCTTTAATATCAATAAATCTTAATTCGACTGATTCTTTCGGTTTGATGTGGGTGCTTACGACTTTCGGTTGATCAGGCCTCAAGTCTGAAGCATCCATATCTACCGCAGAATTAGCATTATTTAATTTTCTTGCTTGTGCTCTCGTCATTACATTCAACACACTCTCATGCATCTCTTTCAAATCCTTAGAAGTGATTCTAGACAATGCATCTGCAGCTGCATTGTCAGAACCTTTAACGTACTGTACTTCAAAGTTGTATTCCTCTAACGTCATTCTGAATTTCATAAGTCTACTAGAAGGATCTTTCATATTAAACAAGTAGACAAGTGGTTTGTGGTCTGTAAGTATTTTAAAAGGTCGACCATACAAGTATGGGCGGAAATACTTAACAGCCCAAACTATCGCGAGAAGTTCTTTTTCAATTACTGGATAGTTCTTTTCGCCTTTGTTTAAACTTCTACTTGCATAAGCTATTGGTAATCCGTTACCATTCGATAAAATTGCTCCTATGGCATTGTTTGACGCATCGGTTTGGACAATAAAACGATTTTGATCTGAAAAATCCGGGTACTGTAATATAGGTGGGCTTGCTAAACGTTGTTTTAAAGTTTCAAAAGATTGTTCACATTCAGTGTTCCATTCGAATGGTACTCCTTTTCTAGTCAATTTATTTAAAGGATGTGCAATTTCAGCGAATTTTGGTAAAAACTTTCGATAGTAGTTAGTAAAAGCTACAAATCGTTTTACTTCGTCTGTATTTGTGGGGCGCGGATAATTTTGTACAGTAGTTATTTTTGCAGGATCCGGCATTATGCCCTCACTTGAAATAACATGTCCCAAATACAGAATTTCTTTCCTTAGAAAATCACATTTTGCTGGATTTAATTTTAAGTTAACAGCCCTTAATCTTTCAAATATATCTTGTAAATTCTTGTTATGAACTGTCAAATTTCGGCCAAATACAATCAAATCGTCCAAATATATTAAACACTTTTCATAATTTAGACCAGCCATTGCCATCGTTATCATTCTTGAAAAAGAACTTGGACTAGTTTTCAGTCCCATCGGCATACGCGTCATCTGGTACTGTCCTGAATAAAAGGCTGTGAATTTTCTACTATTTTCATCTAATTTTACATTATAATAACCCTGATGCAAATCTAAATGCGTAAAATAAATACTACCCGTCAATGATTCTAAAATTTCTGTGATATCTGGTAATGGAAATTTATCCTCCTCTATACAATTGTTCAGCTTTCGATAGTCAACCACTAATCGCCATTTTTTATCTTCCGTTGTATCTGACTTTTTTGGTACTAATAGTATCGGACTTGACCAATCGCTTTTGCTAGGCTCAATTATACCTTCTTCTAACATTTTATTAATTTGGCGTTTAACTTCATCTTTTTGAGAATATGGCAAACGATATTGTTTTGAAAATACTGGATTTGTGTTAGGCTTTACAGAAATAGTGTGAGTATATATATCTGTTGTAGTTAATTGATCTCCTGGAAGGTAGAATATATCTGAATACTTTGCGCAAATGTTTTCAATAGTTTTCTGCTCCTCATCATTTAAATGTTTCAATTTCATTAATGTAAATAACTTTTTTACTCTATCAGCGTTTTTTTGTGTTTTTTCGAATATGCAAACATTAAACTTACTAAGTTTCAAAATGGTAGGCTCTATTTCTGTAAGTGTTAAATCATTTTCAGTTACATTTAATATCCGAATAGGTATTAATCCGTTTTGAGGACTACCTATAGAGCTTGCTAAAAATACTCCATCTCTTAATTCTTTTGATGACACTACACAATCTTCATCGATGTTCGTATATATAAAATGTATAGACTCACTTCTAGCAGGAATGTCAAAAGTAACGTTATGTTTATTTACCAATGGCAAAGAAAAAGTTGAAATATTATTACGTAATGTTAAAATATTTTTATAAAAATCTAACTGAGCTTTAAACTTGTTTAAAAAATCACGGCCTAATATTCCACTTCCCTTAATGGGCAAGCTATTAAAAACATAAAACTTCTGACTAAATGTTTCATCATTCAAGAAGAATGATAAATATAGGTATCCGATTGCCTGTACTTTGCCACCTAAACCGTTTATTGTTACACTCTCTTTATGGATAGGAATGTTACATTCGAGAGCATATTTATATGTACACGCTGACAACGATGCTCCAGAATCTACTAAAAAATAATGTTTCTTACTACGATACAATGGCGAATGCAAATAAATGTAACAATTACTATCACTGGATAAAATAACATTTTCACCGTTATTCACGAAAAAACTGATTAGATGTTACTTCCGATTCTCCCGTAGTTTCAGAATTTTGCATTAAATTAACGTTGCGTTCTTTACGCATCCCTTGATTTCCTCTATTTGAATTATAAAATTTACCTCTATATTGTTTGCGACCCGTATTTCCTCCTCGAGTCCACTGTCCTCGAGAAGCGAAGTGGTCTCCATGCTGCGATCCTCGGCCTCGTCCTCTGTACGAATAAAAATTACTGCGACCTCCACGTTGAACTCTATAATTATTTGCATGGTTCCTGTTATAAAAAATATTGTAAGGCTGTTTGTACATACCCATAACTTCTCCAGAGGGTGCACCTATGGTGACTTCCTCGTCTTGTGCAGCCTGGACAGCGTCTTTAAGCGAGCTGTAATTTCTAGCAGATATAATCGTACTTAATCTACGATTCCGCAACCCACTGGCAAACTGCTTGATTGCCATTTGTTCATTTATTGGTTTTAATATATTATAGCATTGATCATTGCCATCGGCTTGCGCAATCGTCAGATCCACAAATAATTCTGTAATATCCTTCCCATAATCCGCAATTGAACAATCATTTTGTTTAATTCTTTGCAACTTATTTTGTATTGCCGTTGCAGCTTTCTTACACAATAACACACTTCTCATATCATTTATTAACTCGTCTACAGTATCATATTTCGATTTTAACTTTATCTTAGCTTCTTGAGAAAGTCTACTTTTTAGCACAAAGTTTATTAAGTTTTGTTTACAAGAACTTTCTTTTAAAATAGAATTATAATACACTATATTATCAATCAACTGTTTCGTATTAGACTCCTCATTTGTCATAACAGGTAAAAGGTTCAAGGCAGTTTTTAAATCAAATGAACTCATCTTCGAAAAAGATTCTGACTTATCACTCTGACACAACAATAAAATAAATATCCTCATGTAAATCTAAAAATTCACGACACTGATTTTGTATTAATAAAATATCTTGGCTACTATAGTATTTGTTCTTAACTTTATCATTAAAATCAATTAACCAAGTCTCATACTGTTGATAAATAGCATCAATTTCAATTAACTTCTTTTCTAATACTCTATCTGTCCTTCGTTTTGGTCCTAACTTTATTAAATTTATTCTTATTTTCTTTAAATCATTATACAATGTTAAAATTATATCCATTAGGTACTTACCACTACAACGTAGAGCAAAGTAAACTATTTATGTATCTGTTATTCATATTATAACATTAGTATAAAGTTTTATAATTAAGTACGAATGCAAACAAACGCAATTAACACCATAGTTCAAAGTTCAATTCACGTTCAGTCCGTATTTGGTAAGGCACTGCATTATTTTAAAACTAAGATACTACGCAACTCGATTGATATAATATTTGCATATGATTATTGAAACGATTAAAAACGATTTATACTTTTCCGCACTAATACTTATTTATTTATTTTTTCACTTATCACACTTTTTTTTTTTTTATACACACTTTTATGTTTCACACCATATCTTCTGTATATGTTTTAGCCGTGTTATCGTTGACCCCCGACTGCAAACGACGACGAAGAAGAGATCTCCTCATCATAGTGGTCCGATTGATCTCACTTGTTATCCATCGTACATGGCATCTTCTATACAGCTGGTACACGAAGTATATCAGCCCAAGTAGTATAAGAACCAACAAGATAATCGCCAGGAAAATATTCGTTATAGACATGTGAAAACGAATTTCGTCAGTTTTCGCCTCGTTACTGCCTGCAGCGTTTTGAATAACGAAGGTCTCTTCCTTAGATTGTTGTTTGCCCATGGTCGTAGATTATACGTACACTCACGTTAAGTTCGTAATTACAATAAATCTGCACTAGCCCCATGGTTACTAATAAATCGCGGTACTTAGGTAGGTACACAGTACACTCGAACGTCTCAAATTCGCGGCGCGCGTGTTGACCATCCTGGCAGAGTCGCCATGTAAGGTGCGGTGTTTATATGAAATGAAACCAGTGGATGCCCGAATAATACTGTCATATATTTGATAGAATAACATAATATAAATGGTTACATTGATACAAAGATTAATACAAGATAGAACTTACAATAGGTGTAATACATGCCTCACACTAAGTTCTCAGGCAGCTATCATGATTGGCTGGAATTTAGGGACACCTTTCTTTCTATAGTACACAACAATACAACAATAGACAAAATAAACAAATAACACTATTTGCGTGCTTCCTTAAAGGGTAGTGCGTCTCTTGTTGTCGATAACCTTGACTTCAGGTCAGAAAACTACGACGCTGCCTGGAAGTTACTCTGTGAGAGATATGACAACAAAAGATTGCTTGTCAACAATCATGTGCAAGCACTCTTTAACGTTCAACCTATTGATAGAGAGTCAAGTAAGTCATTACGTTACATTATTGACACTACAAATAAAAATCTTAGGGCTTTAGCAACACTTGGTCAACCAGTTCAAAATGCCTTCGTCGATGTCCTTATCATTTACATAATGACCAGTAAGCTCGACCACGTTACAAATCGTCAATGGGAAGAGCACAGAAACACTTTATCAGAACCTTCATCATTGTCTGCATTCATTAACTTCATCAGTAGCAGGGCTGACTTACTGGAGACACTGGAGGAGTCCAAGCCCATAGCTACAGCTAAGAGTGAATCCATCACCCGTGTGGCTAAACCTAAGAGCAGTACTATGCAACCTGATAAACAGCTAAAACCTTTGTCATGTCCCATGTGTCGTCAGAATCATTTTATCTTTGCATGTGAGCAGTTTAAAGGGCTATCAGTACAGGCTCGTATCAAAAAGGCTCAGGGTTCAAATGTATGTATGAATTGTCTTCGTCCAGGTCACGATGTTTCTGAATGTAAATTAGGTCATTGTAAATATTGTCGTCAAAAACACAACACCTTGTTACACATTGACAGTGACAATGTTCTTCCTAGTACACAAAACACTGCATTATCAGCTAATCAATCGTTTACATCTCGAGTGATTTTCCTTTCAACAGCGCTCGTGAGGGTGACCGACGCTGACAATAATCATCATGCAGCACGAGTCTTGATGGACAGTGGAAGTACAACAAATTTTATCTCGGAGGACTTTGTTCGTAAGCTGCAGATTTCTACCTACATTACCAAGTCCAAGGTAACAGGTATCAATTTCCAAACTTCTAATTGTAGTCAGGGGTGCTCAGTATCATTAAAATCAATTGATGACAGTGGGTACGAACTAAATATCGACTGCCTCGTATTGACAAAGGTATCAGGATCAGTTCCTAATACTTACGTTGACACTAGCAACATACATATACCTACGAACGTGCGACTTGCCGACCCCACTTATTATGTTCCGTCTTCTATCGACGTCCTTGTCGGTGCGGAAGTCTTTTGAAATTCATAGGCAATGGACGTATTGCATTAGGTACTCATAAACCCATTTTGCTTGAATCAAAATTCGGTTGGCTTATTTCGGGTGCATATTATCGGTCTGATTCCTCTTCACATATTTGTATGCATACTAACAATCCACAAGTAAATTTAGATCGGTTTTGGGAGTTAGATTCTGTGTCAAGTATACATAAACACTCTGGTGAGGAGAGGTCTTGTGAGCAACATTTCATAGATACCACATATCGTAGTTCTGATGGGCGATTTGTGGTAAGTATTCCATTCAAAGAGTCACTGGACGTATTGGGTGATTCATACATGATGGCTAAGCAGCGATTTTTATCTTTTAAAAGCCTATATATAGACTTCATGAACGAGTACATAGAGCTGGGACACATGTCTGAATCAACCAGACGACCAATCGACTCAACATGCTCTAATTATTTACCACATCATGGCGTTCTAAAGGAGTCAAGCACTACAACCAAATTGAGAGTAGTCTTTGACGCCTCCGCTAGAACATCATCAGGTAAGACCTTTAACGAAATACAAATGGTTGGTCCCCCTATCCAGGATGATTTATTATCAATATTGCTTCGATTCTGTCAGCATAAAATTGTCATAAGCGCGGACATCGAAAAAATGTACCGACAAACTCTTGTTCATGACAGTCATCGTCCCTTACGAAAAATTCTTTGGAGGGCGGAACCTACTCATCCGTTAAAGGAGTACACGCTTAATACCGTGACTTATGGCACTGCGTCAGCACCCTTTTTAGCTACAAGATGTTTACTTCAACTGGCTGAAGAGTGCACAGACACCTCAACAAAATTTTCAATAGCACGAGACTTTTATGTGGACGATTATTTATCCGGTGGACCATCTGTTTCAGAAACTTTGGAAAAAAGCCGCCGTGTTGACGATGCTCTTCGATCAGCAAAGTACAACCTACGGAAATGGCGGTCCAAATCCAATCAGGTGCTTCAGGCGCTGAGTGGTGAACATGATGTTTCTGATGTTGTTGACCTGAGCGACAGCGAACAGTCGAAGACTCTGGGGCTTCTGTGGAAGAGCTTGAGTGACACATTTGCTTTCTCTATTAATTTCAAGTCAACTAACAAGGCTAGTAAACGAGATATCTTGTAAACCATAGCACAGATCTTTGATCCCATTGGGCTTGTCGTTCCATGCATAGTGGAAGCCAAAATTATCATGCAACAGCTTTGGCTGGCCAAATGTTCATGGGATGAGCTTGTTCCGACTCATATTCAGCATTCCTGGAATGACTTTCAAACTAGTCTGTACCTTTTAAATGAGTTCAAAATACCTCGGTGGGTTTTGGGCGAATCTGCGTCCTGTCTACAACTGCATGTATTCACCGACGCATCCGAAAAGGCTTTTGGGGCATGTGTGTATGTTCGCAGTGTCTCGAGAACCGGCGGGGTTAATGTACATCTCCTTACCGCTAAAAGAAAATAGCTCCAATCAAATCTACAACCATACCGCGGCTCGAGTTGTGTGGTGCACTGTTGGGGTCAAGGTTGTACTCAAAGATTCGTCAGTCACTTACTTTACAATTTGATGAAGAACATTTTTGGTGCGATTCCACCATCGTCTTGGGATGGTTATCTACTGCACCAAATCAGTTAAAGACTTTCGTTCGCCATCGTGTATCTGAAATTCAGGAAACTGTAGGAGGCAAGGCTTGGCATTACGTTCCGTCAGCAGAAAACCCCGCAGACCTCGCTTCGCGCGGACTCAGAACAGACAGATTGTTGACGTCTTCATTGTGGTGGTCAGGACCACAATTTCTTCTCAAAGAAATGTCTTCATGGCCGCAGTTCCCTGAATCCCATCATAATAATTCTGGATTACCAGAAACAGTCTCTTCTTGTCATATTTCTAATCATATTACTGAAAGACCTATTACTGCTTTATTTTCAAACTTTACTACATTACAGCGCGTGACGTCATATGTCTTGCGATTCATTCATAAGTGCAATAAAAAATCACTAGAGTCTGGTTCATTAACTTCTACTGAACTCAGCAATTCTTTAAACCTGTTGTTAAGACTTAGTCAAACGGAATCTTTCCCGGAAGAGTACCACTTACTTAAATCAGGTAAACAATTACCAGCGAAGAACAAACTGATATCATTGTCTCCTTTCTTTGATAATCTTTCTCAACTAATTCGTGTTGGAGGAAGATTAAATAATTCATTTTATGATTACGACACTAAGCACCCAATTCTTTTATCAAGTTCTCACAAATGTTGTGTTCTTTTGTTCAATATGTTTCATGTACGCCTTTTGCACGCTGGGCCACAGCTTTTACTAGCCACTGTTCGTCACCACTACTATCCTATTGGAGGTAGGAACCTGGCAAAAAAAATCACACATCAATGTGTAAAATGCTGCAGGGTCAAGGCGTCCACTATCCAACCTATCATGGGTAACCTCCCAGAGCAGCGCTTACATTTAGAATTTCCATTTTTAGACACAGGTGTAGACTACGCCGGTCCCATCATGATAGCTGATCGGAAAGGGAGAGGATGTAGGCTCATAAAATGCTTTATCTGTGTGTTTGTGTGTTTGGCCACAAGAGCTATCCACCTTGAGCTTGTGTCAGACCTCACGAAAGAGGCCTTCCTGGCTGCACTTAACCGTTTTGTTGCTCGAAGGGGAAAACCCCGTAACATTTTTTCCGACAACGGGACAACTTTTGTCGGCGCTTTCAATGAGTTGGCCAGGCTGCTTTCGCAAGATTTAAACTTAAGTAACATCGACCCTGGTATAAACTTTTCATTCATACCTGCGTATACCCCACATTTCGGAGGTCTATGGGAGTCAGCAGTCAAATCCACTAAGCATCATCTTCGGCGCATCTTAGGTTTAACAAACCTCTCCTTTGAGGAGATGGCCACTTGTTTAATTCAAGTTGAGGCTATTTTAAATTCAAGACCCCTAACTCCATTATCCAACGATCCTTCCGACCTTGCTCCTTTAACCCCGGCCCATTTCCTTATTGGTCGTTCTTTAATCATGCTGCCTCATCCACAGATCCAGAACGCCAATGTCAGCAGCCTACAACGGTTTCGCCGCATAGAGTATTTGAAGCAACACTTCTGGGCTCGTTTCTCAAACGAATATGTTGTGTGGCTACAGGACAGAACCAAATGGTGCCGATCGTCTGGCGAGCTCAAGGAAGGTACATTGGTCATCATAAAGGACAAAACCTCACCTCCTCTTATGTGGCTTCTAGGACGTATCACACATGTCATCCCAGGCAGAGATGGCATCGCGAGGGTCTCCGATATCCGCACACGGAAGGGTGTCATCCGTCGCGCGTTCAACACCATCTGTCCGCTGCCGATCACTACAGTTGAAGACTCTTCAACGGGGGGAGTATGTTGAGACCGCTTCTCTCAACATCGTCACATGCTAGCGGCGGTAAAGGAGGGGTGCGGGCACAGCGGGGAGTCAACCGGCGGCTCGGCGGCCGGCCCCGCGCCGCACCAGTCAGTCAGCTGTTGCGCGCCTCAAAACGCGACTGCGCTCGCGCTTGTTTTACTTACATTACTTAGTTTACATTGTGTTGTTCACCATAATATAGTTCATATAATACAGTCCACGCTTATTTCATTTGCTCCATAATAATCATCATCATCATCATCAATGAGCTATCGTCGAAACAGTTGCCTTTCGTTTTTTACGCTCTGTAACGGTGCTGGGAAGCTCCGTGGTAATATTATTAACCTGTTGTTCATTTATGTTACTTGTTGCCAACACTACCTTGTCAGGCGCTTCATTGGATACAGTTGGTACCGGCGATGCTGGAGGCGTACGGTTAATAGGCATTTTTGAGATACTTAGCTACCAGGTACGCAGATATAATTAGCAGTTTTACAAGGTATTGATGCAGGAGCAGTTAGCACGAGCGTATAGAATCGAGAGCGGCTGAGTATAAGTGAAAGCGTATAAGGATCTGTTTGCAAAATTATAAAACTTCGAAATAAAGTTAGAATGGTAATACGTTTCGTAAGCAAAGTACTAGGAGCGCACAGGATCATGCAGTAGTGGGAGCGCTGACGTTAATCAGAGGCGGGGGTTTCTGACGACAACAAATATGGTGGCGCGTACCTCGTATTGTCTTCGCTGGTAGGCGGGGTGCTGTGCGAGGGAGACGACACGATGCAGTAGAGGCGGCGCCTGCGCAGGCGGGTGTGGCTTTTGGTCTTCAAAATGGTCGTTCTCTTTAGCCGTCGGTGTTCAGATTACTCCTGTACTTTTATGCGCTCCTATTTTTCGTGTTGATTTAATTGAGTAGAATATTTTAAAATTTTAAATTAATAACTGAACGTGCTTTGGAGACGTCTACTCGTGATCGAGGTCCGGAGGGAAGGGGATTATAAGTAGGGATACTACGTATTGTGTCTATGAAATGTGAAATTATAATAATGAATATCTTTATATTATATGCTTATATACTTTATATAATAATTGTAATAATGAATATCCATTATGTTGTAAAATGCAAATCATTTCTACTTAAGTTAAAACTTTTACAAGCTTATATATAAAAGTAACACCGTCGGCTTTGATCGACAGGCGAGCCACAAGCTCGCGGTAAAGACTACGGCGGTTTTACTTTACGTGGTTTTACTCGGGGCTCGTCGTACCAGATTAAAATGATACACGGGCGAGACAAAACTGTTGTTTCTCAGATTTTTGCTATAGTAACACATTTAGTACTAAAACTGAATTGCTTAAAAGGAGGAAGCTATATTATGTTATCTAGTTATTTAGTAATCGCCAAAAAGATGTCTTTTGATCGAAATGGACTTAAGAACTATAAAGATTATAATTAAAAGAATGACTGAAGAAACGTATTCGTGTTTAACGTATTGCTTCTAATTATAATAACGCCATACATAAAAAATGGCGTAATCTGGCGGCTCGTTTCGCCCCTCGGTGATCGACGCATGGATTTGACAACGCGTCGTGTCGCACCAAATCCAAAACATGCGAGACAAGCTCCACTAAACAAAAATATAATCTTAAGGTGATTCACCAGCGAGTTTTACCGGGGAGAAAACAAAACCGCGGTTAAGCTCGTGCGTCGATCACAGCTTTAGTTACTAAAACTAGAGACTAAAAAAAAACTAAAACTATTTTTATTGTTTCTTATAAGTTTTTGACACTTCTTAATGATTCTTTTAGTTTTAATATATTTCTTTAATTTATTTTTACTACAATGTATTTGTTGTACTTGAGAATTTGATATAATAGTGTTATCACAAGTTAAATCAATAGTCTCTATCTGGTTACTATTACCCAGAGCTGAGGTGGCAGAAGGAGCGGTACCAACCAGCCTGTCAAACAGAGCATGTGTATACTCTGTCTGAACTCTCTGGTCTGCACCGTCCATCTTGAGAATGGTATCCTGGGCTTCACTTAATCTGCACTTGAGTTCAGCGTTGTGCTTGAGGGTTAAATCAAACTCATCGCTGCACTGATCAAACTGGTCGACTAACAGTTTAAGCTTATCCCGTTCCTCAGAGGTGTTAAGTAGTTGTCTATGCAATTCTGCCATCTCAACTTTGAGTTTACTGTTATTATTTAATATCTGTAGCACTTCCTTCTCATTGTCATCTTGTTCATTTTGCAAACTCTCACACAAATCTTTATATTTCTTTAATTCCAGCAATGTTAATTGGAGTTTAGATTCCTCCAGGCGAGCAGCACCCCTTCTGGTCATCACTCTATCCATCTCAATAGCAAAATAGACAGGTGACAAAATAGACAGGTGTTATAATGAATGTTGTGTGAGAATATGCAATAAATGAGTGTAAGTGTTATAGTAAATTTCTTGAAAATAATCACCAAGGAACTGTGATGGTAAAAGTGTGATAAAAAGGTAGCAATAAACACTTACACACCAGTTTCTAATGACAATGCACTTTACAATGTTCGTTAAAGTTTAACTAAGTTTGACAGCAAAACTTTTCACAAGTATAAAACTGATCTTAAGTACAAAATACGACTATATAACACTGGCCCACTAAATATTAATAATTACTGCGTATAAAATAGACATTTAAATATACACAATACACATTTTACAAATAAAATTTAATTAATTAATTGGGAGAAGTTTTGTTGACGTCTTGTCAACGGTGTTGCCACAGACCAAAAGATATAATACCCCTTACAACTATGACTATAATACTAATATGACGTATAATGATATAACTTATGGTAATCAAATAATACAGGAGACCGAACCACAACTAGGGCCCAGCCACGTAGGCCAAACCCCGGATTTTCGTTCAGACAAGATATCAAAAGAGCAAGGATAGATATTAATTTGCAAACTCAGAGACAATTACCGTACATAGAAATTTCTAATCCCCCTTTAAAATTCTTGATAGACACTGGTGCTAACCAATCATTCATAAGCCCTCAAGCCGTACAGAAGTCCTTCTCTGACTACCGACTTAACTATGACCCTTTTGAAATAACAAATATACATGGAGTTAGCCGAAGTGACTACTCTATAACGTTGCCGAGTTTTAAGGAATTCAATGAAAGTGACAGTATTAAGTTCTTCATATACCGTTTTCACGAATACTTTGACGGGTTAATAGGTTTAGATATATTATCTCAATGGGAAGCCAATATTAATCTAAAGGATTTTAAATTGATAACTCGAAACGCAACAAATCAGATTAAGTTATACAACTCTCGCAATGTCAACCTATACGAAGACATTATACCAGCTAAGAGTTCTAAAATAATTAAAATACCTATTAATGCCCCTGAGGGAGACGTTTTAATAGATAAACAGACTTTCTGTAATTGTATTTTACACGAATGCCTTACTACCGTAACTAATGATCGAGGCTATGTAGAGATAGAAAACCCAACATCCAATGATGTTATATTCTACCTAGATCAGCCCGCCTGTGCAGATATATTCAACATTGAAGGCACCCAAACTGAGAATAAAACCAGGTTAAACGATGTGTTGTCGCGACTGCGTACAGACCATCTTAATGAAGAGGAAAAAAACAATCTCTTGACGTGTAGTCGGTACGCAGATGTATTTTATATCCATGGGGAACCACTGACATTTACAAACCAAATCAAACATAGAATTCGTACAACCGACGAGGTCCCCGTGTACACCAAAAGCTATCGGTATCCTTTCATTCACAGACAAGAAGTCAGGGACCAAATAACAAAAATGTTGAAGCAAGGTATAATTAGACCTTCCGACTCTGCATGGAGCTCACCCATTTGGGTTGTACCCAAGAAAATGGACGCTTCAGGTAAACAAAAGTGGCGTCTCGTGGTTGACTTTCGTAAAGTGAACGACAAGACATTAGACGACAAATACCCCATACCCAACATCACTGACGTTTTAGACAAATTAGGCAGATGCCAATACTTCACGACCTTAGACCTAGCAAGTGGATTTTACCAGGTCGAAATGGACTCTCAAGACATACCTAAGACCGCGTTCAATGTCGAACATGGGCATTTTGAATTTCTTCGAATGCCTATGGGTTTAAAAAATTCACCATCAACCTTCCAACGAGTGATGGACAATGTTTTTAGGGGCCTACAAAACAGCATTTGCCTGGTATATTTAGATGACATCATCGTGTTTAGTTCATCCCTCCAAGAACACCTGGATAACCTGGAACGTGTTTTTCAAAGACTTAGGGAATCCAACTTCAAAATTCTGATGGATAAGTCAGAATTCTTGAAGCTAGAAACCGCATACCTTGGGCATATAATTAGTAAGGATGGCATTAAGCCTAACCCCGACGTATCCTATACCAAACACTCCAAAAGAAATCAAACAGGTTTTTAGGCCTTCTTGGTTATTACCGAAAATTCATACCGGACTTTGCACGCATTACGAGGCCCCTTACTCTTTGCCTCAAGAAAGGTAACAAAGTAGTCCATAGCCCCGAGTACGTTAATGCTTTTATTAAATGTAAAACATTACTTACTAATGATCCCATCCTACAATACCCCGATTTTACAAGAGAATTTAATCTTACAACCGACGCTTCAAATGTCGCTATTGGAGCGGTATTATCCCAAGGACCCATAGGATCTGACAAACCAGTGTGTTACGCTTCTTGTACACTAAATGAAAGTGAACTAAACTATAGCACAATCGAAAAAGAATTGTTAGCTATAGTATGGGCCACAAAGTACTTTAGGCCTTATCTATTTGGCCGGAAGTTTAAAATATTAACCGACCATAAACCATTACAATGGATGGTTAACCTAAAAGAGCCGAACTCTCGATTGACCAGATGGCGGCTAAAATTCAGTGAATACGACTTTACTGTAGTTTATAAGAAGGGAAGGTTTAACACCAATGCTGATGCCCTTTCGCGCATAGAAATTCATACCAACGAGACCGACGAAATTAACTCAGTAATTGAAAACATCAAAGAGTTAAGTTCAATGATAAATAACCCCTCAGAACCATCAATCCATCCTGCTAACCCTTCGACGGACACTTTGCATTCTAATATTGGACACCCTAGGAGAGAAAACCCTGATCAATTAAATTTACCAGACGACCAGACTAATTCCTCAACCGACACAGTACATACTAGTAACGAACAGCCCATTTTGGAAGTCCCTATTACGGACGAACCTCTTAACAAATTTTACAGACAAATCGACTTTACAATAGTTGGTGACATCAAACGAAGACCTATAATAATAGTGACTAAACCTTTTGAAGGACATACAAGAACAGCAATTCAGATTTCAGAATTAAATTTAGAGTCAGATGTTATCAATGCTATTAAAGAGTACGTTAACCCGAAGGTTAAAACAGCTATATTAATAAATCCACCTTTAGCTATGTATTCAATAGTACCAATCATACAAGATAAATTCAAAAGTTCTTCTCTTAAATTAGTATTAACTAAGATAGAATTGGAAAATGTTAAAGAATACTTGCGGCAACAGGATATTATCAAACATTACCATGATGGCAAAACCAATCACCGTGGTATAAACGAGTGCTATTTGGCTCTTTCGCGAAAATATTACTGGCCAAAAATTAAGGAACAGATCGCTAAATATATTTTTATTTATTTATTTATATAATCATCACTTACAACTATTATTACAGGTACAACCCAATGCAATAGTGAAGCAAACCTAATAATAACTACTTATTTTCTAAAACTTATTTCATATAATGTTATCCTTGTGAATTCACTCAGTGTACAAGCAAAAATGTCTATCTCCTCTGCTACAAGGTTAAGAGTGCGAAGTGCCCGCGTCAGGGGCGCCTCATTCAACAGATTAGTGCAGCCACGAGGTACAGCCAGCAGCTGAGGCCGACGTCGCCGCCACACATATCTGTCCGGCACACTCAAACACACTAACTCTAATATGTTGGCGTTATGTATCTTGCCTCTAATTAATTTAAATAAATATGAGACAAGCGATATGCGAACTCACGCCTAACTCTCAGCTCGTTGTATCCAACCATGCCTAATATAAACAAGGTTGGATACATAAGCGGGTAAAAAGGATATACTCCATAGAGCCTTAAATATAAAAATCTAACAAATTTATTTTGTATTCGCTCCAACATGAGGCTATATTTGGTCTCATGTGGGGCCCAGATGATTGCATTGCATTCTAATTGGCTTCTCACCAAAGTGTTATATAAAGCGTTAATCGCCGTAATATTTGTGAAACCACGAACAGTACGTATAATAAACCCTAAGTTTCTATAGGCCTTTTTACAGCACTTGACTATATGATCACGAAACGCTAGCCCCGCGGTAAGACTAACTCCTAAGTCCCTAACCTCTGTGACCCTGATCATCGGCATCCCATCAATGTTGTAATTATGTACAACAGGACTATGTGCACGCGAGAAAGTGATTGTGACACATTTCTGGGCGTTAAATTGTAGAAGGTTTTCCTTGCTCCAAGTAACTACGCTATCTATGGCCTTCTGTAAGCGTTCACAGTCATCATCACCCCTTACTGCCAGGGATAACTTAAGATCGTCTGCAAATAATAAACAATTTGCATCTTTAACGACTTTGGGCAAATCGTTTATCATAATTATAAATTGCAGAGGTCCGAGGTTACTCCCTTGGCTTACACCAGACAACGTAAAGTACGGCTCTGACTTGTGTCCCTCGTACTCTACATATTGCTGCCTATCCCTCATGTAACTGGCGAAGAAATGAAGTAAGTGCGGAGTGAAACCAACAGCTGCTAACTTCTTGAGCAACACGTCATTATCGACTAGGTCGAATGCTTTTTTGAAGTCGAAGTAAGCAGCGTCAGCCTGCCCCCCACTGTCCACAATCGGCAGCACATGAGCCATGTAACTCAGTAAGTTACTGGTGGTGCTCCTCATTGGCCGAAACCCGTGCTGTGCATCTGAGAGTTGCGTTCTCACTTGCATAAAAATGCTGTTATGAATAGCGCACTCCAACACTTTAGCCGGTGATGACAGTACTGCAATAGGTCTATACCCACTAACATTGTCGTTGCTTAAACCTCCTTTCGGTACCGGCACAACACGAGTGGTTTTCCATCTCTCTGGAAACACGGCTGCCTTCAGACACTTATTGAATATATGGAGCAACGGTTCAGCCAGCACAGATCTACAGTCTCTGAGTATGTAAGGCGGAATACCGTCCGGTCCTGCGGATCTCTTCGGCTTAAGTTGTTCAAGCGCACTTCGCACATCCTTCAACTGTAATTCCTGCAGGTGAATCCGCGCCGCTCCATTCTCGCCACCAACCCCTTCTATCGCCGCGGCAACATTCAACTCGGCCTGTCTCGTGCTATAAACCGAGTGAAAGTACTGAGCAAACTCTTTCACACATTGATCACCAGACAGGACCTCCCCGTTTTTTAAAATCCTTTGTGGGTTTCGACTACCCCTTTTTGACTTTACATAGTTCCAAAATGATTTTGGGTCTTTTTGTAGTTGATTTTGAACCCTGTTGCTATGTTGTTCTTGTGCTAATTTAATCAACTGTTTTACTTTAGCCCTACACAGAGCAAACGCCTCGTAATCATCCTGGTGCTTACTTGCCTTGTACCGTTTGTGGTGAATAGCCTTATAACGTATGTTGCGAATTATTTCAGCAGTGTAAAACTCGGGGTAAACATACTTCGAGCTTACACGACTTCGCTGTTTTCTAGGAACACAGTCATCTATTTTCGCATTAATTGTTTCATAAAAATAATTTAAACTCATTTCTAAATCAAGGTCGTAGATATCCGTCCAATCTACTGTCGCTATTGATGAGTACAATGTAAAAAAATCAGCTTTATTAAAATTCCAACCTGTGGGTACAGTACTCGACTCATACGCGAATGAACCCGCAACCCGGCGCGCCCGCAGTTCGACCAACACGTCGAGCGGCGGATGGTACGCATCCACAGGCACTAGGGGTGCCCCCGCCCCGCGCACATTCACACTCTCTCCCTTCGGAAGCGTACTTAACACTAAATCCAAACATCGATCATTACAATTAACGATCGTGTTGTACTGAGTAAATCCACAATATGATAAAAAATATTCAAAATAATTACATACGTTTATCGAACAGGAATGCATATTGAAGTCACCAATTACGACGATATCACTATATTTACAACACAGCTGTTCTATTATCCTAAACAATATCATATACTCATTCTCACAACTGTTTGGTGGAATGTAAATAACACTCAATAAAAATAAAAGTCTACTTTGTGAATAAACGGTAGCACAAACCAGTTCGAACACCTTATCGTCAATGTTTACGTCACTCGGGCCTGACACTCGCCGCAGTTCTAAACGCGGTGTGGCCACGAGACACGCGCCGCCCGGTATTAACGAGTGTACCATCTGCGGCCAGGCTAAATATGATAGAAACCCTCTTACGAAATACGGACAAGCATACCATTTACGAGATGGCACGGCCATAAGTATCATTCAATCTCTATTAAAATTCTGCACTCACCATGGATTACCCATGACTGTTATAACTGACAATGGCACAGAATTCACGAACCAATTTGTTATGTACACGTCAATAAAAGGCAGAGATCTGGTAACGACTGTTTATTTGAAACTGAGGTTTACCCACAGACATTAATATTCACTAATATCTAAAGACCGACATAACACAATTGTTCTCTGAATTCACGCGTATCCATAAAATTGTTCATCATAAAACCTTACCTCACAGTCCAAACGATAATGGCAACATAGAACGTTTTCACTCGACATTACTAGAACATATTAGAATCCTTAAATTACAACACAAAAATGAGCCAGTAATTAATCTCATGCCATACGCTATCATAGCATACAATAGCTCCATCCATAGCTTTACCAAGTGTAGGCCTTTCAACTTATTAAATGGACATTTTGACCCACGAGATCCAATTAACATTGACTTTACTGAACATATCCTACAGCAATATGCACAGAATCATAGACAACAGATGAAACAGGTGTACGATATAATTAATGAATCTTCTCTTGCAAACCGAACAGCTTTAATTGAAAATAGGAATAAATCACGTGAATCTGAAATAGAATATGTCCCTCAACAGCAGGTTTTTATCAAAAACCCCCTCGCCAGTCGTCAGAAAGTCGTTCCACGTTACACACAAGACACAGTTCTAGCCGACTTACTAATCCATATCTATACTTCCAAGAAACGCGGCCCTGTTGCTAAAGCGCGGCTGAAACGAGTACTTAAAAGTAACCAATTGTTACAGGAGCCTACTACTACTGATAATACCGGCGACGCATCCTCAAGACATAAGACTTGAGACTTTAGCTGACGTACCAGGACTATTACCATACAAACTAGGACCAACCAGATTAACGACACATTACCACTCTTTTGTACAATTTATACAACTGACTGATATTGAAGACAAGATAAAGTCTGTACAAGATCAAATTGAGATGTTTAAGACTAAACTTAGTAATGGGGCATACACTATTTACGAATATCAAATCGATTACCTTACTAACAAACTTAACAAGGTGTTAAATCAAATAAAATCGCTAGAACCTGTAAGAATTAAAAGAGGTTTGATAGATAGTTTAGGATCAGTAATAAAAAGTGTTACAGGCAATTTAGATTATCAAGATGCTATAAAATATGATGAAACCCTTAAAATCTTGCAGAAAAATGACTATAGGATAACTTCTGAATTCAATAATCATATCAGTTTGTGTAAAGAATGGATGTCTCAACATAATACTGTTTTAGAACAATTAGCATCAAATCAGGCAAATATTAATGCATCCCTAGAATTACTCTTAGAAAGAGATGCCCAAATCAAAGATTATAATTTAGTAAGATTTACCAAGTTCTCTCAAATATTAGGTATAATAACTTCTTCTTAGCGTGTCAATAAATGGCAAAACTAGACTTTCCCAGACCAGTACTCAGCTACGCGGATAGCATTATCTGTAGCATTGTACAGGTCCTCGCGTGTATAGGTGGTAGGACACGATGAGCAACTCAACAAGTGAGCCATGGTTTGGGGAGAGATACCACACTCACAAGACTCGCGTGCGCTGTAACCCCACCGGTACATATATTATTGTCTTTACACCGGCCGACTTGGGTCCGGAGTCTATTCATAGACTTCCACGTCGGCCATGGTAAACTGCTACCGGGGGGAAGTTTTTCCGATGGTGTAATGGGAAGAGTTGGGTATCTCTCCTTCCAGAGTAGAAGCCTGGTTTTTGAAGCATCGCCTCGCAGAGGAAGTACTTCCTTTATGAGACTATGCCGACTTTTAAGCCTCTGCGGTACCGGAACGTACTGGCGCATAGGATGTCGTGGGTCTGTCTCCAACTTCCCTCTCTCGATGGAGCTTGCCACTTGTCTACGAACATCTGGCGGTGCAATGCCAGCTAGTGGATACAGCAGGCCAACAGGAGTCGGCTTCAGACAACCTGTGATGATCCGGCATGTGTCATTTAAAGCTGTATCCACTAGGTTTGAGTGCGCGGAGCGGCTCCATACCGGACTGGCGTATTCGCCAGCCGAGTAGCAGAGTGCAATTCCCGTTGTCCGCATGACGTGTGGTGATGCTCCCCACTTGGTAGAGCTTAGCCGCCGCAGGAGGTTGTTTCTTGCATGCACTTTCATTTTGGTGTTTATGCAGTGCTGTCTATAGGTCAAAGCTCTATCAAGTGTGATGCCTAGATATTTGGGATGGGAACAGTGTGCAATAGACATTTCTCCATGAGATGTTAAGGAATTTGTTAGCTTCCCGATTACGTAGGTGGAAGACACAGGACTGTGTTTTTGAAGGGTTGGGTCTCAGAGAATTACAGTCGTAATACACACTTAAGTTCTGTAATCCTACCGTCAAGTGGTTCTCGACTTCTTCAAATGTTTTTGCTTGGGAAGCTAACGCTAAATCATCGGCATACAGAAAACTGGCTGTGTGTGGTGTTTTTGGCTGGTCATTTGTGTAAATGTTAAAAAGAAGCGGGGCTAGTACACTCCCTTGTGGAAGGCCGTTTTTTTGCAGTCTCCATCTGCTTCGCTCATCCAAAAGGTGAACCTGAAAACGCTGATTGTGAAGCAGTTCACTAAGAAACTCGGCGAAATGATGGTCCTCTGTTAGTTTTGTCACCTTCCACAGCAGTCTCTTTAGGTTTACTGTGTCATACGCAGCCGTTAGATCCACGAACACTACACCTGTCACATGATCTAACTCAAATCCATCCTCTAGGTGTTGTGTGAGGTTCAACGTCTGGTTACAACAAGACTTGCCCGGTCGAAAACCAGCTTGCTCAGGAATGAGTTTAGGGTCGATCACACTGACGAGACGGTTGAGTAGCATTCGCTCCAGTAACTTATACGTATGACAGAGCAAAGATATAGGCCGATAACTTTTAGGGTCACTGCTTGGCTTGCCGGGTTTTATAATTGCTTTTACCTTCGATTTTCGCCAAAGGGGCGGTATACGGGTACTAGCGATACAGTTGTTAAACATCTCTAGCAGCCAGGAAACAGCGACTGGTCCAAGATGTTTGATTTGTTCAGCGGAGATGTTGTCAGCCCCAGTAGCCTTGCCACATTTAAGCAGCTTAATGGCTTCAATGATATCCGCTAGAACAAAGGGTCGGCTAATTGAGTGAAAGCTATCAGGATAGTTAGTTAGTTAGGTATAATAACTAATAATGTAGAAGATATAATGCTAGATAATTAAGATAGAGAATATTTTAGCTTTCATACATTCATCTAGTACCCATCACTCAATGATAGATATCATTCAGCCAATCATAGTCCACTGCTGGACATAGGCCTCTCCCAATTTGCGCCACAACACCCGGTCCTCCGCCCTCCGCATCCAGTCCCCTCCAGCGACCTTTTTCAGGTCGTCAGTCCACCTGGCGGGGGGGCGTCCTACCTTACGCTTGCCGAGTCGCGGTCTCCATTCTAGGACTCGTCTGCTCCAGCGGCTATCGGTCCTTCGACAGACATGGCCAGCCCATTGCCACTTCAGCGAGCTAATTTTACGAGCTATGTCGGTTACCTTGGTTCTTTGTCGGATGACCTCATTACGAATTTTATCCTTCAAAGAGACTCCGAGCATAGCTCGCTCCATAGCCCGCTGCGCGACTTTAAATTTGTGGACTAGTCCAACCGTTAATGTCCACGTTTCGGCACCGTAAGTCATAACAGGTAGGACGCACTGGTTATAAACTTTCGTCTTCAGGCATTGCGGTATTGGCGAAGAGAAGACTCGACGGAGTTTGCTAAACGCTGCCCAGCCTAACTGAATTCTCCGATCGACTTCCCGCTCGAAGTCGTTTCTACCAAGCTTGATGACCTGCCCTAGGTAGATATACTCTTGAACAACTTCGAGCATCGATCCTTCGACATATATCGGTCTCGGCATGACATGTTCATTGAACATGATCTTGGTTTTATCCAAGTTCATGCCAAGACCGACCCGTCGTGAAGCTCCATTTAGGCCATGCAGCATCTCGCTTAGTTGGTCCAGCGACTCTGCCACTATGACGATGTCATCGGCAAATCGAAGGTGCGAGATGTGCTCACCGTTCACATTTATACCCCGTCCAGTCCAGTCCAGAGTCTTAAAGACATCCTCGAGCGCGTTGGTGAACAGCTTTGGGGATATAACATCCCCCTGTCTCACCCCCCGACGCAGCTCGATCGGATTGGTCTTATGGTCATCGAGCTGGACAGTCATGGTGGCGGTGTCATATAAGCATCTCAGCGCCTCGATGTATCGCCAGTCAATACGACATCGTTGTAGAGCATCCAGAACTGCCCAAGTTTCGATGGAGTCGAAGGCTTTCTCGTAGTCCACAAAGGCCAAACACAGCGGCTGATTGTACTCTTCGGTTTTCTGCACAATCTGCCGAACAGTATGGATGTGGTCTATGGTGCTAAAGCCTTTTCGAAACCCGGCTTGTTCTGGTGGCTGGAACTCGTCGAGTCTTGTAGCGAGGCGGTTAGTGACTACTCTCGAGAACAACTTGTAAATGTGGCTCAGGAGTGAGATAGGTCTGTAATTCTTCAGCATGGTTTTGTCACCTTTCTTGAAGAACAGAACCACCGCACTCCCGCTCCACGCTTGTGGTGTTAAGCCTTGGTGAATGACGGAATTAAAGAGACTCGCTAGCTCTTTCAGGACTGTGGTCCCACCGGCCTTAAGGAGCTCGGTTGTAACTCCGTCATCACCCGGCGCCTTGTTGTTCTTTAGTTGTCTGAGAGCTTTTTTTTTTTTTTTTTTTTGGGGGGAAATCCTCATGGACTTCCTCCGCCTGGGGAGGCGGAGGCGTGCCGGACTCTTACCGGCTAAAACCCCCCGGTGTCTCCTCCTCGCACGTGCGCGTGGGGCCGCGGGAATCCGGATTCTTCCGCAGCCCCACACTGGTGCCGGCCCGGTCTGTCCGGGCCTCAGCTCCTGCACGGGGTAGTGAGGTGTACAACTACCCCGTGCACCGCCTCAGGGGCGCGCGCGGGTGTCGGCGCGCGCCCCTGATCCTCCGCCTCGGGTCCATCGAATAGGGGGCGGGGACTTCCCCAAGTCCCTTGCCCTGGACCCATTCATGGGGGGCGGAGAAGGGCGTTGTCCGCCCTTCCCCTGCGCCCGGTGCGTCTTCTGCGGCTGGGGAAGGGAGTCGAGATCTCCCTCTCCCGTTCCGCAGTCTCCTTCTGCGACATCACGTCCTCGCAGAAGGACACCACCGCGTCCCACGACTCTGCGCTACCGACCATACTCCGCACTACGGCCGGCAGCGAGTTGTCTGAGAGCTGCCTCAACCTCGCCCGGGTCGACATCCGGGATGTCCTCGGTGTAATGGCGCGTGAGTCTGCGGTCATCTTCGCCTTGTCTCGATGGTTTAGTCATCCGTGATGCGTATAGGTGTCTATAAAAACTCTCAATTTCCTCGAGAATCTCGAACTTAGAGGTAACGGTCCTGCCATCCCCGGTCCTCAGTTTCGCCAGATGGGGTCTACCTAATGAGGAAGATGAGCATGTTTTTTTTTTTTATCATCTAGAAAAATCAAACTAAAAATTAGAAAAACAATGGTGAAAAAATTTTAGCGATATCTCAAAAACTCTATTTTTTACGATTTTTTATAGTCTGGCATTCTTAAATTTAGTTTTGGTTCGCCCGATCAACGCGTGACGTCACAACGCCCGTCCTCCGCTCCCGTACATACGATCTCGTGCAGTATTTTTATGTTACTCGCATATTTTTCTAGATTTTGCTAAATATGGAAAAAAGACTAGCGTATAGTTACTGAATAGTCTTCTTTGTACTAAAACAACAGTTAGCACGCCAAAAAATATATCTTTACAAGCTTTTATTTAACATTCAATGTATACGTTTGTACCTACAGCTACGAGTGGAATCTTGCAACTTAATTTTGGAACAGATATCTTTAACCGATTGAGCTGAAATTTTGTATATCTGTTAAGTTTGGATGACAATATAATTTGATAGTACTTTCGAGCTGATCTGATGATGGCGCCAGAAGGTGGCCAGAGGAACTCTCTAACTAAATGACGTAATCGCATCGCGTTTGGGCTTGTTTCATAAGTCTACACTATTACTGTGAGCTTAGCTAAATTTGAAGCTTGTGTTTAAAATTAATTTATTCGTTCTTCCAACAACCGATTACTACTATGCCCCTCCCACCGCTCCGACTTTCTTCACTCTACCTTCTTTGTCCAATCTATACTTCTTTGGAATTCGCTTCCTACGGAGATCAGGATGGCATCGAGCCGCTTTTCATTTAAAAAGAAGGTTCGTGACTACTTTCATGAACAACCTATGGCAGGATCCACTTAACTTTGTTTTAAAAATCCCTTCATGTTTCATCAGATTACCTGGCTACTTAGCTGTTGTTACTATTTATCAGAAGTCTTATGTATTTATATATTTATATATATATTTATTTTTATTTTATGTTGTATATTTGTATGTATTTTTTTTTGGTATTAAGTATACATACCTAATTTATTTACACTTTTTTTTTTCTCAATTTTGTGCTCTTGCATCTACCACGATTTGTTTTCTGCATCACCCTAAGGTTGACTGGCAGAGAATGCCTTCTGGCATTAAGTCCGCCTTTGTGCAACAGTGTGCAAAAAGTATTAAATAAATAAATAAATAAAATTAATTTATATTAGAAACTGAAAACCGATTTGTGCCCGAAATGACAAAAAAAAAAGTATGTGCTCGTGTACGTATGTGTACGTGTTGTAAATTAATAAAAAGGAAGAACAAGTCGTCATTGTTGCAAAGATCGTTTCAATGTCAAAAATAATGCTAAAACTTTATTTCTATCTATAGCGGCCCGTCCTGGCTTTGCACGAGTATTTAACAAATATTTTAAAATATATTAATTTTAATACACACACACACAAACACCTTTTTGAATGGGGTACAAAAAAAGAGTAGGTACATTAAATTTCATTATAAAGAAAATTAGATCTTTCTATAACATTTTATTATTTCTTAACGTTTACTCCCTTCCCGTATTCCAGTGACGTCTACATCGCATAGTAAGCCGAGCGGAGAGAGCGGCCACCATTAACCAAGCGACTTTTTTCTAATACTTACACTTTTGAATTCGTGTTATCTTTCGAATGTAATGTCCGAATTGAAAAATTCAACTTATATAATGGTATTAAAGCAGTCTTGAGTATAAAGCAAATTATTTTGATAAGGATTAATACCAAGGTCAAACACAAGGTACGCCATTTCCAGCGACGTCACTGCAATTTTTTTTAAATGAAAGAACACTTATTGTGTCATAAGTATAATAGTTAGACATATGCTGTCGCGACATTTTTTGTAGATAATAATGTGTTCTGTAAAATCGTAGTACATTATTTTGTTCTATCATCAATAGTTTTAGGAGCGCGCGCGATGTAAAAAAAATTAAGGTATTTATTTGCATCTCGTGTTGCATTATTGGAGTTTTAGTAAGGATCCCTATTTTTATTTTAATATAATATAGGCTACTTCACTCAACGAAAGTGTAGCTAATCAACAATGAAATATTTTTTTAAATCGGTATAATAATTTCGGAGCCTATTCAATGCAAACAAAGAAACAATCAATCTTGCCTCTTTCTTATATTATCATAGATATCTTAACCTGAAGTGTGTTTGTAATTTCATATTAACAGCATTACACTAACTACAAATACGGTACATACTTACGTAAAAAAACATGTTTTATTTTTTTTGTTTGGCTGTCTGCCTGTTCCGGGTAATCTCTGAAACGGCTGGACCGATTTTGACAGAACTTTCAGTCACAGAGAGATAATGCAATAGGAAGTTTAAATTTTATTTATTTTAAAAGGGGATTTTGTAAAACATTGGGGCACATATACAACTGAATATTTAGCATTCCGCTTCTTTTCATGTTCTCGAACATGAGCAAAATGTTCAACATGAGAAATCTACCTATCTATACTGATATTATAAAGCTGAAGAGTATGTTTGTTTGATTGAACTTGCTAATCTTAGGAACTACTGATTCAGACTTTATAACACTACGCTGCACCCAATAGGGCGAAGCATCAACGGAAAATGTAACAAAAACGGAAAAATATCCCTATTTGTGAACTTCCGTTGCGTGCGCAGCGTAAACAGTTAAAGTTAGGCAAAAATCATGCATGACGAAATTGTTCCTCTTTAAAAGTTCTAAAAAAAAGTCAGGGACGACATATGGCTATCTTTCAAGATTTACTTACTATAACCGTATTTTTATGGAAATCAAAGTTTTAAATTAATGAATTATTTGCGAAGACGTTTTATCAAAATAATATTAATCCTTATACAAATAAATGTGATATTAATCACAAGTATTTTATTGTGAACAAAATTGTCTTCGACATTACTTGATTTCAATCAACATCTTAGGAGGTATCATAATTTTAAAGTAACTACCGGCCGGCCCGAGCGCCCGTCGCCTGCGGTAGGGTGATGTGACGTCACGACAGATTCTCGGCCGGCTCAAAAATTTATCGGGAGATACGAAATTGAAAAATTTATAAAAAAATAACTATTTGAGATATCGACATATTTTTTTCGCAGTTATTTTTTTATTCACCTACATTTTTCGATAAGCCAATAAAAATGCGGTTTTTTTTATTTACATCTTCCTCATTGCTGAGCGAAGACTTTGGTGCATCTATTTCGCTCAATCGCAGCCTCGATATTACGAGTGCTGCAGCGTCGGAGGTCACGTCGCGTCAGTTTCCTGATTTTCAGGTTTAAGGACCGCCTATCTGACGAAGACATCTGGGCGTCCGGCGTTTCTCGTCTTTCCTTCATAAGTTCGAGAGTCTCGGGTGAGAGCTTGGACTCCCTATTACCGCGTTTTCCGGGGAACAACCTTCGAGACACATTCTGTAGCGTTTTGACCACTGTGTCGGTTTTTTCGTCAACATTGTCCGTGGTTTCCAGCAGTGCAAAACGATTTTGGAGTTCCAACTGGAACTTATCGGAACCTAAGGCTATTTGTTTGGGCAGCGTGGGTCGGAGAGTAGGTCTCATCATCCTAACTCTTTCAGCCTTAAGGTTGATATTTAGAGAGCCTCGGACGAGTCTATGATCGCTACCGGTATTAAACATATTGATCACCAAGACGTCTCTAAATATATGCCGCTTGTCCGTGATGATGAAATCTATCTCGTTCCTCGTCACATTATCGGGGCTTCGCCATGTCCACTTTCTGTGGGGCTTCTTCTTAAAGAAGGAATTCATTAAGAAGAGCCCCTGGGACTCTAGAAAGTTGACCAACATTTGGCCTCTGTGATTTCGGCGCCCCACGCCGCTAGGTCCGATTTTCGTTTCGCCGCGTTCTTGTACTCCCACCTTGGCATTAAAGTCTCCTATAACAACGTTGTAGTGAGCCTTCCTGGTACCATGTAGTGCCTTCGCTATGTCTTCGTACATGGTTTCGGCTATCTCATCAGAGTATGTCGAGGTCGGCGCATATACCTGCACCACCTTCAGGAACTTCCTGTCGGTGGTTTTCAATAAGAGGTACGCTACCCTTGTCGACACACTACTGATTTCCATAACGCTGCTTGTGAGACACTTGTTGACCAAGAAACCGACACCGCCCTGGGAGGGCCTATCACCTTCTCGGTAGTAGAACAGGTCACCTGACTCAAGGGTTATCGTGTCCTCCCCCTGTCTTCGGACTTCAGATAACCCCAAAATGTGCCAGTTTATGCGACCCAATTCTACCTCGAGTTCGGTGAGGTGTTGGTCCAGCCGTAGACTTCGTCCGTTATACGTCGCCAGGGTCAGTTTTTTGAGGTGGTGGTAGCCTCCCGTAGCCCGGAGATTCCTAGCACCCCCTGTCCCGCCGTTACCGCGACCGCTACCTTGGCCGGGAATAGAAGAATCTTCGATAATTTTAGGGGTTGACCCTTTATTTCGTTTCCGTCATTAATTATGGTGAATTCGGGTGTCTGGATATAGCAATCTACAGGTATAGTAATGAGATAACTTCCTTGTAGCGTATTGAAGTCTTTTCTGCCGCAGGTCAGTTGTACTTTTGTAGGTTGTGGTAATGAAAGTACGTAGTGTTGGTCGTCCAATTTCTCTATTGCTCCTTTAGTTAACGAGATTCTGGTTAATTGGCAGGTGTCCTTTAGAGTTTGTCGGGTGATCAGTTCCTGGATACAATCCTTTTTTTTCCCCCCGCCACCGCGCTCGCGTCAACACGTTATACCGAGTGCTCTCATATTAAAAATCGTAAACTAGTGCTAAATGTCTACATCTAGTTGCAAAACTTATACCTGTGTATGCCTTGTTGCATAGGCTGCATAATGCACTAAGTCCACAACGATTCCAACAAGAGCTTAAGAAGAAAACACAGTAAGAACTAATTAACGATTGCGAACAAAGTATAGTAATCACCGGTAAGTGCATCGTGTCTACGAACTCGCCGTGTGACGTACCGTGTCAACGACCGGTTTTCGGCATACATCGGAGCGACAGGGACAACGATCGGCTTTCGTTCGGCTCGCACTCGGCTATCGCTCGGAACAAGAAGACCTGCGAGGCGACGTAATCAACCGGCCCCGCCTCCTCTCTCACGCATTTCAAGGAGAAATAAGCAACCACTTAATGCGTGAGCGCAGCGGGTGAGTCATATTTGTTTTGAATATTGGATGGCAGCGCAGACAACTTTGGCTTGCTTTACGCACATACATACACCTACAGTACAGCACTATAGTAATAGTTGCTTCAAAAATTCATTCCAACAAGAAAACCTAGTCACTACCGAAGAGCAAATACCTACCAAAAATGCCGCTAAACCATTCTCCAAAAAACACTACTAACAACGTTCCAGTGTCGCACTCCTCCTACGAACCAAATCTTGTAAGTACCCCTGTGACAAGTGGCCAGTCGTCGTCCTCAGGTGGTGTGACTTTTCGTAATATTAAACGCAAACATGACGCTGACTATTGCAATGAACTTGAATCGCTGCGTGAAGAGATTATGTCGATGTTCGCTGCCCTTAAAAAGGAGCAAAACGAAAAATTCTACGCTTTACAAACCAATTTAGATGAGATTAAAAACCTTAACATAGACCTACGCACCGATGTTCAATTCATGAGCGATAATTATGATGAGCTTTTGACCAAAATTAAAAACACGGAACTAGAAAAAAAAAAATGCAACGATTACGTAATGTCACTGGAAAATAAACTGGAGTACTTGGAAAGGTCCACGAAGTCTGCGAGTATTGAGATCAGGAATTTGCCCAAAACAAATAGGGAGACGAAAGAAGACTTGGTAGAAATTACGAAAAGCATTGGTGAGGCCATGTCAACATCCATTGGTACAACAGACATTAGAGACATCTACCGGTTGACAAGTAAAAAACCGGAGACTAGAGGCTCGGTAGTCGTGGATTTTACCAGTGTGCTAACAAAGGAAAAACTGATCAATAACATCAAAAACTACAATAGGACTAACTCCAATAATAAACTAAACACATCTCATATACAACTTGAAGGAAACTCACCTATTTACGTAACCGAATGCCTTACCTCCAAATCCAAAAAACTGTTTTACCAAGCTCGCGAATTCTCGAAAGCGAACAAGTACGTCTTCTGCTGGTCCTCGCATGGAAATGTTTATATACGTAGGAGGGAAGGCGAAACTGCAAAAAAAATCGAAGATGAACTATACCTCGACAAGCTGAAGCATGATATATGACTAGCGCCTACGCTATTCCTTGCCGCAACATGTAGTCGCACTAAGTCTTGTTATGTTTACTCCTACCTTGTTCTTTGTTCATGTCTAGTCTCAAGTGATTTGATTATCAGATTGAAAATCTTAATGTTACATTTTAATATATATACTGCAACATGTAAAACATTACACTATTACTCAAACTCACACAAATACAATTTACACTACTACCTTTTCACATTAGTACACGCTCCACTCTTCATACGATACACACATCCTACATGTATTCAACCTACTACCCAGCCACAAAAAAGCAATTTCCTATATTATTATGATCTCCAAAATGTTTACAGCTCAATAAAATACACACCAGTTCGATACTGTAAATACTCAGGCATAGTCCCGTCGAATTCTACTAAGTATTTTATTAAATTCACATACCGCTTTAAATTAGTAGTTTTAAAAATGGTACCTATTTATCTGTGCCTCTCTCACACTTTAGTCATCATTCGATAATAGTAATGAGTTTATTTCACAGGAAGTTGAGAACTCGGACAATGTCGAATGTATTCTATTAAGTGACACAAGGCTATGCTCACAGGTTCTCAACCATAACGAAAACAATACAGAATGCCTATCAATATTATCAATAAATATAAGAAGTATCAATCGTAATCTCGACCTACTATTGGCCTTCATATCTGCCTTAAGAATTCCAATAGACCTTATTGTTTTAACAGAGTGCTGGACAAATGCAAACAACCCGCCACCCAACATTAGCAACTATAACGTATACTGGACCCGAAACAGCCTTAATCAAAATAACGGTGTGGTGGTCTATGCTCAAAGCGAACTCAAAGCTTCTGCTCTTGAACCAGAATTTTCAGATGGTAACTGCCTGATAATAACCATCAACTCAGATTACAGCTTTATCTGCTCCTATCGCCCTCCCTGTTTTAGAAACACTAACAACTATCTGAGTTCGCTTGAACAAGTTTTGCTTAACATCTCCACTCAAAATATAATCTTCACAGGGGATATTAATATAGACACATTACAAGACACTACAAATGGTTCTGTACAAGATTACCTTAATCTATTAGCTATGTTTGGGCTTAGACAGGGAATTACGAGACCTACCAGGATAACCACATGTATAGACCACTTTATGGTTAAAAGCTGCAGAATATGGAAGACCATTGTTTTTGAACAGCAACTTACAGACCATTCGCCAATACTTCTCTACGTTAACAATGCCAGAGCTAATAAAACAATTTCTAAATGCCAAAAAATAAAAGTTAACTATGAAGCGATAAATGAATTGTTGTCTAAGCAAAAATGGGACAAACTCTATGAAACTGTCGATCCCAATATTGCGTGCCAAATAATATCAACGAAACTTTTATCCATAATAGGCAGTAACTCTAATACTAAGAACATTTCTAAACGTTATAAACCGCTAAAACCCTGGATAACATACGGCGTAATTAGGTGCATAAGAAAACGAGACAAACTACATAAAAAAGTAAAAAAACTACCTAATGACACACTATTAAAACACGAGTATAACAGGTATAGAAACTCGTGTAATAACTTAGTTAAGAATCTGAAAATTAAATACTATCAGGAAAAACTAAACAACAACACAGGGAACATAAAAGAGACATGGAAAACAATTAAAGAAATCTGCAATTTTAATTCAAATAAAACGAATGCAGAAGAGCTTCTCCATCTGAATGATTCGCCTGTAGAATCCCTGAATATAGTTAACACATACTTTACCTCAATAGGTGGAACGCTAGCTGATCATATTCTGAAAAAGATGGACACACACGAAGATGACCTAGCGGCTCAAGCTAAATCATCATGCTCGCCAATGAAATCTATGACACTAACACCTACAGATCCTGTGGAAGTGCGAAGTATCGTAATGGGACTCAGATCACAGAGTGCCCCAGGATGGGACAATATACCTACTAACATCCTGAAACAGAACATAAAGTCACTAGCTGTTCCTATTGCATATCTGTGTAATTTGAGTATCGAGATGGGCGTATTTCCAGATATGCTTAAAAAGGCTATAGTATGCCCAATTCACAAATCCGGCGACAAAGTTCAACCGACTAACTATAGACCGATTTCTCTGTTATCAACGTTATCTAAGATTCTTGAGAAACTTGTAAATAAAAGAGTGATCAGATATCTGGAGAATAACTGTCTGCTACACAGCAATCAATATGGTTTCAGGATGGGCAAGTCAACTGAAGATGCGGTCCTCGCACTGACAACAGCCTTAACATCATCTTTGGATAAAAACACCAAGTGTTTGGGTGTTTTTCTAGATCTCCAAAAGGCATTTGATACTGTGTCCGTGCCCATACTACTAACCAGACTTGAAAACGTTGGTATTAGGGGTCTAGCGTTGGGTTGGTTCAGAGACTACTTATCAGGTAGGTCCCAGCAAGTACGAGTGGAGAATCATGAAAGTGCAAGCGCAACATGTAGTTACGTGGTTCCGCAAGGTAGCACACTAGCGCCGACACTATTTCTTATTTACATCAATGAATTATGTAGTGCTGCCTTGCCGGGACTAGAAATACTCATGTTCGCAGACGACACTGTCCTCCTATTTCAAGGAAAAACTTGGGAGCGAGTTTTCCAGCTCGCTGAATCAGGGTTGTCCAATGTTACTTTGTGGCTGGAGAATAGTTTACTGTCATTAAACACCAACAAAAGTAAATACATTTGTTTCACTAAATCAGTGACCTCTAACGCTGGAACCGATCTAGCACTGAAGATACATACATATCCCTGTAACCGTACGGTGAACCGTTCCAACTGTGACTGCGCGGTACTGTCCCGTGTTACACATATAAAATACTTGGGAGTAATATTGGATGAGAAACTTACCTGGAACTTCCACATAGCAACATTGGTGGGGAGGATTAGGAAAATGATATACGTATTCAAAAATCTACGTATTGTGGCAAACCATCACCTTCTAATCCAAACCTACAGAGCGCTGTGTGAATGTTTGATTAGGTACTGTATTTGTGCGTGGGGCGGTGCTGGTAAAACCCTGCTGATCGCCGCAGAAAGAGCTCAGCGTGCAGTACTCAAAGTCATGATGTACTTACCCTTTAGGCATCCAACGGCATTAGTGTATGAAAAAGCAAATGTGTTAACTGTAAGGAAAATCTTCATTTGTGAAATTCTAAAAAGACATCATACTAACACCGTACCGATCCTTCCTGAAGAGTCTAAAAGGATAGTTCGCTGCCCGGTACCCTATGTGAAAACATCACTCGCCCAAAAACATTTCTCATATTTTGATCTTTAGTGTGTTATAGCGCATCTATAACACTAAACAAGACAGTGAAAACTAGAGAGCTAAATAATCATAAATTTAAGAAAGCATTACTCACCTGGTTAAAAACACTGGATTATGATGCTACTGAAAACCTATTAAAAATCGTAGGATGAAATGCAAGTATGCACACCAACACTGGCTCACACACATACATACACACACACACGCTCACGCACCCATAAACACACACATACACCCACTCGAACAACCTCACACACACCCTCACACTCACACACACACCCTCACACACACCAAATACTTGAATGCAGGTTAATTTTTATTAATTTTTATTAGTATTATTAGTATATTTAAATGTAGGTAATGAATTCATATTATTATTATTTATTCTTTTCATTATCCATTGTTCTTGATTTAGTGTTCTATTGTTCTTGACATACTTTGTAACACGTATTATGGGGAATGTACTGGCTCCTGTAATACAGTTTCTAACTAGCTCAGGAGTCAGGGATTTCAATGAATAGCAATGTAATTCTTATGTCAAATAAAGAATTTATTATTATTATTATTATTATTATTATTAATCAGGTTCGGTGCGGACTTGATGACTTATCTTCTTCTCACAGAGATAGATGCTGCTGTACTTCGGGCATTCAGCCTCTATGTACACGAATGATTTCTCGGTTGTTGCTATATAAGGAGTAGGGGGTACAAGGGTTAGTTGTTTTTCATTAGGGAAAATGGATAATTTATATAAATCATATATTTCATAGGAAACAATAGGAAATTTGTAAATTATTACTATTCTTTTCCCAACAAAATATGAACCTGGTTTAATCAAGTCGTAGTCTTCTCGTAATTCTAAGTTTATTACTTGATCTGGATTATATAAGGATTTTAACTTATCTAGCATCAATGATATTATATATCATTGTCTAGCATAGATTTTAAGACATCTATATCTATCATATCCGTGTGGTGACGGACCTAAAGAATACAAAGGTCACCACCCCATCTCATCCCGTGGGTGTCGTAGAAGGCGACTAAGGGAAAATTGAGCAGAGCCGAAAACCACTGCTTAGAGAAGGAAAACTCGAGACCAAACCCTATGCCAACCCGTCTGGCCAGCGTGGCATTAGTAGGCCAAAACCTCTTTATGAGCCCACACCACACAAAACGGCCCCCAGTTCCCGGTATAACAGAAATATAAAAATAAATTTTAAGTCAAAAAATAAGTGATATCACAATACAAAAAACTTGTAATACGCGTTAAACAACCGGCCAACGGTGTGTTTTCGGCGGCGCGCGGCACCATAATAATAATATAATATTCCGGGACAACTCACACACGGTTATCTGATCCCAAGCTAAGCAGAGCTTGTGTTATGGTAACCAGATAACTGATAAACTTACTTATATATTTCTAAATACATACTTATTATAGATAAATTATACCCAGACGCAGAACAAATGATCATGCTCATCACACAATCATTTGTCCTGGGCGGGAATCGAACCCACAACCTCTGGTATAGCAGTCAGGGTCATTAACCACTAGACCAACAGGCCCGTCAGCCAACCATGCAGCGGAAACGCAAGAAATAACATTAAATCTCAATACCTACCTAGTTTTATTTACAAAAAGTAATGATATCCCACCAAAAACATAAATGTAAAAAAGGAAAGCCAAGTTCAATACACAAAAAGAATGGAGATCTAAATGAGTGCCAAGTTCTATGCAAAATCCAAATATGTATTTATAGGAACAAAATAACATTATGAACAAGTATTAAACTCTATTTCTTTGCTTTATTGGATACCTATAACAATTACTGTCATTTAAAAATGTAAGATCTTAAAGTAGGTTAGATTTGACTTGGCCAGTTTTTATCAGAATTAAAATACATATATATATATGTATATTATATGTGAGATGATATGAATAACTTTATAAAATGACTGATGTAATGAAAATTGTGATGTTAATGAAAAAAATAAATAATAATAATATGAATTCATTACCTACATTTAAATATACGACTGCCCAAAAAGGAGTGTTATGTTTTCAGGGTTCATGTATGTATGTATGTATGTATGTATGTATGTATGTATGTATGTATGTATGTATGTATGTATGTATGTATGTATGTATGTATGTATGTATGTATGTATGTATGTATGTATGTATGTATGTATGTATGTATGTATGTATGTATGTATGTATGTATGTATGTATGTATGTATGTATGTATGTATGTATGTATGTATGTATGTATGTATGTATGTATGTATGTATGTATGTATGTATGTATGTATGTATGTATGTATGTATGTATGTATGTATGTATGTATGTATGTATGTATGTATGTATGTATGTATGTATGTATGTATGTATGTATGTATGTATGTATGTATGTATGTATGTATGTATGTATGTATGTATGTATGTATGTATGTATGTATGTATGTATGTATGTATGTATGTATGTATGTATGTATGTATGTATGTATGTATGTATGTATGTATGTATGTATGTATGTATGTATGTATGTATGTATGTATGTATGTATGTATGTATGTATGTATGTTTGTGAGTTTCTTTATTCCACCATAACTTCTAAAAGGCTTGACCGATTTCAATGTCTGTGGTATCATTAGAAGCTTTGAGTTATCCCGAGTGACAGGCTATGTGGACAATAAAAAATGGTCAAGTGTGAGTCGAAATCGCCTGCAAAGGGTTCCGAACGATATTTTTTTTTGTGTTGTGTCATGTTTTTTTTGATGTTCACTAAAAGGTATTAAATAAAAAAATTCGGACGGTTACTTGGAACAATTAATTACAGGTCCCCCGACTGCAAATATTTGACTTGTTTTTATTTTTTTTTGACATGGCAGGCGTTTTTTATTTTTTTTAATTATATTTTTTTTATTACATTTATGTTTTTGGTGGGATACAATTTAGTAAAATTGATTTATCTATGGCATATAATCAATTTATTTTAACCGAAGATTCTCAGAGTTTAACATACATAAACACTCATCGCGGTCTCTTTAATTTTACTCGTTTAGTTTTCGGGTTTTCGAGTGCGCCGGCCGTATTCCAGCGAGCTATGGAGTGTTTACTCTCGGGAATAGACGGCATAATATTTCTACTGGACGATATTTTGATAACGGGATCAAATAAAGCTCAGCATAAACAAAGACTGAATGAGGAGTTACAGCGCTTAGATGACGCGGGCTTGACGGTACAGATGAGTAAATGCGAATTCTTTAAAGATGAGATTTCATATGTAGGTCACGTTATATATAAATATGGTATTAGAAAATCGCTCGATAAGGTAAGGGCTATATTACAAGCTCCTAAACCCACGAACGTGTCACAGCTACAGTCATTTCTAGGTCTCACTAATTATTATAGAAACTTCGTGCCCGATGCGTCATCTGTATTAAGTCCATTGTACAATTTACTAAACAAAAACACAAAGTGGGAATGAACTCGAAATCATGACGAAACATTCGTTCGAATTAAAAAAAATTGGCATCCGATAAAACCTTAGCGCATTTTGATCCAAAGGCCAAGTTGATATTGACTGTGGATGCGTCACCGACAGGATTAGGGGCTGTACTTTCACAAGTAGGCAGTGACGGTTTAGAAAAACCGATATCTTACGCTTCTCGGCCATTGAACACGGCGGAGAAAAAATACGCCCAAATTCAAAAAGAAGCTACGGCTATAATTTTTGGCGTAAGACGGTTTCACCAGTATTTGTACGGTCGATCCGAGCCCTTTACGTTACGAACGGACCATAAACCTGTGTTAGCTATATTCGGACCACACAAGGGGATTCCCGAAGTGTCCGCAAACCGTCTGCAAAGGTACGCCATATTTTTAACTGCGTACAATTATACTATAGAGTACATAAGTAGCAAGCAGAACAGCGCGGATTATCTATCTAGGGCTTGCGGGAATGAGGGGCGTGAGGAAACTTCGGAGGAGCTTGCGGAGTGCGAGGATCGCGCAACGTACGTCAACTTTATAATAGACGGCGATCTGCCGGTGACACTTAGCGACATGCGACGTGAAATGGCTCGCGACCCCCACTTAACCATAGTTACACGATATATATTGAACGGCTGGCCTAGAAAAATCGATGACGGTAACCTGAAACCTTTCTTTAATTGTCGATCGCAGTTGTCATATGAAAATGGTATTTTAATGCGTGGACATAAAGTTGCTATTCCCTCAAGTTGACATAAAACTATTTGTCAAGAACTTCATAGTTCACATTTCAGGGTAGTAAAAATGAAAGCAGAGTTTCGCAAGCGGTTGTGGTTCCCGGGCGTGGACGCGGCGCTGGAGCGCCTGGCGGCGGCGTGCGGCGTGTGCTGCGCGCTGTGCCCGGCGCCGCCGCACGCCACGCTGGCGCCCTGGCCGCTGCCTCCGCATCCGTTTTATCGAATTCACGTAGATTTCTTAGGACCGTTTCAAGGTTACATGTTTTTAATCATTGTTGATGCGTACAGTAAATGGGTAGAATGTTACGACATGTCGTCGACGTACAATTCAAAAGCGGTTATTAATAAAATGTATGACTTGATGTCACGTTTTGGAATCCCGCACACATTGGTGAGTGACAATGGTACTTCCTTTACATCGGTAGAATTTAATGATTTTTGTAAACGTAACGGCATTCAACATGTGTTATCACCAGTATATCACCCGGCCAGCAATGGCCAAGCCGAGAGTTACGTAAAAATTGTAAAAAAGGGACTTAAGGGTATAGTATTAGAGGGGTGTAATAAAAGGTCCATTCAAGAAAAGATAAATAAATTTTTATTTTTATCGGAACTCGAAAAACAGTACCACCGATCATTCGCCAGCCGAATTAGTGTATGGACGCGCGTTGCGTTCAAGGCTGGACTTAATAAACCCAGTCGTTCCGTCTCCTTTGTCCACGGACCTTACTCGAACCGTCGAACTTAAACAGTCCTTAAAAGGATCCTTAAAAGGAGTAAAACGAGCAGATTTTAAAGAAAGCGATTGTGTGTGGATCACTAAGAACACTGATAATAAAAAAATTACGTGGATTGAAGGAACAATTAAAAAGAAAATCGGGCATGTTATGTACGTGGTATATGTACCAGTGTTAGATTGTGAAGTCACCAGACATGTTGACCAGATCAGACCACGATTACACATGTCGCGAAGCGACGACCAGAGCTTGGACCCAGATCTGATACCTGATGTATCACCGCATGCTCCAGTTCAAGGCGATACAGTTGCACAGCCGGGAAGAGACGGGGAAGTATCTTCAGATCCCGAACAAGAAGACATAGCTGAGGGCCTGGCGACGCCGCCGCGCGCCGCTGGCGCCACCGCCGCTGAACGTCGACGAGCAATAAGTCCGATTTTCTCAACACCGACGTCGGTATCGCATTATGCCACGGATGTCGAAACATAGTCAGTTTTAGTTCACTATAAGGTTTACGTAATTGTAGTCTAAGGGGAAGGGATGTTATGTCTGTGTACGTGACTTATGTATGTGTGTGCGCTCGCGCGCCATTCCCCGCGCGAGCCCCCTTGCGAATAAACAGTGTGCATTTAACCCGCTTGTTTGATTGACGTCTACGACCGCCGAGTCCCGTACGGTATATCGAATTACCCTTGAATGATATAACTGTCTACAGAAAGCATGGTTCACCGACAAACGGTAATACGAAAAAACTATTAGTCGAAACCATTATTTAACGACAGCACGTTTCGCCGAATAAAGCTACATAGAATGAATGGTTGGCCGATACCAAGATTTGCCGATGTCTTGGTTCGCCGGAACACGCTTGAACTAAATAATCCTTTACCGATAGCTATGTGCATCGTAAGCACCTTTTTTACACCGCCGATCCAAAATAATTGTCTTTAGTTTCTCGCTCATACAATTTTGACAGACATCGATTAAATTGCATTAACTGGTATTTCCATGCGTTTATCTTAGTAATTCAATAAAAATAAATGTAAAGAAAATAATAAAACAGCAAATTTGATCATTTTTATAATTAAATTACAAAAAATGATTGCAAACTGCGCTATTATAAGAAACATGATAGAAAAAAAACAATTTTGAAAAAAAAAAATTACTACCAGTTATATCAGGATGCACAGTTTGGTGTCAGGCCGGGTCTGTCAACGGAAGCCGCCGTCTTGTGTCTCAAGCAGACTGTCCAGTACTATATAGCTAGGAATACATCTGTTTATGCTGTATTTCTAGACCTGTCCAAAGCTTTTGATTTGGTTCAGTACAATATTCTTTGGGAAAAACTCTATGAGGACACTAAGACGCCACATGAGTTTATATCTTTATTAAAATACTGGTATGCACATCAGAAAAAATATGTGTAATGGTCTGGAGGGACTTCATGTTCTTACAGCTTAGAATGTGGAGTAAGGCAGGGGGGAATAAACTCGCCTATCCTTTTTGACAGCACTTATTGATGGGCACATGGTCACTCATGTGGCGTGTAAGTGTCCTCATAGAGTTTTTCCCAAAGAATATTGTACTGAAACTGAAGGTGAAACACTCGCATCAGCCTAGAAGCGACTCGCGAATGTCACTCAGCAGTGCGCTCGCGCCGCCGCATTCACATCAATCGACATCGTTCCTTGGTTCGTTCGGTTCATTCGGCGCGTTCACAAATCGCGCACAACCAAAGAACAACGCATTCATTTTAATGTTTATTTTATTTTACTTTTTTTTTATTTTATTTTGTTTAATTGTAATTATTTGTTTTATTATGTTTCCTTAATTAATGTTTTAATTAGAATATAAGTCTGTAAATGTACCACTGTAATGTAATATAATGATGTATGTAGGTAGTTCAATTTATGATTTGTAGGAATCTTAAACAAAACATCATTATTCATGTAACGTTCCGTTACAATACTTTAGTAATATTTTTGATTTACTGCCTTTGGCTTCATGGTATTTCTATACTACCTATTACCATGTATATTCCAAGATTGTTTCATAAAACTCTTAACTGTTATAACAAATTCATTTGTAATATGTACCGCACAAATGGCTATTAGTAATTTAGCAATATTCTATCAAAACTGTAGAGGGCTCCGCACGAAACTGCATCTCTTATATGTGAGTATTCTATCTAATTGTTATGATATTATAATTCTAACAGAAACTTGGCTAACTCCTGAAATATTAAATAATGAATTTACTGACCAACGATATATGATATATAGGTGTGATCGCGACCGAGCGGCTACTGGTAAAAAAGATGGGGGTGGTGTCCTCATAGCAGTTTTAAAGAATTTAAATTTAAACACAGTACAGATGGCATCGGATATCTCGTTACATACTCACATTGAACATATTCTTCTACGTTTTTCAGGCTCCGAAAAGGGCAAGTATCAGGTTATTAGTGCAGTATATATACCGCCACACACTCCAGAGTTTGTGTATGAATCTTTTTTCAACATGATGCGGTCTAAACTGGATAATAATAATATCGAATACTTTTATTTAATAGGTGATTACAATTTACCTGAAATTGAGTGGGTTTTATGTCCTAACGATGCATCTGTACAGAATCTAACTTGCAATGGTACCTCTAGTAATGCTATCAACTTAAATACCTTCTTGAATTTTATTGATGGATATCAGTACAATATGTTTAAAAATATTAATGATACAATTTTAGATTTAGTTATTAGTAATAATAAGGTATCGATACATGATGCCTTCGATGGTCTGGTCAAGCCGGATAATCAGCATCCACCTTTATGTATCGTAGTGTCAGTTAATTTAAATCTGAAATTTATAAATAGTAAACCATTAAAAAAATATAATTACTATAAAGCTGATTATGATCTCATAAATTGCTTGGATTAACTCCTTGGGTGATTTGTGTGCGGAGGAAGCATTGGATTCATTTTACAATAATATATTCCGTACTATAAAGACGCATGTTCCTTTGACTACAGTAAGATCAACTAACTTCCCTGTATGGTTCTCCCCCTCACTTATACATATTTTTAAAAATAAGACTAAGGCATGGACGAGGTGGAAGAAATTTCATAACATCTCGGATTATGAGCTTTTCTCCATTTATAGACATCGTTTTCAGAAAGAATGTGAACATTGTTACAGTGAATATATAACTTCAGTCGAAAGTAGTATCAAAAATAATATTATGGAAATTCATATCAGACCGTAAATCAAATACTGGTATCCCTTCCACAATGCACTACCAGAATGCATACACCAGTGACGGAAACGAGATCTGTAACCTTTTCTCAAGTTATTTTCATTCGGTTTACGAATCGTCTACGGGAAACTCTTCATTTTTAAATGATGATTACGCAGATAATTGTTGCTTGATTAGCAGTGTTAATTTCAGTGTGGATACAATCCTTAAAGCACTTAAATCTCTGGACGCTACCAAGGGACCTGGACCTGATGGCCTTCCTGTGATATTTCTCAAAAAGACAGCATCTAATCTATGTGTTCCCCTGCAGATCATCTTTAATAAATCATTATCAGAAGGAGTATTCCCTACAGTGTGGAAGCAAGCAAATATCACTCCAGTTTATAAGTCGGGTCCTAGAGACGACGTAGAAAATTATCGCCCGATATCTATATTGTCGGCCTTGTCGAAGCTCTTCGAAAGATTAGTCCACAGTGAATTATACCCAATTCTTACAAATAATATTATTCATTATCAACATGGTTTCGTAAAGAAAAGGTCAACAACAACCAATTTAGTTACTTTTGTAGATTATTTATTTAACAGTATGGACTCTCGTATACAGGTTGACTGTGTATATACTGATTTCCGAAAGGCATTTGACAAGGTCGATCATGTACTGCTATTACAGAAAATTGCATACAATGGTATACGTGGGAATTTACTTAGGTGGTTTTCTTCGTACATTTCCAACAGAACTCAGAGGGTAGTGGCCAATGGTTTCCAATCACCAACGATAAATGTTACTTCCGGAGTCCCACAAGGGTCTATCTTAGGACCCCTACTCTTTATTATATTTATTAACGACATACACACTTGTTTCAAAAATTCAAAAATTCTTCTATATGCCGATGACCTTAAAATTTATAGACAAATTAAAAGCATCCAGGACTGTTATCTCTTTCAAGATGACCTTAATAACTTGTCAAACTATTGTATTGAAAACAAACTTCAGCTTAATATCTCAAAATGTTGCTGCATAAGCTTCACTAAGAAAGTAAATGTCTTTAAATATCCTTACTCTCTAAATAACACAAACCTCAATATAGTGTCACTAGTACGAGATCTTGGTGTGTTGCTAGATGAAAAATTACACCTTGATATTCATATCGATAATATTGTAGGTAAAGCATTCCGAATGTACGGCTTTATTATGAGATCTGCAAAAGAATTTAGAAGTCCGGATACTTACTTGTATCTTTATAAATCTCTGGTTCGATCGCAACTAGAGTACGCAGTTTCAGTGTGGAGTCCTCATTATGATAAATACTCTGAGAGTATTGAGAGAGTGCAATGGAAGTATCTAAAAGCCATGCAATACCGATGTTTTCGTTCTACTTTGTCTTATGAAAGCCTACTTAAGAAATACAAACTCATGGAGTTAAAGAGCAGACGCTTACAGCTTGATGCAATGTTTCTGTTTGATATTTGTAATAATTCCTACGATTGTCCAGATATTACTAATAAGTTGTTTTATCTAGTTCCAAGAAACGCATTGAAGCGTATTGTACGTGAACGACCTGTATTTGCCGTAACATCATGTAAGACTAATGCAGGAGTACGTGCGCCCTTACGCCGACTCACAAATAATTTCAATGTTTACTTTAAAAATCTTGATTTGTTTGCTGATTCTGTTGGGAGATTTAGAAAGCATGTAATAACAACGATAGGTTCCTTGAAATCTCTTTAAATGTAAATATCTGAATGTTTTTGTGATGCAGCATTAAACCAATGTTTCTACCTAATTAATTTGTGAAAATGTTTTCTTCTAGTGAATTGTTTTAGTGAATTGCCTCTTTTAATTTTATTTTTACTGATAACTGACGTAGTTTTAAGGATTACAATTAACATATTCTGTGAATAACGTAGTTGGATATACAATTGTAAAACTTTGTTATCTATGCTTCATATAATTCCTATACTTATGTACATGTTCATCTACACTAATCTACACTAATCTACACTAATATTATAAAGAGGAAAACTTTGTTTGTTTGTAATGAATAGGCTCAAAAACTACTGGACCGATTTTAAAAATTCTTTTACCATTCGAAAGCTACATTATCCACGAGTAACATAGGCTAAATTTTATTTTGGAAAAATCCAAAATAAATCCAATGGTCCACGCGGGCGGAGCCGCGGGCGACCGCTAGTTCTCAATATTGTTACTCCACATACAAAACATATTGTATATCTGTTTGTTGTTCCAATGAAAATAAATAAATAAATAAATGTCGCATGTGAGAATCAAAACAATATGCGTGATTACTTTGCAATGGGAAGACACAAGTACATCGATTGTTTTTATTTAAATCAAACGTATTTTAGTACATAAAATGTTCGACTTTAAAAACATAGAATATGTTAAAGATTTATGTATTGAAAAGATATTTGAATGTTGTGGCGTTGAGATTCCTTCATTGAATTGTATAGTAATATGTATTTATCGAATACCAAATTCGAATGCGTCTCTATTTTTTGAAAAATTTGATCAATTACTATACAAATTACTCAAACGAAAGAAACGTATTATCGTCACCGGTGATCTAAATATTGACACCTTAAGGGGATTACCCCGCTCAAATCCCAAAAACACTGTAACTTTAAAGAAAATTGTAGATGTATCCTCTCGTGCGTTTTCCATATAAAAAATATATGATATACTTAAGGTTATGACAAATAAATTGTATTGTTTAAAATTTTAATAAACTTTCCCAAATTTGGAAAAAAAATATATTAAATGAGGCCTTTTTCAACGTAAATTGTAAATTATCTCAGTAACGGCTGAATAGTTTGGCGTGAATTTTGTACCATAAAATGTGTAATGACGTATTTCACAATTTGTATTGTTTTTTTTTTCTTATTTCTTCTCATATTTCTTAAAAATGAATAAAAACCCGAATCCTAACCAATACCCCGCTGAAGCACCCCCGCTACGGCCTGTGACGCGTACTCGGGACGCGATACATCAGTGTCTCGATGACTCTTGTGACGGGTGGACTGTACGCGCGTTATTTTTTCCGAATAAAAACTAAAACTACTCGTTTTGAATTATTTTTGAATGAAATCATATTGTAAATAGTATAAATATAAATATTTCGTAAAAAAACAACAGAAATTAAGTTTGTAAATATATGAAAAGTAGTTTGTAATTTCGTTTAGTTTTTTGAACCTGTCATAGAGTAAGGCTAACTTACTATGCCTAAATATAAGAATAAATGTAAGGTGAAGTGTGGCCGAGCTCTCCAAAACTATTGGTGTAAGCTGCTCTTTATGGTACCTACCATAAAGAGTACATTATTTTCTAGTGTTTTTATTTTTTATTGTTGTAACGAAGTTACTTATCGCGCGTTTAGAAAGGGGGCTAGACGGAAAAAATTCTCACGAAAAGTTGGCACGACACTTTTTGCAAAAACAGAAACTTTTTAAAAATTAATTAAATTAAATTCAAATTAATTCTTAAATTAAATTAATAAAATTTTGTTTAAATTAATTAAATTAAAATTAATTTATTATAAATTTGATTTAATTAAATTTAAATTAATTTAATTCTTAAATTAAATATAAATTAATTATATTAAATTTAACTTAATTAAATTCTATTATTATTAAGTTAATTAAATTAATAATAAAAAAAAATATTAATAATTTAATTTAACTAATAATAAAAAGTTGAGAGGTGTCAAGGGACATAAAAAAAATATAATATATTATATTTTTATAATATATTATATTTTTTTAAACTAATTCAATATAAACAAATAACAATTTTAGTTATAAGTGATTTTTTATACAAGCTTGCAGGACATTGACATTTTTTTCAAAAATTTAAATCCCGCGGCATAACGTTTTATAAATAGCTGCTATGAGTGAATGTGCTATTTGACGTAACTGCTAAGTGTACAGATAGCATAGCGGTAACAGACGTTGGGTGACTAACATTGAATAGGGTCTTGAATTCAAATCTCGACCTAGCAATCTGACTTTTTGTGTTTATTTTTTATTTTTCTTTGCACAGTTTGATTAATTTTTCGCACAGAATTTGACTATTGGACAGTTAAACCAATTGTAATGGCAACAATGGCGAATTGTAATGCTTGTTATTCGGCAATAACAAACAGGGCTTTTCTAGAATGCTCAAATGATAAATGCAAAAAGAAATATGACTTAAATTGTCTTAAAATAACACTTGATGCTTTTAAAGGATTTAATCCAGCATATAGGAAGAAATGGGTTTGTCCAGAGTGTGTATGCCTAAATCCAAAATGCGGGAACACTGAATTACCGGTGAGAGCCGACACTACTAACCACAACATCAGCACAATAAATAATGTAAATACCAAGCGCGGGAGCCAGGCGAGGTTCTCGCCAATCACGGTTGATAAGGATGCGGATACTGTATTACTCCAAGAACTGCGACAATTTCGTAAAGATATTTTAGCACGCCTCGAAAGTCAAGCAAATGCAATATCAACTTTGCAATTCCAATTCTCCCAAACCAATTTTTTTTTCAAAGTTGTCATAAAAAATATAAATCGTTATACTCGATAAGTTCAACGACCTCGCTCGAGCTGCCGGCTAGTACCTATTTTGTGCTTGTGTGCGTGCGCGCACCGCCACATTTATGTGTGTTTATTTATTGTTACCTATCTAGGTTTCTAAACTGAGTTGCAGTGTTGTAAATAGTTGTAATATCCACACGTCCGTACTTTCGTGGTGTATAGAAAAAAATGTAATGTAAAAATATGTTCTTTTTTATATTTCGAAACTATTATCGATTCTGAACCGGAAAGTTTGTTTTAAAAACAAACCCTGCAAATTAAAAATAAGGGTACCCGGTACATATTTTAATATCGAAAATTAAAATACCTACAGGGTAAAATGTCAATGTTCAAAAGATCGAAAACTTAAATATCGAAGGACCATATGACCGATATATAAGTTATAATATTGATTTCTGTTGTTTACGAAAGTAAACGAGCAACATCAACCGTCAAGACGAACACCACCTCAGTCTGCCTGTGCCCATGATACCTGCAAAGGTGTCGAAAATCAATACAAACCGCGATAAAATCCGTAAAAGTAGTTTTATTTCAACGAAAATTATAATTCTTACATAAAAAACGACTTCATAATAAGTCACATATTTATTTCTTATAGATCCCAAAAAGCACCAGCTTTCGAATAAAAAAAGAATTATCAAAATCGGTTCAGCCAGTCGAAAGTTATGAGGTAACAAACATAAAAAAATACATTCGAATTGTGTACCTCCTCCTTTTTTACAGTTGGTTAAAAATAACGAAAGTTTATAATGTTGTATCTACAATAGTAACATCGAAATACCTAAATATCGAAAGTACAGAGTTTCGAATGGCCTAACTATCTAACTATCAATATGGGTATAGTTATTTTATCACAAAAGCGGGTGAGCCTTTTGTAGTTGTAATGCCTGGACAGTGTGGACACGCGCTCTTGTGTGAGTAACTATAGTCAGGGTTAGCAAGCTTGTAATTATACGACTTGGTAAAATAAAATATAAACTTATAAATGTTACAAAATGTATTACTATATTTTTATATTTATTTTGTACATAATTATGATGTTAATTATATTCAACCGTATTTCAAGTCGAATCTAAACAATTTTAATTTTTAACCGACTTAAAAAAAAATCATTTTTATGATTTATATTTTAATGATTTTAATGATTCCTTCTTTATTTGAAAGCTGGTGATTCCCGTGTGGTCCATAAGAAAACCATATAAGACTTATTTTCGGTTCTTTTTTGTAATAGGTTATATGGTCATTCGATATTTATGTTTTCGATGTTTTGAATATGGACATTTTAAACGTAGGTATTTTAACTTTCGATATTAAAATATGTACCCAAATAAACATCAATCATTATTTACCTGAAGAATAATATAATAATATAACATAATAAAGTACCATATACATATAAATATTTTCATGACTTAAATATTTGTAAGTAGTGACCCTAGTTACACTAGCTATCGCGCGCCAAAACGGCGCGGCAGGGCTTCAACGCGCTCGAAGGAGGCGCGCGCGCTTCGTTTGCGTTGGCAACTGAGGCAACGGAGGCTCGCGCGACTCGATGTTTTGTGAGCCGACGCTCCGCGCCCCGCCCCTTTCTTCGTTTCGCAAGTATGACGGAGCCTAAAATTCATGTTTGTATGATTATAGGTTTAAAAATATCTAAATATTTTCTTGATATTATGGATAGGTAAATATGAATACGTTTCAAAAATAATATTAAATTTATTTATTTATTAAAATAGTTTATAGAATAATGGCATGTAAAATCGAAATCTTTCACTTTTATACTACTTTTTGGATTTTATCTTTGTATCAAATTTTCGTGTCACAATGTTAGTTACCATACTCCTCCGAAACAGCTTGACCGATTTTTACTAAATTTTATATGCATATTCAGTAGGTCTGAGAATCGGTTACTATCTTTATCTATATATTATAATGTTTTCATTATGTAGCAGCACCCGTGCTCAAGTAGATAAATGTTGAAAGCTAGGTCATCCTAACTATTCCTGTTACTGAGAACCAATAAGTACTTACCTGGTCATCATCAGACCTTCAAAATTCATCATGTAGTAGCACCCGTGCTCAAGTAGATAAATGTTGAAAGCTAGGTCATCCTAACTATTCCCGTTACTGAGAACCAATTAGTACTTACCTGGTCATCATCAGACCTTCAGAATTCATCATGTAGTAGCACCCGTGCTCAAGTAATAGTGCATCGTGTAGTTCAAAATAAATATAAATTATGATGTAGGCAGATCCTCGTACAAGACAACAATAACTAGAGGAACAACATTAGGTCTCTCAGAGAGCGAATAAAATAGGCAAAAATTATGAAAACTCTGCGACACATCTGTGTTCTTGCTTAATCTCCACTTTTTTTATTGTAGTATGGTCGTTGGTCGGTAGATGGCGCTAGAATAAAAAATACCAGTACACAGATCAAATCTTCAAGGTCATTGGGCAAGGTAATACCCTTAAAAACGGATAACAATACAATCAAGCTTAATGATCTTATTTCAAACTATGGACTATGTTCACATATAGATAAACCAACACGTAAACAGACATGCATAGATCATATTATAAGTAATATTGAAAACTCAATTGGAGATACCCACGATTTTTTCCTGTCAGATCATAACACATGCCAAACTTTAACATTCCCAGTTGAACATAGAAAACCTTCTCTAAAATATTGGTATATTATTAACAGAGACTACTCGGATGACAACTTAAATAAATTCATTGAAGCTATAGGGAATTTATCATGGATTGACGTGTACCAGACCTATGACGCAAATGAGAGTTTTAACGAATTCCATGAAAATTTCTTACTATTTTATAAATTATGTTTTCCCTAAAAAAAAACAAAAGTCTACATTAATAATACATCACCTAAATGGATAACAAAGGGCATCAGGAAATCTTGTACAAACAAAAGGAAACTCAAAAGCATGTGTTATTCAAATCATATAAATAATGATCATCGAGCTCAATACATTAAATATAATAAAATATTAAAATCATGCGTCAATCGATCAAAAAAATACACAAATTCTATGTACGTGTTAAAATCTATAATCTTTTTTTTTCGGCTTGTGGGTAGACACAGTGAAACACCTATTTTTTATTGCTCTCAGTTAATTTTATGTTATAAATCCTATTTTAAATTATTTTAATGAATTAATTATTGCACTTGCTTTTCAAACCCCCCTTTACTCACTAATAATTATTATTAAGTTTCTGACACAAATATATTCATCATCACTATGGATGCTAAACTTGCAACAAACTTGGACGACTTAGAGGTACTATTCAGCACAAGGATGGCTGCTTATGAAGATAAGCTGGCATTGGCAACTTCTGGGTCTTCTTTAGCATCAACTTCAACACCAAATCTTTCATCTCTCTTTCAAGAATTCAAGGAATTCAAAAGTTTTGTTTGGCAAGCGCTGTCAAAACTAAAATCTCAAATGGAGTTACTTTCATTGGGTCTGGACAGGCATGAAACAGCTATGCGGCGCAAAGTGCTCCTGATCCACGGTATCGCTGAAGAAAAGGATGAAAAGGTACATGACATAGTTTATAAAGTTTTTAATCAGAAAATGAAGCTGACTGAGTTGAGCCGGGCGAACATACATGTTTGTCACCGTCTTGGTTCAGCGAAGCGCAATGCCAGGCCTATACTTGTGAGATTCTTCACTACTGAGCACCGCCATCTTGTTTGGGACAGCAAAAAGTCTCTCAAGGGTACTGGCGTCACCATCTCCGAGTTTTTAACTCAATTGCGACACCAGACTTTTGTTGCCGCTCGCAAACGGTTTGGCATGACCAATTGTTGGTCAGTCGAGGGCAAGATTGTGGTCATCACTCCAGACAAGTCACGCCACAAAATTGAATCGATGGACGAGTTGCAGAAACTATCTTCTAAATTTCCGGTCAACAACGACGATTGTGTGCAGACGGAAGACTCCGTTTCTTCAAAATCGCCGCCTGCTGACCCCACTACACCCATTAGCAAGGTCCAAAGAAAAACCCGTCGTCGTAATTAGGTAATTTTGTAGCTTTGTAACTCGTAGTTATGTTCTTTTCTTAAACAATCTTTTAACCTTTGCACCGCTGCCGTTGAATTACGTTACGTCGGTACTTTACCAACTTTTTCTCGTCTGACCGTCTTTTACAGTCTTGCACGATTTCCTTTGTTAAGTTAAGTAATTTTATAGTTTTATGATTTACTTTTAATGCTTGACGGTAATTTTATTCAGTGCTTTACGTGTTTACATTGGCGACAGTGACATTGACAACTGTTAGATGTCAGTTTGGTTGTCATTTGTCATTAATGTAAGGCCACGTTTTGTTATCTGACGTTCCATTTTAGGCATGTATGTGATGGTTATGGTGTACTGCAGTTAATCATTATTATTATTATAATTTTTTTTTTTTTTTTTGGGTCTGTCTTTTTGAACTAATTGTATATATTCTGTGCTTTGTTGAATAATTTCTTGTGTTACTGTATGTATTTCTTTCTTGTGAGTCGGGGAGGTTGATTTGTATGCAACCCGTAATTTAGATAAATTTTTAATTGAATTAGTTTTATATTTTAAATATTTTATTTATATAAATTTATATGGATAACCTAGCTCTAAATGATAGCTTTTTCTCGTGTTCTTCTACGTCTAGTTTTGTTAGTGCGGACAGTCATGGCTCGTCCGTCCCGCGTTCCCTGCATGAGAACCTTTCTGATCTTTTTTCTAATTACCCTAGTAACCTTCATATCGCCCATATCAACGCTCAGAGTGTTCCTGGTCATTATTCAGATCTTCTGGCATCTTTTAGTAGCGTTCATCTTGACATTCTTCTCATCTCTGAATCATTTTTAAAGCCTTCCCTCCCTTCAACTCACTTTGCACTTCCTGGTTTTGTTTTGCTTCGTAACGACAGGACGGGAAAGGGCGGTGGTGGAGTTGCTGTCTACTTACGCGCAGATCTACCTCATAAGGTTATTTGTTCTTCTCCTTCACTTTATTCTGAATCGGCTGAATACATCTTTCTGGAAGTTCTGGTCAATCATACTAAGATTTTAGTCGCTGTACTGTACAGCCCAAACTTACATGTTACCTACTTTGATGATCTTGACATGCAGCTGAATAATCTGTGTCCCCAGTACAGTCATATCATCATAATGGGTGACTTTAATACATGTTTACTTAAGGATGATTCTCGTGCTCTTAGACTGCAGAGTCTCCTATCATCTGTAAATCTACACATTCTTCCCCTTTCTGCCACTCACCACTCACCTAATTGTTCTCCTTCTTTGCTCGACCTTATGATTGTCTCTTCTCCTTCTAATGTTTCTGATCATGGCCAACTTCCTGCATGCTTCTCATATCACAATCTTATCTATCTCTCTTATCGTATCCGTACCCCCAAGCGTAAACCTCAGCTATTACATTTACGCAGCTTTAAGGGTATGAATCTGGAGGCACTACAGCGTGATGCGAGCACTATTGACTGGAGCCCTGTGGCAGATACCAGTGATATTGACGAGAAAGTGTACCTATTTAACAACATCTTACTTAAACTTTATGATCGTCATGCCCCAGTGCGACTCGTCAAAGTAAAGCGCGAGCCGGCTCCATGGATCTCGTCTGAAATTCAGAATGCCATGGCTCGAAAGGACAGAGCAAAGCGAAAATATGAGCGCAGACAAACGAACGAAAATCTTTCACAGTATAAAATTGCACGTAATCGCTGCAATCATTTATGCCAGACCGCCAGAAGAAAATATTTTCATGACAACCTGGTTGACCGTAGCTCTGGCGATATCTGGAAATTTTTAAGGTCTGTCGGCGTTGGTAAATCACCAGAGAATGTTTGTAAGGATATCGACCTTACGGCCTTAAATAATCATTTCTCCATGCCTCCTATCACTCTTGATCCCTCTACCAAATCTTCCACTCTACTCGAACTTTCCTGTATCCCTGCACCTCGCTGTCCCCCTTTCTATTTCTCTTCTGTGGCCTTAGAGGACGTCAAAAAATCAGTTTTGGCCATCTCATCCTCCGCGATCGGTAACGACGGCTTGTGCTCTCGTATGATTTTTCCCATCCTTCCACAATTACTTCCCATCCTATCTCATATCTTTGATTTCTCTTTGACTTCCTGTTCCTTCCCCTCAGCCTGGAAACTCGCACACGTCATTCCTCTTCCTAAAACTTCTAATCCATCCTCATTTGCGCAGTACAGGCCTATTTCCATACTTCCCTTTCTCTCTAAAGTCCTTGAGCACATTGTACACCATCAAGTATCCGATTTCCTAACGTCTTTTAACCTTATTTCCCCTTTTCAATCTGGTTTCCGTCCTGGCCATAGTACTGTCACTGCTCTCCTCAAAGTTACGGATGATATCCGCTGGGCTATGGAAAACAAATCACTCTCCATCCTCGTGTTACTTGATTTTAGTTCGGCGTTCAATTCTGTAGATTTTGATATCCTCTTAGGCCTCCTCCAAACAACCAACTTTTCCTCTTCCTCTTTAGCATGGTTTGGGTCATACCTTCGGGGCCGCTCTCAGCGTGTCCGCCACGAAGAGTCTTTCTCTGATTGGTGTGATCTAATTGCGGGCGTGCCTCAGGGTGGTGTCCTATCTCCTCTTCTCTTTTCTATCTTTATTAACTCTGCCTTCTCTGTAATTTCCTCTAACTATCACCTATATGCAGACGATTTGCAGATCTATCGTCATTTTCGATTGTCTGAAGCGGAATCGGCCATTGATGCTATGAACTGCGACCTGGCTAGCATTAGCAGGTGGGCAAGGTCTTATGGCCTGCAGATAAACCCTGCAAAATCACAAGCCATGATAATTGGCAGCAGGCATTATCGTAACGCTCTTGATTTGTCCTCTTTGTCGCCTCTCCGTCTTGATGGGACTGTGATTCCCTACACGGACACCGCTAAAAATCTTGGGGTATTGATGGACTCGCACTTATCATGGCGTGACCAGGTTAACGAGGTAAGTCGTAAGGTACACTTCTCCTTCCACTCGCTGAAGGGTCTCCAGACCTTCTTACCTTTAAAAACCAAAATATTACTAGCTCAATCCTTAATTCAGCCGATCATCGACTACGCAGACGCCTGCTACCTTGATGCCACAGAGGAGCTACTAAATAAACTTGAGAGATTGCAAAATATTTGTATCCGTTTTGTTTATGGACTCAAGAAGTATGATCATGTCTCTCACTTCCGCAATGAACTCAAGTGGCTCCCGATCCGCCTTCGCAGGAACACTCGCATTCTATGTCTTCTATATAATATCCTTCATAATCCCCTCTACCCTTCTTACTTGCGTGAGCGTTTTTCCTATGTCCGTTCCCCCGATGTCCTTTGTAGATCCCATCTCAAATCCCACCTCAAAATCCAACCTCATACCACCGATTTCTATTCCTTCTCCTTCTCTGTTCATGCAGTCCGACTGTGGAATGCGCTGCCGCCTAACATACGGGAGTCTCCTTCCATATCTATTTTTAAACGACGTACAAAAGAACACTTTCTTTCCTCTCTTGCTTAATTTTTATCCATATATAAATTTGTTTTATATATTTAAGTAGTTTTGTATTTTTTATTTTAATTCTTAACAATATTGGTTTATTTTATTTTTCTTCTTGTACACTGTGTCTATGTCTCTTTATTAATATTTCCTGTCCTAGGTCTGCTGGAAGAAATTTCATATGAAATAAGCAGTACCTTTGTACCTTTTTATCTGTACATATTAATTATTGTTTGTCCATTGTGTGTACATAAATAAATAAATAAATAAATAATCTAAAAACAAAAATAAAGCTACATGGGATATAATCAAAAATAGAACAGATTCACAAAAATCATTTAATCAAATAATTGCAATAAGTGATAGTAATCACGACTCAATCTTGTACGATCCAATTGAAATCGCTAATTCTTTCAATGACTTTTTTATAAACATTTCATTACCTAACAAATTTTCAAGTACCAACTTATCACCACGATTTCCAATTGCCAGGAACAATTTTAGTATTTTTTTAAATCCATGTTCTGATATAGAAGTTTTTCGTGTCATTAAATCGTTAAATAATAAAAAGTCAGTAGGATATGACGAAATATCTACGCACACACTTAAATCTTGCGTTGGGATCATATCACCAATACTTTGTCACACTATAAATTTGTCTCTGGTAGATGGAGTTTTCCCTGACAAATTAAAATATTCAATAGTTAAGCCTCTTCATAAAAGTAAAAGTACATTAGATAAAAATAACTACAGACCTATCACACTTATACCAATACTTTCAAAAATTTATGAAAAAATAATGCACTGTCGTCTTGTCAAATTCATAAATAAACACAATATTATTAATAAAGAACAAAATGGGTTCCAAAAAGGTAAATCAACTGCTTTAGCAGCATTCTCTCTTGTAAGATCAATAACAGATAATGTAGATAAAAAACGTAGTGTTACAGTAGTATTCCTAGATATGAGTAAAGCATTCGATCTAATCAACCATAAAATGCTTCTTGATAAATGTGAGCTCTATGGTATAAGAGGCCCAGCTTTCGAATGGATTAAAAGTTATCTTAGTAATAGAGAACAATGTGTAGAAATATGTCACATAAATGATAAACTCGTTGCTACATCCCATAAATCTTTATTTAGTCATAATGAATCGGGTGTGCCCCAAGGCAGTATACTTGGTCCCCTTCTTTTTCTCTTATATATTAACGACTTGCCAAATACTACGGAACATAAATGTGTACTTTTTGCTGATGACGTGTCAGTGGTTATACCTGAAAGCAATAAAATAACACACCAGCAGGAAGTAGATACAACTATTAATAGTATCATAGGCTGGTTAATAAATAATAACTTAAAAATCAATTTAACCAAAACTAAATATGTCCAATTTTCTAATCATAAACAAAACCCCCCCAATATTAATTTAAAATACAATAATGAAACAATTAATAGAGAAAACACTATGAAATTCTTAGGCCTAGCATTAGATAATAACTGTAACTGGAGAATACACATTGATAATATATGCAATAAACTAAATAGATTCGTGTACGCGCTAAAACAATTGCGCAACGCAGCTAATGAAAACACGGCGCTCAGCGCTTATCATGGTTACGTGGGATCTGTCCTGAGATATGGAATACTTTTATGGGGAAACTCCACACATATCCAGAGGGTCTTCATAGTACAGAAGAAATGCATAAGAGCAGTAACTAATACACATCCACTTGAAAGCTGTAAACCGATCTTTAAAAGACTTAACGTTTTGACACTAGTTTCACTATACATAATGGAAATCGGTATGTTTGTCAGAAAACACGAACAATTCTATTCTAAAGTTAGTGAAAATAGTAAGTTTTTAAAAAGGGATCCCACAAAATTAAAAAATGAGTTCTGTAGAACAACCCTTCACTATAGAAATAGCTATATGATGTCCATAAAGGTTTACAACAATATCCCAAAATTTATAAGAGAACAACCATTGAAGTTATTTAGAAAATTGTTAAAGGAATGGTTGCTTGAAAAAAACTTTTATAATATAAAGGAATTTTTTGATTATAAATGCAATAGAAATAGGAAAATGTCATATTAAACATGATCCATTCATGAGTAATAAAATTTATGTATACATATCAAAATGAAATATTGTAAAAAAAGTAAAAAACTAAGTGTACTTAAATAAATGATTATATTATGATTTCATTCTATATGTTATAATTGTAAAAGTATGTTATTATAAGTAATAATTATAAAACAATGTACAAATATTCGTATGCCTCTTACAGAGGCGGATGTGTTTAAGAACTATACTTGTTATGTTACCAACTTTTGTACCATATCCTTGGCGAATAAATATCTTTATCTTTAACGTATAGTAAAATTCCCAAACAATTAATAAGAGACAACGCGAACTTAATCATACTTTTTAAGCAAGATGAAATTAATTTGAAGCATATTTACGAAGAACATGTGAACACTGATATGTCATGGATTGAATTTCGTGAAATGTGTTCAAAAATATGGTACGATCCCTTCAGTTTTGTCGTGATTAATAAGGATTGCTCTAAAAATAAAGGTTGTTATAGAAATAAATTTGACACCTTTGTTGTTTTTGATTAAATCATTGTTATTTAAATCCGTTACCCTATCTTTTCTAATTATTCTACTTAGGATACTTAATCAATCACTATCTATTTCATCAATATGGAAAAATCTTTGAAAAGACAAATCGTTGAAGCGACAGAAGCCGTGAAGAAAAAAGTACGAAAAATGAAGGATATTGAAATAAATAATAAAGAGGCGCTGGAATCAGTTTTCAAGCCTGTAACATAACCCTTAAACTTAATTGCTAATATTAGTAAACAATCTGCTCCACAAAATATCGAAGATGAAGAAATTGAACTTCCCTTTATAGATAAAACTTTGCAGAAAGAAGTTTTCAGTGACAAAGAAAGCAACGATACAGACGATTATGATTCTAAGGTCAACAGTGACTCTTCTTATAAATCACTAGGTAAAAAGAAACAAGATTGCAACACAACATCCTGGTCAGTTTCCCCAGAAGCGTTAGCAGATATTCCATTTGGTGTCAGATACGATCGTGGAAAGTTGATGTTGGGTTCTGCTCATATAATTGTCAATGACGAATACATCATAGTAGCAGATCGCAAGTATCGAACTACGCCTGGATTAAAACAGTTGCTACTGAAAAAGAATATAGATTTGAGTTTGGTTACAGAGAGTGATATGCAACATTATAAATCAATGCTACTGGATACTAATGTACATCGTCGAGATAATGATCCAAGTAAACCGATAAAAAGTAATAAGGGTCCAAAATATTTACAAATTATTAAACCGCTTTTTATTCAATCCAAAGGGAAAGGACTACCTTTAACAAAAATGTGGAAGAAGAATGTAGATTTTATATATTGGGATGATCCTAATAAATTGGTAGAACGACTAAAATTGCTAATTGCATCTCAAGATGCTGGTAACACAGGGGTTAACAACGAAATTATATCTATAATAGAGGAATTGCGTGAAAGTAATATTATAAATACATAAATCGTTTGTGTTTCATTTTACTGTCAACCTTTCAAAACAATACACCTTAAAGATGAATGTAGACAAATTCGGTCATTTTATTCACAAGAGATTGCGTTTACCAGATTTATTTGAATTTAATGATAATGCATTGTTAAAATCAAAAAGCGGGGACATGATTTGAAAGCATCAAGACTGAGGGGGATCCGATCTCCCGTAGATGGAGACGATGCCGTGAACAAGGATTACGTAGAACGATTAAGTGCTAATACGATACATGAATTAAATAAACTAATTGGTGCATTACGTTCTCAGCTCACGTTAGATGCACAAAATACAGTTCAAGCTACTTTAAAAGCAAAGATACCCGAGGTTTTAAATCATTTGGAAGAAAAGTTTTATACTAAAGCAGATGTTGATAAATTGCTTAAAAAACTGTAAATTATGTCAAAACAGCAAATTGTGAATGAAATACACAAAACTGCACGAAGAAATTTTCTTCGACGTTCCGTTGTTCTAAAAAGTATTGACAACTTGTGGCAAGCTGATCTGATGGATATGCAAAACCAAAGAAAATATAACAAGGGCTATAATTATATTTTAATAGTGATCGATTGTTTCTCAAAATATGCATGGACGCAGCCGCTAAAATCAAAAAATAAACTTGATGTCGCTCATGCATTTGAAAGAATATTACTTAACACTCATCGAATACCTAATAATTTACAAACTGATATGGGAACAGAGTTTTGTAATAACACATTTCAAGGGCTTATGAAAACAAATAAAATTAACCATTACTCCTCGTTTTCTACCAAAAAAGCATCGATTGTTGAGCGACTAATTAAAACCATAAAAAATAAATTGTACAAATATTTTAGCCTTAATGGAAACTATAAGCTGGGTAAACCATTAGAAGTTATACTGTAAACGTATAACCACACAAAACATCGAACTACTCAATTTAAACCAATCGATGTAAACAAGTCTAATGAACAAGTGATAAAAGAAAATATTTTGAAAACACATAAACATGTATCGATTCCATGTAAACCTAAGTTTAAAATTGGTGATTATGTCCGTATCAGCAGATACAAACACAATTTTGAGAAAGGTTATACTCCTAATTGGTCAACAGAACTTTTTACTGTAAAGAAGATAAATAATACAACACCAGTGACATATCATATACAAGATCAACGTAAGCAAGCTATATTAGGAACCTTTTATGAACAAGAACTTCAAAAATCGAACTATCCTGGTGTTTATTTGATAGAGAAAGTTTTAAAAAAGAAAGGAACAAAACTTTATGTGAAATGGTTGGGTCTTAGCAATACTGAAAATAGTTGGATTGACAAAGCTGCATTAGTGGAGTGAGTTATATAAGTATATAATCTTTTTTTTTTATATTCTTTCATTGCGCTTTGTACAAGGCAAGGTGGTGGACTAGTTAATAGTATAATAGAAAATTTACCGTTCGAGCTTCATTTGCCTGGATATAATTATTGCGGACCCGGAACAAAACTCCAAAAACGTTTATTACGCGGTGACCGAGGTATTAATAAGTTGGATGAAGCTTGTATGCACCACGACATTGCATACGCTAACCACACGGACTTATCACATCGTCACAAAGCTGATTTACAACTAATGAATATGGCAAAACAAAGACTTAAATCAAAGGATGCTCGGAAAGGTGAAAAACTTAGCTCATGGCTAGTGAGCAAAGTTATGAAAGCCAAACTAAAGTCTGGTGCCGGAATTAAAACGTTTCAAAATTTTGTATCAAAAATAAAATCAAAAATTAAGAGAATTAAACACAAAGACAGTAAAGCGTTAATTAATGCTGCTTACTTAGCAGCAAAAAAGATATTTCCAAAAATTCAGAAAATTCGGGTACCGCGAATCATACCCATACCAAAGACTGGAGGTATTTTGCCTTTAATTCCAATTTTTGCTGGCTTATCAGCTTTAGGCACTTTGGCTGGTGGTGCAGTGGGTATTGCAAAAACCGTTAATGATTACAAAGCAACTCAACAAAATTTGCGAGAAACAGAACGTCATAATAAGACTATGGAGGCTTTAGCGTTGGGTAAGGGTTTATACATTAAACCGCATAAAAATGGTAAAGGATTATTCATAGAACATCAAAAAAACTGATAAAGAAGCTACCTAATCGCCCTCTGACTAATATCGACATCCAAGAACATGCACGAGACATCCCACACTTTCGAGGAGTATACATGAAGGATCAATTGCCAAGAAAGCCAAAGCAGATTGAATGTGGTATTGTTAACTTGGACGATTCTAAAAATGAAGGAACGCATTGGGTAGCTTATGTTAAAGTATCCAACTATTGTGAATACTTTGATAGTTATGGAGACTTAAAACCTCCACTGGAATTAATGCGATATTTTAAGAATTGTAGTGTTTATTACAATTACACAAGATATCAAAAGTTTAACACAGTAAATTGTGGTCATCTATGTTTAGAATATCTGTGGAAATTTTGGAATAAATATGTATAAAATTAACGTGTTTCTTTCATTTCAATCATTTGCAAGATGTCACTCACTTTATCGATAACCGGAACCTCGTTCACCTTATCGACGTACTATCCTAATACTTTACAACTAAATGAACAGTATGAGTGTGCATTATTGCATTTCTCAACATTTAATTCTATTCCAAACATTGATGAAACGAATAACAAGTTTTACTATGGTTCCGAAATCATTGAAATACCGGAGGGAACCTATGAATTGCAAGATATCAGTGATTATTTAAAATCCGAGATAAAAGGTGCATCAATTAAACTAGATTGCAATAACAACACTTTAAAAACTACTATACAATGTACGAAAGACATCAATTTTGAGAAAGAAAACACTTTTAGACGTTTGCTAGGGTTTGATAAACAAATATTAAAAAGTAATAAATGGCATGTGTCTCAGTTTCCCGTCAACATTTTACCTACAACCGTGGTCAGGATTGAATGTGATATTATAAGCGGATCGTACATAAACGGAGAACCGAGTCACATTATCCACGAATTTGCACTCAATGTACCACCTGGATATAGAATCATAGAAATCCCGAAGAACGCAATATACTTTCCAGTCAATCAAAACAACATAAGCTGTATACATATCAGACTGTTAGATATTAACAATCGTCTAATAAATTTACGTGGTGAAGAAGTACAACTATATTTACATCTTAGACGAAAAAATGATTGACTACAATAAATATGAGCATCCTCAGGTCAAAAACATCAGTGCCAATTTAGAAACCAAGAAAATAAGAGCTCGCTCTTATAAAAAAATAAAATTAACCGATAATAATAAGGCATTCCTGAAAGCTATCGGTTTGTTAAAATGAATATTTTAGACGTTTTATCCGCTCCGACTTACGACAATACAGTTGAAGGAATAGAATTTCACTCCTACAAGCCCTACGTGACCAGTTTTAATAGAAACGATGAAATTCGCATACCCATCAACCAACAAGACCTATATGTACTACCATCAGCTAGCACTCTGTATTTGGAAGGAACTGTAATTGTTAGCAAAAAGGACTCAAAAGACAAGGCTTCTAGCGTTTATTTTACGAATAATGCTCTCCTTTACTTGTTCCAAGATATAAGTTACGAGTTGAATGGAGTAGAGATTGATAAAATAAAAAATGCCGGCGTTACTACCACCATGAAGTCATTAATTTCGATGAATGAGAGTGAATCAAAGATATCTAATGCTTGGGGCTGGAACATTGAAGGTATAAAGAATATTAATGGAGGTAACTTTTCCGCATCTATACCTCTTTGTAATATCATGGGTTTTGCTGAAGATTTTAAGAAAGTGGTGATAAACAGTAAGCACGAACTAATATTGTTGCGAAGTAACACAAACCTAAATGCTGTAAAACTCAACACCGGAGAGATTGTAGATGACGTTCAAATCAATAAAATTATATGGCGCGTACCACACGTTAAAGTATCTGACAAAGAAAAGTTAAATTTATTAAAACTGTTAGAAAAAGATCGTCCGCTCCAAATGATATTCAGAAATTGGGATCTGTACGAATATCCTGCTTTACCTAAAACTACAAAACATACATGGTCTATTAAGGCGCGTGTAGTCGCCAACGACCTTGGGCGATGAGGCGTCCCCGCCCCGCGCTACCCGCACCGCACCGCACAAAACATCGAGTCGCGCGAGCGCCCGTTGCCAACGCAAACGAAGCGCGCGCGTTGAAGCCCTGCCGCGCCGTTTTTGGCGCGCGATAGCTAGTGCAAGTAGGGTCACTACTTACAGATATTACATCATGTCATGCAAATATTTATACATGGTACTTACTTTATTATGTTATTTATATATTATACTTCAGGTAAATAATGATTGATGTTTATTTGGGTACATATTTGATTATAGAAAATTAAAATACCTACGTTTAAAATATAAATGTTCAAAACATCGAAAACATAAATATCGAATGACAATATAACCGATTACAAAAAAGAACCGACTTTAAAATAAGTCTTTTTTGGTTTTCTTATGGACCCCACTGTCAAAACTGGGTCGAAATGGGACTACACGGAAAGCACCAGCTTTCAAATAAAGAAGGAATCATTAATCGGTTGACCCAGTCGAAAGTACTGTGGTAAGAAAGATTAAAAAAAAAAATTGAAGTTGGTTAAGAATTAAAATGGTTTAGATTCGACTTGAAATACTTATTAAAATAAGTTGAATATAATTATTAACATTATATGTACAAAATAAATATAAAAATAAACATTTTGTTAATATTGCAACATAAATAAGTTTATATTTTATTTTACCAGGTCGTATTAAATTAACGACAAGCTTGCTAACTCTGCCTGCAGTTACGCACACAAGAACAGAGCGCGTGTCTATACACATTACAACTACAAAAGGCTCACCCGCTTTCGTGATATAAAATTTACTATATCCATATCGATAGTTAGGACTTTAGGACATTCGATACTCTGTACTTTCGATATTTAGGTATTTCGATGTTATTATTGTAGATAATTAGATTTTAGATATAATGGTCGTAGGTTATTTAACAATTTGACATTATAAACTTACGTTATTTTAACCGACTGTAAAAAAGAAGGAAGTACCTACTCAATTCGATTGTATTTTTTTTTATGTTTGTTACCTCATAACTGATCCGATTTTTTTTATTCGAAAGCTGGTGCTTCCCGTGTTCCCATTTCAATTTGGTCTAGATTTGGGATCTATAAGAAATAAATATAAGACTCATTATGAAGTCGTTTTTTTTTGTAAGAATTATAATTTTCGTTGAACTACTTTTACGGATTTTATCGTTTGTATTGAGGTTTTACGGACGTTACACCTTTGCAGGTATCATGGTCACAGGCAGAATGAGGTGGTACTGTCTTGACGATTGATGTTGCTCGTTTACTTTCGTAAACCTCGGAAATTAATATTGTAATTTTCGGTCATATGGTCCTTCGATATTTAAGTTTTCGTTCTTTTGAACATTGAAATTTTACCCGTAGGTATTTTAATTTTCGATACTAAAATATGTACCCTTTATTTTTATTTTGCAGGGTTAGTTTATAAAACGGTCTAAGTTTTTCGGTTCGGAATCGATGATAGTTTCGAAATATAAAAAAGAACATATTTTGTCATAAATTTTTTTCCGTCCACCACGAAAGATCGGTCGTCGCATCTCCAGTCTGCTTGCGACCACGGCCTGTGTAACCCGGTCGAAACGTCAAGCCCTAAAGGTATTTATGCATGTACGCGCTAATCCCCGTTTTATAAAATATTACTATAAACATAATTATTGGTTTACAAACAAATAGAAAAAACACTACTCTTGGAGGGGCTCGTGGCTAAGTGTAAGCCGTACGGTTTGACCGATAATACAGGTTAAGCCGCGCTCGCCGCGGTTGGTCCGTGGATGGGTGACCATTTATAACATACCGAGACCCCTCCGTGTTTCGGAAAGCACGTTAAACAGTAGGTCCCGGCTGTCATACATAGATCTTTGGCAGTCGTTAAGTCAATTCTGACAACCAGTCTTACTATGGAATACTGTGTTTCCCAGTAAAAATGGGTTGTGGAGGTCAGATAGGCAGTCGTTCCATGTAAAATACGGTATTCAGCTAAATCCGGTAAGACTGGTAGCCGACCCCAACATAGTTGGGAAAAGGCTCGGGAGATGATGATGAAACAAATAGAAAAAACAACGCAAGTTCTGATATGTCCCAGTTCGACCACTGTTATATTCGTGACGTAAGAGTGTATCTCAATTCAACTTACTTTCCGTATGAAAACTTAAACGCTAGTTTTGCAAATAACAAAATTGCACTAATATACGAGCAATACACTCGACTTCAACAGTCGTATTATGGCAGGCGCTCGGAACCTCTACTAAGTGAGAAACAATTTAAGGACCTAGCGCCGCTATTTGTAGTTGATTGTTCTAGACAAGCAGATAACCTCAAAACTGGTCCTGTGGTGGTTGTGAGAGTGGAAATCGAGAGTGAATTGGACATACCAGACCAAACCTCTGCATACTGTCTTATAGTAAACGATTGTATAATTGATTATAAACCTTTGAGTAATATTGTAAGGAAAATATCATAAATCCCGATACAATCATATTAGATGTACAAGGATTTAAAGATCTCTACAATAATTTTATAGTAAAGGAGTTAGCTTTTGCCACACGTGAATATACACAAACGTTTTTAATTAAACCACCATACCAGTTCACATACTTAACAAGAGATGAAAAGAGACAAGTGGAATGGTTGGAAAAAAATATGGGTCTACGTTGGAGCGAAGGCTATATTGACTATAGAGAATTCGAACGCATGATCGTACCATACCTAGAAAATAAGAATATCTATGTAGAAGGTTTAGAAAAAGTGAAGTGGATAAAAGAGATGTGTGTGAACTGTAATGTATTAGAACTTCATGAAGAACATTGCCCTAAACTATCTGTGTTAGCTAAAAAGTACTGCGATAGAAAAACAATTTTTAATTGTAATCATCATCTAAAACATTGTGCACTTAGAAATGTGTTATGTATAAAAAAGTTTTTAAAGTGGTAATTTTATAAGTTTGTAAGTTAGCTATAAGTTATAGTTAAAAAAATAAAACAATTTTAATACAGAAAACATGCATTTATTCTCTTAGAATTTATATATTTATATACTTAAAACCCCTGTTTACAAATAACACGACGAAAATACTAAGTTACATTAGAGATTAAAAACTAACTTAACCTAATATTTATTCTAATTTAACAACTACAATAAGCACTAAAAATCAGAATATTTATACAAGGCTTCTAAAAATCACTATCGATTAACGATTCCGATATTTCTTCAAAATCAAAATCAAAATATTTTTATTTCTCATAAATCAAAAAAAGGTGCTTAAGAAACGTTACGTTAAATCTACTGACTCTAGTTGCTCGGTTCCAAAGTGTCCTTCCTATGGAGAAGAGCCGGCAAGAAACTCATAGGTATAGGTTACTCTTTTAAAAAAAAGGTTAACATCGATGTTAATATTACACTGATTTTAAAATATGCGACAACAACTTAAACAGCTGAATGTTTAGATAAATGTAAACTAACACATCCAAAATGGAAGAAAAAAAATAAGAAAAAATAGAAATCGAAGATTCAACTTAATTTACATTGTCGTCACATTTACAAAGGACGAACATATAAAGGAAAAAGAAATTATAGAAGAAGGCAAAATAAAAATATAACTTTACATACAATCAATATGTAGTCCTTTATATAGTCTTAACTAACGACTCCGTTTCATCCATAATAAAGTCAACCGCATCTTTAACCACGTACTGCGCTTGGATAATAACATTATCGCTATTACTGTCACTATCACTGTCTGGAGAATTGTTACACAAATTGATCACTGAAATTTTTATTAGTTTACTGCCTCGCCGATGATGTCTACTCATGACGAAAGATTGAGTCGAATTATGTTTCTTAGATTTTTCCCTGCGTCGAGGCGTAGACTTCTTTTCTTTCGGAAACTGACTGCTAGCCTCGCGTTCGCATCTAATCATCTCATTAAATTCTTCATAAGGATCCTGAGCGTATTGACTAAACGCAATGTCAGATCCTGCTATCTAAAATAAAATTAAACAGAACAATAAATAGGGTTATTTAATATAATGAAAAAGGTTTACAAATTTTAATCAACAATTAAAATAACACTCTGACTCAGATAAATATTTATTTTTTAAACCATTGAAATTCTTGTTCCGGGTGGTATCGAATCCACAACATTCAGCAAAGTACAAGCAACGCAGTAATCATTTAAATCACTGCGATATATACCTATCTCTAATCACAAGATTCAATAAATAATGTATCATACATATTTTTAATTAATGTTTCATAATAATTAAATTTAATTAGTATTATTTACTTACCGAAGTCATGTTTATGTGATGTAGCGCGTATGTAGTATCTAAACTGAATAATATTCATCAAATAACAAAATTAATATAAATATCGTTAACAAACAGACACACGTGAAGAAATGACTACATAAATAATTTAATAATCATCGAACAATAGAATGTAGCTTGCATTAATTGCGACACCTAAAAATGTAAACCGCGCCGCGCCGCGCCGTCGTGATCGTGTGACGGAAACCGGTTTGGTGAACTATCCCTGCTACGACGCGACACTGCCGCGGACCGCGGTCAATCGTCATACGAGGACTACACCACGAAGCCGCGAGCCGATATAGCACCTACCTATATGCGTCTTAACTCGTATTTAAATTACTAATTAAATACTATTGTGCTTTTACAAATACTTTCTTAAAGTCAGTGTTAACCCCAGATCGGGTGAGTGTTGCGAAATATTGCTTATTATGTGTACCTAGAAATAGTTATACCTACGTAACGTGTTGTAGAATGACTTGCTAAAATAATGCGCTCATACTTTTATTTAATTACATGCTACGTTCACGCTATTGTGCTGTCCTTGTGGTATATTAGAGTTGTTAGTCGCCTTAACGCTTTTAAAAATATAATACCTATTTGATATTTGACCTCATATGACCTGTTCACCTTGACCGTGTCATGAAAGTCATACCCTACAAATATTTTCCTATATTCTTCTTTTCTTAGTAATTCTTATTGTGCCTACCTATTTATTAATTGTGTTAACTTCATTAAAACTAGTACATTTCAACTCATTTAATTACCTTCAACCTTTTCACTTCATTCAGATTTCATTTATTAGCTGAATTATAATTTATCACACTGCTTTCCATTTAGTTAGGTAGTTAGTAAGTGGAAATCGGGATGTTGCAGTTGTGGCTGGAATAGAACCGGACTGTAACTAAAACGGAACATAACGAACATTCCAGGGTTCGAGTACCGGAGTCTAGTACCGGGATAGTGCACCTACCTACCAGTGCACCTACCTAAAGTGCGTCTACCTGCGTGCCTGCGCCTACCTGCGTGCCTGTGCCTAACTGCGTGTTCTGCACCTACCTGCGCGTCCGGCATCTACTAGCGCGCTGCACACCTACCCCGCCTGACCGCTGCCGAGCTGCCTGACTACACAGGATAGTGGTGTTTCTATAGGCGGGCAAGAACCTAACGCGCGCTCGATATTTTAAATTCACGACCAGCTCTGCCGACCCTTTTTTGAAATATACTAAATTAATTCTAACTTATTGTTCTTATTTTTTTCTACACCTACCTACTAGCGAGAAACGTTACAGTGGCGCCCAATAAAGGTAGAATATCGAGCCGTGTTTAGTTCTTGTTTGCTAAGCATTTTGTAGTTTTTCTTGGTGTTGGTTTTCTGTCAGTAGTGTTAGATTTAATCACAGCCTACCAAATGTGAATCTACCCACAATTTTTTTCTCTTTCTAATATTTAATTCAACCCACATTTCTTTACTTGACCTACCGTCAATATTTTTCTACCCCCAATTTTTATTTTTACATCTACCTACAAACTTTACATCATTTAAAAAATTTATTTTTTAACATATGGTTAGCTTGACCACAAACGTGCTGATTTTGCATTTTTATTGCTTTTGCTTTATTACTTTTGTCTTTATTTTGCAACACACTCCTAACTGCGGTTTGATTCTTCAATCATGTCGTACACTATCAAATTCTTATCACTTCAAAAAACTGAATTAGAGTATGAGGTCGCTGTGCGTGGAGGGGTAGCTGCTGATTCAGTTAATGAACTCAGGAGGCAAATAGTAAAATTATCTTCAGCCTTGCCTTCAGAAGACATTCTAGAATCTCACCTAGAGCCTAGTGATGATCTGAAAGCAGTGAGGGAATCTTTAATAAAGTCCCACAATAATATAATTTCTCTTAAAGCTAAATTGGATAAAAACCTTTTTACACGCACGGAGACCTTACTCCATCACATCTATCATCGCTTGAATAGAATAAACTACTCGTCGGCTGACGTTGCTGATGCCTATAAAAATTGCCGTTCACACTTCAATTCTCAATATAAAGAATTGACGTCATTTAAGATACAGTCTTCACAAGTGCCTCAAGGCACGGATGGTTCACCAGACCCTATTCGAGAACCCGTCAACGTGTCGGTCAGTTGCGAGCGCAAACTTTTCTCGGAAATAGGTGTAGTAGTCACTAACCTATATTATAAAGTAGCTATGTATACTAAAATAATGGACTATTTGTTTAGTTTATGTATCGGCTCATTAACCTCTCTCGAACACGTCTTCACTCTGCGGCGGTGGGTAGCAGACTGCCTCCCCCACCCCGCACCCTGCGTGGGAGTGTAGGAACGAGACGACAGATGTTTGACAGTGTGTAGTTGTATGGTTGTGTGTGTGCGTCTGTTTGTATGTTCATTATGATCGTGTATGCTACATCCCTCCCTTATTTTAATTTTTTTTTTAATTTTTTTTTTTTATTTTTAATATGCTCATTTACGTATTTGTAATCAACTTTATTTATATATTTTCAAATCATTACTATCAGTTTTAATTCCTGTATATAATGTTAATTATTTGTATTTATGTAAATCATCAGTATCAATTTATGTTACTTCCTAAATCATCAGTATCAATTTATGTTACTTCCTTTCCCTCAAAAGAAAGAGTTTTTGTAGATTGGTCATCTTGCCCAGTGAGAGATTTTACCGTGGTAACACGGTGTTATAACTGCCAGCAGGATGGTCATGCAGCCAAGTCATGTCGGGAATCAACACACACCTTCAATAAAGGAATGTATGAAGAAGGCTGAGGCACCACAATGCGCCACTTGTCTGCATTTCAAGAAGTCGAGCAACCACAAAACCTACCGACTGCGCCAGTGACTTTATTATCCTAACCGAATGTTGGCTTGCCAAACAATACAACGTACCATTAATGCCGGGATATAGTATGTACAAGAGTATTTAATTACAATCAAACGATGGTGTGGTAGTATATGCAAGGAACCACTACGATATATCTGTTGAAGAACCAAACATACTCGATTGTAACAGTCTGTTAATTAAAAATGGAACAAATTTTCCGATCCTAGCATTATAATAATATAGACCCCCCTCTTTTAGAAATATATACAAGTTTGTGGACTCTCTGAATAATACCTTGCAAGAGTTATCATCCTATAAAAACATCGTTTTGATTAGAGATATTAATATCAACATTCTTACGATGTAGCTGCACAGGAATACCTTAACCTCTGCTCTTTTCATGGCATGTTCCCAGCGCATTCGCTACCTACACATCAAAGTGGTTCCTGCCTAGATCATATCATGCTTAAATCGCGTTTCCCCTCACTTGCGCTTATTATAACCTCGACAATAACCGATCACAATGCTATCCTACTAACCTTAAATTGCAAATTACCCAAACAAGATAATACTCGCACAATTTCTAAATTAAACACAAATAAACTTGAAGAAGATTTATACAACATTGACCCGTTTACAATAATGCTGACCCACACCCCACAGTTTTGTATGTTATACCTAATCGAAAATGTGCAACAGGCAATTCAGAAAAACACAACCAATATTCGGCTGAGTAATAAAAATTATAACATAAAACCTTGGATCACGCCAGGTCTCATTAATGTATGAGACATAGGGATACACTGCATATGAAAGCTAAGCGTCACCCAGATAATTCCATATTGCAATTATCGTACAAAAGATATCGAAACTTTTACAATAATCTTTTACGAGATTATCATCATCATTTACGCTATTAGATACTGACGAAACAGAAGTGCAAAGCATAATCATGAGTTTAAAGGACGACTGTGCAGTCGGATGGGATAATATCCCAAACAAAATAATTAAACAGTTCAAACACATTTTAGGGCCTCCTCTTACTTATACTTTCAAAATTGCCTATCCAAAGTCATTTTCCCCAAGTGTCTCAAAAAAGCTGTTGTTGTTCCTGTTCATAAATCTGGCAGCAAAGATCAAGTGACAAACTATAGACTAATTTCCTTGTTGCCTTCTATGTCTTCTTCTTCTTCTATGGTTAAATATTTGGAGGATAAATTGATTCTTTCTAAAACTCAGTTTGGATTTAGACCTAAATTATCAACTGCCGACGCCGTACATCATCTGACTGACTATCTAGCACAAGAACTCGATAAAGGTGTTCGAATATGCTGTAGGAATATTCCTAGACCTCGCAAAAGCGTTCGACACAGTTTTTGTCCCTATTCTATTGCGTAAGCTTGAAGCTATAGTGATAAGAGGTAACCAGCTGAAACTTTTCACTAGCTACCTAGAAGACCATACTTAATGCGTAAGAATTGGCAATATACACAGTACTTATCAGAAAAACACTTCGGAGTTCCTCAAGGAAGTATTTTAGCATCTACTCTGTTCTTAATTTACATTAGTGACCTATGTAAGCTTAACCTAGATCATCGCATAATCATATCATACGCTGACGATACTGCTCTACTATTTTCGGCTGATTTTGAGATTAATTAACCAATGTGTCTGCCCCAAGCTTAAAAGGACTAATAACCCAAAATACCTAGGTTGTATAATAGATGAAACTCTTTCCTTTAAACATCATATAGGAGCTCTTAATAATAGAATACGTAAATTGATATTTACTTTCAAAAGTTACGAGGCATTGCAAATGAAAAAAAAAAATTAAACAAGTTTACTTTGCCTATGTCAATCTATATTAACTTACTGTATTGCCGCATGGGGTGGAGCGGGCAAAACACTACTACTAACCATCCAGCGTGCCCAGAGTATGTGTGTATTCTCAAAGTATGTACTTTCCGCTCTTTCCTTTTCCCCACTAACCTCCTCTATGAATCGTGTAAAGTCCTAACAGTCCGGCAGTTGTTCATAATGGGCATAGTATTAAAACAGCATGCAGCCCTTCCTTTCAGCACTGAATTTACTCATAAAAGACGGAAAGATATAGTTTGCCCCCAAAAATAAGAACACAGCATGCTTTTACGACTAAATTTTATGTGTTTCTAGGACCGCTTCTTTATAATAGATTAAATGCGATATAAAGCATATATTCCTCAAGTATACCCTCCAAAGCATGTCCTGTATCTCTATTATGGATTCATTTATACTATTTATCTAACAATTATATTGTAATAAAAAGGTTTCTGTTTATTTTAGATTTAGCTAGCACTGAACGCCTGAAACACAGGATTACCTAGTTCAGGCACACATGTAACGTAGGCTGTATGTATTAAGATTTCATGTACCTTAGTATTAATTGTAACATTTTAATTTGAATAAAGTTATTATTATATTATTCCCGCTGCTTCCAAGTAAATGTACAACCCGCGTTTCAATCGCTCCCATCGGACCGCAACTGATCCTATATCACCTTCGCATTCGAATTTGTCGAGTGTGAATACCGCCTGAGTCATTGTGGTTTACCTGTAGGCAATGGGATATAGCGTTACGCAATTTAATGCCTTTCGTAAATTCCCGTGATAATTACTAGCTCCATGGCCCGCAATTTAATGCTTAATTCCTTGCCTCGCAATTTAATGCTTAACTCCTTACATCGCAATTTAATGCTTAACTCCTTACATCGCAATTTAATGCTTAACTCCTTACATCGCAATTTAATGCTTAACTCCTTACATCGCAATTTAATGCTTAACTCCTTACATCGCAATTAATGCTCTCCTTACATCGCAATTCAATGCGTTACTATTGATACTATTAACGCAATCAAATGCATGGTCTTATGATGTCATCGCAATTCAATGCCATGTTACAAGCTGTTTTTTTTTTTTTTTTTTTTTTTTTTTTTTTTTTTTTTTTTTTTTTTTTTTTTTTTTTTTTTTTTTTTTTTTTTGCGACAGCAACTTCAGCGATATAAGCATCTATACAGATACGCGTGGAAGCAAAACAGCAATATACGTGTGTATGCAGTTTTTTATGTTTCACCAATAAAATCATTAACTAACTAACATTGTCTGTACTCTAAGATTTCACAAAACATCCCTGTGTACTTGTGTTATGTCTGGTCGAAGGATACATTGGGAAAAGGTTCGCTGCCATAAATCAATTGGTAGTAGGTCTTATGGTTTTGTGGGACCGCAAATTTATAAAAAAGTAAATGACCAACACAAAATTCTGCTAACCATATCTAAATGTAAATTTGTGGTAACAAAATGGCTTCTGACTTTGGACTATGACTTGACTGAAGACTTCATATCTTTATTATCATAGGTACATGACCAATCATTTGATGTATACGTCTATTTATATATTTTATTATTATATACCTACAATTATAACTATTTATATAAAATATATATATATACTATAACGGTTAATACTTTATTAATGAAATTAAACTTAAAATATTTTCAATATTATAAAAACTAAGCCTACACCAGAACTAATTACACTCGAGACCTATAAGCCTTATGACTATTATGTTTTTTTTTTTTATTTTGTGTAATCCTTTTATTTTATTTTTTTTTCTACGAGTTGGTTAGATTAGTACAGTAATTGAATATAACGGATGAGCATAATATTACTATTACTATTATGTTTTTTTTTTTTTTTTATATTTCTGTAATTAAATTCACAACGAAACTGTCAGCGTAACGAAAGAGCCTGGAACTCACGACACATGGAATCCTAGTGTGAGTTTCAGGAATCAAACCATTGTATGTAATTTTTAAACAATAAATTATTCTATTCTATTCTATTCTTAACATTAATAATCCCTACGCAACAGTAGCAGCTGTGCGTTATTTGCCGGCCATAATCCCTTTGGTTAACTAGGCAAGTTATATTATAAGCTTATTTTAAGTTATTACGCTTCGGATATACACGGTTATCGAGGTACTTACATAATTAAATATGGTTCAGTATCTTCTATTTTTGTAAGTCATGTCTAGACAACCTTGCACATATAATAACATATCCCTTAAATCACTGGAACATTATGTACAAATCCAAATGTGTACCCGAGTTTAACGCGCAACCGGTTTGACCCAAGCAGTTGGTAACCAAAACAAGGGCAACAATGGATAATTATTTCGTAAAATGGTGGGTAAGTAAAGTAATGCAAAATAAAATTGTTTGTTATGTTCTTTATTGCAATCAATCTCCCGAGCCTTTTTCCCAACTATGTTGGGGTCGGCTACCAGTCACCCCGGATTCAGCTGAATACCGTATTTTACATGGAGCGACTGCCTATCTGACCTCCACAACCCATTTTACTGGGAAACACAGTATCCCATAGTAAGACTGGTTGTCAGAATTGACTTAACGACTGCCAAAGATCTATGTATGACAGCCGGGACCTACTGTTTAACGTGCTTTCCGTAACGTATGTTCTTTATTGCAATTAAAAGTATATACCTACAGTGGAACAAAGAAAAATAGCTTAACCATTTCCCTGTCCCGTGAGTCACATATGAACATTTCCTTTGTTTTTAACTATTGTGTCTACTGGCGGGACAGTTAAGTTGGTAAAACGTTTTTTTTTCCTTGAAACTACGATACAATAATAAAAGGTAGGTTCATAAAATATTAACTATCCGAGCATTTGTTTGATTCTACTTTATTGGCAGTTGAAATAAATAAAAATTGCTAGGGATCTAAAAAAGTCTTAACATTGAAAGAATATGTTTATTTATGAAACCAAACGACTTACTTTTTCCTTTTTATTTAAATAGGTCAAATAAATTACTTACAGTTCTCCGTCGTCGCCACAATGTAGTAGTCACTAACCTATATTATAAAGTAGCTATGTATACTAAAATAATGGACTATTTGTTTAGTTTATGTATCGGCTCATTAACCTCACTCGAACACGTCTTCACTCTGCGGCGGTGGGTAGCAGACTGCCTCCCCCACCCCGCACCCTGCGTGGGAGTGTAGGAACGAGACGACAGATGTTTGACAGTGTGTGTAGTTGTATGGTTGTGTGTGTGCGTCTGTTTGTATGTTTATTATGATCGTGTATGCTACAATAGGAAAACTCAAATACTCGGGAAAAACTTGCGTACGTTCGTTTATCCAGAGGGTAGATGAATTTATTGTGAGTAGGAGTATTCCTCAGGAAAAAATACTTTCTTTCGCTTACGAAATTTTTACTGATGATGCCCTACATTGGTATTGCTGTGTAAAAGATAAGGTTAAAACCTGGGACGATGTTGTCGTTTTACTTAAGCAGGATTTTAGTCAAGATGATTACGACTATAGGCTATTATCAGAAATCCGTGCGCGGACGCAAGGTGAGCTTGAGAATATCACTATATATATTTCTATAATGCGGGGTATGTTTTCACGACTGGGTAAACCCTTATCTGAAGAGGACCAATTAGAAATTTTACTACACAATATTAGACCAAGCTATGGTAGTACTCTCGCATCTTCTGACATATCAGATATCGATAAATTGCAAAAAGTGTGCAGGAACTATGAAAATATTCAGTCTAGGCTTAAACAGTTTCGGGAGCCCCCCAAAATTAACGCTGATACGCTAGCACCAGAGTTCGCATACACAAAACAAGCTAGTAACAACAATAGCTATAAAAATAATTACACTTATTACTATAATAATAATAATTTTAAACAAAATAAACAAACACATGATAATAACTTTAAATCTAACTATTCTAAAAACTATTCTACTAACAACTATAATTTTAATAAACATAAGACTTCGTATGAATCACCTAGGCCTGTTAATTCAAATCTACACGTGAATGCTGTAGCTCAAACAAGCAACCACGATACCAGACATATATATTGTCCAAGGTGCAGATCTACCTCGCACTCTTTAGGAGCATGTAGACAACCTCACTTTCCAATTTGTTTTAAATGCGGAAAGAAAGAGGTCAGATTTCCAGACTGTCCTAATTGTAACCCTAAGACTTCAAAAAACTAGATGACGGGGATTGCGGTGACAGTAACACATATTTCAATAAAACCGAGTGGAATAATTGGCTACAAACCGTCACCAAATTTTTTAACTTTTACTCTGTCTCTTCAATCCGCAACACTAATAATGATTACTCACGACCTTATGTCTCGGTTTCTATTAATGATAAAAATCTAATCGGCCTTCTAGATACAGGCTCCAGTGTCACTATAATGGGGAATAATTATCATAAAAAGTTTTTTGATTCAATTCGCGAACGGAATATTTCTCAACCTTTAACTTTCGTTGCTGCGGGTGGACAAAAACTTGAATCTATAGGCTCCATATTATTACCCTTTACTTTTAATAATCAAACATATAATTTAAATGTTCACATCGTACCAGAAATAAAAAAATATTTAATTCTGGGTATGGATTTTTGGCGTAAATTCAGTTTATTTCCACATAACCTTAATTCTATCTTATTTTTAAATCAATCTGATGCTCAGTTAGCGGAACTGAACTCAGACTCTGAACATCTCCGATCATATGATCATTTGTCCGAAGTTCAGAGAATAACTGCAGATAATATAATATCTCAATTTAAAGAAATTTCTTACGAAGAACGAGGTCTAGGTCGCACTTCCTTAATAACGCATTCTATTGACACTGGGGATGCTGCTCCCATTCGTCAAAGGTACTACAGAATGTCACCAGAGAAGCAACGCATACTAGCCGAACAATTAGATGAAATGCTTAGAGACGATGTGGTTGAGCCTGCCGAAAGCCCATGGTCTTCTCCTGTGCTATTAACGCCCAAAAAAAATGGCGAACTAAGATTTTGTCTTGACAGTAGGAAACTAAATGCTATCACGAAAAAGGATGCTTATAATTTACCTTATATTTCCGAAATACTGGACAACTTACGCGATGCCAAATACCTAACTAGTTTGGACCTTTCCAAGAGTTTCTGGCAAATTCCCATAAATGAAAAGGACAGATGCAAAACAGCCTTTTACATCCCTACCAAAGGTACCTATCAATTTAAGTGTATGCCTTTTGGTCTAACAAATGCTCCAGCTACTCAACAGCGTCTAGTGGACATTTTGTTTTACGGACCAGAATTTAAGAACAAGGTTTTTGTATTTGTCGACGATATTGTCATTGTTTCATCTTCTTTTGAACAACACATTTCTCTTCTACTTCTTGTTTTAAATAAATTAAAATCCGCAAACCTAACTATTAACTTAAAGAAAAGTAATTTTTTTAGAGAGAAACTTAAATATTTAGGCTACATTGTTGACGCTAACGGCTTACACGCTGACCCCGAAAAGGTGGGTGCTATTAAAAACTACCCTACACCCACTAATAGGAAAGAAGTTCGTCGATTTATACCTAAGTACCGTAGGTTTATACCTAATTTTAGTTCTTTGGCTTCACCATTGAACAAACTAACCTCCCAAAGCAAAAAAGCACCTCCATTCGTGTGGTCAGGTGATGCGGACATGGCCTTTAAAAAACTAAAGGAGTGCTTAGTATCTGCACCAGTACTCTCATGTCCGGATTATTCAAAACCATTTGAAATTCACACGGATGCGAGTAACTTTGGGATTGGCGCTGTGTTGATTCAAACTATAAATGATGAAGAGAGGGTCATAGCTTATATGAGCAAGTCATTGTCTAACCAAGAACGCAATTATAGCGCTACAGAGCGTGAAGCTCTTGCAGTTTTAGTAGCGGTTGAATATTGGCGATGCTACGTTGAGAACGGCCAAAGGTTCATAGTGTAGCAGCTTCATACTTACGTATATACATACGGATTAAAGGAGCGCACACGGGCTTCCGCCACCGTGCGCCCGCGCGTACTAAGCGAGCCGAGGTAAACGGAATGTGACGAGCCGGCTGTATCATCGCGCTACTACAATGAATGGTGCCTGGCAGAATCTACCGACATTACCAAATTGTGTACTCTTAAGTTTATTAATGTACCCTGTTATTTTTGATTTTTACCGATGTCAGGGTATATAAGCAGCGCTTTTAAATAAATGATATAGATCGTTATTCGTCTTCTTACTTATTACACGACTGCCCAAAAAGGAGTGTTATGTTTTCAGGGTTCATGTATGTATGTATGTATGTATGTTTGTGAGTTTCTTTATTCCACCATAACTTCTAAAAGGCTTGACCGATTTCAATGTTTGTGGTATCATTAGAAGCCTTGAGTTATCCTGAGTGACATAGGCTATTAAAAAATGGTCAAGTGTGAGTCGAAATCGCCTGCAAAGGGTTCCGAACGTTTTTTTTGTGTTGTTCACTAAAAGGTATTAAATAAAAAAAAATATAATTAAAAAATTAAAAAACACGCCAGTCGGGGTCGGTTACTTGGAACAATTCATTACAGGTCCCCCGACTGCAAATATTTGACGTGTTTTTAATTTTTTTTGACATGGCAGGCGTGTTTTTTAATTTTTTAATTATATTTTTTATCACACGTCAATCCTAAAATAGTTTACACTGACCACGCTGCACTTAAATGGTTTCTTAAATTAAATAACCCTACAGGTCGTTTGGCTCGCTGGGGTGTACGACTATCTGTGTATAATTTTGAAATAAGGCACCGGCGAGGTTCCGATAACGTTGTTCCTGACTTTCTATCGCGTTCAATTCCCTTATCCTCTATTGATAATGCTTCAAATTCTTAATTTCTTTAGTGCCCGTTCCGTCAAGAACGGCATTAAAATAGTTGTCCCAACAGCGGCCGACTTTCGGTCGCTTACTCGTATGCTGCAGGAGAGAGCCCTGCCATACCATAGTTTTACCCTCCCAGAGGAACGCGTCCTCCGCGTAGTAATTAAATCCGTCCCCGTTGAGTTGTCCTCAGACGATATTCTCAAGGACCTCTGTTCGCAGGGCATTCCAGCCCTCGAGGTACACCGGATGTACCGTTCGCGAGGCAAGTTGCCATATGAGATGGTCCTTGCAGTCACCGAGAGATCGGCTGATGGTAAGTCCATCACTAACCACTAGACCGACAGCCCTGTTGGTCTAGTGGTTAGTGACCCTGACTGCTATACCGGAGGTCGTGGGTTCGATTCCCACCCAGGACAAATGTTTGTGTGATGAGCACGATCATTTGTTCTGTGTCTGGGTGTAATTTATCTATAATATGTATGTATTTAGAAATATATAAGTATGTTTATCAGTTATCTGGTTACCATAACACAAGCTCTGCTTAGCTTGGGATCAGATAACCGTGTGTGAATTGTCCCGGAATATTATTATTATTATTATTATTATCTTCAACATTAAATCCGTCTGCCAACTTTCCGGGATAAAAGTTGAGACGCCACGTAAAACCGGCACTGTCGGTCAGTGCCACCGCTGCTAGTTGTACGGCCACTCGCAGCGTAACTGTTTCGCGCGCCCTCGTTGTGTGAAGTGCCTCGGTGAGCACGGAACGCCTGATTGTCCCCGGCCCAAGGACCACACCCAGTCCGCTGAGCCCCCTAGCTGCGTTCTCTGCGGCGAAAAGGGTCACCCAGCAAACTACCGAGGCTGTCCAAAGGCCCCCAAAACCGTCGCGAAACGGCCTGTCGCCCGTGCACTGGCCCCCGCGTAAAAACCCGCGACCGCTGCGCCGCGTCTTAGTCCGCAACGCCCAACCGGGGCTTGCTGGAATAGAGAAACGCATCTCCGTGTGTTCCTGGCCCTCGCCTCTCCTCGGAAGGAGACAAAATCGATCACCGCGCTCCAAGGACCCTCTGTCCCACGCATACCCCTCGCCGCGTTCAAACCCGCGCCTGTACCGAAACCCGCGCACGCATCACCGTCGGCCGCGGCCCTTATGGCCCCGACGTTCTCGGCCGACATCACTGCGTCGGTTAAAAATTATATCGAGGTATACGAGTCGTTTGACTTTAATCGTATCCGCCTTATGGCTGAGGCGATTAGAGCCAACCCCTCGCCTCTACACGCGCCTTTCATTAGGGAGCAGTTCCGCGACGTATTCGCCGCATACAAAGCCGCCGCGTTCTAATGGCTACAACCGCCGGTAAATTCAAACCCCGTTCCCTTAAATTAGGTTTCTTTAACGCGCAAAGCATTAATAATAAACGCGATGAAATCGCAACGTTTCTCCGCGACCACCAACTCGACGTTTTTCTTGTACAGGAGACCTTTCTTAAACCGTCTCATAGAAACCCGCGAATCGCGAATTATAACCTAGTCCGTAACGATCGTACCAGAGCCGCAGGCGGCGGCACGCTCATTTACTTCAAAAGGTCACTGTACTGTGTTCCGATGGACCCACCTACGCTTTCGCACATTGAAGCCTCTGTCTGTAGGCTAGGCATGACCGGTCATAGACCTTTGTTCTTAGTCTCAGTTTATATCCCTCCGTCACCTCAGGGGGTCGACTTACGACCTGACCTGCAAGCTCTTCTTGCTCTCGGCGACTCCGTCCTTCTGGCGGGAGACCTGAATGCAAAACACGAAGCGTGGAATAGCCACACTCGTAACATCCGCGGTAGACACCTAGACCTTCTTAGCTCCGAGTTAAACTTTGACATCATCGCGCCGATGAATCCTACGCACTTTCCCGCTAACGTAAATCACCGCCCCGACATCTTAGATATAGCTTTGCTTAAAAACGTCAACCTAGCGCTTCGGTCCATTGAAGTTATTCAGGAATTAGATTCTGACCATCGACCAGTGATCATGTCTTTCCGTCCGCGTGTAGGTCCCCCAGACGCTGGTCAGCCCATCCCCACCAAGATAGTTACGAACTGGACGAAGCTTAGGACCCGCCTTAAGTCAGTCCAATCCGCGCATCTCGATTCAATCCCAGACCACGTGGAATCCGCAACAGACGCTATAGGCGCGATCGACTCCCTCACTGAGCACGTGCAGTCCCTGGTGAACGAGTGTTCACGGTCGGTACCGGTGACAGAAGACGCTCGCTGGCTCCTTCCGGACGACGCCCGTGCCCTACTGACGGAGAAGAACGCGGCTATACGCGCCTATGACGCTTATCCCTGCGACTCCAATCGCGTCCGCATGCGCTCTCTACAGCGTGCTTTTAGGAAACGCATAAGGAAATTGCGTGAGGAACGCTGGGATAAGTTTCTCGATCAATTAGAGCCCAATCATCACGCGTTTTGGAATCTCCAACGTAAACTACGTAGTTGCACCGAAGTTACTATGCCCCCGCTGAACCGTCCGAATCAGAGCCCTGCCTTCGAAGACGACGAGAAAGCGGAATGCCTAGCCGACAGCTTAGAGGTCCAGTGTACTCCTAGCGACCTTCCGGTCGATCAAGCTCACCTCGCCAGAGTTGACGCTGAAGTCGAACGTAAGGCCTCGCTCCCTTCTTCTGAGGATCCGGAACACCCACTCGCGCCGGTAACAGTAGACGAGGTACGTTCTTTGATCAAGGAACTGCATCCACGTAAAGCCCCAGCTTTAGTAATTCTCTTAACAGGCATCTTCAATGCAGCATTAGGAAACAATCTCTTCCCACATAAGTGGAAAGAGGCGATAGTCATCGGCATCCACAAACCCGGTAAACCAAAATCTGAGCCTACTAGTTATCGCCCCATTAGCTTACTCAAGGTTCTTGGGAAGCTATACGAGCGAATTATTTATTCCCGTCTTATGGACTATGCCGAGTCCAGGAGTCTCATACCAGACGAGCAGTTCGGTTTTAGAACCCAACACTCGTGCGTCCAACAAGTCCACCGCATAGTCGAGCATATAAGCGCTGGTTTTCAGCGTGGAAGGCTCACTGGCGTGCTCTTCTTCGATATAGCAAAGGCCTTCGACAAGGTCTGGCACAATGGCTTGATCTTCAAGCCATACCAACTCGAGGTGCCAGATCGTCTCGTGCTTATCATCCGAAACTTTTTGTCGAATCGGTCCTTTCGCTATCGCGTTGAGGGCACACTCTCTTCCCCTCACCCGATCCGCGCTGGAGTCCCTAAAGGCTCCGTACTCTCTCCACTCCTCTTCACGCTATACGCTAGCGACATTCCTCGCGGTGGCAAACCCCAAGTAGCTATGTACGCCGACGATACGGCCATCTATTATTCAGGCACCAGCCCCTTAGCGATAGGTCGAACTCTCCAGACCGCGGTCACGACCCTCGGGAAGTGGTTCACGAAATGGAGAATCGAAGTCAACCCTACCAAGAGCGCAGCCGTGCTCTTTAGCAAGAAACGGCAGCCTCCTGCTCCCCCTCCACCTATAACCCTCTTCGGCAAGCCTATCTCTTGGGAGCAGCAAGCCAAATACCTGGGTGTAATCCTTGATCGGAAACTTACCTTCATAGCTCATATTAAAACGGCACGCGCGCGAGCCGCCTTCGCTCTCGGCCGACTTCATTGTATGTTGAACAAGCGCAGTAAACTCTCTCTTAATTGTAAGAAGAGAATTTACACTGCGTGTGTGAGACCTATCATGACTTACGGCAGCGTCGTATTCTCTCACGTACCCGATTATCGACTCAAACGAATGCAAACTCTGCAAAACCGTTTCATGCGTAGAGCCACAGACGCTCCAGGTTACGTCCGTAACTTGCAGTTGCACTGTGACTTAAAGCTGCCAACAATCAAGCAGTTCATGAAACGCGCCGCGATCCGATTCTTCGACTCCTCCGAAAGCCACCGTAACCCGCTAATCGTAGCGGCCGCGCGATACGAACCTTCCGTAATATCTAAGATTAAACGCCCCAGACATACTCTCTCCTACCGTGACGATAAAACAACGCTTCTCCAAGGAGCATTCGATTTAGCTAGCAGTAGCATGACACAACACAACCGCCGTATATTACGTCCTCGCCGGCGAGGCCCGTCGCGTATTATAAATAATAGTAACGTAAATGTTATCCTCCCGTCCCTAGACCAAGCTGGCCCGAGCCGGCCAAACTAGCAATAAAAATATGTCCCTAAATAATAAAAACTTAGATCCAGCCATCCCTTGTTGTTTTCCTTTATTAAGATTGTTAGCAACGCACTAAGTCGAGGTCCGAACCCCACAGCGGGTGCCCTTAGTGGACGTTGCTGACGTAGTTAGTTTTTCCTATTGCTCTGGCTGGAGGCCTTAAGGTCCTCGCCAAAAGTCCGGTGAAGCAGTCAAAGCCTGCGCTCAGGCTAACTGCAAAGATCTCTACAAAAAAAAAAAAAAAGCTTCAAATTCTTCTTCTTCTTCTACAACTTCAGAATTTAAAACGTCGGATCCCTGGTACCTTAACATATATAACGGATGTAAAGAATTGCCAACATCTTTCCTAGAATACCAAATCCGCAATGGTAAATTATATAGATTTAAAAAAAGCCTTGAGTTAGCAAAAGAATTTGAGTGGAAGGAAGTAATTCCGTTAGAAAATAGAATAGAAACTATAACTAAAAATTATTCGGAACCTATTGCTGGTCATCTGGGAATTTTCAAAACTTTTAAACGTTTGGCGCTGAAATATTACTGGCCCAGTATGTATGCCGATGTTGTTCAAGTGGTTAGTTCTTGCGATCCATGTATCGCACACAAACATCAAAATCATACAACACTTGGACACATGGGTAGACCTAAAACTTGTTATCGACCTTTCCAAATGCTAAGTATTGATCTTGTTGGACCTCTACCGCCAACTAGAAAACAAAATTGTTATATCTTTGTAGTGACTTGCTGCTTTTCGAAATACTGTTTACTTTTTCCAATTAGACGAGCTACAGCTGACATAATCACTAAAATTCTAGAAGAAAACGTGTTTCTAGTGCATGGTATCCCATCCACTATTATACTAGACAATGGGAAGCAATTTGTCAGTACTACACTTAGGAATTTAATCAGCAAGTACAAAATACCTAACCTACATTATACGCCTAAGTATTCACCGCATATTAACACTGTAGAAAGGTACAATAAAACTATAATGACAGCAGTATCAACATTTATAACTAATGATCAGCGAGTATGGGACTTAGTTATACCAAAGATTCAATTCGCAATCAACAACTCAGTAAATGAAGTAACTGGAGGTCTACTCTCTTTCTCCGAAACGAAACTTCGTAAACGAACGAAATTTAAACGAAATTTCGTCAGTGACCCTACTCTATTTCATTTTCGGCCGCGCACAAAAAGTTCGTAACCATAGACAATTTTTGTGAACGATAATATCGTGTGGGTCTTTTATGATGTCATCTTAAGTAAATTACGGTTTTTACTTTAACTTAAAATTAATAAACTCTTTTGCTTTATTTGTACATTTTACATTAAAAATGTGATTTATTAAATATTTCTTGAAATATTCATGCAGAAATTATAAATATATAGATAAAAATTCTATTTTCGACGACATTGACCGCGACACAATAAAAGACCCTTTCACTGTCATTGTTAACCGACTAATTTGAAGAGTACTGTTTTATGCCAACAATGGGTATGTCACGAATGACGACCAAAAATGTCTGTATATTCACAATCTAATCATAACATGTCAACTTCAACTTACGATTTTTTGTTTGAATACTTTGAAAAGTTTTCTAAAGTGGCCTCAGGGCCGAACTCACAGGTCTCAGGACTGACCTGGCAGGCATGAGGACTGAGCTGGCAGGCATCACTGCTCTGCCCTCCTGAACCTAAAGTGCAGTAACAGCAAAAACACGAATTCGAGAAAAACGCGCTTAAAGTTTAGAATCCATAAAAATATATCCAAAAGAGATTTTTCGATGAAACTTTGAATGCTAGGTGAAAGGATATGTAAAAAACTAAAATATTAAACATTGTTACGTTAGTTTTTTTTATAAAAACTATAATTATGGCCATTTTTTTTTTTTTGCCCCTATTACTGCACACAGTTTTTTTGCAAAATCCTTTTCAAAACTCTTTTAAATGCAGTAAATCTTGTTATTACTGCATTTTAGACATTTTTTCCATGATTGTTACCAACTAAAGTGCAGTAATATTGTGAAAAAAAAAATATAATTAATAAAAATTAAAAAACACGCCTGCCATGTAAAAAAAAATAAAAACAAGTCAAATATTTGCAGTCGGGGTCGGTTACTTGGAACAATTCATTACAGGTCCCCCGACTGCAAATATTTGACTTGTTTTTATTTTTTTTTACATGGCAGGCGTGTTTTTTAATTTTTATTAATTATATTTTTTTATTTAATACCTTTTAGTGAACAACAAAAAAGCATGACACAACACAAAAAAAAAAAATTTCGTTCGGAACCCTTTGCAGGCGATTTCGACTCACACTTGACCATTTTTTAATGTCCACATAGCCTATGTCACTCGGGATAACTCAAAGCTTCTAATGATACCACAAACATTGAAATCGGTCAAGCCTTTTAGAAGTTATGGTGGAATAAAGAAACTCACAAACATACATACATACATACCTACATACATACATACATGAACCCTGAAAACATAACACTCCTTTTTGGGCAGTCGTGTAAAAATACTGCCATTTAATCTGTTTTTAGAATAAAACACTGAAGCTCCATACATGTAGTAAAATAAAATTACCTTGATTTTAATAAAAATGTGTATTTTCTTAAACAAAACTTACTTGACATATATTTATGACTATGCCAACTAAAACTATTTATCAAAAAACCTACAAAAACATCCTACAAGTTAAACTGCAGTAAAGTTATAATACTGCATGTCTTTTGGTTTTTCACAAAAGAATACATAAGTCCCCACAAGTTAATGTGCAGTATGTAATGATAATACTGCACTTTAATTAGGAATATAAGTAAAAATTATTTTTTGTTAACTTTTGCAGTATAATCAATTTGTATAGCGGCGAATAATACTGCACTTTAATCAGTTTTTTCTTTAATCTTCTAGAACAAAGTACTATTTAAAGTGTCACAAATATGATAAAATACTGCAGTTTAGTTAGGAAACAGAGAAAAAACCTGTGCAGTATTAATTTTACTGCGATTTAGCTGGTAATCATTGAATAATTTTAATAGATCTGTGATATTTTTACTGTTACTACATTCGAAAAAAATTAAAAATAAAATACTGGATGGTGCTACAAAAATAATAATTAATTCGACTGATAGCTAATAAAATGGGGATTCAGAATATATATTTAACTCAATACCTACCAAAATGTCTATTACTGCACTTTAGGCTCAGGTGGGCAGTGCTGCCCTGTTGCAGCTGTGTGGTCTTGGTAGACAATATTTATATAGGAATTAAGATTTTGTTACTGTTTTGTTTGTTGTGTTTCTTTATTATGTTTGTGTTTACATAGGGTTAAAGTAAATAAAACTTTATTATAAGTATAAATTTTATTCATATTTATATTCCTCGCACAACTCCTCGAATAATTTCCGACTGAGTCTGTAATTTCCTACAAACTCGAAGTCGGGAATTTCGCTAATATTTAGTTGATTGCGCAGGCGGCGCCGATTCCTTTTACGCTCTACACGTTCTTCACGTAAAGCAGCTTCGATTAAAAGCATTCTTGAAGCCATTGCCAACAATTTTCTCACAATATTCACAAAACTAAACGTAAAACGAAAATCAAAAGGTAACACTTTTGGTTTCGTCAAATTTGAGGTTAAAATTACGAACAATCGTCTGTCAAACTCAAATATTCGTTCGAAAGATTACGAATTAGAGTAGGTTTAGAGAATCTTAACGTCAAAAAATTTTCGTTCGTCCGAAATTTCGGAACGAAATGGAACCGTGGTAGGAAAGACGCGAAATTTCGATCGAAACTTCGTTTTTCGTTGAATAAGAGTAGACCTCCTGGTTTCACACCTTCTTTCCTTGTCTACGGTCGTGAACTAATAAGTTGTGGCACTCATTACATTAATGCTGAATTCGATGATAATATTATTTTTGAGCCTCGCGATTCATACGTAGAAAACTTAGGTTACTTATCTACAGTGTTCAATAAAGTCCAAGCTGCGCTTCTACAAGCTCATTCTAGGAATTCGCAATCTTATAACCTACGCAGAAAGGCTGCTGAATTCAATATAGGTGATATTGTTTGGAAAAGTTCATAAAATGTCAAGTAATTGGAAAAAAATCGCCTTTAGTGTATGAATTAGCTGACATGTCTGGAAAGTCTATAGGTGATTGGCATATTAAAGACTTAAAACTAATTAACTACAAAGAATACATTCTTAGTTCAACTTAAATTCTATAAATGTAATTCAAATTCTTTAACAATTTTTTATACTTAAAATAGTACTTAAAATACATATTGACGTCTACAACTAGCTAAAAATTAAATACTAAACTAAAACTAAATTTAAAATTACCCACCCAACCGTAAAAACTACTGCTAAAATTACTATCATATAACCAATTTATTTATTTACCTATTCTATTACTATCATTGGTCTACCCCAATGGTATAAATTACATATTATGTATGTAATTATAGGATGATGGCTCTACCCCATTCACCCTATGTTATCTACATGATAACTATTGGTCTATCACCATAGTTGTTAAAAATTTATCATGGCATACACCATGGTAACCTTAAGAGCGGTTGCAACTCTATAAATAAGCCTTTGCAAATTTTATCTATTTATTCTATCTTTCTGGTCATATGTAGTAGTAGCTGCTCTGTACTAATTTTTACAGTTACTTGTTTAACATCTTCATCTGGGTTGCGTGAGTGTTTTGTACTACATACAAAATACTCTGTATGAAAGGATGCAGAAACACGTAAACTAAAGTGTTCACTGCTAGTATGAATGAATGAAAGTCGATGGAAGAATGGCAGAATGGATGCGGGATGGATGTGCAACGTAAATCAGGTGTCTACAAGAGCAGACGCAGCGGATTTTCACTAGGAAAAATCCTACGCTAAAAAGGGGGGTACTGTAACGTTGTACGTTATTTTTTTAAATAATATTTTGTTTACTATATCTGAGCCACGCGCCGCGCCGCGCCGTCGTGATCGTGTGACGGAAACCGGTTTGGTGAACTATCCCTGCTACGACGCGACACTGCCGCGGACCGCGGTCAATCGTCATACGAGGACTACACCACGAAGCCGCGAGCCGATATAGCACCTACCTATATGCGTCTTAACTCGTATTTAAATTACTAATTAAATACTATTGTGCTTTTACAAATACTTTCTTAAAGTCAGTGTTAACCCCAGATCGGGTGAGTGTTGCGAAATATTGCTTATTATGTGTACCTAGAAATAGTTATACGTAACGTGTTGTAGAATGACTTGCTAAAATAATGCGCTCATACTTTTATTTAATTACATGCTACGTTCACGCTTTTGTGCTGTCCTTGTGGTATATTAGAGTTGTTAGTCGCCTTAACGCTTTTAAAAATATAATATTTGATATTTGACCTCATATGACCTGTTCACCTTGACCGTGTCATGAAAGTCATACCCTACAAATATTTTCCTATATTCTTCTTTTCTTAGTAATTCTTATTGTGCCTACATATTTATTAATTGTGTTAACTTCATTAAAACTAGTACCTTTCAACTCATTTAATTACCTTCAACCTTTTCACTTCATTCAGATTTCATTTATTAGCTGAATTATAATTTATCACGCTGCCTAGACTGCCTCATCTCGATAGCTATTTGGTGCTAGATCACTGCTTTCCATTTAGTTAGGTAGTTAGTAAGTGGAAATCGGGATGTTGCAGTTGTGGCTGGAATAGAACCGGACTGTAACTAAAACGGAACATAACGAACATTCCAGGGTTCGAGTACCGGAGTCTAGTACCGGGATAGTGCACCTACCTACCAGTGCACCTACCTAAAGTGCGTCTACCTGCGTGCCTGCGCCTACCTGCGTGCCTGTGCCTAACTGCGTGTTCTGCACCTACCTGCGCCTCCGGCATCTACTAGCGCGCTGCACACCTACCCCGCCTGACCGCTGCCGAGCTGCCTGACTACACAGGATAGTGGTGTTTCTATAGGCGGGCAAGAACCTAACGCGCGCTCAATATTTTAAATTCACGACCAGCTCTGCCGACCCTTTTTTGAAATATACTAAATTAATTCTAACTTATAGTTCTTATTTTTTTCTACACCTACCTACTAGCGAGAAATGTTACACATGCATTTTTGCTCGATGCTGTGGTCAATGAACGTGATGGTTTACAGTTTCGTATTACATTTGAGCAACACGTATTAACATGAAACTTGATTATTTACCTTAGATAGCCCAGTGGTGAATCTAACGGACTTCAATGCAGAAAGTCTCGGGTTCGACTCCCTACAAGCTTCTTTTTTTCGATTTTTTTTCATTCTAATAGCAAATATTAATAATAGGTAGCAAACAAAGTTGCTTTCGCATTTTTAAATTTAATAAAGGGTTTTTATCTGGTAAACAAATAAAACAAGTAAATTGATATAACAAACACATTTTATTACAATACTAAAACTCTTTATTTATTTCTAAAACCTAAAGCTAACTAATATAATGCTAATTAACACTAATACAATTATTAACTTAACTAAGAACGGTATTCTATAGGACAATTCTTAATTTTGTATTATCAATATCAATACCTTAAAAAATTAACAATTGTAAGAAATGAACCACACGCGCCTTCACCATGCGATAACTTGAGAGCAAAACCTGCTCGCTACACCCACAAGGGCGCGGGCGACAAACGCACGCACACATAAGCAGCGCCACCAACTATAAAAGGCCTTCCTCCGCTCGGCTAGCGCCAGTTCGATTTGCGCTTGGGCATTGCATCCGACGATTCGGAACAACTCCTGAGCCAATCGAGCGCACCGCGTACAGTGACGTCACGTAGTGGTGGTACTTTCGTAACACGGAATACGGCTAATGCGTGATCCATTGTGCGTGGTCTTATTTTTTCTTATAGCGCTTCTCGCATTAATTACTTTGTTATCCTTCAATATCACTGTAAAGATACTTGGGTAGTTCAAATAATATTTTTTTCTGTTATACCCGCATTGTTTTTTTTTTTACTCAATTAGCTTGGTGCACCAATACTGTAAGTTTAGGTTTCATTTTTTTTTATTCCTCATTTCTCTTGATTGTTTTAACTGTGATTTTTTGTGTATATTGTTTTTCATTTCTCTTGATTGTCATAACTGTAATTTTTTGTGTATATTTTCTTTCCTGTAATATAGGTTCTTAGAAATTTTACTGAAGTTTTATTGATATTGAACCCACCTGTTACAATTGGCGCCCCAACGTGGATCCTTCAAAGAAAAACCTAAGACCTAGACCAACAGAAAGAACACAGAGGTTTACGGTGCAACATAACTCGCAGAGAGAATAGAAAAAAGAGACAAGGGAAGAAGTTAAGGGCGGTTCAATGTCATCATCCATAACTATGTCTGCAGAACAATTTCAACAACTATTGGCAGCAGTTGGCTCTGGGTCAAAGCAACATCGGAGTTCAATGGTCAGATGTCCAGTAAAGTTTAGTGGCAATAAAAGCGCTCCAGAGGTCGAGTCATTTTTGGCGGCGGTTAGTATATTTAAAAAAGTAGAACACATAGAAGACAAAGATGCACTTACTGGGCTACCACTCGTCTTAACTAATGACGCTGCTACTTGGTGGCAAGGCGTTAAAACCCAGGTCACAACTTGGAGCCAGTTTGAGGAACGACTACGTCATGCATTTGCACCCAAGAAGTTGGCGTACAAAATATATCAGGAGATAGTTGAACATAAGCAAAAGAAGGACACTTTAACCGAAATATTTATTGCGGAGAAACGTGCTCTTATATCTCAATTGCCTGCACCTGGTCACAATGAGCAACAAGAGTTGGATTTGGTTTTCGGACAGATACGCTTCGAAATTAGAGAAAGATATCAAGAGAATCCATAAAAAATTTTGATGATTTATTACAGAAGGCGAGAGAAGTTGAGAGAAATTTAGGAGAGAAGGCTGAAGAAAGACAAATGCCTAAAGAGATACCCACAAGCACAACAAAAGCAAAAACACGGTGTAATTTCTGCAGATTACCAGGACACACAATTGATGCTTGTCGAAAACGAATAAAACAAGATCAACGTGTGCAAAACCCGAGTGACAAGACGATCGAAGCTAAGCCCACGGAAACAGTGAAGCCCAAATTCTCTTGTTATGGATGTGGCGAGCCTGGTGTCGTGCGTAGTCGATGTCCTAAATGCAATAAGCAGCAAGGTAAGATGGAGGACATCAGTTTCTGCTCGTTCAACGCTCGTAGCGCAAAACGGCTTAGACCTGTAGTACCCATAAGTATCAGGAGTATAAAGGGCACTGGATTTATAGATACTTGTGCAAAGTCAAGTGTAGCTTCATATCAGCTAGCCTTATGTCTAAAGAGGGAAGGCTATCAGTTCACTGAGGAAATGATGAACATAACGTTAGCAGACGGTATACCCAGAATGCAAACTGTCTGGATCGTCACAGCTCCCGTCACGATTTATGGAAGAGTGATTGAAACTCCATTTATTGTCCTACCTCACGCAAAAGGTAACAAAACATTATTGGGAGTAGGCTTTATCGAAGACGCAATGATGCTGCTTAATTTACCCCAACTAACATGTCGTTTTCTTGATAATCCTACAAAAGTGTATGATCTAGTCCAGGAGGAACTTTGCGAAGCACTGCTCACTGAGATGATTTGTTTACCACAAATGATTTCTCCAGTGGCTAGTACCCCAGGAGATGCATCTAAGCCTTCGATATCAAGTACAGTGGAACAAAATCTGATACGACCATATGGTCCCGAAATGAGCACGGGTTCTACCGAAGTACCCAAAAGTGCAACGGAAACGTCACACTCCATTAGTGGGTACTGATGCCCCTTCAGCCTCAAATCTAAATATGGGGATCTGTCAGGCGAGTATCGACAGATCCAAAACACCCACATATGGTCCACTGAAACCAATCGAGTTTTCTACGCCACCGCTCAAAAGACAACGATTGTTTGATGGCTATTCTCCCGTCATCGATGCCTTATATCGAGATGCCAGAAGGTCGATTGAAGAAAGTACCATAGTATTGTCACCTAGCACCAACGCATTATTTAATCCGCCTAATACGGATATTGCGGCAATAGATTGCGAAGAATCTGACTGTGTGCTAAGCACTAAGGAAGTTAAAGAGCTGCAACGACTATTAGAAAGAAATGCAGATGTGTTTGTTCCCAATGGAAAACCAACAACCCAAGCAGAACATTTCATAGACACAGGGGATTACAGACCAGTATCAGTGCCACCGTATCGTTTACCGCCTGCTAAAACACAAACCCTGAAAGATGAAGTACATAAAATGCTAGCCGAAAAAATAATAGAACCATGCACGTCACCATGGTCTGCACCCGTCGTCATGGTTCCCAAAAAAGATGGCGGAATACGAGTTTGTATCGATTACAGACAACTCAATGCAGTTACAAAGCCGGATGCGTATCCGCTACCCCGTATCGATGATTTGTTGCATGACGCTAAACCTACGCCATATATGTCCACCATTGATCTTCGCGCAGGCTACTGGCAAATCAAAGTAAGGGACGAAGACCAATGCAAAACCGCTTTTGTGACCCCATTTGGCATGTACAAATTTTTAAGAATGCCTTTCGGCTTGCGAAATGCGCCGGCCACCTTCCAACGGTTGATGGATGTTTTCCGTTTGTCACTGAGCCACGTCAAACTGTGTGTGTACATTGATGATCTAATTATTTTGTCCCCAACGTTTGAGCAACACCAGCAGGATCTCCAAGATGTCTTTGTTCGATTACAAGAATATAACTTGACGGCCAATAAGGAGAAATGCAAATTTTGCTGTTCCAGGATTAAGTATCTCGGGCATTATATTACTCCAATGGGCTTGCAAATGGATCCTGATAAAGTCAGCTCTATATTAAATATGCCTGCACCCACTAGCTTAAAACATTTACTGTCATTCCTTCAAATGTGCTCGTGGTACAGACGATTTGTTCCTGGGTTTGCTAACGTTGCTGAACCCCTTACCCGATTGACAAAGAAACACACCATTTAGGTTGTGGGAAAAGGAACAGGAAGTAGCTTTTGATAAGCTCAAAGATCTACTTGTCACAGCGCCCGTATTGGCACAAGCAGACGACACAAAACCCTACATTATCAAATCCGACGCCAGTAATTATGCCATCGGTGCAGTACTAGTGCAGGGGGAGGGTGAAAATGAACACCCAGTTGAATACGCGAGCCGATTGCTCAATCAGGCCGAAAGAAATTACACGACGACGGAGCGCGAGGCTCTTGCCGTAGTTTGGGCAGTTAATAAGTTTAGAGGCTACATCGAAGGGACGCCTATTACTGTCCTCACGGATCATCAAGCGTTAAAATGGCTCATGACATTAAAATCCCCAACAGGACGTCTAGCTCGATGGGCACTACAGCTACAGCCATATGATATCACAATAAAGTATATCACTGGTAGGACGAACGTTGTAGCAGATGCATTGTCACGCCCAAATTGTGATGCTGAAACAAGAGAAAGCTGTGGAATATGTAGTGTTGTAGTAGACGCACCTAGAAAGAATCCTAAAGAAATGAGAAAAGCTCAAATGGAAGATAAAGATATAGAAAAAATTGTAAAGGCATTAGAAGGTAATACGGAAGAGGAGACACGTTACTGGTGTCAAAAGGGTTACGTCATGAATAATGGTTTACTATACCGCTATAATCCTGATGGTGATAGTGATAGTAGTCAACTTGTTGTGCCTACACACGAGCAAACTGATGTCATATCGGCATACCATGACGGACCTGCCGCCGGTCATTACGGAATGGAAAAAACATATGCCAGAATAGCTCAACGCTATTATTGGAAAGGCATGAGAAAGGACATTGACTTGTACATTCGACACTGTTTATTATGTCAAAAGTAAAAACCATCGAATATGAAGCCAGCTGGACTCCTCCAAACAACAGCGATGAACAAGAGGTTCGAAGTTGTCGCTTTTGATTTATTCGGCCCCAGTAATTGACACAACTATTTGAAGTTTTTAAAGAATAGAGCTTTGACCTCAACCCTACAAAATCAGAGATATATTTACCACCCATTTCATCTTTAAAAAGACCCGGAATTTTTTTATTGATTAGAGGTATTTCAAATTCGTTCTCATTATCATAGTTACTGTGTGCAGTCGCGATAAAAACGATGAGTAACTACACATCTGGGACAGCCTTGGTGGCTGGACGATCACACAAACGATGTTCTTAGGAAAATACAGCAGTAACAAACTATAATACGTGCACGTACCTTGGTCTGCTATTTCTGCTGCCGATGATCCGCCGGCGATATGATTCCACCACAGTTGATTGTTGAAGGTCACGAGCTGCTTGGAATATTGATTCCCAGCAGAATATCGGTCGAGTTGACGCGTTTAAGGGTTTTTCTGGAGAGAGATCGCGAAGTGCGCGCGCGTGCAAGATGGTGAGAAACAATTGTCGATAGGGGGGCGGTCCGTCCGTTAACGGTAGTGACGTCATGACAGATGCAGCAGTAGCACCAATCGGATAACGAGTACGGCACGTATTACAACTGTCAAAACAGTTGTGATTGCCACTGCTGAAAATCGATAAGAACATCGTGTGTTGCCCGTGGTGAAATTAAACGATCTTATTTTAGTCATTTGTATGATGACGAAACATTCCGCCCACCAAAATACCTATGGTATTTTCGAAAATACGAAATATAAATAGAAAAGTTAGGAAGAAAACGTTAAACCTTAATAGTTACTGAACTACGAATCTAATCAACCTAACCTACGATGCTTAATAATATTAAGTTAAATAATACGTTAATCCTCTATAGGTAGAGGACAGAGTTTGACCAGCGGTCGCTTAACAGAATTGCTAGTAGCGGTCTTAAGAATTGCAACCCTAACTACTCCGTCAGCGCCAGGAAGAAGATCAGTAACCCTACCGAGTGACCATGCAAGAGGAGGTCGATTGTCATCCTTGATGATTACAAGCGAGCCCACCCCTAATGGTCTTGAGTTCTTGGTCCATTTGGCGCGTTGAGTGAGTGAATTTAAGTACTCGTGTTTCCATCTTGACCAAAAACTTTGTTGGAAAGCTTGCAACAACTGCCACCGATGAAGACGATGAATATTGACGTTAGAATAATCATCATCGGGGACAGCGGTCAGAGGCTCCAATGTAAGGAAATGACCCGGTGTTAACGCTGACAAGTCATTAGGGTCCGAACTAACAGGGCACATGGGCCGTGAATTTAAAACCGCCTCGATTTGTACGAATAATGTAGTAAGTTCTTCAACTGTGAGAACCCGATCACCGACGATGCGATACAAATGTTGCTTTGCGGCTTTGAATTTTTCTAACGTTGAAAAACGATTTAATAAGTTATCGATACTTGAAACATCTTTTTCCCGAGGATGCACAGTTGATACTAACACAGGAGATTTACGAGTCTCGGCCTCAACAACTTTCTGCTCGTCATTAGTAACGCTGTCAATACAAGATGGCCATGACTCATGCGGCTCGGATAACCATCGTGGCCCCGCCCACCATAATGAGTTGTGAAGAAGTTCACTTGGAAATTGGCCTCGCGAACAAACATCTGCAGGATTGTCTGCAGAGGACACGTGATGCCAATATTCAATAGCTGTTATTTCTTGAATATGACTCACGCGATTGGCAACGAAAGTAGACCAACGACATGAGGGTGAACGCAACCCAGAGAGTGTAACACTGGAATCGGACCACAAAAAGACAGCTGAAATAGGAATACGAGACCGATAAGTTTCTGTAACGAATTTGTACAGATCTGAAAGCAAAACTGCGGCGCCGAGTTCTAGTCGTGGTAATGACGTACGTTTTAATGGTACCACGCGAGCTTTCGAACAAACGAAATGAACGTAAGAATTGTTATATACGTCTGTTACTCGTAAATAAATAACCGCGCCATATGCAGTTTCCGAACTATCGCAGAATCCGTGTAGTTCGTAGTATTGTGAATCAGTACGAGTGACTCTACGCGAAATTTTTAGATGTTGCAACTGAGAAAGTTGATTCTGATAATTTTTCCATGTACTGACGACCTCGTCAGGGGGAACGTCATCCCACCCGGCACCGATAATCCAAAGCTTTTGGATTAAGCTTTTAACATGAATTGTCAGGGGGGATAAGAATCCTAACGGGTCGAAGATTCTAGCGAGTTCACTAAGAATAGACCGTTTGGTACATGGCCGATGTGAAGATACAACTTCAAAAAGAAACGAATCAGTTGAGGGATCCCATTTGAGTCCCAAGACTTTGAATGAAGCCGGTTCAGCTTTATCTAACGATACAGAATCAGTTAGGCAATCTTCAGGTTGAAGATCCGATAAAAGACGATTGTCATTTGACACCCACTTCCGAAGATGAAAACCTCCTTTTTTAAAAAGATCGATAAGTTGTGTTTTTGTTCTTTGTGCAGTGGCGAAGTCCTGACTACCGCTGACGACATCATCTATGTAGGTGTCCGACAAGATTACACTCCTGGCGAGCGGGTAAGAATCCCCCTCGTCATCAGCAAGCTGTCGCAAAGTACGGCAAGCGAGATAGGGGGACGAAGAGATGTCATACGTGACCGTGTTCAGACGAAACTCTAAAAGAGGTTCGCTAGGCGAAGCTCTCCAGAGAATTCGCTGATAGTCACGATGGTCGCCGAAGAGTATAATCTGTCGGTACATCTGACGTACATCTGCCATGAAAACGACGTCGTGTTCACGAAAGCGTAATAGAATTTCCAAAATGTTTGATTGTAATTTTGGACCGATGTGTTGACTTTCGTTTAACGATCGAGAACGTGCATCTTTAGCAGAGGCGTCAAATACGACACGAAGGCGAGTCGTGGTACTATCAGGACGTATGACGCAGTGATGGGGAATATAGTATTTCCCATTCCCTACGTCATCTGGAGAGACCAATGACATATGGCCCGCAGTTAAATAGTCAGACATAAAATCGCAATATTGACGATGACACTCGGGGTCACGTGACAGTCGACGTTCAATCGCATGGAAACGACGCAAAGCAATATCACGTGAACCAGTGAACATAGGCTCGGACTCGTCCCTGAATGGCAACTGCACGATGTACCGCCCAGATGAGTCACGAGAATGAGTTGTGATAAAATGTTGTTCACATGCTATCTCATCTGGGGTTAGGGATGCTGCGGGTGGTAATACATCTAATTCCCAAAAACGTTGAACTAATGAGTTTAATTCCTTATCACTTTGTATAGAAGTGTTCAGTAGGGAGCCGAGTGAATGAGTAGCTAAACGAGTTTTACCGAACAATAGCCATCCAAAGACTGAGTCGAAGGCGGTAGGTTGATGTGATTTTCCTTTAATATTACGGTTACGAAGCGATTCCGCAAATACATCCGCACCGAACAGTAGGTCGATCCGGCCAGGAATGTCAAAACCGGGATCGGCTAACGATAGTGAATTGATGTGAGACCAACCCGATGTATTTAATTTAGCTATTGGCTGGTCCCCGCAAATTTTTGACATTACGTGCATATTTAAATTAAATAAAACTTGATCACCAGTACCAATGGAACAATTAATGTCTCCTAAGATTGAAGCCGGGGCTTCACCGATTCCACTTATAGTTGTGGTAGGACTGGATAGTTTTAAATTTAATAGTTTGACAGCTGAATCAGTAATAAGATTAATCTGACTCCCCGAATCGAAAAGAGCTCGAAAAGACACGAACTTGCCATCCGAATCTCGTACTTGCACAATGGCAGTTGCTAATAAAACAGTTGTGTTATTGTTATTAGAAAATAATGAAGAGGTTGGGTTCGACTCGACCGGTTTATCTTTGTGAAGTAGAGTGTGATGTTTATGGTTACACTTACGACATTTAAAAATAGATGTACAACCTTTTAATTGATGTGAAGCTCGAAGACAATTGAAACACCAATTATTTTTGCTTGCGATAGATATCCGCTCATCTACTGGTTTATTAAGAAATTGTTGACATGATGATATTGAGTGAGTATCACCACAAAACGCGCACTTAACTGGTTGTGACGTAGGAGTTTCACTGCTTGTAGTACTAGCTGTGGCAACTTGAGGTTTATCTGTACTGCTCACAAGCGCATGAGAAACGTTTGCCCGTGTATTTGTTTGAAATGATTTTACAGATCGTTGTTGTGGCTTACTCGAAGTTTTATTATTAGTTTCGCAAAAATGAGAATCACGTAAAAGCGCTTCACACTTCAAGTTTAAGAAAGATTTCAACTGTGCATATGGAGGAAACTCAATATCAGGATATTTTTCCTCGAAATCGCGACGCAAGTTTGAGTCTATCTTAGAGAGAAGGTGGTAGACTAATACAAAATCCCATCGGTCCTCAGGTAAAATAATTTTCTTTAAAATAATTAAATTTTCCTCAAACAGGTCTAATGATTTTCTAAACTCATTACCGTCAGTAGTATTAAAATTAATGTTTAAAAGGTCCTTCCATGACGTAAAAGCTAAAGGGCGTTTCCTTTGATAGCGAGTAACAAGGGCCTGGTAGGCATCATTGTAATGCTCATAAGTTAATGGGAATGCCTTGATAACAGATAATGCATCGCCGGTCAACGATGAGAATAAATAATGAAATTTTTCCGTATCAGTAAGACTACTAGAATTATGAATCAATGCATTAAAAGTGTCGTGATATTCAGGCCATTTCTTGATGTCACCACTGAAAGTTGGAAGAACAATTTTCGGTAAACGGATATTCGACGATGAAGAACTATGTTTATTATTTAATTGAGGTTCACTTTTAGTTAAACTACGATGAATAGATAAGATTTGAAAATATTTATCGTCAAATGTATCCTGGAGCGTATTATCTGCATGATCAGGATCATCTAAAAGCTCCAAAACGATCTGATGAGCACTTTCAAAGCTATCTAGAATATGTTTGAGTTCCTGATAATAAGAAAGAAATAAATTCCGTTGTGAATCATCACTCATTGCCAATGTACCTATTTCCAATGCCTTATCCAACCGCTTAATAGCTAAAGTACGCTTTCTACGTAACTGTGATAAATCTTGAACTGTATATTCATTCTCCGTAGAGTGGGATTTCGATTTCTTAAAGCAACTTTGTTTACGAGACGAATGTTTACTTAACAATGACATGATGAAAACGATTAGCAAGATCGGTTACCGATAACGAATAGTCGGCGATACAAGGTTCCAACAGATGGGCGCTGTCTGCTTACAAAGATGTAAACAAGATAAGAACACGAGTACTTACGCTAATCGGTAGTAATATTTATTTAATTTTGGTCGTGTGTCTGCAGTACAGATTATAGATTGTGTAAAAGCGCAACATAAATCCTTTGTTCAATGTTAATTTAATTAAGTTTTGAAGTTAAACGGATGTAAGCTTCGTAATACCTATTGACACAATTTTTCTTTTATGTAATAGGAAGGAATGTAGCTAAGGTAGTCTTGCCTTGGTTTTACGGTAATCTCACGAAGAGTATTATCGCGTTTCCCGAAGGCGGAACGTGTTGGCTGCGTATCCGAACGCAAGCCGCTTACAACTCAGACTACTAGCGCAGTACGTTATGATAATGTGTTACACCTACCTCCGAATTAAAAATGTCACACGAACAAAGGACTTTTTATGACCGATATTTGTTCGATACGATATACCTAAAACAGTTAATATAGGCCGAAAAGAATAATATTAAGCACCGAAGGAAGATAGATTGCCTAATATTGAGATCCTACAGTAACTATTAAGGCTTAACTGGGTTGAGAAATAAGTCGTAATGGCGGGTCCCGGGTTTCGGCACCATAAAAATGTGCAGTCGCGATAAAAACGATGAGTAACTACACATCTGGGACAGCCTTGGTGGCTGGACGATCACACAAACGATGTTCTTAGGAAAATACAGCAGTAACAAACTATAATACGTGCACGTACCTTGGTCTGCTATTTCTGCTGCCGATGATCCGCCGGCGATATGATTCCACCACAGTTGATTGTTGAAGGTCACGAGCTGCTTGGAATATTGATTCCCAGCAGAATATCGGTCGAGTTGACGCGTTTAAGGGTTTTTCTGGAGAGAGATCGCGAAGTGCGCGCGCGTGCAAGATGGTGAGAAACAATTGTCGATAGGGGGGCGGTCCGTCCGTTAACGGTAGTGACGTCATGACAGATGCAGCAGTAGCACCAATCGGATAACGAGTACGGCACGTATTACAACTGTCAAAACAGTTGTGATTGCCACTGCTGAAAATCGATAAGAACATCGTGTGTTGCCCGTGGTGAAATTAAACGATCTTATTTTAGTCATTTGTATGATGACGAAACATACTGCTATCGAAGTATTGCAAGAAATGGCGTTTTAGATCACAATAAAAATCGTTGGTATATATTTCATACACAAAAGAATCCGTATCTGTATAACATAAGCGTACTCGATCATGATAAAAAGGTTTTATAACATTGTAATGAAAATTATACATGTGGGACTTAGAAAGATCTAAAACTGTGAATCCTATATAAATAGGTTTATCTAAGACTATTTGATCTGGTTTCATTTGTATAGCAACTAAATTTTCGGTCAATATTGTTGCACTATGAAAGTAAGGATTAGCTATAAGCCTCTCAGCGGATATCGGGGGGCACGGTAGTGCCCCCGCCAAGTCGAGCGCGAAGCAAACACTGCCGTACCATCCTTTACTGGAACCATTTCGCCGCATTTTCAGTACCTGGTGACCCTGATTAGAAAACAAAATTTTTTAGAAGTTTTTGCTAATTTTTTTACATGACCTCATGGCTTTTGAGTAGAGCAACAATTTCTTTCCCGAAAACAATCTCATCCGAGCTACCATTTTGGAAATATAAATTGTTTTATATAAAATAAAAAACCGGTAGAAGGCTCATATCTCGGAAACGGTGCGTCGTAGGGCCATGCTTCTCAGACCCTAAATGGTTGCTACAGACTAGGTCAACGCGATACTGCAAAAAAATCGGAAAGATTCCGAAAAAAAAAAACTTCGAAAATTTGACGAAAAAGCACTAGTATTATTGTGAAAAAGCGTGGGGCGCTCTGTGCCATATTTTTCTTCTATCGAGCAACCCACGTTTTTTCACAATAATACTAGTTTTTTATGTTTATTACCAATTTCAGCTTACATTAGGAATTATTTTTCACTTTTTTAGTTAGAAGTACTTTAAAAGCGTGTTTTTTAGTTTTTTTTTTAACTATATTTATTTACGCCATAATTCACTCTTGGTCTGCAATGGGCATCAAACTTAACTACGGAAATATAGTAAACACAAACACAAAATAATCATTGTTTATGCATAGGTCGAGTTGTGTGAAAAATGCACGACAAAGATATAAACAATCAAAAATATTCTTATGTCGTACAAAGCAACAAAATTTAACTAAAAAAGATTAGTTACTAAAACTCAAAAAGAGTGTCTCGCCTAAGATTCGAACTTGCAGCAAGAATATTAATTTCCAATCATACTACCACTAAGCTGTTTACTACTACGGCTTTTATTTCAAAAAGTTCATCATATGGCTACCTTGTACTGTCATGGTTACCCCTTGTTTATACGTCAATAATGCCAATTAACGTGTGCAGATGTTTAAAATGATTTTGGTGAGTAAGTAGACAACTACATGAAACGAGCGCGCTTTGACACTCACACACTGTCAACTTAAGCACACATTCACAAACCTTGCGATAGAGCGACAGAACTACTTTCTTCAAAAAATTATAATTATAAAAATTAAAAAACACGCCTGCCATGTCAAAAAAAAAATAAAAACAAGTCAAATATTTGCAGTCGGGGTCGGTTACTTGGAACAATTCATTACAGGTCCCCCGACTGCAAATATTTGACTTGTTTTTATTTTTTTTTGACATGGCAGGCGTGTTTTTTAATTTTTATAATTATAATTTTTTTATTTAATACCTTTTAGTGAACAACAAAAAAACATGACACAACACAAAAAAAAAATATCGTTCGGAACCCTTTGCAGGCGATTTCGACTCACACATTGATGACATTTTTTCATGTCCACATAGCCTATGTCACTCGGGATAACTCAAAGCTTCTAATGATACCACAAACATTGAAATCGGTCAAGCCTTTTAATAATAATAATATTCCGGGACAACTCACACACGGTTATCTGATCCCAAGCTAAGCAGAGCTTGTGTTATGGTAACCAGACAACTGATAAACATACTTATATATTTCTAAATACATACATATTATAGATAAATTACACCCAGACAACCAGAACAAATGATCGTGCTCATCACACAAACATTTGTCCTGGGTGGGAATCGAACCCACGACCTCCGGTATAGCAGTCAGGGTCACTAACCACTAGACCAACAGGCCCGTCATATCCCTTTTAGAAGTTATGGTGGAATAAAGAAACTCACAAACATACATACATACATACATGAACCCTGAAAACATAACACTAAAACCGAATTTTCAAAAGTCTCTTCGCCCGCCTTTCCTCTTAATACGCATATAAATAAAATTAAAGGAAAACTCTGGATAAGACTAGACTGACTTTTATACTTATACTTACAAGTTTACAAGAAGAAATAATCGAACGATTAACTTTATTCTACTCGAACATTACACAAATTACACTAAAATATTAATTTTGCTCAAAATTTGGTCAAAATATAATGCATTGGACTAAGAGTGGCGACCAATACCCGCACACGTCACTAGATTAGCAAGTTGTTATTATAACAATTCGAAGATTTGAATAGGTTAGGATTTTTTTGATTAGTGACGGATTATAACAATAATAAAGAAAGATTTGTAATAATCATAAAAACTACTCCTAAAAAGAAAAGAATCTGTGTCAAATAAGAAAATCTAATAAAATAAATCAATATTAGTTTCTACAAAAAGAAGTGAAATCCCATCAAAAACATTCTGTAAAAAATTAGCCAAGTCTCGATGGAGCTGCTTGTTTATTTCTAAAAAGTAATGAAATCTAGACAAAGTCGTACCAAGTCTAAGGTTTCTTACTGCGATTTCTTTACTATTATAGTTAATGTTGTGTGACTTGGCCGTTGAACGGTACACAAGGGTACAAAACCAGGTGCTCCATGACACCATTGCACCAATCTGTCGCGAAACAAACAGTATTAAAAATTATTTCCAGTACAGACGGACTTCTAATCATTGATAGAAGTCCGTCTGTACGTCTATTTTATGTTAGATCGGTGGCCGATTTGATGCCACAAAAAGAAGAGAGCAGAAGTCAGCATTGTCAATGCTGAATGCATGTTTTGCACAATCAACAATAGCCTAAAATTAGACACTAGCGTGCAATTACCAATACCAGTATGGGCTATTAACTCGCTTAACAAACATAGGTAGTTACAACAGATATTTAATTACGTGTAAAAAAATTGACTTGTACACACTCACGTATAAAGAATGTTCAACGGCCAAGTCACACAACATTAACTATAATAGTAAAGAAATCGCAGTAAGGAGCCTTAGACTTGGTACGACTTTGTCTAGATTTCATTACTTTTTAGAGATAAACAAGCAGCTCCATCGAGACTTGGCTAGTTTTTTACAGAATGTTTTTGGTGGGATTTAAATTACTATCATATTAAAATGTCATGTCAATGTATATTCATTTAAAAATTTTACCCATCAGACTCGTTTTTGCACTGTTAAGACATAATCTATTATTATTTCGTCTATTTCGCTTCACAACGTCAAATATGCGTTGAAACAATTCGGGATTTTTATGTACAAACAATGCTACCTCGAGTATATACAGAGACGGAAGTGTCAGGATATTGTACCTGACAAAGTACGGTTTACAGCTGTCTGTTGCTTGCTGACCAAACATGGCTCGTATACAGCGTTTCTGAGCTTTGAAAATCATTTCTTTATCTGTCGAATTACCCCAGAAAATGAATGTATTAGAAAACTCTCTGGAAATTTATGGACTAACTCCTCAGTAGCAATAATCCTATAACTTACAATACGTTCTTTGAACGAGGACTTAATTATTTTCACATTACTGCTAAAAGGAGCTACGCTATTGTTTTTATGTGTATTACTACGTAAATGACCAGACCAGTGACGATTATCTACAGATACGTAACACACATTGCAGTAAGGCATTGTTATTGAATGTACAAATCAGTATTGATAGCCAAGGATTGATCGGTAGTTATTTCAGCGTTTAGACACAAGTAACGATATTAAATTATAATATGCTGTGTATAAATAAATATATATATATACACATATATACCTTTTATACAGATTTACAGCTTCGAAAATGCGTTAGAACCATCAACATAAATAAAAATCTTGATCAGTTGTAGATCCCGTTCCTCATTTGTTCTTTTTTTAGTTTTAAACGTATTGTATACACCCATATTCTGGAAAATAAGATGCAAAGATTTATAAGATATATACTTGGATTAATTATTCAACAAAAACTTAAAGTTACAGGTTCTTAATATATATATATATATTTACCTGAGAATTATTTGATCTTACGCACTTGTAGAAATAATCGGATAAAAATAATGGACTTCTAAATATTTTCCTTAGAGATAAATCTTCAATCTCATCGTTTTATACAATTGTAAATTGTGATGCATGTGTAGCTGAAAAAGAATAAAAATATTGTTATTTAAATCACACATTAACAATAAGTATCAAAACATATTATTAAAAATGTATTATTAAAATAATAATTACCTGTTCAATGTCCACCTTTTCAATATTACACTTGTAATGATACGTATTTACTAGTAACATATAAGGTGCTATAAAAATATCTGCCACGGCTTCAATGGGAGGTAGTATTGTGTTTATAGATTACAATAGTGAAGAACTTTCGTACCCCGGAACAGTTAATTAAATTTGAGAAAATAAAATAGTTAAATTAACATTGACTCTATTCTGCGTATCGTGGTTCACAAATTACGCGCAATGTGACGCTTCGTCAATGAAAATAACTGTTATCTCTTTCCATCTTTTCTGTAAATGAAAACTGTAATCAGCTGACTAGTTCGTCACGACATAGTCTACTAGGTACGCAATAATACGCAGGCATACAAGTGCAACTACTTACCAGTTACAGCATTCTTCAAAAAAAACTGACGTAGGTAAATAAGATGATAAACTTGTGTGACTGTCAATTTAGTGTAAGAATCGCATTTTTTTTTCTTATTATTTATAAACAGTAGTTATTGAAATAAAACTACTTTTTTACGGATGTTTTCGCGGTTTTATTAATAATTAAAACCGCGTCAAAATCCGTAAAAAAGTAGTTTTATTTCAATGTCTAACATTCGCGTAAATCTAAGAAACCAAACAGTAGGTACTTAGATTAATATCAAAAAACGATAAATTACAGTAACTTGGCGTGTTTAAAAGTTAATCATTTTATTTACAACGATTGCACCGTATTTACAGTTATTTACTCACTCCCTACCTAGAACCTACTTATCTACAAAACTGTTGCACAAGTCCGCCTTCGCGTTGCACACAGATGAAGGCACGCTTGCATACATGCCTCTTCACTTTATTTAATGTGTCCGTTTCACTTGCCTAAATGCGCGTTTGATGCGCCTTTTTAGTTCTACCACACTTCTAATATCATGTCCGGTTTGGCCGTACACAAGGTCTTTCACACGACCTCACAAAAAAAAGTCTAGAGGGGTTAAATTCGGCGAGCGAGGAGGCCACGGCACTTGAGAAGTGGTAAGGATGGAGCCCGTCACGATTTAAAAGTCGCCACACGTAGTTGTCGCTCACGTCGAAGACTCGAGCAGCATCCCTGGTGCTCGCAAGAGGATGACACTGAAGCACTTCCTCTTCGAGTTCGGCCGAGTATGAAGGCCTGCCTGCGTCAACCGGAGGCGGGTCAAAGCGGCCGTGTTACACCGAGTTACACTCGCGGTAGCACAATACCATTTCAAGATATTCTTGATTGGAACACTGTCGTCTGGGAGGCATTTTTAATGAAAGCGCGCGCGATATTGCTGTCGCTAACCACTAAAACTAACTTCCGAACGCGCGGGCGGGGGGCGACTGGCGACCGGCGGTCGGTTGGCGCGTGCGACGAACGTGCTAGTGCGGGTGAGGGTGGGGGCGCGCGGGGCTGTGTTTGACGACCGAGCGGCCGGCGGCATCCTTTGATAGGAATGGCAACAGTGTATGAACGGCGGCGGCGGCGCGGCGGCGGCGTTTTGCGAAATGTTTGAATTCGGTGCGGAGCGGCAACAGCTTATGACACGGGATGGTACATTTACTAAAAAAATGTTTTTTTTATTTCGGTAAGATTCCACGGCGCTCGACGCTTCGTAATAATACTAATGCTACATATCAACTTTCAGCGCTTCCGTTATTATTGCGAAATTTGTACACGTGCCTACAAACACCTATTGCAACCTAACATTATTAATGTTAGGTAGTCAGCTTTTTTACATAGGGCTGTCATTATGCTGCTTGTATCATAAGCGTTGTATAAAAATTGTAAAGAAACGGTGTGTAAACCCTAAGTGTTTTCAATGCATCAGCAATTGATTCTACTTTAATTTGCCTTAGTATTTATTTTTTAAAGGTCTATAATACGACTAAATAAAAAAGTTCCATCACACGATAAAACCTAAAGAATTTAAGTAGAATAGAATAGAATAGAATAGAATAGAATAGAATAGAATAGAATAGAATAGAATAGAATAGAATAGAATAGAATAGAATAGAATAGAATAGAATAGAATAGAATAGAATAGAATAGAATAGAATAGAATAGAATAGAATAGAATAGAATAGAATAGAATAGAATAGAATAGAATAGAATAGAATAGAATAGAATAGAATAGAATAGAATAGAATAGAATAGAATAGAATAGAATAGAATAGAATAGAATAGAATAGAATAGAATAGAATAGAATAGAATAGAATAGAATAGAATAGAATAGAATAGAATAGAATAGAATAGAATAGAATAGAATAGAATAGAATAGAATAGAATAGAATAGAATAGAATAGAATAGAATAGAATAGAATAGAATAGAATAGAATAGAATAGAATAGAATAGAATAGAATAGAATAGAATAGAATAGAATAGAATAGAATAGAATAGAATAGAATAGAATAGAATAGAATAGAATAGAATAGAATAGAATAGAATAGAATAGAATAGAATAGAATAGAATAGAATAGAATAGAATAGCATTTATTTCTTAGTATATGGTAATTACATTCAGGTCTTACAATATAAAACAGTTTCACATATACTACCGTTGCCGGTGTAGAAATATACAATTGAATTTAATTAAAAAGAAAAAGCTATATAATTCACTAATCAACTACCATACGAAATGTCAAAAATGAAAGGTACTATCTATGTCTTATTACTATACAGTCAAGAAAAAATTAAATTTATGTTAAAATTGTAGATACATGTCAAAATTTGTAATTAAAAAATTCAGCAACTGAGTAGAAGCATTTGTCTAGAAGCCAATTAAATACGGTTTTCTTATACCTGTTAATGGGCAAAAATCTTATTTGTGGTGGTAATTTATTAAATATTCTGATTGCCATACAATTCGCATTTCTGCTATACAAATGCAGTCTCTGGCTAGGTACAAGTAATTGTCCTGGATTTCTGCTTTCAACTCTTTTGGACTTGTGATCATACACGGGGAACAAGTGAGAGGCGAATTACCACCAGATCTGTGTGAATGTGGCGATTCCCGAGTCTTCAAAGCAAAACGCGAATTAGCTTTGTCCCTTCTGCCGCTCTAAAAGTCCACGCGCGGACAACACTAATACGCCTATCCGCACCTCTGCAACAACTGTCGAGCTCGACAGTTCTGCAGGCTCGCACGTCAACACGCAAACCCGCGCGCACAAACGCATGGCTGTTAACTCTCCGCGCAGGGACGACCAGGATGACTCAGTGTCATTTTCTGACCTGGTGGCAGAAATACGCCTTATGCGGTCGGATATGGCTGAGGTTAAGTATACATTAAAAAAACTTTTTGACGGGGTGGACAAATGTAATGCTCAGTTGGATGGTTACGAGGAGCGTATCGCCAAATTAGAACAAAATTCCATTCATGTTGCTACTATGCAAGAAAGTATTTGCTCGTTAAAGGACCAATTAAACCAGCAGACGCAGACTGGCATGAGGAACGAAGTCGAGATCATAGAAGTTAGCGAAACCACAAATGAAAATCTTTACCATATCGCAATGGTCGCAGCAACTAAGGTTGGTGTACAGCTAACCGCAGATGACATCGATTGGGTTACTCGCGCAGGAATAAAAAGAAACCCATCCTCTAACTCGGACGCTAATCCTCCTCGGCCAGTCATAGTCAAGCTTCTACGGCGAGCAAAAAAGGACGAAATAATAAAAGCTTTCAAGACACGGCGTACACTATCATCCCAGGATATTGATATTCAAGGCCCTATTAGAAAAATTTACATAAATGAGCATCTCACTAAAGATAACCGGCTGTTATTTCGTGAAGCCAGAACCCGAGCTAAGAATGCTGGCTTTAAATTCTGCTGGACAAGCAGAGGACAAATACTCGTTCGTCAGTTTGAGGGGAAATCAGCAATACAGATCAAAAATATCGTGGATCTGGACAAATGTTTTGGCGCTACTACCAAACCCATACTGCCCTTTCCAGATGCCACTGATATATAAATATATTTGTAAAGATCTGCGATTTCTGTATCTTGATATTGTCATATGTATTGGTAATTTAAGAAACCTTAGTCTTGTTATAATAATACTACTTATTCAAATCAATAAATTAACGTCTAATGAAGCTACTTATATTCATAGGATTTGTCAAAATTATTCTAGCTGCACATTTTCCCACATAATAACACATTCACAACTAATCACTACGCCACTGAAATACCTCACTATAAATCCTTGCATCATTTACTCATTTAATCTGCCACATAACCACCTATTCTCCAATTCCAACGCTCAAATTGACATCTGCTCCCACCAGTCACACTGCAGAGCTGTTCCCAAAATTAACAAACAGCCTAGTAAATTCCCTCCTACACGTATAATCACGGCAACAAACATCCTTCCCTCACATATTCATCTTGTACCGGGTTTATTACTTCTAGATTATGGATAAAGTAGACCTGGTAGAAGAAATAGACGAAACGCTAACGTTACCTTGCCGTATAATTGATAAACCAGAGGGATGTCGGTAATTATTATCAGAGCACAATATAAAAATACTAACGTGTAATATAAGAAGTCTACATAAAAACTTCCCAGAATTAGTCACGGTGCTACAGCGATTTGACTTCCAATTCGACATAATTGTACTATCGGAATGTTGGCTGAGTGATCACTCTGTGGTGAATCAGTTGCCGGGGTATAACTGCTTCCACACACGTAAAGTTATCAATAAAAGTGGTGGTGTGACAGTTTACGCGAGAGACGCGTGGCCGGTGTCCGTCACCGAGCCGGATTTCGATGATGCTAACTGTCTAGTGACTAAAATCAACGCGAATATTACACTTCTTGGGATTTATCGCTCCCCCTCCATTAGTAATACCGATAGATTCTTGGATTCATTGGATAGCGTGTTGACCAGTCTAACTAGCTGTCCATGCGTGATTGTGACAGGGGATATGAATATAGATATTCTGGAAAATACTCCTAACGCCTCTCATGTTGCCTATCAGTGTTTGTTGTTGGAGCACGGATTGCTTCCTGCTATAACTAAGCCGACAAGAGATAAAGCTTGCCTGGACCATGCTTTTATTAAAACCAAGATCACAGGTTCTACACTGGGAATAGTCTGCAAATCGTCGATCACGGACCATGATCTTGTAATCTTAGGCACAAATCAACAAAAAGCTAGTTGGTTGATGTTAACTGGACTGAGGTACTATCTAAAGATTCAGTTGATGATGCAGTGATGTTATTTAATAAAATCTTGTCAGACATCATAAAGAAGCACACAGAAACAGTGAAAGTTAGTCGCACAAAGTTTAGTTTGAAACCGTGGGTAACTCCTGGCTTAATACGTTGCATGCATCATCGGGACTCGTTGCATGCGCAAGTGAAAATGCAGCCACAGAACCTGGAGTTAAAACGCGTTTACACGCGGTACAGAAACTTCTGTAACGACATCCTCCATAAACGCAAGGCAGAACATGAGAATAGGGAGCTGGAGAACAACCGCGGTCAACCCAAAAAGCTCTGGCGGGTCATTAAAGCAATCTGTGACTTCCCCAGTAAAAGTAATGAAAGCCGAGAGCTGCTAAATTCTGGAGTAGACATCTCAAATTCAATAAATAACTGCAACAATCATTTTGTATCGGTTGGCAAGCGACTGGCCCTTGACATTTTGGAAAAACTACAGACTACGGAGAGCAAACTTTGCAGTGAAGGTACACAAATTAGTCGGTCTAAAGACTCTCTGTTTTTTGTCCCAGCTGATAACCAAGAAATTGATAATATCATTACTGATTTAAAACCTGACAGTGCTCCCGGTTCGGATGGGATCGGTCCGCTCCTCCTTAAGCACATTAAACCATTTGTTCTGGACCCTCTAACGCATATCTGCAATTTGAGCATGTCAACGGGTGTGTTTCCTGACTCTTGGAAAGTGGCTGCTGTTACGCCAATTTACAAGGAAGGTGCTAAAGACTGTCCGGATATCTACAGGCCTATCTCTTTGCTAAGTGTTACATCAAAAATACTGGAGAAACTTGTTAATAACCGCCTCATTAGCTTTCTAGAAAAACATAGCCTACTATCTGAACGCCAATTTGGTTTCAGACGTGGAAGGTCCACTGATCAAGCTATGGGCGTGTTGACGGACATAGTTTCTTCGAGGATTGATAGGGGCCAGCGGTCGATTGGGGTCTTCCTTGACTTGGCCAAGGCATTCGACACAGTCTCTATTAAATTCTTGCTAAAAAAGTTAGAATGTCTTGGCATAAGGGGCATCGCTCGGGACTGGTTTGCTAGTTATTTGTATGATAGGCGGCAGTATGTTGTTATTGGAGACAGTGTCAGCGACAGCCTGCCAGTGGTATTTGGGGTGCCACAGGGCAGTGTCCTGGGCCCGACATTAGTAGTATATGATTGGGCATTCTGGACCACTTTTTGCTCGGCGAAACAAGTTCGCCATCGCGGTGGTCCAGAATACCCAATCATAAACGGTTAACTCGGTTAATGTTAGTTACGCAAAATATACAGTGGTAGTGGTATGGTTTATAAATATTAATCTAAAATAATATTCGTCATTGTTAATCGAACTGTTTCACACAATTATCATGAAATTTGTAAAACAACCACAATCGTTGAATGTTAACATAATATGTGATGAATTTAGTAAAACTGATTTTCGTCATAGTGAATTATTACCTAATTCAGTACGCTGTATAATTTGCGGACCGTCAAATTGCGGAAAAACAAATTTACTCATTAGTCTTCTTATACACGAAAATGGTTTAAGATTTCGAAATGTTTATATTTATTCAAAAACCCTGTACCAACCCAAGTACATATTTTTAGAAAAAGTTTTGCAACGAGTACCGGGTTATACAATACTTCGCTCATGCATGCGCATTCGCGCCGTGGGGTAGAATACCCAATAATATTTCTGGTAATTTATTATAATAAAAATGAGAATGGTCTAAACAACACCAAACCCTCTGTTTCATCGACTCAATCCGATGTACGTGCACGATATGCAATGAATTTTCAGAAAGTCACTCAAGCGATAACGAACTATTACCAAATCTGGTACCATGTATCATTTGTTGATCAGAAAAGTTTAAATGTGAACGCTATGAACATATTTTGTCATTCTTAGATCAACTCTATAACATACTTATCATGAAGTTTATTAAACAGCCCCAATCGTTGAATGTAAACACTATCTGTGATGATGTTCCTAAGACTCGGGTTCGTCATGGTGAATTATTACCTAACATAGTACGTTGTATTATTTGTGGTCCGTCAAATTGTGGAAAAACAAATTTGCTCATTGGTCTTCTTATACATGAAAACGGCTTAAAATTTCAAAATGTTTATGTTTATTCAAAAACTTTGCACCAGCCTAAGTATAGATTTCTGGAAAGAGTTTTACAACGAGTTCCAGGTATTTCATTTCAGAAATATAATGGTAATGAAGACGTTTTGAGTGTTCAGGATGCTAAACCCAACTCTGTAATAATATTTGATGACGTTGCATCAGTTGCATGTGAAAATCAAAGTAACATGCGAGATTACTTTGCAATGGGCAGACACAAAAATATCGATTGTTTTTATCTCAACCAAACGTATAGTAAAGTGCCAAAGCAGTTAGTACGAGACAACGCTAACCTTATCGTACTTTTTAAGCAGGATGATATTAATCTAAAACATATTTATGAAGAACATGTCAATACAGATATGACTTGGATCCAGTTTCGTGAAATGTGTTCAAAAATTTGGAGCGAACCTTACAACTTTGTGGTAATAAATAAAGATTGCTCTAAAAATAATGGATGTTACAGAAATAAATTTGACACATTTGTTGTCTTTGAATAAGAAAATGATACTATATTTAAGACAGTTGACATCGTTACGTTATTATTCTTATAACAACTCTTAAGCGATAACTATATATTTAACGACTATGGAAAAATCATTGAAAAAACAAATCATAGATGCCTCAGCCGCTGTAAAGAAAAAAGTACGTACCATGAGAGAACTTGAGATTGGGAATAAGGAAGCATTAGAAACGGTTTTTAAACCTATAACCAAATCACTTAATTTACTAACCAACACCAGTAATGGAACTACTTCTGATGAAAATGAAAAAATCCTGGAAAGCAATCAAACATTATACAAGGAAGGTCCTACTAGCAAAGAGTACGTGGAAAGCAGTGATGAAAATGAAATCGACAGTGAATCTTCATTTCAATCGTTGGGTGATAAGAACGAAGAATGCGATACATCATCTTGGTCTCTATCTCCTGAAGCACTACATGATGTACCATTTGGTGTTCGGATAGAGCGTGGAAAACTTATGTTAGGTTCAGCTAGCATTACGATTGGTGATGATTTTATCACAGTAACGGGTCGCAAATATCGAAATACACCGGGTTTGAAACAGTTGTTGCTAAAAAAAGATGTAGACTTAAGTTTAGTGACAGATAATGATATGCAACATTATAAGTCAATGCTGATCGATACAAATGCACACCGTCGAGATTTTGAACCAAGCAAACCCATCAAAAGTAGCAAAGGGCAAAAATATTTGCAAGTCATTAAACCTCTTTTTAAATTACAAAGTACAAATCAGACCTACAATCAACCGAAGGGGAATGGACTACCGTTGAAAAAAGTGTGGAGAAAAAACGTAGATTATGTCTATTGGGATAATCCAAATGAACTAGTGGATAGATTAAAACTATTGATTGCTTCACGAGACGCTGGCAACACTGGGCTGGACAATGAAATAATATCCATCATCGAAGAGTTACGTGAAAGTAAAGTTATTAATTAATAAATATCTTTTATTCTCTGCATACGTTTCATTTTACTGTTAACCCTTCAATACAAAGCACATTCAACATGAATATAGACAAATTTGGACATTATATTCATAAAAGAATGCGATTGTCAGAATTATTCGAGAGTAATGATAATGCATTAACGAAAACAGAAAATGGTGAATTTGATTTAAAAGCTACGACGTTGAGAGGTATCAGAACTCCTGTAGAACCAGATGATGCTGTAAATAAGGATTATGTAGATCAATTTATGACAAACATAACGAAAGATTTATATAAATCCATGCTGTTAATGCGAACTCAAATTATGAATGATGTACAAAATACTTTAAAAGCAAAGATATCTGAAGTTTCCATTCATTTAGAAGATAAGTTTTACACAAAAACAGTTGTAAATAACTTATTAGCATCTAAAAAGCCTTCATAATGTCCAAACAACAAATTGTAAATGAAATTCACAAAGCGGCAAGAAAAAATTTTGATCGTCGTTCTGTAATTTTGAAAGGGATTGATGATTTGTGGCAAGCTGATCTGATGGACATGCAAAATTTAAGAAAATACAACAATGGTTACAATTATATTTTATTGGTGATAGATTGTTTCTCAAAATACGCCTGGGCGGAACCGCTAAAATCGAAAAATAAAATTGATGTTACTAATGCATTTGGGAACATACTCAGTAAAAGTCAACGCAAACCGGTTAATTTACAAACAGATTCAGGAACAGAGTTTTATAATACTTCATTCCAGACGCTCATGAGAAGGTTTAATATTAACCATTACTCAACCTTTTCTACAAAGAAGGCTTCAATTGTTGAGCGATTGATAAAAACTATTAAAAATAAATTATATAAGTGTTTTAGTATGAATGGAAACTACAAGTGGTATGAAACGGTGTTACAAGATACATTGAAAATGTATAACAACACAAAGCATCGTACTATTCAATGTAAACCTGTTGAAGTAAATAAATGCAATAAGTTAAACATAAAAGAAAATATAAAAAAATCACATAAGCAAGTTTCTTTTCGTTGCGTACCTAAGTTCAAAGTTGGTGACAGTGTTCGCATTAGTAAATACAAGCATGTTTTTAAAAAGGGCTATACTCCTAATTGGTCAACTGAAATATTTACCATAAAAAAAGTAAACAATACCATTCCAAAAACGTATCATATAGAGGACCAACGCAAACAAGCTATTTTGGGAACCTTTTATGAACCGGAACTTCAAAAAACATATTTCCCAAACGTTTATTTGATAGAAAAAGTTTTAAAAAGAAAAGGAAATAAATTGTTTGTGAAATGGTTAGGTTTAAGTAACGCAGAAAATAGTTGGATCAACAGAGCTGCGATAGTGAATTGATAAAAGTAGATATCATATTATTCATATAAACATTATTATTTCTTACATGTATTTCATTTTACTTTGAACAATGCAAGGTGGTGGACTAGTCAATAGTGTGATTAATAATTTACCCTTTGAACTTCATTTGCCTGGTTACAATTATTGCGGACCGGGTACTAAACTACAAAAACGGTTACTACGTGGAGATCGAGGCGTAAACAAGTTAGACGAAGCTTGTATGCATCACGATATTGCATATCAGAACCATACAGATTTACCTAATCGTCACAAAGCTGATTTACAACTGTTAAACATGGCTAAACAAAGACTTAGATCCAAGGACGCAGGAAAAGGGGAAAAACTAAGTTCGTGGCTGGTGAGCAAAGTCATGAAAGCCAAAATAAAGTCTGGTGCAGGGATTAAAACGTTTAACAGTTTTGTATCGAAAATAAGATCAAAAATTAGGAAACTCAAACACATGGACAGTAAGGCTCTTATAAACGCCGCTTACTTGGCTGCTAGAAAGATATTTCCTTGCGTACAGAAAGTACGAGTTCCTCGTGTCATACCCATACCGAAGACTGGTGGAGTTCTGCCTTTGATCCCAATTTTCGCTGGTTTATCGGCATTAGGATCTTTAGCGGGTGGTGCTGCGGGTATCGCAAAAACAGTTAACGACTACAAAACAGCTCAAAAAAAATTACAAGAAACTGAACGGCACAATAAAACTATGGAAGCATTAGCTATAGGAAAGGGGTTGTACATTAAACCGCATAAAAATGGTAAAGGTTTGTTTATAAATTCGTCAAAAAACTGTTAAGTAAGCTACCTAATCGTCCATTAACTGATGTTGACATCAAAAAGCACGCTCGCGACTTGCCATACTTTCGAGGAGTTTACATGAAAGATCGGTTACCGAGAAAACCAAAACAGATTGAATGTGCTATCGTGAATTTGGACAATTCAAAAAATGAAGGAACTCATTGGGTGGCTTATATTAAATTTAATAATTATTGTGAATATTTTGACAGCTTCGGTGATTTGAAACCGCCTCTCGAATTGATACGATACTTAAAAAACTGTAATATTTTTTACAACTATACAAGGTACCAAAAATTCAATACTGTGAATTGTGGACACTTATGCTTAGAATATCTAAGGAATTTTTGGAAAAATAAAAATGTATAAATTAATATGTTATTCTTTCATATTTATCATTCTCAAGATGTCCCTCACTTTGTCAATAACTGGAAAGTCATCAGATTTGTCTACTTACTATCCTAACACATTACAATTAAACGGTCAGTACGAGTGCGCATTATTGCATTTCTCCACGTTTAATTCTATTCCAAATATTGATAAAAAGAACAATAAGTTCTACTATGGATCGGAGGAAGTAATTGAAATACCTGAAGGAACTTATGAACTTCAAGATATCAGCGATTATATAAAGTCCAAAATACAAAACGCTTCGATAAAACTACTGTGCAATAACAATACTCTAAAAACTACTATACTCTGTTCTAAAAATATAAACTTCGATAAGGAAGACACTTTTCGAAACCTATTAGGATATGATAAGCAGATCTTAAAAGCTAATAAATTGCATGTCTCACAGTTTCCAGTTAACATTTTGCCAACGACCGTGATCAGGATTGAATGTGATATTGTCAGTGGTTCGTACGTAAACGGAGAGCCCAGTCACATTATCCACGAATTTGCACTCAACGTGCCACCAGGATATAGAATCATAGAAATTCCTAAAAACGCAATATACTTTCCGATTAATCAAAACAACATAAGCTGCATACATATACGGTTATTGGACATAAACAATCAACTGATAAATTTACGCGGTGAAGAAGTACAGCTTTATTTACATCTAAGAAGAAAAAATGATTGACTATAATAAATATACGCATCAACCAAAAAAAACCATCAGTTTATATAAAGCTCCCAGTCATATAAGAACTAGCTCAAAGAAAAGAATAAAATTAACGAGAGAAAATAAAGCATTTCTTAAAGCTATCGGTCTCCTAAAATGAATATCTTAGATGTTTTATCCGCACCAACCTACGACAATACTGTTGAAGGCATCGAATACCATTCATATAAACCGTACGTGACCAGTTTTAACAGGAATGACGAGATACGCATACCTATCAACCAACAGGACTTGTATGTACTACCGTCAGCAAGCACCTTGTACTTGGAAGGAACCATAGTTGTTAAGAAAAAGGATGCAAAAGAAACCGCGAGCAGTGTTCATTTTACCAATAATGCTCTACTCTATCTATTCCAAGATATAAGGTACGAGCTAAATGGAGTCGAAATTGATAAAATAAAAAATGCTGGTGTAACTACCACGATGAAGTCATTAATTTCAATGAATGAGACCGAATCAAAAATATCTAATTCTTGGGGCTGGAATATCGAAGGCATTAAAAATATAAACGGTGGTAAATTTTCTGTATCCATACCACTTTGCAACATACTCGGTTTTGCGGAGGATTTTAAAAAGATTGTAATAAATAGTAGGCACGAGTTGATATTGTTACGTAGCAATACAAACTTGAACGCTGTGAAATTAAATACTGGTGAAATTTTAGAAGACGTTATTATAAATAAAATCATATGGCGCGTACCGCAAGTTAAAGTATCTGATAAGGAAAAACTAAGTTTAATTAAATTGTTAGAAAAAGATCGTCCACTGCAGATGGTATTCCGAAATTGGGATCTTTACGAGTATCCTGCGTTACCTAGGACTACTAAACATACCTGGTCTATCAAAACATCATCGCAAATAGAAAAACCCAGATATATTATTATTGGTTTACAAACAAACAGAAAAAATAGTGCCAGTTCTGACATGTCTCAGTTTGATCACTGTCATATACGAGATGTTAAAGTATACCTCAATTCAACATACTTTCCATACGAAAATTTAAACGTTAATTTTGCAAACAACAACACAGCTTTATTATATGAACAGTATACTCGATTTCAACAGTCGTACTACGGACGTCGCGCGGAACCCTTATTAAGTGAAAAACAATTCAAAGACTTAGCGCCACTATTCGTTATCGATTGCTCCAGACAAGCCGATAATCTAAAAGGAGGACCTGTTGTGGACGTTAGAGTGGAAATCGAAAGTGATTCAGACATACCTGATCAAACATCGGCATATTGTCTTATATTAAACGACTGCATAATTGAGTACAAACCGCTTAGCAGCACTGTTAAGAAAATATCATGAAATCGGATACTCTCATATTGGATGTACAAGGATTCAAGGATCTTTACAACAATTTTATAATAAAAGAATTGGCATTTGCGACTCAAAACTATACGCAATCGTTTTTAATAAAACCTCCATACTTATTTAGACATCTAACAAGCGAAGAAAAGATTCAAGTTAAATGGATAGAAAAAAACCGAGGCATTTATTGGAGTGAAGGACACATCGACTACAGAGAATTCCATCGTATAATCGTACCATATTTAAAAGATAAGAATATTATAGTTAAAGGTTCTGAGAAGGTAAAATGGGTTAAGGATCTATGTACCAATTGTAATGTATCGGAACTTGATGAGAAATTGTGTCCTAATTTATCCAAGTTGCACAAAAAATACTCCTGCGATGGAAAAGTTAACTTGTGTTGTAATAAACATTCCAAACAGTGTGCTCTTAAAAACGTATTATGTATAAAAAAGTATTTAGAGGAATAACTAAAGGTGTATATGTATCTGTTTATTAGTTTTAAGATATAAAAATAAAACATTTTTAAATGACAATAATGCGTTTATTTTATAATAACCCTATACTATTTACAGTTATGTTTATTCCTATTCTAAATATAAAAACACAAAACTATATACTATTCTACCACAAACAATATAGTCACCCTCTTACGTACCTTTATTATCCCACATACTAAAACTTACAAATACTTAATACAAATATTTTCAATCACTATATTCTATTAACGATTTAGATATTTTCCTAACTAATGATTCAGTTTCATCCACTATAGGGTCCACCACCTCTTTAACTATGTACTGCGCACTTATAATCACATTTTCAGTTTCATTGTCATTGTCGCTGCCTAGCGAGTTATTACACAGGTCAATTACTGATATTTTGATCAGTTTAATGCCTCGCCGCTGGTGTCTGCTCATCACGAAAGACTGAGTGGAGTTGGGTTTGTTCACGGTGTCTTTACGACGTGGTTTCGTCTTTTTTTCTTTCGCCATTCGATTGGCGTTTTCACGATCGCATCGTAGCATCTCATTGAATTCTTCGTAAGGATCTTGAGCATACTGACTAAAAACGATGTCTGATTCCGATCGCTGAAACAATATTATAACAAGTCGTTAAATATTTACATTGCATAAAACACCAACATTTGTATGAAAATATAAAATAATTACTTACCAAAGTCATGTTGAATATAATGTGCAGGTACAAGTACTTCAAGCGAACTATATTTAGTAAATGATTAAATAAAATGAATTTATTATGCAGTGCAATAAGTATCGAATGCAATATCTTCTAACCTTTATGTAATAAATACATATTGGTGCACAAGACAATCAATCGTAATGTAAACACAGTAAAAAGCAATTTACAGTGGTTAGTTTCAAATGATTGTATTTTTGTTTATGTTCTTTGACTACCGAAAGTTGTTAACTAAGCATTACATGTATCCGAGTGATGAAATACATATACGCTCATATTACAGCGGCATAAACATTGTTAGTAATAATATTCCTGCTACATGTCGCAACTTGATTTTTACCCGACTGCGGTGAAGCAAAAAAAGAAGGGTTATTGTATTCATGATCAACAAAAAATTTAAAAACACGCCTGCCATGTAAAAAAAAATAAAAACAAGTCAAATATTTGCAGTCGGGGTCGGTTACTTGGAACAATTCATTACAGGTCCCCCGACTGCAAATATTTGACTTGTTTTTATTTTTTTTTACATGGCAGGCGTGTTTTTTAATTTTTAATTATAATTTTTTTATTTAATACCTTTTAGTGAACAACACAAAAGCATGACACAACACAAAAAAAAAATTCGTTCGGAACCCTTTGCAGGCGATTTCGACTCACACTTGACCATTTTTTAATGTCCACATAGCCTATGTCACTCGGGATAACTCAAAGCTTCTAATGATACCACAAACATTGAAATCGGTCAAGCCTTTTAGAAGTAATGGTGGAATAAAGAAACTCACAAACATACATACATACATACATACATACATACCTACATACATACATGAACACTGAAAACATAACACTCCTTTTTGGGCAGTCGTGTAAAAAATGTAAAGCTGAATAAATAAAACAATTATGGTTTCTCACAATATCACATTTATTTCTATTATAATAATATCATTTTATTCTTACACAATAAAACTAAAATAACTTATAAAATAACTTACGACATTCACATAAATACACTTTCAACTAACTCTAATTTAAATATAATCTGGTTTACGTGGTAAAATCTTATTCATTAATACATTTCTTTTAAAATAGCAGAGTGACCCCATGCACGCGTTGAAATGTTATCTGAAGATAATACTCGTTTATCATCATTTCCAGAGAGTGCAATTTTATTTACACTTTGCGTGAATATCTCGTGCTTAATTGATTTGAACAATATATTTTTCCTTCGAATGACTCCTTTATTATACAAAACATTCTCATAATCGTTAATTGTTAAATCACGTACTACACTAGATTGTATCCCTTTCGCTTTCTTAATTACATAATCAGGAGTTTTAATAGAATACAATTTTGACCTTAAACCAACGAATTCTGTGATGATTTTTCCTCCCATCTCATCTTTGAATAATCCAGGGATTTTTTTATTAATTTGAGGTATTTTAAATTCGTTATCGATACAGTAATTACTAGTGTCAAAATAATCTAAAAGCTTAAAATTCAAATCTTGATAAAAGTTTGATGTAAATATCTCATACACTAAGGAATCTGTATCCGTATAACATAACTTTACTTTATTTTTATAAAAGGGTTTGATGATATTGTAATGAAAATTATACATATGCGATTTAGATAATTCTAAAACGGTAAAGCCAATATAAATAGGTTTGTCTAAAATTATTTGATCAGGTTTCATTTGTATCGCTACTAAATTTTCTGAGAAAACTGAAGCACTATGAAAATAAGGATTGCTAATTAGTTTTTCAGCGGTGTGACACTTTTTAGTAACATTATTAGAATCATTCCAAGTATTAACTAAATGAACATTCACTCTATTCTCTGTGTTTTCCAGTGTTTTCCCAAACACGCTGTTATTTAAAAGCTTGAAAAAATCTTGTTCGAATACATTATTTGCCTTTTGTCGTAGTTGTGTGTTTAATTCAATATACTCTTTCAAGTATGCACTTTGCCTAAATGTAATAACTTTATGAATCTTACGTAATATTAATCCATGTTCCAAACACTTTTTTAAGTGAACATAATGAATTACATAGTTATACTTATTATAAAGGTTGGAAATAAGTTTTTTCGTTTTACCACCCGGTGGAATGCATTTTTCAGGACAAAATGGTAAATCATTATGCAAAGTATGTAAGGATTCCGGGTACAACAGATCTACTTCTAATATGAAACCCCATTCTGCTTCATCCTTTATAGTGTTAATATTATTATGTAATTGCACTATTTCTGTTGCATTCAAAAATCTAAAATCCGAGTGGGGTAAATATTGACACATACTAAAACCATAAAGGTTATTGCAATCCAAATAAACTATAAAGCACGGTGGTTTTGTTGAATCATAAGAAGACATATACTTATGATTAGCTTTAGCATAACGGTGTGAGCACACACATAACCCTCCTCTTATACCATTTTGAATCATTCGCACAATAGCCAGATCATCTATGAGTTCTAGTCGAACCCCAGTTTTTAAAAGCATTGCATCAAAAGATAAACTCGGTGCGGTAATATAAAATGCGGGATCGAGCTTATAATGTAACTTGCAAGTTTTCCGGAACTTTTGAAATATATCGGTAAGTAGAAGTACATCTGTTTTTAAGTATAAGTCAGTATATTCACCTAAATTTTTTATGTTAAATGCATTCCACACTAACTTAGCGTGTTCATAGTCCTCCGAGGAAATACTTTCATTGGTTAAAGAATTAAAAAAGAAACGCTGTGATGGCAAGACAGTTTCCTCATAGCATTTCCAGTCCCTGATGTAATCATAAGGATATACACCTTTTCGTGTAAGCAATCGAAAGTGATCATAACTTGGAAAATGGTAACGCATATTTTTAAAATCTTCAATAGCCATATTTTTTGCAAGTTTGACTAAACTAGTACCTAAAAAATGAAATGAATCTAAAAATCTAACATGAACGTATTCACTATCGTTGATTAATATGAATTTGGAAAACGACATGTATTTTTCTTTACTTTTTGGAATTATGGTTAACTTGCCTGGAATTTCCCCTAATTTTTTAATGAATAAATGACAGTCGTAACCTGATAAATTGTGAAAAAAAATTGGTACAAATACAGGTACTTTATACTGTAAATTACAATGTTTATGTGCGGCGCCACGATAACGACCTGTGATATGACAATGATCTCTAACTTTGTTATTCCACAAGGGAAGATCACATATGTGGCACTGCCATGCTTGAATGTAATCGATCTCATCTTTTTGTGAAAATTTAATCCTAACATTTTCGGTTAATATCTTATGAATCCTCTTAACGTCTTCAGTAAGAAAATCAATGAATTTTGAAACACAGTCAATACCACGATACGATTTAAATTCATTAAAATTATCATCCATCGAAGAAACAATGTTATATGCAAATGCAGTAGGAACGTGTCGTTGTAAGCGGAGCGTATTCGCGGTGTCATGTTCATGGTTACAAATCTGTTCAAGTAATGTTTCAAAATCAGCATATATAGCAAATGGAACATTTTGTTTTCTTTGATAGTTTTTAAATTGTATAACCGACCCCTTATTTGGTAAAACAGTTACGACTCCTCCACATTGGTGTTTATTAATTTTTTCTTGATCAGGAAAAAACAATAAACAGGTTTCACAAAAATACAACTTACTGTGGTGTTTTGTGATTTGACTTTTTACAAGACGAGGTAAATCTTTTATGAGACAATAATGAGATGAATTATCATTTTCTATATACAGTAAATGAATAATTTTGGCCCCTTCGATTAACTTCGTTGGTCTATACAGTGGCCCTGTTATAGTTTTACCATTTCTTAGACCATAAACGTAAATTTGTATCATGGGATTGTGTCTTTCAAAAATATTGATGTCTGAAAAAGAGATTGGAAAAGCAATGCCATCAATGTTTAAGACGTCGCGAAAATGTGGATAAGAAGTTACTCTCTCCGAATGATGCGTAGCAGGGTATAGGGCAGCAACAATGCACCATAAAAAACAATAATCATCATTGTTTTGAATATTCAAACAAGCTTTTTTGCTCTTTATGAATTTAGGTAAATCTAAAAATTTTGATCCGCTAAGTGGTTGATATTTATTAATGTTAATTTCTAAATGGGAATTATGTAAAAATGACCATCCACTATCTCTTTCTTGAAATTCCTCAATTTTTTTTAAAAGCTGAACTGAAAAGTTTTGATACAACAAATCAAAATTGTAATTACAATGAACAATTATGTTTTTTGTTGCAAAAGATTTTAGTTCTTGAACATCATTTTTGTACATCAAAAAAATACCGTAATAATCAAAGTTAACCTTGACCGATGTATGTTTTTGAAGTGAATTGTCTATTAAAGAATTTACTTCTTTTTTGATACTATTTAAAAAAGATTCTGGATAGTCATTAATATTATTTTCGCACGCTTTAATACGATAACTTACAATACGTCCTTTAAAACAAGTATCTATAATTTCAATTTTGTCATCGAGGGGTACAATGCTATTATTTTTATGTTTATTAGTACGTAAATGCGTAAACCAAGTGCGAGAATTAACATCAATTTTGCATACCGAACAGAAAGGCATTTTTTATCAAAAAACAAATTGAAACTTACAAAAATATAAAGTAATCGTTACTTACAAGGTATATAGGTACTAATTTTAAAAGCTAAAACTTAACTACTGGATCTGTTGCCTGCTGCGATTAGACTTTGTTTTATTTTCATCACATTCACCACAGTAACAGCTCTGTTCTGCTTTTGAAAAAAACATGAAACTTTGATTAGAATACGTACAGAAAATGTAATTCTTACTTACGCTCGCGGTTACAAGAACCTTTTTATCTCCTTACTTTAGAAAACTATACATAAGATCATTATCTTAAAAAATACCTGATTATAATATTATTACTTGAGTAAATTTAAACCTCTAAAACCGAATGATAATGACCATTACCTTTTAATAGGATAATCTCAGATGATCGTTGTAGATATTTCTAAATCATAAATTTCACAATCTTCTTTACTGTGCGACGATCACTGTTTCCGTGAAGGCATCAACGTAATTTATATCGTTTGAGATTGCTGAAAAATAAAATACACATGTGCTTAAGTATCAGTAGGAAACGGTCATGAAATAATAGTTAAATAGTTATGGACTTACCTTACAATGTTGAGAATAGAGTTTTTCGATTTACACGTACATTATAATATTTATTAATTTAAGTTTAGTTTAGTAAGTAAACTGCGAATAAAAATTATTTATTATTACATAGGTCCACCATACTGCAGTAATTGCGAAATTATGAATGTAACTAAGTTTCAAATTGCTTGTATTGTTGATTCAAATATTTTATGTAGGGTTGTCACTCATTGAATATTAGTAATAATATTATCATTACAGAAATAACAAGATGTCTTATTTGTTCAAACGAATAAAGAGTGAATTACTAAAGTTCACTACTAATACAAATTAAAGTTATCTATTGGTGGTGTATTATAAACATTCTTTTGTTTGGTTAAATATTAAAACATTCTCACTTTAATAAAAAATCCTAGAGTAGGTATCATGTTTTCAAGTATTTTTTTTTTTACTTTAAAAAACCTATCAGACTATTTATTTTAATCCAATTTTATATCTATAAAAATGATAGCCCTTATGAATTATGCTAAATTAGCAACAAGTATAAAATCGTACGATGTAACTTGATCACGTAAAGCAATATATGAAGTCATTACTGACAAACAAATTAATCCCTTAGTCGGTACTTTTTGCGTTTACACGAATATAATACGAACCCGAGAAATGGTAGCGTCGCTTAGTATGTTTGCTTTGATTACTAACATTTTAAATTATCCAAGGAATCACATCACATTTGCTTATAAGCAAAGGCATGTTTGTTAGCGATCATTAGTTTACTTTCTAGTGCTGATATAATATTTGGTACAATACCATACCCCAGCTACTGGTTTTCAGCTAAAATCTAGATAGTAAACCGTGCATCAACACAACAGTTTCAATTCGGAGTATCTTTTGTGTAAATAAACTATACTCGTACATCACCGCTGCTCAATGTGCTAGAATTCACACCAGTTAAAATGTAAGTATTGTCTTTATTACTTGATTAATTTATATCTAGATTGTCGAGTGTTCAATGTGGTCGAGCCTTCGAATACAATGTACACAAACATTTTATTTCATATAAAATTATTATGTTACTGATATTACGTTCAATAAATAATTATAACAAATTGATTTGTTAAACTTTCAGGTCTGACTGCGAGAGTGACATCATTTCCTTCAACAATGACCGCAAAACAGAAACCTCTCAAAAACGGACAACATCTACAGGCAAACGCAAGGCTACTCTAACTACAAAATCCGCTACTATAAGGTAACGAATACGATATTTTAACTTTTGTGTATCCCAAAATCTTAACAAAACAATGTACCTAAATTCAAACGTGTTCCTAAAATAATTGTTAGTAAACGTGTACTTTGTAACATTATTATTTACTCCTTGCTCCAGCAAAAAAAATAAGCTTGATATATTCGGGCTCCGACATGAACGAGACGATGAATGTGATGGTACATCGACGCCTGTGTTGTCCACGTTCTTCGTTACAAGAATAGCAAACGGTAGCGAACGCCGGACCGCAAACACCTCCGGCGAGTACTACATTGACCTCAAGGTGTATCAAACAAATGACGCTCGTGAAACAGACTCTCAAGAGCTATGGAGGAAAGCGCTACTTCGAATAAAATTTCAGACTGAGGGTGACACCAGCCAGTGGCGTAAACTCCAAGCGTTCGTGCAGTCCGCAGATGAACTGTTTGTGAAGCCTCCAATGTTTAGTTCTTTCTAGTCTTAATACATAAACTCAATGAATTGTTATATTTTTAATACAATTGAATATATAAATCTTAATACCTTTTGTTTGTTTTTTATTATTTGCTTTGCGATAAAAAAGCATACTGCGTACACCAATCTATATCACAAACGATTATATCAGTTGTGAGCGTGCAATAACAAACACATTACAAATTAATACAATCATTGTCTGTTGGTTCCTATCGTTATTGCGATGAAAAAGCATATTGCGTACATGAATCTGTATCACAGACGGTGGTATCAGTTGTAAGCGCGCAATACAAGAGTGGGACAGAATGCCCAAGACCTAATTACCAGAAATATTATTGGGCATTCTGTCCCACGTCGCGAATGCGCAAGCATGAGCGAACAAGTGACGGTAACGTGTTTAAATATCGATATACGACCCAATCTGATCGATGACAAAAATGCATCGCATATCTATAGCTAAAACCGAGTTTCATTGTTAGGTTCTCATTAGCGTTAATATCATTGATCGAGTCGACCGTTTATGATTGGGCATTCTGGACCACCGCGATGGCGAACTTGTTTCGCCGAGCGAAAAGTGGTCCAGAATGCCCAATCATATACTACTGACATTATTCACCATGTACATGGATGACATTCTCAGGCTTAGCATCCCGCAGTCGGATATGATATGTTACGCTGATGACACTGCAATTATATTTCATGGTGACACCTGGGGAGATGCCACGGAGGCTGCAGAAAACGCCATGCGTATCATAGCCGACTGGCTCGACAGGAATTTGCTGACACTAAACGTTAAAAAAACCAATTTTATCACGTTTCAACTTCACGTTTCGTTAAAAATACACAACACCGACTGTTATGCCACTGTATGTAACTGTAATGTTATTAATAGGGTGAACTCAACCAAATACTTAGGTGTTGTAGTCGATCAGACTTTATCCTTCAGTGAGCATATCTCTGTACTCTCGAAAAGGGTTCGTAAATTCATTTACATAATGAAATCCTTACGTACCAGTGCCCCGAAAGACTTATGCATGAAAGTGTACTTGGCTCTGTGTCAATCGTTGATACAGTACTGTGTGGGTATCTGGGGCAGCGCGGCTAAGTCACATCTGCTAGAACTCGAACGTGCCCAAAGGGCTGTTCTAAAAGTCTTTCTTGGAAAGCCGCGTCGTTATCCAACAGACGAACTCTATAGAGAAGCGGGCGTCCTGCGTGTGCGTCAACTATATATCCTGAGTTCCCTCTTGAAACTGGTAACCGTTTCAGGGAGTAGGTTTACTTACACACAAAGAGGAAGGATTGGAGCGGACAGACTGCCGATTCCTAGACTAAGAACGACATTTGCCACTCGGTTTTCACTGTTTCTTTCGATTCTAATCTTCAACGCAATTAACAAGAGTACAATAAGGATCCCTGGAAATGCGCTCGAAGCCAAGAAAATATTAAAGAGATGGCTGCAAGACTTGTCATATGATGAAACTGAAAGTCTGTTATGTCCGCTGAGCTGATGATATTATTATCATGACAATAAACTCGCGTATGCACCCCCTCCCTGTCCAACAGTCAATCAGCCACCATCACAATACTCACAATACTCACTCTCACACCCCTCCACTCTTTTGTGGGTCCTACAGCATATTATTTTAATTTAATTCTGATGCAAAGGTGTATAATACTCGTATAGGATTACTAGCCACTTGAATGCTTGTAGTGATCAGTACTGTTTTTGTTTGTTTTGCTTCTGACAGATTCTATTTGCATATTATTTGTATTTTTTTTTTTCTTTCTTCAGAAATTTTAATTTTAATCTTGATCTCGATTCTGAATATAATTATTATGATTAATTGTAGTTTAATGCCCTTCGTATATTTAATTGGAATGTTTAATAGTTGATATTATTATAAATATTATATAAATTATTATTTAATTCTATTCTCAATTATTATTTTTTTATTTTTTTTATTTTTTTTTTCTTTTATGCATTTTTGAACTATTTAAAATGTAGTTAACATTGTGCTGTCACACAATAAACCAATTAGTCTAACCAGTAATCCTGGGCCACCAAGATACAGGCTGTGCCTAGTTTGGGGCCCGTGGTCAATTCTATTTCATTCTCTGTGTATAGCGTAGTAGTATTTTATTATTATTTCTGTGAATGTTTCTTTTTTTTTTGTAATAACCTGTGTGTGCCAATAAAATTATTATTATTATTATTTAAACGTTTGTATCACATTCTTGTTTTAGGTCCGATTCTGAGGGTTCATACTATCAACAACCATCAACCATTGAAAAAAAAACAAAAACTGGTCGTAAGCCTGCAGAAAGCAATGGAAAACGCAAATCTAAATCGGACCGTCCCAGGTATATTATCTATTGTTTTACATGTTTCGTCACACAGTTCAGTACCCAACAATATTGGGTTTGTAATTAGTAAATTAACAAAAGTTGTTGTTTTTTTTTTCAGTAAAAAAGCTTTGAGTGATAACGATAAATTCGGTATCAATCAGGGTCGCAAAACAGGCGCGGAAGTCGGAGAGGGATCATCTGGTCGAGCGTGCCTGTCGTCGCTGTTCGTGTACCGAGTGGGTAACGGGTGCGAGCGACGCACAGCCCACACCGACGGTGAATACTACATCGACTGCAAGGTGTACCGAGCCACGGTAATATTATAATACAGTACTCCAACTTCATACAAACGGACGAAACGCGTATAGGTATAGCTAGGTATAGCTATACCTACGCGCTCGATCTCGGGGTGCGCTCGGGTCGCAGACAGTCACGGCTGTACCGCAGTGTCGAACGGACGGTGTTGTTTTTTTAACAATAACCGCGCGATTTTTTCTTTAAAAATCAGTTAATATGACGAGTAGGAAATATTGTGCTGTTTTTGGTTGTATGAATTCGTCAATAACGCATTTTTAATTAAGCTTTATATAAGAATGCGGATTTATTATACTTTAAAATTTAACAATAAAGCATTTCGACTCAGTCGTACGAAATGCTTTTCGCGCAAATATTTTTCGGTCACAAATTTATAAGCCCGATTTGTTTTTCAAACAAATAACATGTTTTTTAATTAAATCTACCAATCAAAAAACAACACGCATTTTTATTGAACACTTTCTATTCAATATACAAAGTATTTCATTTATTTATATAAACAGGATATTTACAATCACAAAACTAAATAGAAACAGAAAGTAGGCAAATGCTGGAGACGGGCAGCCCTAACGCATGTTTACGTACCGCGCGGCTGTAGGCATTTATTTCTATCATGCGGCCGAGTTACACTACTGTATTATAATATTACCGTGACCGAGCTAACGACGCGCGCAACACCGACTCGCTGGAGCTGTGAAAGAAGGCAATCGTACGTATCAAACTCCAGGCTGACATAGACTCTCCTCAGTGGCGAAAACTGCAGGAGTTTGTACGTTCTGCAAATGTTTTGTTCCCCGACAAACCTATGTTTAATGAAAAATAAAGAATAATAATATGGTTTTATTTCAACAGATGTTTTTATTACTACACATACCCATACTTAATTTCACACACATCTCATACAGACGCAATTAAATATGGTAAAGTTGTGATTATAACACAGTTGTATACATTCTACGCCACTGTCTAACTAGAACGTACGTTGTACGATATCAGTAGAATAACACATGACATCGTTTATCTTTCCACGGACGCATTACGTTGTATACCACCATCGCGTCGCGAGCGATGGTTAATTTCGTTGGAAAATATCGATATACGACCCAATCCGATCGACGACAAAAATGCATCGCATATCATAAAAATATAAAATATAAAATATCATATATAAAAATACAATCACAATAAATTCACATTATTAATATCTTAACCATGGGGAAATTGATTCTTGCATACACGGCAACACTGAATGACGTTCAGAGTACGTATTATTTTATTTTGAAATTTCGAAATTATACGATACTTACTGATGCTATGTGATCCCAGTGCCTTTATTATTATTTGTAGTGTTGTTTTTAAACAGTTTTTATACGCAAACCGCCATTTTACTTCGAATTGCAAACACAATAAAATAAAATGTTCCGGAGGTCTAAGTCAAACAAAGCTGTCAACGTGACTGGCACGGGTACGCCTATCCGGGCGTACTATTTTCGCCGCATTTAACGAGTACGACGGCGGTATCTAGTCGAGCGCGCGAGACCAATCATTCATCTAAGGGTTCGACGAAGAAATGTAGCAACTATCGTCTCATTGCTCTAATATCACACGCTAGCAAAATAATGTAACATATTCTCAACGAGCGAGTGAAAACTTACCTGTCTAAGGAGATCGCTCCGGAACAAGCCGGCTTTGTATAGGGGAAGGGCACTCGGGAACAGATTCTCATCGTACGCCAGATCATCGAGAAGTCAAGAGAATTCAATAAACCTATATTCATTTGCTTTGTTGATTTCTCCAAAGCATTCGACTCGGTGAAATGGCCAGTGTTATGGAAGATCTTGCTAGACATGGGTACACCAAAACATCTTGTACACCTTTTTAAACGTCTTTATGAAGAGGGCACAGCCTCAGTGCGCACTGATGATGTCCTGTCAAGTGATTTCCACCTTAGTGCTGGAGTACGCCAGGGATGTATAATATCACCGCTCTTATTCAATGCAAAACAAAACAGAGCTAATAATGCGTATCACTTTGGAAGACTGGACAGATGGTGTAACAATTAGTGGATACAAGATTGCAAACTTGCGTTACGCAGATGACACCTTTACGGAAGAAATAAAGAGAATTAAACATGTATGTAACTTAAAGTTTTTAGATAGAAATGAATATGTAAAACCAAGCGAGGTAAGCTATAGATATAGGAAGGTGACCCCGTCAGAGGTGGATAAGATCATAGGAACATTATCATGTGCAAAAGCGCCCGGTTTAGACGGGATTCGGGTCCAAAACATTATATATTTACGTAAGCAAATAAGTCCTGTTCTAGCTGCATTCGTTAATTTGTCCTTATCTAACGGTATTTACCCAGACCAGCTAAAAAGTTCAATTATACGTCCTATATACAAATCAGGAAATCATTTAGAATACGGTAATTATAGGCCAGTCGCAATATTATCGGTTATAGATAAAATAACCGAAAAAATTATTGTGGGACAAGTTAGCGCGTTCCTAGAGCAACACAACATATTGTGTGACACTCAGCACGGTTTCCGAAGAGGGCGCAACACTGTCTCTGCCTTGTTAGGATTTTCAGATTATATTAATGAATGCTTAGACTCTGGCAGGCAAGTTATGGTACTATTCATAGATTATAAGAAAGCGTTTGACACTTTAGACCATAGCATATTATTACAGGCAATGGACAAATGTGGAATACGCGGCCCAACTCTTAATTGGTTTAAAAACTACCTCACTAATAGAAAAATAAGCACAGTTATCTCCCGTGTCACGGGAGAAGAGGCGAAGGTCGACTTGGGTGTGCCTACTGGATCAGTTTACGGCCCTGTAGGATATATAATGCATGTAAATAGTGTGTCAAATGTCGTACGCAAATGCAAGGTGTTCATGTACGCTGACAATATGTGTCTTGTTTATGCCTCCAAAGATATAGCTGAGGCCCAAAAGTATATTCAAGGTGACTTTGAGAATATTAGTAAATGGGCACACGACAATGGCATAATATTAAATCTGGAAAAGACCAAATGTATGTATATACACTCGCCATATAATCGAATAAGTCGCCATACTTCCAAATCTAAATATATAAATAATGACTATCTTACAGTGATAGGGCATACATACGAATGTTTACATAGAAATAAACGGAACTGTAACTGTGCAAAAATTGAGTGTGTTGATAAATTTAAATATTTAGGTATAACTATTGATGTGAACTTTAATTGGAGGTTACATGTAAATGATATCTGTAATAGGCTAAGATCGGTGCTAAGTAAGTTTTATCAATTAAAAAATGTATTGAACAAAAAGACGCTAAGAATTGTGTATTTCGCTCTTGCCGATTCGCTTATAAGCTATGGACTCCTTGTGTACGGGCGAACTTTCATTACTTACTTGAGAGAGATTAAGGATATACAGCTGAGACTGATAAAGTTCCTAGTTAGTAAAAATGTTAAAGATAAGTGCAACAAAGAGTATGATAAGTTATTTCCCATCTGTAAAATTATTCCCATAGATAAAAAATTAGATTATTTGGTAGGTCTAGAATACTATTATAATGATGAATATAAGATCAATGTCATAAACAAATACAACACACGTAGGGTAAGAGAGAACAGACTGGTTCAACCACAGATAACAAGTTATTATGGTAAGAGAACATCTAAGTATTTGGTACCTAAAGTGTTTAACAAAATAGATTTATTAAGAGAAAAAGTAAAAATTAGTAAGGGATCACTTAAGACAAAATTAAAAAACTTTATACAGGATAGCAAACAGAACTAAATACCCACATTGTAAAATTCTAGTATAACAGTAATATATATAATTATAAGTATTAGCTATGTAAGTAAGGTGGATCATTGTGATGTAAAAGAGCGCCTCTCGCCATCAAACGTAAAAGTTTGGCAAGTTTAGAATTAAGGAACACCAATGTAATATAATTTCAATAAATAAATAAAAAAAAAAATTAAATTCTTTGTGCAATAGTGGTGCGATTCCACGGTATTACCACACATTTTATGAGTCTTTGATTTTTGTAGAAAATTGTAATGATCACCGCGATAATAATGAGACCAATGATGATAATACTGATTAGTTATTAATGTTTTTACTTGACTACTTTTTATATTTTGACTGATTGTAATTGTGATTTCTATGAGTACTTTGTTCCTAATAAATATTATAATTTTAATACATTTTATGAGTTTTCTTTAATTATTCTCTCGAAGATACCGATAGCTAAATTATTTTACATACTCAGCTTTTAATGATTACGAAAATATGACTACCAAAAATTTCCTATAAAATACGGGTTATATTACTTTACCTTCTTATGGTTATTTGTAATTTTACCATAATAAGTCGGTAACTGAAGATTACAATATCTCTCTGTAATGAAAAAACACGTTGAATAATCCAGTAAAGCACTATTATGCCAAAGATTTTTAAGAAAGTTACAATAATAATTCGGTAGAATAGAATAGAATAGAATATAAATACTTTATTGTACAACTTTAAAATTACATAAAAATAATAAAAAAAAAAAACAGTAATAGTGAAGCGTACAATGGCGGTCTTATCGCTAATAGCGATATCTTCCAGACAACCTTTGGATGGACAGGAAAGATACTAGAAAACAGAGGTAGATGATAGTAACAAGTGCACTATAACCAAATTTATACAAATATATTTATACATTCATATAATATATATATACGTATATATATATATATATATATTGATATTTTACCTATCTAGATAAACTACATACATACTTATAATATCTCACATATATACTGTTACATACGTATAAACAATAATATTAAAAAAATACTTGCATACATAATGTATATTAATGTAATAAATAAACATGTTAACTTTGTTGCAAGAAATGTTCCTTGACCAGTATTTTGAAATTACTTAGAGTCTGAGCTTGTCTTATTGACACAGGGAGCTTATTCCACAAACGCACACCTTGAACAGTGAAAGATTTGTCAAGGAAACCTGTAGAGTGTGGCGGCATCTTCAGTCTCAAGTTCTCCGATGATCTCAAGCATCTTGAATGTGTGTCATTAAGGAACTGGAAACGTTCTTTAAGATAGTTGGGAGCTGTAGGATTAAAGAGGATATTATACACTAATGAGAGAATGTGCGCATTCCGGCGAAAACGAATAGGAAGCCACTTGAGCTTGAGGCGATAATCGGAGATATGATCATATTTGCGAAGACCAAATATGAATCTAATGCAAAAATTCTGAAGACGCTCAAGTTTATCAAGTTGCACCTCAGTAACATCTAGGTAGCTAACATCAGCATAGTCGAGGATGGGAAGAAGAAGGGACTGTGCAAGTGCAATTTTGGTGGCAGTTGGTAAAAAGTGGCGAAGTCTTCTTAGAGAACCTGCCGAGCGAAACAATTTTCGACTCACTTCCCGAACTTGTTGAACCCAAGAAAGGTTTTTGTCCATGTGAATACCCAGGTTTTTGACTGTTTCACTAATGGGTATTGCAATGCCATTTAGAATAATCTGTGGTAATTGAGTCCAATCAATTCGGGAAGTGAGCCTAGAACTCCCGACAACAATTACTTGCGTCTTTAGGGGATTGACAGTCAACCCATGACCTGCACTCCAGTCGGTAATTCGTGCAAGATCTCTATTGATCATTGTTATGGCCTCCGATAATTCGTTCGGTGTTGCGTGCGAATATATCTGCAAATCATCTGCATAAAGGTGGTAGGATGAGAGAAGTTCTTGTGAAATTGGGTTAATGAATAAGGCAAAAAGTAATGGAGAGAGAACGCCTCCCTGTGGTACGCCGGCAGAAGTGTCACACCACGAAGAACACGCGCCTTCGATAGAGATACGTTGCCGACGGCCACACAGGTAACTTCGAAACCAATCAATTGCCGTTGGAGATATGTTCAGAGAGCGCAGCATGCCAAGGAGAATATCAAAATCGACCGCGTTAAAGGCATTACTAAAGTCTAGTAACGCAAGAACCGTCAGTTTTCCACCCTCCATGGCCATCCTAATATCATCCGTAATGTTGGTTAGGGCAGTTACGGTGCTATGTCCTGGACGAAATCCGGACTGGAAGGGATTAAGGAGGTTGTTCTTGCGCAGGAAAGCATTGAGCTGATCATGGATCAGGCGTTCAAGAACTTTGGAAATAAAAGGTAAAATGGAGATAGGACGGTATTCAGAGAATGATTGGGGATTTGGGGTTTTGGGAAGGGGAGTGATTTGAGCGTCTTTCCAAACTGTGGGAAAAACGCCACATGTACTGGAGTAATTTAGGATATGGGTAATGACAGGAAGGATCTCATCCAGGATAGGGACAATCATTTTGCGGCTGACGCAATCACATCCAACAGCGTTCGAAGTGATTGATACTACGCTCTTCTTCACATCACAAGCCGAGAATTGACTAAATACAAACTGTGGATAGTCGGGAGCTGCAAGGGAAGAAAGATAATGTAATGTGGTAGCTTTTAAAGTCCCATTACATTGGGACGAAGAGCTGAAATGCGAGTTTAACGACTCTAGGTCGATATCTTTAGGGATTACGTCATGACGTGATTTTCCCACTCCCATTGACCTCAGAAATTTCCAGACCTTTGCAGGTTCACTGTTTTGCACTGAATTGTGGATATGTCGGCGTTGAGCATCTCTACACACCTTATTACAGTGATTGCGGATGGACGTGTATTTTTCCCAAGCTAAAGGACTGCCCAAGTAGCACGTTAGTGAATTTTGGAACTTATTTTGCAACTGTAGGTAGCATATAAGTGATGCAAGAGTGTACGGTATTACTTATAGATGCAAACAGCGCTCGAATTTGCATATGAGTAACTCTTATCACTAACAGTTGCTTTTGAGTGATTTTTGTTCCTGCTTTATAACTTATGGTGGCATTAAGCCGAATTTATTACTTATAGACGCATAAAGTTTTCAATTTTCACTCTTTTAGAACTCAAAGAAGCATATGACATCTTAAAATCTCCCCTAAAGAACCGTGCCATAATAGGTGGTAATTTTTCCTTATTTGGCACCTCTAGTACTTAATAAGTAGTATACATAAGTTATTTATCACCTGTAGTGGCTCAAGAGTTATTATTGCAGCTTATTTGGAACCTAGTGTAATTGCCTTTGTAAGGTCTAATATACTCTAATATGCCACTGTAACGCGTAGATCGATTCCAAAAGATGGTTCTTGAAAACCTTAAGCAACAATTTTCTCTCATTTAGAACCACTTAAGATCTAACAGTTCTAAAAGATAGAAATGTAGAACTTATTTTTAATTGCGATTCAGTGCGGCACGTGCATATTATGTTTGTTTATAAATTTATTTTATTACACACAAAGTTTCTGTTAAAAAAAGGTCATAATAGCTAAAAGAACTTCACAAAATGAATACTATGAAGTGGAAAAAAGTTAAACGATGTGGTAATTATCATCGGCAAGTTGCACGTACTTTCAAGAATATAATGGACGTGGAAACAAGTGGTACAAGTTCAGACCATGAAACTGTTAAACAATCAAAAGAGGATGGTCCAATTGTTGAAAGGTAAGTAATTATCAATTTAGTGCATAATAAAAGGTACAGCAAGCAGATTTTCTGTTTTGAGCAATTGTGTCAAGAGAATTTTACTATCACTATCGCAGGTTCCGTACATATTAATAAATTTAAATAGAGTATGATTTGCATTAAAGTAAATTTCCTACATTTTAGGTAATTGACTAGTTTATGAAACAGTTATCAAATCACTTAGTTCACTTTGTATTTTTTTTAAATCTACTTACGTTATACGGGTGTAAATGACAGATTCGTAGGCAAGGCAAGATCAGTTTATATACATGACTTACCCTTCTGGACGTCTCTTGTTTTTTGATTTTCAAGTTGTAGGTATAGGTACCTACCTATTTGTCAAATTTATACTATTAACATTTTTTTTGCAGTCATGATCCTAGTGAAAGTTCAACTGAAATTACTGATGGAAATTCGACTGAAACAAGTGATGGAAATTTGGCTGAAAACGATAAAGTGAATAATGAATTATTTGAGGAAACTGACCTCGAAGAAAATTATGACAGTGAGCCAAGTGAAAAAATGTTTCAATACAAACAGATTCATCAATTTCGGGACGCAACTAGAGCATGGGCTATCGAAAATAATATAAGCCATTCAGCTTTGAAATCTTTAGCGACACTTATAAACACTATAAATCCGAATTTGCTTCCAGTAGACCCAAGAACGCTCATGAACACTCCGAGGCAGATTGATACAATATATATTGATCCTGGTCAATATTGGCATAATGGACTTATAATACCCCTTGAAACTATTTTGAAGAAAAATGACAGAGAATTACCAGCCAATATTTCACTTTACTTCAACATAGATGGTCTCCCAGTATGTAACAGTTCTAAACAACAGTTTTGGCCAATACTGTGCAAGATTTTTGAATTGCCTAGTATGATACCATTCATCGTTGGGATTTATGCGGGCAATGGAAAACCTAACGATTTAAATGCTTATTTACAACCTTTTGTTCAGGAAATGCAAACATTGCTTCAAAATGGTCTGCTAGTTAAAAATAATAAGGTAAATGCTACAATAAGATGTTTTGTTTGCGATTCTCCTGCAAGAGCAATGATAAAAGGCGTTTGCAACTTTAATGGCAAGCACGGGTGTAATAAATGTACCATTGTTGGTGAATACTCCCATGTATCCCATACGGTTATATTTCCTGAATTAGATTGTCCTGCCCGAAATAATGAAGACTTTCGTACAAAACTTTACGGTAAACATCACAAAGTCGATTCACCTTTACTAAGTCTTCCGATTGATATGATAAAAGCATTTCCTGTTGCTGATTCTATGCATTTGATCGACTTGGGGATTATGAAACGCCTTCTTATTGGCTGGCGAGACGGAAATTTTGGTAAGAAAGACACAAAATGGCGAGCAAGTGATATATCAACGATAAATGATTTTCTAGATGATTGCAAAGTACCTTCAGAAATCCACAGATCTGTAAGAAATCTCAGCAGTCTATGTCACTGGAAGGCTTCTGAATTTAGGACATTCTTGTTGTACCTTAGCATAGTTATATTACCAGAGGTATTAAACACTGATGCAATGAAACATTTTCTGTCATTTTTTTGTGCAATAACAATATGTTCAAGTGAAGAATATTTTAAATTTTTGCCGTTGGCTAAAGAGCTATTGAATCATTTTGTGAAAAATTTTAAATCCTTCTACGGCATAGACTATATGACGAGTAATGTCCATAATTTATTACATGTTGTTGATGAAGTGCTCAAATTTGGAGTTCTACAAAGTTTTAATGCCTATCCGTTCGAAAACAAACTTTACTTGATTAAAAATATGCTTCGAACTGGCAACAAACCATTATCTCAAATAGCGAAAAGGCTCGGTGAATGCGATAACTTGGACGTGAATAGTACTGATGAGATTACAAAAATCTATCCATATGTAAAGAAAAATTGTAGAAGTGGTGATTTAGTTTTACATTTTAAAGATTTCATAATATCAAAAAAAACAATGGACAGATTTTTTGTAACATCAAATCATGAGATAATGGAAACAACATCAATCAAAGTTCAAGAAAGCAAAATAATTGTAAAATGTATGTTGATTTCTAATACAGAAAATGTTTTTGAGCTTCCTATTTCGTCTTCCTATCTTAAGATTTTCAAATACAAATTAACGTCAACTAATGTTTCCGAATGTACACGTTTTCCTAAAGATATAAAATATAAACTAGTAGCGATTAAATACAAAAAAGAAATGTATTTGTTACCTTTGCTTCATACCTTTTCAAAATATTGATTATTTTACCTACACCTACTTACTTAAGTTATATTAAGATTTAAAATAAAACATCAAATTCATGTCATACACGGATTTTATTTTCAATTACACAACGAAAAACCCTGGGAATAGTCTCATAATTATACGCTTACGTGAGGATTATTGCAGCATCACAATTTGAGATAAGTAATTATTTTACACTTAAATCTTAATTAATTAAATATAATCATGCATGAATTAGTCGCACAACTAAAGTCTCATTATTTCTGTTAATACTTTCAAATTATTGTCTTTGAAGTTGGTAACTTAACAAATAACATGGTATTTATAAAATCAACATCATAAACTAAACTTATAAAAAAATTAAAAACATATTACTAACTTATATTACATACGGGGTGTATGAAACGGTGTACGAAAAATTTTGCAGGCGATAAAATCCATTTCGTTCACATTCCACAATTTCGTTCAGTCCATGAAACTAAACATCAATTCACTAGAAACTTCTTTGAGAGCTGAAAAAAAATCAGATTTCCCATACAAAATGTATGATAGGCAACTGAGTTTGATTGAATGTTTCTTGTGGAAAGCCGTTTAGCTTAATGGAGTGATCACGTCTGCAAAATTTTCGGTACACCGTCTCTCACACCCTATATGTATGTAAAAAAGTAAAAAACAAACATAAAACAGTAAAAACTATCTAGCTAGAAATGTCATATTTTTCCAGTAGTGTTGTGATTATCGCTATTTTAATTTTAATCATTCTCATTTTCATGCGTGCTTTCATCTGCATGTACTTCATTATCGATTGCAGCCTCTTTATCGATTATGAACTCAATATTTTCAATATTTTTATCTGTGTTTAGGTTTGCAATTATTTCGTTTTGATTCACAGAATCGTTATTATTACAAGCCGCTTTATTTAAGACTTCTACTTCATTATATTGTAGTGCTGCTCTATTTGGGCCTGCAGATGGCCTACTTTTTTTTGTAGTGCCACTTTGTTGTTTTGTAGCTAGTTTTCTTTTGGGGACATTTCTTGGCGCGGAAGCTCTTCCTAATTTAGAATGTGTTCTCTTTTTAGCATTTTTGACGATGGATTTGAAAAAATCATTGTTTTTGTCGACAGTGTATGTAGGGTCACAGTCGTGAACAAGTTCGAAAAAAAATCCAAGCACTTCTTGAAATATTTTAATACATATTTTTGAACCTACACCTCTAGCAGAACCCGACCAAGAACACTGTACCAAAAATTCACGACTAAACAAAACGTCAATCAGTTGAAAAGCACAAACCTCCCCTTTTTTGCCAGGAGTGCAGAAAACGGAATACAAATCCTTAAGAAATTTTCTTTTATCAGCGTCACGTAGCTGATTTTCCATATTTTGAAGATCATCCAGATTTTGAATAGGTGTAACCCTAGCATTGCATGGGCTCTTTTTTATTTCACTTAATGGCGTGACTGTCATTTGTGTGTGTATTTGTGGCTGTTTTTGGGAGTTCGAGGCCAAATTATCAATTTTAACAGATATCATTGCTAGCGTTTTTATGATTTTTATTTGGTTATCTATTATTTGTACTTGATTGTCGGATAAAATTTTTTGGTTCGTTAGAAGATCGTTATAATCCAATACTTGGACTACTTCAGTTTCTATATTATCTATATTCTGGGTCATAATATTATTGCCGTTAGAAACATCATCAGATACTAAATAGTTTTCAGTTGGAATATCATTATTAGATTTTTGCATTTTCTGCGCAGCTATAGTCGATGCGTTTTTGTTGTTTGCAGATCCAGTAGACGACTGAAAAAAAAAATAGCCTGTATTATACTTTTATTTACATCATTGAAACTAATTAATATTAACTATTTCTATTTATTGATTTTCTTTTATTTTATGTATTGTATTGTGCTTGCTTAGCACATTCTTTGCCAAAAAAAATACAAGTAGAACAACAATAGAACTCCAAGTATACTCGTAGTCTGGCAGGGAACGTGTTAAATAGCAGGTAAAGGAGCACATAGACTACCACTGTTATACTACACCACACCCCGTCATGCTATGTCGCACTACCTACACCACAACACACCATATTACGCCACGCCATGTCACTCCACACTACTAACATACACCACAACGCAATATACGATAGTATGTCCCGCCATGTCATCCCACAATACATTACAATCACACATGCCACAATACACGATATCACGCCACTCCATGTCACGCCGCACTACACCACAAAAAATCATACCACGCCACGCCATGTCACGCTACACTACGTCACAATACACCATACCACGCCACGCCATGTCACGCTACACTACGTCACAATACACCATACCACGCCACGCCATGTCACGCTACACTACGTCACAATACACCATACCACGCCACGCCATGTCACGCTACACTACGTCACAATACACCATACCACGCCACGCCATGTCACGCTACACTACACCACAATACACGATCCCACAGTATGCCATGCCACTCCACACTACACCACAATGTACAATACTACGCCACGCCATCTCACACCACACTGCACCACAATACCTGATATCAAGAGACGCCATGTCACGCCACATTACACTACAACACACCACCGGGGGGTGGTGTGTTGTATAGTGTACATGTCTACATCTGATCACGCAATGCCATTTCATGCCGCACTACACAAGCAAATTTTTTTTTTTTAACAGAACAAAGTTTCATGATCTGGGGAACATGAAGTAACATTGCGTAAATATTTAGAGTTAAAGGTTGATAGCGTATCTATACCTACCAGTTGTTTGGCAATCTTGTTAAAATCTTCATTGTCTGGCTGTCTTACATTAACGTACCCTTCATTTTCAGTATCAGGCAACTCAAGCATGGCATTTAACTCAGCATCAGCAGCCTCATAATTATCCAATTTTCTCTTAATTATACATGGCATTTTCAGCCAACTTTCTTTTGGGATTAGTTGTTCAATTTTACATTTTTTAGAAGTCTTCTTAGTAGGCCAACTTAAAATTCCGTTATCCACCCATCCTTCCGGACAAATTGAAAGTTTTTTGGAACCGTTTTCAATCGTTTCAACTATCAAAAACGGCATTCTGAAAAAAAAATATTACTGTAACTTTATGTACAATTATTTTTATGCAGCATTATAAATTAATATTAAGTAAGTCAATATGCCGTGTGCTGGTGGTTTAGAATACTAGCACCCCATCTCTTTCCGTGGGTGTCGTAAAAAGCGACTAAGGGCCTGGACCCATGTCTACGGTGCGGCGACGTTTGCCGTGCAACGGTACGGCACCGCCGCCGGCTGACGGCGCGTGCTCACTATTGTGTTGTCAGTTGCATAGTGCGCACGTGGTAATTTTTTGTTTAAAATGGCTGATGCTTTATTATATTATTTAATTAAATTAAATATAATTTAAGAATTAATTTGAATTTAATTTAATTAATAATTATTATTTTTTTATTTAATATAATATAATTTATACATATAATTTAATTTAATTACATGTATAAATATAGGTATATACATATTTTTAATATATATCGAGCCGTTACCGCCAAATTATCGTAAGCGACACTTTTGTCGAAAATGCTTTTTTTATCGTAAGTAGTATTTTAAACCATAACGGATCTATCCCTGTTGACATTTCCCGCCAAAATTTAACCGTTGTAAAGTTATAGCAAGTGCTAAAATTATCGTAAATCCATATATTTTTAAAGCCATAACGTAAGCGACAACAAGCATTTTTATCGTAAGCGCCTTGCGATCAATTTTTTGTAGCGCAAATGACACTACTTGTTATCGCAACCGACATAGGTGATAGACTATGAGGCGTTTACTATAAACAAACCTGTCGTGACCTGTTTATTTCTGTGAAAGTAATGCGACAACAACATCGTTCTTATTGAATTGTAGCAAAAAAAAACAGTTTCAGCCATAATAACATTTTAAATTGTATTTATTATTGTTTAGTTATTGTTTCCTTATTGTGTTTTAAAGAAAGTACAGATAGTTAACTCGAAAACATCAAATAAAACAGCAATGTCGACTCCTGCAGCTAAGGTATGTACCTATTGTGTTTTAATTTTGGTAATTGAATTGGGGATAACTTAAATACCAGTACGATTTTGTTCTGTGTACTATTCTTCTATTTAACCATTAGAGTACTACATTATCCCTGGGTTCATCAGGGATAATGTGGATACTTTTTATCCCGAAATTCCCTTGGGAAATCTTATTAACCACAGCAAAGCGAGGGCGTCACTGCCTACGTCTGTCCATTAATGCTTTATTTATTATTATGTGATTCTTTTTAAGTTATTATTTGTTTTTTATAGTCACGAATGAAGAAAATTATGCAGTTAATATCACCACTTCCCATATCAGAAGATAGTAATCCTGGAACTGCTTTTCCCGAGAACATACAGCAAGATAAGGCCCCAGCTCTAGATCAAATGTTACTAACAGACAGCTTCAACGATATTGACATGGACCCAATATTAACTGATACGACATCACCTTCGTTGATCGATTATATTTGTGATACCGATTTAAATTCTGAGCTCAATACTAACGCATTATTAACACCATTACCTCAAACTAAAATTGTCGAATACAGTGATTCAGATACTGAGAATACTTACACTTTAATGGATTTAGATAACCAGAACATAAAAAACTTAACAACTTATGATCCTACTATGCCAGCTTTCATTAATCAATTAATACAGCCGAGCACCAGTTCACTGTTTGACCAACAAGAACTAAATATGTCCAAGAATTTTGAGACCCACGACAGCATTGCCTCTATTGATAGCGAAGATTCATGGAAGCCTGTCTCATCGTCCAGTGATTCGGATGAAGATAAGTCAGTTCAAACAATAGAAGAAGAAACAAGTGTTGGTAAAAGAGGATATAGGAAAATAAAACCTTTACCAAAACGACTTTTAGCAAAAAAAAATCGTAAGGCTGCTGTAGGAAAATCTATACAACCAAACCCTTGTATGAATAAAAAATGTGGTAACTCATGTGCAAATAAATTTACGGAAGATGATCGCAATAATATTTTTGAAAACTATTGGGGATTAGGTTGTGATAAAAGACAAAAAGATTTCCTGCTGTCTTGTGCTAAAGAAAAACCGATTGGAAGAAAAAGATCCAGTAGTAATGTTCGCAAAATATCATACGATTATTTTATCACCTACAATGGACAGAATATTAAAGTATGTCAACAATTTTTGCTTAAGACCCTAAACATATCCCAAATGTCTATGAGATACACCATCGAAAATGCTAATAAAGCTCTGAATACCACTCGAGATGGCAGAAGAACTAGTCGTCCTCATAATAAATCTGATGAGGTAGAAGTCGCACAGTTAAAATTATTTATTGAGATGTTGCCTGCTGTTCCATCCCATTATTGTCGCAATAAAAGCACAAAAGTATATTTACCTCAAGAATTTCAAAATATATCGTTTTTGTATTTACAGTATGTTAATCACGTGAAAGAAAATAATCCAGAATCATCAGTATTATCAAAAAGAGTATTTCGTAACATTTTCAAAAGGGATTTTAATATCGGATTCCATCTGCCTAAAAAAGATAAATGTGCTTTTTGTGAGAAGTTCAAAAATTTATCACCTGAGAACAAAATTATTTTTGAGCAAACCCCTGAATATAAAAATCACATTCTAGATAAAGAAAAATGTAAGCAACTGTTTTTAGAAGACCAAAAAATGAGCAAATTAACTGATTCTAACTCCTTATGCGTAAGCTTTGATTTAGAAAAAGTCCTGAATACTCCACACGGTAAAAGTGTTACCCTATACTATTCCAGGAAGTATGCATACTATAATGAAAGTATATACGAAAGTGGTACAAGGGAAGGTTACTGTTACCTGTGGGGTGAATGCGACGGAAAAAGAGGCTGTAATGAAATTGTTACAGTCCTTTTTAAATACTTGATTATGGTAGACCAAAGAGGTACCCATACAGAGATAAATTTATACTCCGATAGTTGTGCCGGGCAAAATAGGAATCGAGCAATGATATCCATGATAATTCATTTCTTGAAAACCGCAATTACTATTACACAAATAAAGGTAACTTATCTTTTACCGGGACACACCATGATGCCTGTTGACTCTATTCATAGCACTATTGAAAGTTTTGTGCGTAATAAAACAGTATGGGCTCCTTCTGAGTGGCCAACTATGATTACTAATGCTAGAAATAACCCTAGAAACTACAATATAAATGTTTTAAACTATGGAGACTTCATGGATTGGAAGAATTTTTCGCAAGCTTTATTACCGGCAAAATTTAAGATTAATTTTAATTCATTAAGGGTGGTGCAATTTCATAGAAATAATCCTATTGTTAAATTTCAATACGGTTTTTTCGAAGATAGTGACAATTACGAAATAAACATGGATTTCATCATCAGATCGAGAGCAAACAAAGCTATTGTGGAAAAGGGACCTACACCTTTATACGTCGAAGAGCTCAAACTTTCATTAGCTAAATACAAAGATTTACAGGATCTGTGTAACAAAAACGTGATTCCAAACAGATACCATCAAGAATATTTAAGTATGAAGCATGATGGAAACGTACGTGATGCTTTAGCTGAAACAGATGAGGATGAGGAGAATTAAAAATATTTAATTTAATTTTATATTAATACAATATTGATCTCACTAATCCAAATGATTGATATAATTATTTAATTAATGTTTTGTGTAAAAACCAAGATAACCCTGGTGTTCAGTAAAAACAGGCTAAGATAATTCGTACGAGAAGAAATACTTTATTTCATTTTAAATAACTAATTAAGTTTATAATTATGCTGATTGATCTCATTACTCCAATAAATTTTAATTTTCAATATTATATAACTATTTCATTTAAATGCCTTTTAAAATATCTATTTATTTATCAAAATATAGTTTATTGTATTAGTAATATTAATGGATATTTTTATCGTAAATGCCAAAACAACCTTAGATTATGACAGCAAAAATAAATTAAGCGACATAAATAGCTTAAATACTAAATATTTTAGCATTTTTTTGCATTACATATGTAAATGTCTGAAAATCATTAGTGTATGTAAAATTTCAATTCACTAGCACATTTATTTTTAAAAATATTTAAAAAAAACCTTCTCCTGTAAAATTTGTTTTTTGTCGGTTGCGCTAAAACGGCGGTAAAGGCTCGATATATTTAATTTAATTAAATAATATAATAAAGCATCAGCCATTTTAAACAAAAAATTACCACGTGCGCACTATGCAACTGACAACACAATAGTGAGCACGCGCCGTCAGCCGGCGGCGGCGCGCGGCGGCGGTGCCGTACCGTTGCACGACAAACGGCGCCGCACCGTAGGCATGGGTCCAGGCCCTAAGGGAAAAACAAGGAATAGGCATACCTATTGCAAGTTAGTTCAAAGCTATTAGTGCAGGTATTAGGTACTATATTTTATTGTAAAGAAGAACTGCTAATGAAAAATTACAAATTGGAAACTATTCCAGCCAAAATTTACAATTTAAGTAAATTTTACTTTATTTACCTTCTTATATGGGTTTTGTACCCGTCTTGAGGATCCCCAATTCAAGGCAAAGACAACGAGACCTGTAAAGTGAAAATAATCACCACTAGGTACTAATGAGTGATTTTTGGACCTAGGAGCTCCAATATGGCAACAAATGAGTGGAAATATGAACTGCAAGGTCTATTTCAAATCGCCATGTTTAAAAATGGAGTCCTTGGAAAGTATCTTGTTGAATGGTATTTTATTACAATAACATACAATAAAATGAGTTTTGATAACTGTTTCTGATGTAGTTTGACATTATACTTTTTGTGAAACCCTGTGAAACCATAATGTTAGGTTTTTAACAACCAAATTTTTATAAAGTATTATCTTGTTTATTTGATCAGTGCATATTTTTTGATAATTCTTGATTAGATCGAAGGCGCATCAAAATTTACTTAGTAAATATACCATGGTTTCACGATAAAAAACCATTTGCAAGGGCTCCATGATGGTTATCCTTCTTCATACACATAATTTTTTAATACTCACCAAATAGATGCAATAATCCAAATAAGTTTGCTGTCACAACACAATGGCACAAAGCACAACCGTCCTTTTGTTTATCTCCACCGAAAATAAGAACCTAATAAGATCTCATTTGTCACTCAACGAATGAACAGTATCCGTTTTCGTTCAATCATTCATTCACGGCGCGCAATTTGAACCGTTAGTTCCTAGTGCCACTCGGGTTAACAATTCGAACTCATAAGCATCGCTTTTGCATCTATAAATAAGTTGCAATTTTTCTCCCTTTGGTAACATACAGTTTGCTTAGAGGTTCTAACCACCTTTATAGAACTTAATCACGGTGGATTTTATTACTAAAGTTTCCAAAAATATACTATATGCAAGCTATTTGTCACTAACTGTGTTACTTGGGTGGGTCTGCACTTGTATTTACTTTTGGCTGCAGCCTTTCTTTGCAAAAGATTTTTAATATCATCTGTCAGCCAAGGTGCTGGCAGGTGTTTCATTTTGACTGGACGAATCGGAGCATGAAGGTCGTAAAGTTTTATTAATTCCGAATTAAAAATACAAATTTTATCATCAATCGACGATGCAGCTAAGAGGTGTGACCAGTCTATTTTACTAGAGTCCTCGCAAAGTTTATTAAGGTTCATACCAGCAAAATTGCGTTGCAACATTATAGGACGCTTTACCTTAGGGGGGCGGATTTTGTATGTAAGGTAGATAAGGTCATGATAGGAAAAGGCGTCAGCTGCGCACTGACCATGTTTTGCAACATGCTGAGTTGAAGAAACAAGGATAAGGTCAAGAAGTGACGGGACAGAATGCGGGAAATGATGAGTAGCACCTAGTGAAAGAGGAGTTAAATTGCAAGATTGAATGATAGACTTAAAAGTGGAAGAACGAGTGTCATGTTTTAAAAGACAAGTATTGAAGTCACCCATTATAATGGTATGACTGTAAGACGGTGTGAGATTTTCGAGGATAGTTTCAAAAGAGGAGAAGAAATTAATACGAGATGAAGGACAATAGTAAACTCCAAGTAGAATTTTTGTGTTGGATAGGGTAATTTCTAAAAAGAGATGCTCACCGGCATTTGACGGAGGTGGCTGTGCTGACACATTTACTATGGAGAAAGGAATATTAGCCCGAAGGTATATGGCAACACCACCACCACCGCCAACGCTGCGATCATTTCTAATCAGCACAAACCCAGGTAAGGAATACGAAGTGGAAGGGAGGCATGGCTTTAACCAAGACTCGGAAACCAGTATTGCATGGATGTTTTTACTATCAAAACTTGCCAGCATATCGTGGAAATGAGCCGGAATGCTTTGTGCGTTTATATGGACTACATTCAGATTCCTGGGAACGTCAGAGAATTGAGACTGCAGAGTTTCGCTCAAAGATGGGATACTAGTAAAGCTATCATTACTAGAAGCAGATATGAAGCTTTCATCATCACTAACCAGGTTAGAGACACTATTCATATTTATGTGATTTATATACGTATGTGTAAGTGTATAGTTTATAAATAAATATAATAGCTATAAAAAAAAAAATAATAATAATAAATAAATAAAAACAAACTATTATAAGTCCACCCGCCAGTTCTGTGCTACAATCATAATCAGCAATCTGTACAATTGGTTCTTCGATATGTAACAATTTATAACGTAAATAAAACCATTAAGACTATTTCACGGCAAGATTTCCAGCATAATAAATATCAACTATAATATATACAATTTTTGTCATGCTCAAAATAAACATTGCATTTTGAAATGAACCTGGAACGTAACATTAAATTTTGATCCATAAAGCCATGAAGCCAAACAATTGATCTATCATAGACAACTAAACACAGATATTATTATTAAATTGACAGTATTATTAATTTGCTCTATGGATGACAGTTGCTTCGGGAAAATAGTGCAATCTGTGCAATTCGAATGACAGAGCCTGACTTAAATAGTTATCTGTGGACAGAGCACAGTGATTTAAACCAGTAAAGCAGGGTATTACAAAGTAAACAATGATAGCATTATATTATACGTTTAAACTAAATAACGAAATTAGAATTGTTTTTCCGGAAATTATTATAACGAAACTCAATCAAATCAACAATAACGTGATCATATGGAATATGGTACAAGAACAGAGGAAGTTACCGTGAAATAGCCATGTTGGACGCAACATGACACTACTTGGATCACTATTTCTTGATAACTGCGGCGCGCTTTTTTCGTGGCACGATAGTAGTCACGGATACATTAGCTGGGGACGCAGGTCCTTGCTTGACGGGGCCTTCCAGGGGTTGAGAAATTTCATTGAGCTCACATGTATTAACAACCCGTTGTTTACTGCCGTCTGCAGCCAGGATGAATACGTCGCCTCGTTGAGTCCAACAGTTCGAAACTCCAAACCTCTCACGCGCCATCATAAAGGCATCATGCCGGGATTTCGTCAAGAACTCTGACAGCGTAATCCCGGAACCTTTAAGTTTGGTTTTCGCAAACCATATCTTGTCCCGAAGATCCACATCCATCAGCTTGAAGAGTATTGGTCTGGGTTTACTTCCGTTGGAGTGGCGGCCCATTCTATGGCACCTGCGAATGGCATCAACAGCGAAGTCATCCATCTTTATGTGTTTCTGCACAACACCAGCGACTACTTGGGCAGTATCCTCCTTGGGCAGCTCAGGAACACCGTGCAGGAGAAGGATTTTTCGACGGCCTCGCATCTCCAGCGTGTCCACATCACGGGCAAGTGCCTTAATTTGACCCTGGAGACAGCTAAGGGCTTCCACGACCAAGGACCTAAATGAAGCGAAGTCAGCCGCCAAAGTGACCGTCGAATTCGGTGTTTGCTTCAGATCCGCCTCAAACTTAGACATCCTGTCATGAAAAGTTTTTATCATCTCGGACATTGACCCCTGTAGTGCTTCCATAGTGAGTTTGTGCGTTCCAAATTGAAAGTTATCGAAAGGATAACACAGTAACGGCAGGTAGAGAGTTCTATCAGTTATTTTTCATAAAATTTATGTAAATAAACCGTTTTAAACTATTTTTTCTGTTTAATTTACGCAGAGCACAAAATTTCGTTACCACTTCTTAAACTACCTCCAAGTGAAAATTCGGTAAGTAAACATTACTGGAATAATATTGATAAGTCAGGATCGTAAGATATCAGTACCCTAAAAATTGTTTGAAACCATTTTCGGTAATATGTATTTTGGTGAATAACTAATTCTGTGTATATCTAATAGTTACACTTAATACTTTAAACTGTTCGGGTAAAAATTAGCTTTTCCGTCATATAACAATGTTTTCATTATTCCCCTTTGTTAAAGAGATGTACTCGAAAAACACTAAATCATTTTTTCTGTAAAATTTGATTTTTGCGATTACCGGTTTATTCCCCGGGGACGTCGAAATATTGTCATGGAAGATGTCAATTTTGACGTTTTACGTTCCGGTTGGCGGTGGAGGTATGTTTATTAAATTTTATCATATTATGTCTTTAAATAAAATCATATTTTCACATAGTAAATTAAAAATTTAATTAAAAAAAAATGTTAACTTAATTCGTAATTAATGCGCACTAAAAACGCGCAATTACATAGACTTTTTTACATAAAAATAACGAATATTTTTTTTGCACTGTGGAACGGAACGCGGAGTGACGCCATTCTGATTTATATAGAATGACACTTCTAATCAACAATCTATCAGTCCACTGATACTCATTAGTGATAAGGTTAGCCTTCCTTGGTCCAGGAGCGAGCGAAGCAAGCTCGGAAGTTTAGGGCACCCCGACACGGATAGGTTAGGTTATTTTTTTTAAACCACCCAGAAGTAGGAGCCCCGCGAAGCGGGGCTCCGTCGACCTGTGTTTAGGGCACCCCGTCACGGATGAGGGTAGCCTTCCTTGGTCCAGGAGCGAGCGAAGCGAGCTCGGAATTTTTGCGCACCCGGACTTGGATAGGTTAGGTTAGAAGGAGGGGGTGGGGTCTATGTTCGCGAGTTTAACCAAAATAGCTACCTACTAGATTGAACGGATAACAAAAAAAAACCTCAGTAACTTTGGCATACTCTATCAAGCTATACATTTAAATAAAACTACTTTTAAGGATTTTATCGCGGTTTGTATTTAGATTTTAAGTCCCGACGTTTCGACACCTTTGCAGGTATCATGGTCGCGGGCAGACTGAGGAGGCGTTCGTCTTGACGGATGATGTTGCTCGTTCTACCTTCATATTTTTACTAATAATGTTGTGTTCCCCCCTACGCAATATGAGCTCACTGTGTTTTGAGGTCTTGCAGCGCTGCTCTTGGGTTTGATTTTGAGTTTGTGAATAATTATCGGGTCCCAAGTTTAGGTAATATCTTCCAGCCGTCTTCTCTATTGAAATTAGGGTGTTCTCGCGAAACATCCTAGGCAGGAATTTAGGTTCTTTGGCGAGGATCTGTTGTTTATCAAATCTAATGTAATGACTGGAGCCTACAGCATGTTCGGCGACTGCAGACTTCGTTGAGCGGCGGTGTTTCACGTCAGCTATATGTTCTTTTACGCGGGTCCCTATGCTTCGTTTTGTTTGACCGATGTAAGACAGACCGCAGTCACAATCTAGTTTATAAACTCCTGTATCTTGTAGAGGTATGTGGCACTTGACAGATGGTAAGGACTGACTAATCTTCTTAGGCAGCTTGAAGTATGTTTTGACTGAAGCTCGCTTCTGGATGTAGCCAATCTTGTCTGTGACTTCTCTGACATAGGGTAGTACAGCAGGTAAACGGTCGACTGTGGCTGCTGGCTTCACTCGGTTTCTGTGACGGGGCCTAACTGTTTAGGGTGGTGGTGAGATTCACCGTTTAGGTACTTATCTGTAAGGGTCTTTTGCTATACATTGTGTGACTTACTGTCTGATCATGATAACGTTGTACTAATAAATCTAAGAATGCAAAAGATTTATTCTCCTCCAACTCTATAGTGAATTAAATGTTGTTATTTAGTAGAGTTGAGATGGCTTAAAAAAGCATTTACTTGGTTGGATGGTAATATAGTAAAAGTCTCGTCTACGTACCGTTTATAAAACCTTGGAGTAACAGGGGCTGTTTTTAAAGCTGCCTCCTCAAAGTCTTCTATGAAGATGTCGGCGACTACTGGGGATACAGGCAAACTCATTGCTACTCCATCTACTTGTACATAGTATTTATTGTTCCATAATAGGTAGCCAGATGTGAGGCAGTGTTCAAGTACTTCAGCATATTCAATAGGTAGGTCATTTTCTACTAGCTTCTTAGAGATAATTCTCGTACAATCCTTAACTGGTAGGCAAGTGAACAAGGACTGTACATCAAAACTAACTATTACTTAATTGTCATGTAGACGTAGGTGTTTAATCTCATTGACAAAATGGTATGAATCCTTCACAAACGCTGTCGTGTTGTCTCTAAGTGGTGATAGTATTTTAGCGACGTGTTAAGCCAATCTGTAAGTTGGTGTGTCGATTTGGCTGGCAATAGGACGTAGCGGGGCGTTCGGTTTATGTATCTTAGGTGACCCATACAGTTTTGGTGGTTTCGCGCATGTAGGTGCAGTATTGGAACACTTAATGCTAATGAAATGAAATGAAATATTTTATTCTTGTAAGTAGGACTATATAAATCACTTTTACAATGTCTTCCTAAGCTAGATGAAGTCGACATTTCCTAACTGACTACCCTGAGAAGAAATGTCGAAACAAACTCAGGGGTCTTAGTCTCTTTTATAGTCCAAATAATACAATAATAAATTTATAAATTTGTGTAAACAAATGCAGTGTATTTACTGGACTGGTCTTTGGAAGAAAGAACCAGATCGATCTGAGCAAGCCTGTACCAGCAGACGGCAAGCATGCCCCGAATAGCTCATGCAGCTCAACCATTTTTGAGGGAGCTGCACAACCCGGTACACAACAATACCGCCAGTGGCACCATAAAAATATGTGGGGCAACAACTCACTCAGATCGCCAGCCTAATAATAACTATAAACTATAATATCAATAAATATAAACTATAATGATATACCTGCATAATGTTTACACTTACAATGGATACAAGGTTAGAGCAAGGAAATTAAAAAAAAAAAAAAAATAGAAAAACATAAAAATAATAATAACATAAACGTTATTGAATGTCAAAGTGTAAAATATTATATGCAAAAGCACAAAACATGTCAATATTGTAGAAAAAAAAAAGAATATGCAATAAGCACAAACAAAACATGTCAGTAGAATATAAAAAAATGCATATGCAAAAGCACAAAACATGTCAGTTTGTAAATATGTACAACATGCAAAAAAAAACAAGGAAAAAAATACTTAAAAAATAAACACAAGCGATAGCTGTATAAGCGAGCAGCTCAATCCCAGGCGTTTCTATCATTTAAATAATCGGATATGTTGTAATATCCTTTTGTTAATCATTTTGATTTAATAAAAAATTTAAATTTCTTAATGGGTAGTTTTCGAACATCCATGGGAAGTTTATTGTAGAAGCGTATACATTGACCCATGAACGAGTTGCTTATTCTATGGAGGCGAGTAGCATGAACTGTTAAATTATTTTTGTTCCTGGTGTTCCGGGAGTGAACATCAGACAATTTAACAAAATTAGATTCGTTTTTATGAACATAGAGTAGATTTTCAAATATATATTGAGAAGCTACAGTCAGAATGTTTATCTCCTTGAATTTCTCTCGGGGAGAAACTCTAGGACCCAGATTATATATAGCGCGGACAGCTCTTTTTTGTAATACGAAAATTGAATTAATATCCGCACAGCTTCCCCAAAGGAGAATTCCGTACGTCATCAAGCTATGAAAATAACTAAAATAAACAATTCTGGCTGTATCCACATCAGTTATTTGTCTAATTTTTTTTACAGCATAAGCGGCTGAACTAAGCCTTCCAGACAATTTGTTTATGTGTGGGCCCCACTGTAGTTTGGCGTCAACAGTAATGCCAAGAAAAACAGTTGACTCCACAGAGTCCAACTAAATTAATTAAATTTTCTACGCCTAATGTGAGACAGTTAAGCACCAATGTACAACTGAATGGAGTAGATCCATTCAGTTGTACATTGGTGCTTAACTGTCTCACATTAGGCGTAGAAAATTTAATTAATTTAGTTTTACTTGAATTCAAAAGTAGATTATTAACATTAAACCAATGGACAACCTTAGATAATGCCAAATTAACTTGGTCAAAATTTTCAAGCTGACGCTTAACTTTAAAAACAAGTGAAGTGTCATCCGCAAATAAGAGGATTTTGTGATCATCCCTTACACAAAAGGGTAAATCATTAATATAAATAAGGAATAAGAAAGGACCTAGTATTGAACCCTGCGGAACACCCATAGTTACCACAGATCCTTTTGATTTTTGGCCATTAATATCTACTCTTTGTATTCTATTGTCTAAATATGAACTCAGAAGTCTAAGAGCCTTATTTCTAATACCGTAGTGGTGTAGTTTCTTGATAAGTGTGTCATGATAAACACAATCAAAAGCTTTGGACAAGTCACAGAATATGCCTAAAGCATCCTGTGAATTCTCCCAAGCCTCGAATATATTTTTTAGTAACTCCACACCTGCATCTGCAGTAGACCGACCCTTGGTAAATCCAAATTGTTTTGAATGAAAAAGATTTTGTCTATTGAAGTGTTTTAGCATTTGCTTTAAAATTATTTTCTCAAAAATTTTGCTCAAAGTGGGCAAAATTGAGATAGGGCGAAAATTCGTAGGATCGGTTGTACTACCAGATTTGAAGAGTGGAATCACCTTGCTTAATTTCATTAAGTCCGGAAACACACCAGATGCGACACAAGAGTTGAACACAATTGCCAGAAATGGGGAAATAGATTCAATTATTGAGGATATTATTTGAACTGACAACCCCCAAAGATCGGTGGGCTTTTTTACTTCTAGATCTTTAAATGATTCTAGAATGTCCTTAGCACTAACAACTGTAAATTCAAAACTTGTCCCACATTCCGCGACACAGTCTTTGAGTATATTGTATGCGGAGCTGGAAGACGACAACAAAGTTTTAGTTGTTAATACAGGAATATTAGTGAAAAAAGATTCAAACTCTGTTGCCACCTCCATATCCGCCCTAACATCTACATCATTAATTTTAAGATGAAAATCATTATTCTTAACTGTGGTTCTTCCTATTTCAGAATTAATAATATTCCAAGTAGTTTTAATTTTGTTTGCAGAAGATTTTATTTTGTTTTTAATGTGTAAAGCTTTTGCGACAGTGCAGGCTCTCTTGAATGTCTTAGAGTAACTTTTAACATACTCCCTAAACCTTTCACTATGATCATGCCTCCTTTCATTATATAATTCAAATAATCTAATTCTACTTTTGAAAATACCCGGTGTTGCCCAATCACTGAACAAAACTCGGTTACTTACAGATATTGATTTAGAAGTGAAAACCTTCCTATACTGAGAATTAATTAGGTTAAATAATAAAGAGTAAGCTTGGTCAGGGTTATTGTGATAAGGCAAACTAGGTAATTTTTCAATTAAATTATTTTTAAAAAGTTCTAAACGACAACTGGTTACAGGAACAAAATTAATAGTTTTTCGATGTGCTTTAACAATGTTCTTAGTGTATGAAACCAACTGGCCACAGTGATCTGAATCCAACAAATTAATAATTGAATAATAAGTTGGCTTCATGTTTGTAAAAACATTGTCAATACAAGTAGCACTGGTGGCAGTTATTCTAGTTGGCTCAAGGAAAGTATTGTATAAATTATATGACTTCAATAAGATTAGAAATCTATTAACAATACTAGATTTTTCTAATAAGTTTATATTAAAGTCTCCACAGAAAGCAACCGTTTTATTAGTATTTGATATTTTTAATAATACATCTTCTAGGATTTTTTCAAAAGTATCATATAAAGCACATGGGGGCCTGTATACACTCAATACAATGAACCGCTCAAGCTCAATACATGCTATCTCAGCAACTCGCTCAACAGATAGGCTCACAATGTCTGTACGTTCCTTAAATTTAAGATTATTTGGAGTAATAATTAAAGAGCCTCCACGTATTAAATTAACTCTGCTGAACGAGCTGGCTACCTGATGGTTATTGAAGCTGAACATGAACTGGTGGTCCTTCAACCAATGCTCAGTAATACATAAGATATCAATGTTATTACAGTTCATGAACAACTCCAACTCCAGTTCTTTACCCATCAAACCCTGAATATTCTGATGAACTATATTAAAAATATGCTTATTATTTGTTTTATTAATAACATTCAAGGAATTTGATGGATCTCCCGATAAATAACTAAGACTGGAACTATTGCCAGAGATCAACTCTATTGTCTTAAAATCTAATTTAAATTACTTGGAACAAATTCCAAGGTATCTTGAAAAAAGGTACTATTATCTATCTGCTCAATAGGAGCAGATTGGTTAGCCAAACATTTGGCTTCGTTCAAAATACAATATGATAGCGAATTTGCTACCTGTCCCTTATAATAATTACAAAGTAATAGTTAAAAAATAATAGTTATCTTTTGTCAAAAAATAATTATAACTAATGATGACATTAGTGTCAATAAATTCAAACTGTTTATTATACAGTGTCATTGTGTGAATTTTATTATTGCATCTGTACCTAGCATTATTTTCGGTCTGTGACAAGCCTTTTCCATAAGGAAAAGCAAATAAGACTACTTTCTTTACATTAAGTTTTGCCAAACTTTCAAAATAACTTATTACCATATTTACCGTTACAGAACGCTGCTATAAAAAATCCGATCAAATACCGTAGCAATTCTTTAATTTAACCAATGCAATACTTTAATTTATTTTTCATTTTACTAAATGACACATTAGGAAAAAATTTGAGTGCGTCATTACACGAATAAACGTGTAAGCTGCTATTATACAAACTCGAAGAAGTGCACAAGTCCTCTCAAACGTTTGCTTGTTTATTCGTGTGAACTCAAGGACCTAAAAAGCGTTTAACAATAGCATACACTTTTATACTTGTGATATAATTGCAAGATTTTTCCCTAGATTAAAGTAATCAAATGATATAATAGGCGTATTTTGAGTCAAAAATTATACAAAAAATTGAGAAGGTGCTGCATGGGTCAAAGAAACGAAAAATGGAATAAAAAAATATTTGTGTAAGAGCTCTTGCACGTTTATTCTGTGGGGCCATCGATTTGTATTTAATTTTTCGATTGTCGATCGCCCTTTATTGAAATTTTTTTTTTTTTTTTGGTAGAGATCTTTGCAGTTAGCCTGAGCGCAGGCTTTGACTGCTTCACCGGACTTTTGGCGAGGACCTTAAGGCCTCCAGCCAGAGCAATAGGAAAAACTAACTACGTCAGCAACGTCCACTAAGGGCACCCCCTGCGGGGTTCGGACCTCGACTTAGTGCGTTGCTAACAATCTTAATAAAGCAAAACAACAAGGGATGGCTGGATCTAAGTTTTTATTATTTAGGGACATATTTTTATTGCTAGTTTGGCCGGCTCGGGCCAGCTTGGTCTAGGGACGGGAGGATAACATTTACGTTACTATTATTTATAATACGCAACGGGCCTCGCCGGCGAGGACGTAATATACGGCGGTTGTGTTTTGTAATGCTACTGCTAGCTAAATCGAATGCATCTTGGAGAAGCGTTGTTTTATCGTCGGGGTAGGAGAGAGTCGGTCTGGGGCGTTTAATCTTAGATATTACGGAAGGTACGTATCGCGCGGCCGCTACGATTAGCGGGTTACGGTGGCTTTTGGAGGAGTCGAAGAATCGGATCTCGGCGCGTTTCATGAACTGCTTGATTGTTGGCAGCTTTAAGTTACAGTGCAACTGCAAGTTACGGACGTAACTTGGAGCGCCTGTGGCTCTACGCATGAAACGGTTTTGCAGAGTTTGCATTCGTTTGAGTCGATAATCGGGTACGTGAGAGAATACGACGCTGCCGTAAGTCATGATAGGTCTCACACACGCAGTGTCAATTCTCTTCTTACAAATAAGAGAGAGTTCACTGCGCTTGTTCAACATACAATGAAGTCGGCCGAGAGCGAAGGCGGCTCGCGCGCGTGCCGCTTTAATATGAGCTATGAAGGTAAGCTTCCGATCAAGGATTACACCCAGGTATTTGGCTTGCTGCTCCCAAGGGATAGGCTTGCCGAAGAGGGTTATAGGTGGAGGGGGAGCGGGAGGCTGCCGTTTCTTGCTAAAGAGCACGGCTGCGCTCTTGGTAGGGTTGACCTCGATTCTCCATTTCGTGAACCACTTCCCGAGGGTCGTGACCGCGGTCTGGAGAGTTCGACCTATCGCTAAGGGGCTGGTGCCTGAATAATAGATGGCCGTATCGTCGGCGTACATAGCTACTTGGGGTTTGCCACCGCGAGGAATGTCGCTAGCGTATAGCGTGAAGAGGAGTGGAGAGAGTACGGAGCCTTGAGGGACTCCGGCGCGGATCGGGTGCCTTTACTGAACATTCGAGCCGCCTGCAATACCCGGTTCTTTTGAGGAACAGTTACAAGTTCAGCAACTATAGGTCTACTTGATCCCTTGTTTCCCGGCATGCGATATATATCCCGCAGATCTGCTTGCTTCACAGGGACTTCGAGTTTATTGCAGGTTTGCAATACGATAGAAGTGAGGTCGTCGATAGACTCCTTTTCCGTTTGTTGAATATTTCTAATCTCAAAACTAGATGAGCGCGTATTTTGTTGTAGGTCCAAGACCTTTCTTTCTAACTCATGATATATTTACGCTGTTCTACATGTTCCTTTTCCTATTTTTCCACCGTACTTTTCATTGTCTCGTATGCCAGATTCATTAATTCCATGGACTTTTCAATCTCAGTGTTTGTTTTATGTATTTCTTTGTTTTGTGTTTTCACCTCATTGATGTCAGCTGTTATTTTCAATGCAATTATGCGTATGTATATTAGTGTACTATTATAATGCCTAATTTTGTTAAGGGACTGTGCAGTGAATAAGTGCTTGGGTTTTTTACACGACTGCCCAAAAAGGAGTGTTATGTTTTCAGGGTTCATGTATGTATGTATGTATGTTTGTGAGTTTCTTTATTCCACCATAACTTCTAAAAGGCTTGACCGATTTCAATGTTTGTGGTATCATTAGAAGCTTTGAGTTATCCCGAGTGACATAGGCTATGTGGACATTAAAAAATGGTCAAGTGTGAGTCGAAATCGCCTGCAAAGGGTTCCGAACGATATTATTTTTTGTGTTGTGTCATGTTTTTTTTGTTGTTCACTGAAAGATATTAAATAAAAAAATTATAATTAAAAAAATTAAAAAACACGCCTGCCACATCAAAAAAAAAAAAAAACAAGTCAAATATTTGCACTCGGGGTCGGTTACTTGGAACAATTCATTACAGGTCCCCCGACTGCAAATATTTGACTTGTTTTTATTTTTTTTTGATGTGGCAGGCGTGTTTTTTAATTTTTTTAATTATAATTTTTTTATTTTCTTCTAATTTGTACTTTTTTTTTAATGCCGGCAGCAGTTTTGTCATGCTCCCTTAGTTTGTCATTGCTTGCGGTGGCGTCTTGGGTCGGGTCTCCTCCTTCCCTCTAATATGGCGAGGGAGGGGATGGCTGATCCTTGCGTCATACTCGTGAACGGGTGCTGCTTGCGGTGACTGGTCGTTCTGCTGACCTTGGTCTCTGTAGATATTATACCTTTCATTTTATAATAGTATGGTACCCATCTTACCTAAAACACTTGTTCATTTTGCACGATCCCTTATTGATATTATTGTAAAGACAGCGTGCTACTGGGGAGTTTGTTGCGCCGTTTCTTCTCCTCAGCCAGAGCACTTAGGAAGCGGTGTAGGGTGGGCCTCATTGGGGTCGGTTCATGTCTGGCGGGGGTGGCGGCGCGTGTTGTCGGTCGCGCGGCGCTGGGGCGGGTGGGCTCGTGGTGGAGCGTTCGACCTTTCACACTGAACTGATGCGTGGGTGTGGAAGGTCGGATGTTTTATCGTGTGTTCGTTCGTTCTGGCGTTGCGCGGCCGGTATTGCGCGCTGCCTCTTCCGCCGGATATGAACCGACCCCTAGGGTGCTGTCGTTTTTGTAATTTTGACGTTTAATAAGTGCTACTTAGTAGCCTAAGTTAAATAAATGATTTTGAATTTTGAATTTATTTTATTAAAAACATCGTCTTGCTCCAGTTTCGACGTCGTAAGCATATTCATAATTTTATTTTCAAACGATTCGAACCCGCTGTTTGGATGTGCTTGAGGTTGCTGATCAGGAGAGAAGTCGGGACGAAAACGTTTGGATCTCGCTGTAACATTTGATTGTTCAACCTCGGTTTCGATACTGGATATATCAGGGGATGATGTAGCGCGCTGTGTTACCACAGCCGGAGTTGCCGGCGGGGAACGTTGCATTCGCGGCATTTTTGCAATGTAAATAATTGTGTTGTTATTATAGAGCAATCTCGGCGTAGCGAGTGCACGAGTGAGCGCTGCTCGTTGTCAAACCGGTCGGTTGAGTCGGCGATGACACGGTGCGCAGGAGCGTGCGTCGGCCGCGGTGACGCGTAGGTGGGGATGTCACCGCTCGTAGCAAGTTGTTGTTTCGACGGGCGCGATAACGCTTTGCCGGCTGAGTGTGGTGAGACAGCGGCTGCCGCGCAAAGCGCTCGAGTTCAAATCCAAGCCGCCCCGCACCAATCAGATGAACAACAACACCCTTCACTTAGCGTAGCACACCACAAAACACAGTCTATCCCTTTCATGGGGAGGAGTCCCGCCGTAAGAATGTCGTAGAAGTAAGCGAGAATTTGGTTACCCGAACTGGACCAATAGAAATTTAGAAACCAAAAAAAATATTAAAAGTTAGGAACACACGCGACACACGTCCACTAACATTGAGTGCTCACCACAGAACCCAAGATTCCCTTATAAAATAAATATCGTAACAAAAACATGAAACACTTCGAAAACTCTTCTTATCTGTACAATGATGTAGTATAAAAATAATTAGATTATATTACATAGGCTACACACGTCTACCATGTGTATTAACTTAATTATAAATATCAAGTGTTGTCGCAACACTTTTAACAATATATAATTATGTTAAGATCATACTTGTTTATAGAATAACTTATTGCTTTTTACATTACTTTATGACACAACAGGAACTTTAACAGCATGAACACATAATATATTTCCATTGAAAAATAAATATAAATTAAAACATTTATAGCCCAGGAACAATAGAATCATCTGTGCTGAAAACGATACACTTTTAATATCCAGTTACACTTTGGACTGATGGATTATTTTCACGCACAGGTTTAATAATTTTCCTACCATTTCCTGGGCTCACTAATTTTATACATTTTCAAAATTAAGTTTGAGGTAGACTAGAATGGTGGAGGTGCTATCATTGACGTTTATCAACTCCGAAAAGATCATGGAACTTATATTATAAGAGTACCGCCTACTTACTACTAGCTTTATGTTGTGTAGTGTGACGAACTCCTACATACATCACGAAGAGTCGGGCGGTACGGCAGGCGTGCCATTGTTGAAGAGGAATAGTTTCATAAATGCTGACAATGTGGCGGGTTTCATCATACTCTGAAACTAAACTATTACATATTAATCCAATGTGATCTGCCAAAGCGAATGAAGTGTATTTAAATGATCATTTTAATTGTGTAAACACAGTAAGCATATTTAAACAGTCAAGCCTTTTAGAAGTTATGGTGGAATAAAGAAACTCACAAACATACATACATACATGAACCCTGAAAACATATCACTCCTTTTTGGGCAGTCGTGTAAAAACAAACACAGCGCAGTTAAAATTTATAGATTCGTTTAATTTTTTGAGTACTAGTTTAGATAAATTGGCAAAAACTTTACATTCGAACTGTTACACGGGAACATAGAAAACTTTTTAAAAAAGAATATTTTATTCCTTTTCTTAGTAGTTACATATAAACACAGAGTACACAAGAAACGATGTGTCGCGACGGGATATAGGAGTGGACTGGTGAGCGAGAACACTGAATAGCAACAGTGACAAAAGTGCTGATTAGGCACTTTTGTGAAACAGATGGGATTATCGCTGAGTTTTTAGGATTATGACAATTTAGGCGTTTTTAGGTACATCGGGCAATCGTAACAGCCCCCCGATTTAGAGTAAACTATATGTTTTAAAATGTAGTTTACGGGAAAGTTAGAAATATTGGGATCAACCAATCCGAAGAGCAGGAGCTGGAGTAATTTGGGGAATTTCAATATCAATTTCGGGTTCAGGGTCGTTATAATTTTTGTTACGGAGACATAGTTTCTTATGCATTACAGATCTATATAATTTATACAAAATACAACCTAATATTAAGATTATAATGACAATAGTTAAACCGGAATAGTAATTACCGTATTTGACAATATGAGTTTTTTCAGGTTTTTCAATGATTTTATCTAAATTTCTTAAGAATTCAGGATTATAAGCAACAGAATCTAAGTTAACATCCTTCAGGGTTACAAGAGGTAAATGTGGAACAATGTTGGAAAAGTTAACATATTACAACAAGAGTCCGAAATTATATTTAACTTAGTTTTAATTGGTTTTATTTGGATATTTACAATGTTTCTTGAAATCAATTGTATATCTTTGCAATATGCCTCACATCCCGTGGGTAAGTATAATATGCCGCTTCCGCTTATATCTAATTCGGTAAGTTGGGTTATATTATTACATTCAATGTTTAATTTAGACTTTTCAGAAATCACATATAACCATTTGTTATTTCGCAGAGGCTGCCAGATATTAATCTTACCATGGAAAAATTTAGTGTTACATGTTTCTGGAATTGAGGTAAGTACTTTACTGATTATTTCTGTTTCACAGGAAGGGGTTGCGGCTACAGAATAAGATATGGACATATCGCAGAGATAATGATTATCGTTTACAGTTTTACAATCTCTTAAATCATCTAGTTTACAATATAATGATTTATCTTTGGTTATACCGACTTATTTAGAGGATGGAATAATAGTTGTATAAGATACAGGATTGTTGACATCATAAGCCACTGGGCAAGGTAAGTTGTGATACAATGAGTAATATTGCGGTTTAACCAAAGGAATTTCGAGGACGAACACTATTTGGTCCTTGCTATAATAACTAGATATAGAAGATATATTCAAAATTGTATGTATATTATTTAAACTTAAAAGTACAGGTAATTGTTTGGAATTCGAGATAAACCTGTAGTTATCTACTAGTTGGGTAAAGAGTTCTATTGGGGTGAGAATTGATGGATATAAAATATTAGATTTACCGAACATAACTGAGTTCACAATATCCTCGACCTTGAATGATAGCCCTAATAAACTATTTTCTATCATAGAAGTTAACTCCAAAATACGGGATCTTATCTCCAATTCTCTGGAGATATAAGTTAAATTTTTGACGTCCTCGTATAAGGCGTCGATGGCTACATTCAATTCATGCTCATTGGACTTTATGACCTTTAACGTTTTATTGTAAGATTCAAGGGTAGAAGTGGTAATAAGTATGTTTTCCTTTAATAATGATGCTATTTTACTGCTATCGGATTTGATTTCTTGAATAGCGTTATCGTAACGGATGGCGTCGTCCTCATCCATGGTGCCGAATAGTTTTTTAGATAGGGTTCCGATAACGCCTAGAAGTGCGGATCTTTTAGCTTGATGAGACATTAAATATGAAATGGCTTCGCTATCGCTTTAATATCTTCATAACGAGTTATGAGGGGTTGGAAAAGATTATTACATTCTACATGATCGAGAGCTTTGCTGTCGTCACATAGGGATATAGATTTTTCTAATATATAATGCAGATTAGTAACATGTGGATCTATAAACGATATGTCTAGAGGAATAACTACGCTAAGATAACTATCGACTAAACTTAAAGAGCCTACAGGATCGAAATAAATCCCGGAACTATTCGTCAGAGGTTCGACGAATTCTTGGCCCATTATAGGATTACTGTAAGGAAATAAACTTAAATTAGTATAAAATAATTATATATACTAAACTAACTAATTTAACTACTCACTACAATTAGTAATAGACCTAGGGGCTAATTTAACTTCATCATAGTGATGAGTGACGTGACGTCTTTTTATCAGGATCGTCAAAGTATTACGGCCATTAATCTTGACGACCTTGTATGGTCCTTTCCATATTGGCGATAGGGCTTTACGTAGCCTTACGTGATTCTTTAGATAGACGTAGTCGCCTACCTTGTATTGAACGGGACGTGAATGGGCATCATAATAACCTTTTGACCACTCTTTTGACTTTTGGGTATATTCGACGGCTTTTTCCCGTGATAGTTTTAGTCTATGATTTAGAAATTTAATATATTCAGGGTAGGTTAATTGAGGTTGTAGTTCATAGACAGAGTCGGGGATAAAGGCTTTATGTCCGAAAAGGAGTTCATATGGGGTGAAATTTGTAGAGGAATGGACAGACGTGTTATACGCGAGCATCGCAGTATAAACGTATTTATGCCAATTTGTATGGTTTTCATTAACATAGGATTTAAGATATTCTTTGAGCGTAGAATGGCTACGCTCAAGTGCGCCTTGAGTCTGGGGATGATATGGGGACGACCAGATTTGTTTGATTTTTAGAAATTCGCAAGTCCGCTTAAACATATCTGCGGTGAAGTTAGTCCCTTGGTCTGTAAGGATCATTTTCGGAATTCCGAATAAGGAAATGAAGTGAACTAGACACTCACATGTGTCTTCGAAGGTAGCATTTGCGATTGGATATGCAAAGGAAAATTTTGTGAGGTCATCCTGCATGGTAAGTATAAATTTAAGTTTTATTAACCCGGCTTCCGGGAGTGGCCCTACGAGGTCCATACTAAGCCGCTCGAAAGGTTTTGTAGACGTAGTAGTTATCTGCATAGGTGATCGATTGACTTGTCTTAATGCCTTATTACTTTGACATTTTAAAAAAAAATTTATATATGATTCAATATCTGAACGCATATTTTTCCAGAAATATCTTTCCTTTATTCTATTTAGCATGCGAGTAGTCCCTAGATGTCCGGCAATGGGTATATCATGGTTTTTATTTCGGAAGGAGTTGGAAAAATTAGTGAATTATGGTATATATGAATAGATATGTTCGAGTTATTAAAATATAGCAGAACATGTTGTATATTTTTGGCCAGTGGTGTTTATCGAAAGGATTACGGAAATCGGTAATGGCTACGATTCTACGAATATACGATTTCTTCAACTGATGTCGAAAGTATCTGATTTTTCAGGTTAATTAAACCTTTATAAATATCCTCGTAGGAACAACTATCAAAATGATAAACTTTGGTGAAAAGGAAATAAATTGTTTTTGACTTATGTTCGAAAGATAAACAGGTGAGTAATGTCCTTTCTCTACCTAGAAGCTCTGAGGAGTTTTCTATTTCGCCTATGATTTCCTCTATATAAGGGTTAGATATGTCGAGGTCAACGGAAGTGGGTAGAACGATATGCTTATAGTTACTTTTAAAAATACTATCGTTATGTTCGTAAATTGTAGCGTTACTATCAAATTGTTTTTCGGACATTGTTTTCAGGAACTTAGAATAATTTTCATCGGGGCTAGAAGGAGATAACGCGGGCACATTGTCGGCCACAGGATTATGAGGATTAGAATCATCAGATGAGTTTTCTCTTTTTTCAGGACTAAGGATGTCAGTAAGCCTATCGTCATTGTCAAGTAAGTCTACTGAGGGAACTTCATCAGATTCTAAAGGAACGGAGGGTAATTGGATGTCGAGGTCGTCGAGGGTTAATGGACTAAATTCGAGCGACAGATTTTCGGGGTTTTGCTCAGCATTAGAAGATGTAGGATCATTGTTATTATCTTGAATAGGATTTACGGGGAATCGAGATAACGCATCAGCATTACTATTGATTTTACCTTTTTTATACTCTATCATATAGTCGAATTCTTCTAACTTTAAACGCCATCTCACTAATCGGGATCCAGGATCCTTACAATTGAATAACCATTTCAGTGGTCTATGGTCTGTTACTATGGTGAATTTATGTCCATATAATAATAATAATAATAATAATAATCATTTATTTCAGGCAATATAAAACAATGATAAACAAAGATTACAGAGGCCCATATTATATATACCTTACAGACTAACATACATACAATAATATATTATAAAACTATGACTATTTGTTTACACGAAGAGACGGCGTCGTGTTGCGCTGTGTGGTGTCGCGTAGCTTCCCGCGGAACCGCCGGAATACGACACCCTTCGGCCAGAACTGTTCCTTGAACTTGTCGATCCCCTGAGTTGGGACACGTACTACGAACGATTTGAAATTAGTATTATGCGTCGACTCCAGCTTCTCGACTCTCAAAGTCCAGCTGGTTTTCAATCGGATGTACTCCACGACATCTTCGACCTTCGTGGTGTGATGCAGACGCGACACATACAACTGCGTCGTAGGGATAGCAGGACGCAGCAGCATATTCGGACACGTCAATGCGGTTCCGCATTGATTCCGGCTAGATGGCTTTTTCTTTTTTCTTCTTTCCACCTTGATGAAGCCATCTGCATTATCTGCCCCTTTGCATGATGTGGGATGTATCACGCTTTGGGCCATCTGGATTAAACCAGATTTTGGTTTTCCTTGAGCGGGAACTTGCCTTACAGCAGCTGAGTAAGCACGTCTTGGTGTTGACGTACTTACACTCGTCGGCGTCCCAACGGCGGGGGACGCGGGGAGGGCGGGGCGCGGCTTAGCATCGCTTGCATTTACAACGGCCGGCGATGAGTGTAATTTTGCTGACTCGTCGCTCAGCGGCGATGCGTTGACCTCTCCATGGCGTGTGTTTTCGCTGTTGGCATGCGCGTGTGACCTACATACCGAGCTGCGTAGGTCTGCTACTTCAGTACGTAGATCACTGATGGTAGATTGCGATGCTTCCAGCTTCAACTGTAATTCGACCAGGCTAGACCTCATACTAGTGATGTCTTTTAGCAGCCTGGTGACGTCGACATGATCGAAGGTGACAGGGGGCAGCTTGCGCAAGTCCTTTGCCACGAAAGTCGGCACGTCGTCTGGGTCAGTCTCCTTCAGCAGCCTTATGGCGTCTTGAAGACTCCTCTCTCCCTTTTCATCCCTCCTGCGGGACGGCATTCGGTCTGCCATTTGCAGCGACTCGTACAGCAGCTTCTTTGCGCTGCGTATCTCATCCTCACTGAAGTTCGAGGTGCAGATCTGTGTCACACTGACCTCATCCATGATGTCCAGCTGGTACTGCAAGAACGCCAGGACCTCGTTCGCCACGAGTTCTTCCGAACGCATGGTGTGAAAAACACGCGGCGGCCAACGCCGCGCTCGGCACGAAATAATAATTTCTGCGGACAGTGCAAACGCGTCCGATGTCAACGAATGATCGCGATGCACTGATATAGGTATCTCTAAACATTTTAGTACCGAACACTATAGCTAAGCACTCCTTTTCTGTAGTGGAGTAATTTGTTTCCGCTTTGTTAAGCGTTCTCGATGCGTAGGCGATAGGGCGATCCTTTCCAATTTCGCCTTGGGATAAAATAGCTGATATTGCATAATTTGATGCATCGCAGGTAACCACAAAAGGTTCGGAAAAATTGGAATATATGAGGATAGGGGCGCAAACTAATTTCTCTTTCAATTCTTCGAAAGCTACCTGTTGTTCGTTCAACCAAGAAAAAGGGACGTCCTTTTTTAGTAAAACAGTAAGAGGTTTCGCAATTTTAGAAAAATCGGGGATGAAACGCCGATAATATGACACAAGACCTAGAAATGACTTAACGTCTTTGGGGCATTTAGGAACTGGAAATTGAGAAACGGCTTTAACTTTTTCGGGGTTTGGGCTTACTCCTTTGTCACTTATGACATGACCAAGGTAGCCAACTTCTTTCCGGAAGAACTCGCACTTGTCGGGTTGTAGTTTCAAGTTATGTTTACGTAGTCTGTCGAAAATTTTTAATAATTTATCACAATGTGATGAAAGGTCGTGTGAATAGATAACTATATCATCCAGATAAACATAGCAATGGATACCTTGTAAACCGGCAAGGGCGGTGTTCATAAGCCGCTGAAACGTGGCGGGTGCATTTTTGAGTCCAAACGGCATGCGTTTGAATTCGAAGTGTCCTTGAGGGACAGTAAATGCTGTTTTAGGGGTATCTTTGTTTGCAATTGTGATCTGGTGAAATCCTGAGCATAGATCGAGGGTAGAAAAATATTTGCTTTTTCCCAATTGGTCTAGAATTTCATTTATTTGTGGAATAGGGTAACTTTCGCCGATTGTGATATCGTTGAGTTTTCTATTGTCGATAATATTTATTTATTTATTTATTAGTTCGGGAAAACAAACAATTACACACTAAAATACATGTGACAGTAGGCAAACATATACATATTATAAGTGTGTAACTCACTACGTTATCCACAATTTATATGTAAAATACAATGTTTTGGTACGTCCACGAGTGAGACACAATTCAAGTTTCTTAATAACTAGAGATACAAGTCTTTGATTTGATTTTATTACAAGTCTTTGAGCTTATTGTTTAAAGTATTCCGAAATTTGCTAGCAGACAGAGAAAATATATCTACATCAGAGAAATGTACGTTATAATTATTAGCCAAGCGACGAAGAGGCGCGCGGACCCCAGCATTTGTGCGACAAGAAGACACTGCAAACAGGGGACACGCGCGCACTTCTCGTCTTAATACAGTTCTAGGTACAACATAGCACAAACTGTTAGTTAAGTCCGAACAATCATATCTATTAGCACAGAGGTCATAAAGAAACATAGTTTCCAGAAAGGTGCGCCTGGACTCCAATTTTGTTAACTTGTAATATTTGAGCAGTTCGTCGTAAGTTAGCGATCTACGTGAGCAGCGGTAGTGCGTTGCTTTAAGAAATTTGTATTGTACTTTCTCTAGGTTATGTATATATTTCTTATAATGGGGGTTCCATACCATAACGGCATATTCCAGCTGTGACCTTACCAAGGATTTATATAAGAGTATGTATGTGTGTGTGCGTTTAAAGTCAGTTGTTGCTCTCATTACAAATCCATACATTCGAAATGCGTTGCTAATAATTTTATCAATATGTAGATCCAAATGAAGCTTACTGTCTAACAGTACTCCGAGGTCTCGAACTGTAGACTCTTTATGTAAGGCTGTGTTACTTAAATAATAGGTATAAGAAAAAACATTTTTATTTTTTGTGAATGTTATAGATAGACATTTAGGTATGCTTAGTTGGAGCTTATTGTTATTGCAGTAAATTGAGAACCTATTGAGATCTTCTTGAAACAGAATGCAATCATTAACACTACTTATTTTTCTAAAAACTTTAAGGTCATCAGCGTAGAGTAAAAATTTAGAATGCTTAAAACAGCTGTCAATGTCATTAATAAATAGGATAAACAGTAGGGGACCGAGAATGGAGCCTTGTGGCACACCAGAAGTTACATTAATCGATTCAGACTCATGACCCTGTATCACCACCTTTTGAGTTCTATTTGTAACATATGATGAGAACCATCGCAATAAGTCGCCTCGTATGCCGTTGTATGCAATCTTCGCAAGAAGTAGTGCGTGATCCACCTTATCGAAAGCTTTTCGGAAGTCTGTGTACACAGCATCTACTTGTGAACGTTGATCCATGTTATTAAATAAGTAATCCGTAAAGACTAACAAATTCGTGGCTGTGGATCTTTTTTTGACAAATCCGTGCTGTTGTTTCATTATTATATTGTGCAAGATAGGATTGATCTGATCATGGACAAGTCTCTCGAAAAGCTTCGACAAGGTAGACAAAATAGAGATTGGACGATAGTTCTCCACGTCATGTTTAGAGCCAGATTTATGCACCGGCGTTATATTAGCCTTTTTCCAGATTTCTGGAAAAGTACCCTCTATAATACATTTATTGTAAATAATATGTAGAGGTATACCTACTGTACTAGCGGTATGTTTAAGATAATACGCCGGTACACCATCCGGTCCAGGTCCTTTGGTAGTATCTAATGATTTTAAAGCTGCTATGATTTTGTCGAGAGTTAAATTAATATGACTAATTATAGCAGCACCTTCTAAATATGCTTCGGGAGGAGACCAGGCATCCCTCTTTAACGTGGATGGTTCATATACAGAGTGAAAAAATTTAGAAAATAAATCACAAATTTCTTTGGGGTTATTGGTGCTCTCATTTTTATACGTCATTGAGGAAGGTACACCTGCATTTGATTTGCGGTTTGAGATATAACTCCATAAATATTTAATATTTTTATGTACATTATCTTCCACGGAATCAATATATCTATTGTAGCTTTTATTACATTCTAGGTAGAATCTGCGTCTAAGGAAAGAAAATTGTTCATAGTCAGACACGTTTTTATATGTCTTCCATTTGATCCAGGCTTTTTTTTTATTTTTGAAGATTCGTATTAATGACTTTGAAAACCAAATTGGGAATCTAGAAGATCGTGAGGCTGACCTAGGAACATATTTTTTTATAGTTTTAAAAATGTAATCGTAGAAAATATTTAAAGAGTCCTCGGCGGGCACGCCCCTAAAGATGTCGGCCCAATCTACGTTAGCTAAATCTTCGTTAATTAGATCAAAGTTGCCTTTGTAAAAGTTATATTTTATAGTTTTTGCACGCGGCAACATTTGAGGTTTGGCTTTATATATAATGAAAGTGCAGTAGGGGGGGTGATAATTGTCAGGAGGTAGCAGAGAAGAAGGAGGTGCATGGACATTACAACTCGCATTACTAATCAATAGATCTAAAATGCGTCCCTTACAATTTTTTATGAAATTATATTGATAAGCGTTTATTAAGGCCATAAAGTTATCCATTAGTCCACATAACGAAGAACTGCCATAACAGCTAAGAGCTCCAGAGGGATTGTCAGCAAGAGTGAGCCATTCTATGTCAGGCAAGTTGTAGTCACCAAATAGAAGGAACCTAGTTGGGTTTACTGATCCTAGACTACATTGCAATGTTTCAAAATGATCCAGATAAACGTCTTCAGTGATATTTGGTGGGATATATGCCGCACTTATGTAATACTTTTCCTGACCGTAACCAGGAATTTGAATAATGATATGCTCTATGCAAGGATTAATTGGCAACTGAGGTAGCAAATGAACAGCATTCAAATTTTTTAGTACGGCTATAAGCACACCACCCCCATCTTTTTTGTTTGTGGTAATCCTATTACGATCGCACCTGTATACCACGTATCGTTCATCTATAAATTCACCGTCCAATATGTGAGGAGTAAGCCAGGTCTCCGTTAAAATTATTACATCATAACAATTGGATAAGATATTCATATGCAGGGTGTTTAGTTTAGTACGTATACCTCTACAGTTCTGATAATATAATGATAGACTATCCGACATTTTGTGAATACATAAATAAATAAGTATGTACTGATATAATGTGCAGTGGTGAGACATAACTAAATGTTACAAGTAAGATGTATATGGAGTCCAGGTGGCACTGAGAGATATAAAATACCAACGAAAAAACTGTGCTTAGCAACAAACAAAAATAATAACATTTGGAGATCACCATGTTTCTAAATTTATAGTTTAAAATAATAATAATAATAATAATAATAATATCCTAGGACAACTCACACACGGTCATCTGATCCCAAGCTAAGCAGAGCTTGTGTTATGGTAACCAGGCAACTGATAAACTTACTTATATATTTCTAAATACATACATATTATAGATAAATTACACCCAGACACCAGAACAAATGATCGTGCTCATCACACAACATTTGTCCTGGGCGGGATTCGAACCCACGACCTCCGGTATAGCAGTCAGGGTCACCAACCACTAGACCAACAGGCCCGTCAAAAAAAATAGTAATAGAATATGAATAGATTGCTAGTAAGTTAAAATTAATTATAAATTGAACAAGTATATTAAAACTAACATTGACGACTAACAAGGGGAGACTTAAATTAACTAATTTAAAATTAACAACGACAGCAAATCTTACATCAGTAGTATTGCTATTAATTCTCAACAGGGGCAAAGTTGGTGGCAGGTTCAATTTTCCGGATATCATGTGTCGACCGTATAGCCAGGGCAGCAGAGGAATCAGTCTCACGAACGAGGATGGTGGCATTTTTGACCCACACGTATTTAAAGTTGTACTTTTTGGCCACCTCCTTACACTCGCGAAATAATTGTTTTTTTTTTAAAGTCAGATGCTCGTGTATGTAAATAGGATGCGAGTTACCAGATAATCCCAGTTGATCTGTTCGCACGCCCTTTGCCAGGCGAAATGTGCTTAGGAAATTATCTCGTAGTATGCGTGAGCTCAACTTTACTATGACGTTTTTTGGTTTGTTGTTCTCCTTGTGCGCATGAGGGACACGGTGAATAGCAATAACATCCTTCTGTGATAAAGAAAAGTTTATTTGGGTGGCGATTGTCTGCAGAAGGGTTACCAAATTCTCACTGCGCTTTTCAGGCAAATTGCATATCTCCATGTTACATTGCCTTGCCTGTTGCTCTAATGTGTCAATTTTTATTTCAAATCCCTGTATAATGTCGTTCAAATGATCAGGTTTTAATTGCGTGCCGAAAGAATCAATATGTTTTTTCAGATCATTTTGCTGGTCGCAAGCATATTGAACAGACTTTTTAAGTTCCGTAATATCCAGTAATATGTTTTGATGCTTGTCATCCAAAGTAGATACACGCGTCTCCAAGTTTGAGTGGTCAGAGCGTAAATTTTGTAGGTCCTTTTTTATATCCGATGTGACTTGGGTAACAGTTGCGAGATCAGATCTAATTGTGACAATATTTTCAGATATTCTTGACATAGCACCGTCTAAATCCCGACGCCAGTCATCCAACTTTTTATTTATTTCATGAGATAACATTTTGAGCGCGTCTTTGATTTCACACTCAGGTTGTTTTCTTTTGCGCTGCGTAATATTGACAGTAGTCTCAGAAGCAGGAACATTTGCAAGGTCGGTATCTGAGTGGTACTTGGCATCAGGCGAGCGGAACATGTTGTATTATTTAACTGGAATATGCTGAGAGTAGTATAGAAGCGCCTCACACTGTATTGGTCGCGTGGAACACGAATGCAATGACCAAACAAATTTAACTAAACGCAAAAATTCGCTCCTGAGGAGGGGCTCGAACCGGCGACTTGCCGCGGTCCGCTATTACAGGCTATCGCTGCAACCTCTAGGCCACCGAGCTTGTTTATTTTTCTATGGAATTTGCCGATATGTTCGTACAGTTAAGGAGTTGGTGTCATTGACTAGAGTAAAGGTCATTCACCTCGACACTGTGACACAAAGAGAAAAATAACGATCACTAAAAGTTTTTGTTTATAACTTAGGTATTAGTTCACACACAGTTTTGATTTTTACACTGTTTATTAATTGTGCTATTGTTCACGGAATACAGTAACTTTTTTACAATTTACTTCACTTAATACTTTTATTTAGATTTAAAATGGATACGAGAACACAGAAACGTCTGCTCGCGAGAACGTCCTTTTATTTGTTTATTTAGGGACGACCCATATCGGAAATGACCAGGGTGAAACAGAGGGTTGAATGATATCCTGGGAAAGCATTTTGGAAATTTGTGTTTCGACTTCCTTTTTATGGACTTCGGGAAATCTATAGGTTTTAACGTTAATAGGTTCTAAAGGAGATGTATTTATTTCATGTTCCAAGAGGTCAGTGGTTGACAGTTTATCATCAGGCAGATAAAAAAATGTCAGAATATTGAGAACAAATATCAAACAAGCACGATTTTTCTTCATCATTGAGATGATTGGCTCTTAATAGATTAAGAACTTCCTCTCTCCGGATCGTAGAAGATTTAGAAGGATCAGGATTTGATTGGATTTGGAAAGAATTTACCTCAAGGGGATGTATTTCTAATTTAATGTCAGAGCTAATTGTAATAGTTTCCTCGGAGGTGTTAACTACGGATATATTTATGCGGTTATTATCCTTAAGTGCAACTATGCAGTTTGCCACTAGCAAGGAATCAGAGATATGTTGATCGAGGATAACCCCTTCACGATATTCAGGGTTATTGACTGTGCATTCTAGAATGGTTTCTGTACGGGGTGCGATTTTGTATACTGGTTGGCAATATTTTAATCTAATTGTAATATTTTTTATTTGTAATGTGTCAAAATTATAATCAATGTACCAATAATGGCGTCGTACTCAATGTCAATTTCTTCTACTACGTGAAATCTATATGCGATATCGGAATTCGGGAATAGTTGTAATAGAAAATGCCCTAAAGTAGGTATGGTCTCATTGGTATTATGGATACCCTTCAACTGGATAATTTGATTTTGAAGCGTAGGCATCGACTTTATTGACTTTCTTTTTATTAGGCTTATGCAGGATCCTGTATCGATCAAAAAGGTGAAATTACGGTCATTTAAGGGAGTCTTAAGGATGACATGAGGTACAATCGGGGACACCCACGCCTTATCACTTTTAAAAATATTTAGCTTGACGTTCGACGCAAGCGACTTGCGCGGAAGCTCCGCCCTCCTGTGACTTTGACCAATTAGGACATTGCAGTAACGAGATGGAAATATATATTTTGACTATTTTTGTGGACGTCAGTCGCACCTCACTGTTTGTTGATTACTGACGTTCGCTGTTTTCTCCGTGACTTTGACTACTGTTTACGAACACTCGCGCGTGTTTACCGGACTTTTATTTTGTTTATGTGATATTGAAAATTGACGATCGAAGAGCGAATAAATATATTAGTCAAATTGCGAATGACCTGAGAATATCTGTAAGTATGAGATTTTTATTAACGTGAACTACATATACCAAATTCTAGTTGGTCAAAATTGTTTCATATACTTTTTATTATTGCACCAAACATGAAAACACAAGTTTCTTTTAGGTATAGATTTATTAGGTGTTGTTCACGTTGACATTTTGATAATGTGTTTTAATACAAATGTATAAAAAATCATGTTGTGCTAAGTAGGAACGTTTGCAGAATTGATAATATAATTGATTGTGTGAGTCATTGACACTAGTCTCATGTTTTAACATCTTAATCTATTTAGTGTCAAATTTTAAAGTTATCTTTGTGGCCAATACTTGTTTTTTTTTTTTTATATTCAAACTTCATTAATCCCACGTCACCTATAGGAACACACACTCTTACAGCTTTTTTATCGCACTGTATAAAGTAAGTCAGTGCATTTCCATTCATACTTTTGTTAGGATTAATTTAACTTCACCTAATGAGTGATATGTTAAATAAAATAAGTTGTAGTTAAATAGATAGTTCATCTATATTCTTCTTTAGAGTATACACATTATTTTAAAGAATAATCTATTTATAATAAGGTGTTTTTTATCATATTTCATTCCTTATGGTTATCATAATTTTAATCCTACCTTTAAAAGAGTAATTATATAAACGTCTTAATTAAAATTTTAAAAATGAAACAATAATTGGCAAAGCCGGCCGGTTTGGCCGGAGCAAGGTATCGGCACGGTAATACTATAATACAGTACTCCAACTTCATACAAACGGACGAAACGCGAGCTATACCTACGCGCTCGATCTCGGGGTGCGCTCGGGTCCTAGACAGTCACGGCTGTACCGCAGTGTCGAACGGACGGTGTGTTTTTTTTTTAACAATAATCGCGCGATTTTTTCTCTAAAAAACAGTTAATATGACGAGTAGGAAATATTGTGCTGTTTTTGGTTGTATGAATTCGTCAATAACGCATTTTTAATTAAGCTTTATATAAGAATGCGGATTTATTATATTTTAAAATTTAACAATAAAGCATTTCGTACGACTCAGTCGAGGCGCAAATATTTTTCGGTCGCAAATTTATAAGCCTGATTTGTTTTTCAAACAAAAACATGTTTTTTTAATTAAATCTACCAATAAAAAAACAACACGCATTTTTATTGAACACTTCCTATACAATATACAAAGTATTGAATTTATTTATATAAAAAGGATATTTACAATCACAAAACTAAATAGAAACAGAAAGTAGGCAAATGTAATTAAAATGTTGGAGACGGGCAGCCCTAACGCATGTTTACGTACCGCGCGGCTGTAGGCATTTATTTCTATCATGCGGCCGAGTTACACTACTGTATGATAATATTACCGTGGTATCGGTGCACAAACCTACTTGTCACTATAACAATAGAATTCTACAGCTGTAGATAAAAAACTAGTCGGCTTACTTTTAACAAAAGAGTCATAAACCCGCCCCAGACATACTCTCTCCTACCCCGACGATAAAACAACGCTTCTCCAAGAAGCATTCGATTTAGCTAGCAGTAGCATTACAAAACACAACCGCCGTATATTACGTCCTCGCCGGCGAGGCCCGTCGCGTATTATAAATAATAGTAACGTAAATGTTATCCTCCCGTCCCTAGACCAAGCTGGCCCGAGCCGGCCAAACTAGCAATAAAAATATATCCCTAAATAATAAAAACATAGATCCAGCCATCCCTTGTTGTTTTGCTTTATTAAGATTGTTAGCAACGCACTAAGTCGAGGTCCGAACCCCGCAGAGGGTGCCCTTAGTGGACGTTGCTGACGTAGTTAGTTTTTCCCTGGCTGGAGGCCTTAAGGTCCTCGCCAAAAGTCCGGTGAAGCAGTCAAAGCCTGCGCTGGCTAACTGCAAAGATCTCTACAAAAAAAAAAAAAAAAAAACCACATGTTAGTTGTTATGACCAAATTATATCTAAATAAAATCATATTTATTTACTGGATTGGAAAAAAAAAGATTATACTTGAATTTTGGTTAGCTCAAGTAATTACATCAAAGTCGGCCGGTGTGGCCACTGCAATGTATCACATATTATTATCTGTCGTGCACTCGCGCTAGTAAACACATTTTCACTGGAGTAGATAAAAAAAAACACCCGGTTTAATTGTAACGAAAGAGAGAGAACTTGTTATAATCGTGTATCAGGTGACTTTGACCACCGAAGAGCAAAGTAATACATAGGTAGTTGACCACATTACCAGAGAGTAATGACTGGTTTAGATTATGCGAGAAATATCATGCAAGTAATAGTACATTGCCGACTTTCATGGATCACTTATAACAAGATAGCCGCGCGGGGCCGCAATGTACCGCAACTCGCACGTTATTCCTGGCATCGTCTAAACCAGACCTAACGATAGCCTAGTATTACCGGCGACCCGTTAAAACTTAAGTCTCGAGTTCGAATCAATCTCGACCGATTTTTCGAAATCTATTTGTGATAACAGATAGTCACAAGAAACTTAAAATTTCACTTGATTACCTATTTACTCATAACTTTCAATCTAGTTCGGTAAATTTGTTAACTACTACTTGGTATATGATACTATATAGTTTAATATTGTTGTATTCTGTACTTGTTGTATTCTACATAAGTAACCAAGTATAAAATAAATTATCAAATATAAAAGATCCTGTTAACGTCATGTTTCTGTAAACTTATTAGAATTTGATTATGTATCTATGGAATCATTGTTTAAACATTTACAGTAAGGCTGTGGATAAGACGGTAGGAAGAGGATGGAAGACTAAATAACTGCCCGCGCGAAGTGCCGTCACGATTTGTCATCAACGAAGAAGACCGACAACGGATGCTGAGAACCTATGAAAGCGAACCTTTTACTCCGACGAAGACCTTTGATCGACAATTTGTCTTTTCTATGCGAACAGTGAGGAGAACATTAAAAGGGAAAGCAGAAAGCCTGCAAAAATAATAATATTCTATATAGGTAGAGACTTTTGCTAGAGATTTGGCGGTCGGCTTATGTAATATAATTGTAGCATAATGCTTAATTCTTAGCAGTCTTATTATATTTCAATCGTCATTCGAGGTATATTATCAGGCCCCTGACGGTTTAAAGTAGTTTTATAAGTTCCATCAATAATCTTCTTATTCACCTCTGATTTTATTGCCTCTCTATATAAGATATAATATAATTCGAATTGTTAATATATACTACTACTATATAATAATAATAATAATAAATAATAATAATGTTTATTTTAAGAAGCTTAGACATGAATTACAAAAAAAAATTACAGGCTAATTTAGGTCCGATTAATTGGTGTAGTCATCTGTAGCCGAACTAGGCAAAGCCTGTATTTCGGCTATCAGCGCCAAACCCCTCGAGTGTTATACATATATAATAGCCATAATCAATTTAACAATTTATAATGTATTGAAATTACCTAGGTATTGTAGATAAAAAAAAAACAAAAAAAGGAAAGTATATAATTAAAAAAAAAAATAATTTGAAATGTTTGTGTAGTGTGCATGTAGGACCTCTTATTTGTGTGGGATGGGAATGTACGTGTGTGATGTGTAAGAGGATGTTTGTGGTGTTGTCTAGTGTTCTGCTGTGTGTTGTGGTGTGGGTGAACGTGCGCGCATTTGTGTGTATGTTATGGGAAATGAATGTTATATTGTATTACATAAGTTTTTATTAGGATACTATGTACAGAAGAAGTTCAGTCTGTACATAGGTAAGAGTTTTAAGGTATTCAGTAAGTTTCTTCTTGCATTGCATTTTTGTTAACGGGTATATATTAAGGATTCTGTTTAACCTATTGTAAATTAATGGACCAATGGAGTGGGCAAAGCGTTGACTAAATTTAGTTTTAAACAGCTTAGTTCTTTCGCATACAATACAAACATCTTTTCTTCGTTTTTGGAGGAGTAGTGGGTTGTAGCTTAGTTTACTGTGTTGAAGGAGGACAATGCTTAGTATGTATAACTGTCTCACGGTCATGACTTCCCAATTTTCGTATAATGTTATTGTAGAAAATCGGATAGGCTTGAATGTCGCGACTTTCAGTATAGCACGCTGGGCGACCTCGACAGACTTCAATGTTATCTTTGATGTCCCTCCCCAAGACGATATACAATATGTTAGAAGCGATTGACAAAGAGCATAGTACATCTGCTTCAGCAACTTAAAGTCAGCAATATTTTTTAAAAATATATATGAGCTTTCGTATTCTACAGCATAGCAGCCTAACATGTTCTTTAAAATTTAGATTGCTGTCTATGTTAACTCCTAGGTATTTCATTGTATTCGCGCGTTCCAGTGCTGGACACTTGCAATTTTTTTCGGAATGATACTCGTGCGATATGATATTTCGCACGATGCCATCTCCAGTTACACTTTTTATGCTAAAGCAGATGTACTTGGTTTTGTCTACATTTAATGTAAGAATATTACTCTGAAGCCACTTTCCCACGATATCGAAGCCCCGCTGTGCAGCACCGAAAGCCTCTTCCCATGTGTTGGCAGCAAAAGAAAGGGCAGTATCGTCTGCAAAAGATATGATTTCACCATGGGTGAGTTCAAGACGCGTGAGACCATTTATATACACAAGAAATAAAGTAGGTCCCAGTATGCTGCCTTGTGGTACACCGTGTGTAATCTGAAGGTGAGAACTTTTATATTTTCCTACACGAACGCACTGAGACCGGCCAGTCAGGTAACTAGTAAAAAGTTTCAGCTGTGTACCTCTAATTCCTAATCTTTCGAGTTTGTCCAGTAAGAGGGAAACAGAAATCGTATCAAATGCCTTAGCGAGATCTAAAAAGATAGTGAGACATTTTTTCTTTTTATCTAAATTAGAAGTAACAAAATTTACAAGTTTATTTACGGCTTGCTCAGTTGATTTTCCTTGACGAAAACCGTATTGGTTATCTGAAAGCAGTTCATTATTTTCTAAATATTTAACTAGACGTATATTTATAATTTTTTCCAGTATTTTTGATATCGCTGGTAAAATAGATATAGGTCGGTAGTTATTGATACGATTTCTGTCCCCACCCTTATAGATTGGACAAACTTCTGCTTTTTTAAGGACGTCAGGGAACACTCCATCTTGCAGACAGTCATTTATGATCTTTGTAAGAGGTGGTACAATGATGTTTCTATAAGTTTTCAGAAACTTATTACTTATATTATCTCCGCCAATGGCGCAGTCTGATTTTGAGTCGAGGATGAGACGTTCTACCTCCCCTTCAGTAGTGTCTATGAGAGCAAATGAGTTCGGACTACTGGTAGCTGTGGCTGTATTGGTTTGTCTGTTGTTTATAGTATGCGTGTGTTTCTGTTGTATTTTGTTTGCTAGTGAACTTCCTACGTTTATAAAGTAACTATTTACTTCGCTCAAAGAGTTTTCAGGAGAGGTTGATAGCGTTAGTAGTTCTTTCGGATGATATGTTACTTTTGATGTATTTGTGATGTCTTTTATTGCTTTCCACAGTTTTTTATTATCTTGTTGTGCATCTTGAAGTTTATTTTTTTCATACTCTGTTTTAATTTTTCTTAGCAATGCATTGCAGAAGTTTCTGTATCGCGTGTATGTCACTTTTAGAATGAAATTTTCTGGTGCAAGCTTTGATTTCAGATGCAACTTATCCCTATTTCTTGTGCAACGTAGCAACCCCTGTGTCATCCATGGTTTTATAATTTTGTGACGTTTAGATAGAGTAATATGTTTAGTGTTGTTTTTAATTGCGTGTTGAAGACAATTTGTAAAGTAATTTAAAGATAGATTTGGATTTGGTAAGTGATAAATTGGGTCAAAGTTAATTTTTATAAGATCTTGCTCTAGGTTTGTAAGGTCAACTTTAGTTATAGTTGTTACTGCATATTGACGCGATTTCTTAGCAGTCACACACAATAAAACAGGGTAGTGATCCGTTAGGGTAGTTTGTGGGACTAGAGTAGTAACTGGATAATTGGCCTTTACTAACGCATGATCCAAACAGGAATTGCTTTCATAGCGGGTTATCAGAGTGTGAGCTGGTAAGAGGCCATGAGAAGCGGCTAAAGTCAGGTAGCGTTCTCCGTTTAGGTTTATTTTGTTAGGATGAATATCAATGTTTATGTCACCTATTACAAAGATCTGTTTATAGGCTGACACTGTGCGAAGTAATGTGTCTAGGGATGAGAGAAATTGGTCAATGTTTTTGTAAGATGGGGACCGATAGAAAGCTAGTATCGCGATGCGATTGTCTATTTTTGCGACCAGACAGTTACATTCCTGCATGTGAGGCTCCTCTATTGATAAACTAAGATTTTCCTCATAGTAAATTACTACACCATCATTTTGTTTGTGGTTTATTTTAGTCCCGACATGAGAATAGCCTGCAAGAATCGGTATAACTGAAGAACTTGTGAGCCAGCATTCGGTCAATATAATTATATCACATTTTAGCTTCATTCTTGTTAGTAGAACTTCAAGCCCTGGCATGTTACAGCTTATGCTGCGTATGTTTAGCGTGAAGATTAGTAAGTGATTAGGGTGCATTGATATTAATTTATGGCAGTTTTCAATGTTTGTTTCTTGCGATTGCGATACCGACACTTCATCGATATTTTCTGTTAAGTTAATTATATCGTTGAATTTGACGTCAATAAAAAATATTGTAAGAAATTGTAGTCACGGTTACAGAATAGTATTTGGAATGCAATATGGTAACTAGAAGATTTAAAATGGTTTGCGTGCACTATGTTTGTGATGTATGTATATATAAAAAATAATCGTTTTGTTGAGAGCGTGTCATACATGAGTGTTATTGTAAATGGTTCGTATGTGGCTAAATGACCGTATGATCGGAAAACGAGATGTATATTATGTGTGTGTGTTGATCTATAGTATATGCTGTGTGTATAGTAGTATTTAAATTTAGAAGAAAATGTGTTGTCTTTAGAGTGTAGTGTATAATTTTTGTGTAGTGTGGTAAAATGTAAACAAAAATGACTTGCAATTTGAACTGAGAAAAAAACATGCGATATAGAAAGTAGTGTATAATGTCTGTATAGTGTGTTTAAGTGTACAAAAAAGTTACTTACAATTCGATTTGAGGAAAATAAAGCATGCAATATAAAATAAATCAATAACAAACTGATAATGAGAGTTACAACAAGGAATAGTCATATTGAATTTCTTAACTTATCTAGATCGGTGACGTGATTTATGCGGATGTGAGATGAGTCTTCGGTTTTTTTAAGATAAACAAACCCGTTAGTCGTCCAGCAAAAGTCATATCCGTGGCTTTTTTTAAACTGCCTGGCCAGAAAATACAGTCTCTGAGTCTTGTGAGTTAACGTTTCAGTTATGTAAAGTGGTTTTGATTGGTATGAGTGGTTTAAATGAGTAGTATTTAACTTTTCTCCCTTTGCGCGTGTTTTATTAAAGCTCTTGACAGCCTGGAGAATTTTATCTTTTTGCAATACGGAAGTTAAGTCCACGATGACAGGATTAGATGCATCTTTAGATTTCAATCTATAGACGTCTCGAATATTAGAGCAGTCAATGTTGACACTCAAGGTCTTTCCTAGTTGCATAATTTCGTTACATAGCTTTTCTTTTGTCTCACCGCTTTGCTTTGGTATATTCCGAATTTCTATGCCTGCTCCACGGGACTTTCGCTCAGAAATTTCCAGTTTTTCCTCCAGTTCTTTAATTAGGATTTTATCCTCTTTTCTATCTTTCTCTAGATTGGATATTTTTTGCAAGAATTCGTCATATTTACTCGACATGACTTCTAAACTGGTTTTTAAATCTTGAAAACGTTTTTCCTGTTCTTTTGAGAAGGTCGAGAACATTTCCTTAATTAGTGCTGTAACATCTAGATGTTCATCATCATATTTTCTTTTCTTTCGTTCAGTGACATTGACTGCGAATGCGTGAAGATTAGGCTCTGACTCGCAGTGCTGTAGCGGTGAATCACTCGTAACCGTAGAGAACGTGAGTGCCGCGCTACAAAAGCTCCCAGGCGCTGCTGTCGGCGTTGGCGGGGCAGGTGAGGCGGGGGGTGTTCTCTTCAATGGCATAGCGGCGGTGTGTTGAGTGCGGTGTACAAGTACCAGGAGAGTAGGAGTGTCGCCGGTTAATTTTTCACAGTGAATGTATGAACTATTACAGGGGCCAAGTTATGATTGCTGATATCGAGTAACACGAAGCTTTGTCGTTTGCGTCCAGTTTAAAGAGACCTTTGGCTTTGTACAATGGATGCGTGAGCGACGTATTTGTACGAAACTGGCAGGATTACTGCTTTCTATTTTCTGCGCGTTGATGTCAGGCGACTTGCTGTCACCCTTATACGAGCGTCTCGCTGACGTATAGATACTGCGATATTGTAGTGTGTGTTGTACGCGGCTCGCAGCAAGTTTTCAAGAACTCCTTGATCTTTATGCACTCCTAATTTTTAGCAAATATTTATTCAGAATGAAGAATGAATGACAGTTTATTCAGAATGGTAATACGTTTCAAGTACTAGGAGAGCATACAATCGTACAGTAGTGGGAGCGCTGACGTAATGCAGAGGCGGGGGATTCTCACGACAACAAATATGGTGGCGCGTACCTCGTATTGTCTTTGCTGGTAGGCGGGGTGCTATGCGAGGGAGACGACACGATGCAGTAGAGGCGGCGCCTGAGCAGGAGGGTGTGGCTTTTGGTCTTCAAAATGGTCGTCACACGTTGGCCGTCGGTGTTCAGATTACTCCTGCACTTTTATGCGCTCCTATTTTTCTTGTTGATTTAATTTAAGTAAACTATTTATAAATTCTAAATTAATAACTGAACGTGCTTTGGAGACGTCTACTCGTGATCGAGGTCCGGAGGGGAGGGGATACTATAGTATTTTAACATTAAAACACTAAATGGACGTCGGATCCAAAATAAAATCTACAATCTATGAGAAACACTAAAAAAACAGTAACATCCTAATATGAACTTTAAAATCATTAACAAATAGTTTAGTTTTGTTCGCGACAGCTTATTGTTATCGTTCAAGTTTACTCAAGAACTGTAATGTAATGCACAAAATGCAGCTTTCGTTCTATCCACTGCGCACGTCATGCGTTAGAAAAGGACAGAAATATACCTTTTGTTTGTCTTGCTCGGATAGTTAGACCGACGCTAAAATCATAAATATAATTTTGGTTGTCAAACCATTGAGGCAGAATATCTAGTTGATACAAGGTATCACTTTTTAATTCGAATGCGAACCGTCTTTTGGCCTCGGCACTTATAAATGCATTCCCGACTTCCATATAGTTTTTTTTTGTAAAACACTAGTTACGGGAGGCTACAGCCGAAGGAGATGAAGGAAACGAAAATGTTGAGATTAAAATAAAAGTATATTAAAACTTAATTCGTACAATTATTCTTAGCCTAAGTTAATATGTCCCTACTGTTCGATGTTAGAACAAGAAGTGAGGAGGGAATCTATCTAAAACGCTAGAATGGTGTAAAGAGGGTGCAATCTTCGTTATGCTGACCCGCGAAAAGTCCATAGTAATGAGGTTGAAGAGTAAGCGAATAAAGTAGTCCGATTCTGTTACTACTCGCCGAAAATGCACCTATTCTGCTATCATAATATAACACACTCTTGATCTTGATTAAAAATAAGGTAAATAAATATTATAAATGTTATGGATTCAGTAAAATTGCTACCTACACTACTACTACTGCATAGTGTATTTTTTTTATTGTTATAAGAATTTGTTTATTTGATGACTTGTAAGCCTCAGAAAATTTATTAACTAATTACATAGTCGACATCGTTTCTTACTTACTATTATATAATATAAATTATGTATAAAGGACCGTCCATCAAATATATAATTGTAATTTTCTTTGTGATCGACGCCCGAGCTTAACCGCGGTTTTGTTTTCTCCCCGGTAAAACTCGCTGGTGAATCACCTTAAGATGATATTTTTGTTTAGTGGAGCTTGTCTCGCATGTTTTGGATTTGGCGCGACACGACGCGTTGTCAAAAACCATGCGTCGATCACCGAGCGCGAAACGAGCCGCCAGATTACGCCGTTTTTTATGTATGGCGTTATTATAATTAGAAGCAATACGTTAAACACGAATACGTTTCTTCAGTCATTCTTATAAAATAATTATAATCTTTATAGTTCTTAAGTCCATTTCGATCAAAGGACAGCTTTTTGGCGATTACTAAAAGTAGTATATTATTGGGCATTCTGTCCCACTTGTTCGCTCATGCTTGCGCATTCGCGACGTGGGACAGAATGCCCAATAATATTTCTGGTAATTAGGTCTTGGGCATTCTGTCCCACTCTTGTATTACGCGCTCACAACTGGTACAATCGTCTGTGATACAGATTTGTGTACGCAGTATGCTTTTTCATCGCAATAACAATAGGAACCAACAGGCAATGATTGTATTGATTTGTAATGTGTTTGTTACTGCGCGCTCACAACTGTTACAATCGTCCGTAATACAGATTCATGTATGCAGTATGCTTTTTCATCGCAATAACGATAGAAACCAACAGGCAATGTTTGTCTTTGTAATATGCTATTGCGCGCTCACAACTGGTACAATCGTCTGTGATACAGATTTGTGTACGCAGTATGCTTTTTCATCGCAATAGCAATAGGAACCAACAGGCAATGATTGTATTGATATGTAATGTGTTTGTTATTGCGCGCTCACAACTGATACAATCGTCCGTGATACAGATTCGTGTATGCAGTATGCTTTTTCATCGCAATAACAATAGAAACCAACAGGCAATGTTTGTCTTTGTAATATGCTATTGCGCGCTCACAACTGCTACAATCGTCTGTGATGCAGACTGGTGTACGCAGTATGCTTTTTCATCGCAAAGCACATAATAAAAAACAAACAAAAGGTATTAAGATAGATTAAATTGTATTCAAAATATAACAAGTTATTGAGACTAGAACGAACTAAACATTGGAGGCTTCAAGAACAGCTCATCTGCGGACTGCACGAACGCTTGGAGTTTACGCCACTGGCTGGTGTCACCCTCAGTCTGGAATTTTATTCGAAGTAGCGCTTTCCTCCATAGCTCTTGAGAGTCTGTTTCACGAGCGTCATTTGTTTGATACAACTTGAGGTCAATATAGTACTCGCCAGAGGTGTTTGCAGTCCGGCGTTCGCTACCGTTTGCTATTCTTGTAACGAAGAACGTGGACAACACAGGCGTCGATGTGCCATCACACTCATCGTCTCGTTCATGTCGGAGCCCGAATATATCAAGCTTATTTATTTTTTTGCTGGAACAAAGAGTAAATAATAATGTTAACAACTTGTACTCGTATACTAACGATAATTTTAGGAACACGTTTAAATTTACGTAGGTACATGTTTTGTTAAGAATCTGGGATACACAAAAGTTAAAATATCGTATTAGTTACCTTATAGTAGCGGATTTTGTAGTTGGAGCAGTCTTGCGCTTGCCTGTAGATGTTGTCCGTTTTTGAGAGCTTTCTGTTTTGCGTTCATTGTTGAAGGAAATGATGTCACTCTCGCAGTCAGACCTGAAAGTTTAACAAATCAATTGGTTATAATTATTTATTGAACGTAATACAGTAACACAATAATTTTATATGAAATAAAATGTTTGTGTATTGTATTCGAAGGTTCGATCACATCAAACACTCGACAATCTAGATATAAATTAATCAAGTAATAAAGTAATAAAGACAATACTTACATTTTAACTGGTGTGAATTCTATCAAATTGAGCAGCGGTGATGTACGAGTATAGTTTATTTACACAAAAGATACTCAGAATTGAAACTGTTGTGTTGATGCACGGTTTACTTTCTAGATTTTAGCTGAAAACCAGTAGCTGGGGTATGGTATTGTACCAAATATTATATCAGCACTAGAAAGTAAACTAATGATCGCTAACAAACATGCCTTTGCTTATAAGCAAATGTGATGTGATTCCTTGGATAATTTAAAATGTTAATAATCAAAGCAAACATACTAAGCGACACTACCATTTCTCGGGTACGTATTATATTCGTGTAAACGCAAAAAGTACCGACTAAGGGATTCATTTGTTGCCAGTAATGACTTCATATATTGCTTTACGTGATCAAGTTACATCGTACGATTTTATACTTGTTGCTAATTTAGCATAATTCATAAGGGCTATCATTTTTATAGATATAAAATTGGATTAAAATAAATAGTCTGATAGGTTTTTTAAAGTAAATAAAATACTTGAAAACATGATACCTACTCTAGGATTTTTTATTAAAGTGAGAATGTTTTAATATTTAACCAAACAAAAGAATGATTATAATACACCACCAATAATTAACTTTAATTTGTATTAGTAGTGAACTTTAGTAATTCACTCTTTATTCGTTTGAACAAATAAGACATCTTGTTATTTCTGTAATGATAATATTATTACTAATATTCAATGAGTGACAACCCTACATAAAATATTTGAATCAACAATACAAGCAATTTGAAACTTAGTTACATTCATAATTTCGCAATTATTGCAGTATGGTGGACCTATGTAATAATAAATAATTTTTATTCGCAGTTTACTTACTAAACTAAACTTAAATTAATAAATATTATAATGTACGTGTAAATCGAAGAAACTCTATTCTCAACATTGTAAGGTAAGTCCATAACTATTTAACTATTATTTCATGACCATTTTCTACTGATACTTATGTGTAGTTAGTACTTACACATGTGTATTTTATTTTTCAGCAATCTCAAACGATATAAAATACGTTGATGCCTTCACGGAAACAGTGATCGTCGCACAGTAAAGAAGATTGTGAAATTTATGATTTAGAAATATGTACAACGATCATCTGAGATTATCCTATTAAAAGGTAGGTAATGGTCATTATCATTCGGTTTTAGAGGTTTAAATTTACTCAACTAATAATATTATAATCAGGTATTTTTTAAGATAATGATCTTATGTAGATAGGTATAGTTTTCTAAAGTAAGGAGATAAAAAGGTTCTTGTAACCGCGAGCGTAAGTAAGAATTACATTTTCTGTACGTATTCTAATCAAAGTTTCATGTTTTTTCAGAAGCAGAACAGAGCTGTTACTGTGGTGAATGTGATGAAAATATAACAAAGTCTAATCGCAGCAGGCAACAGATCCAGTAGTTAAGTTTTAGCTTTTAAAATTAGTACCTATATACCTTGTAAGTAACGATTACTTTATATTTTTGTAAGTTTCAATTTGTTTTTTGATAAAAAATGCCTTTCTGTTCGGTATGCAAAATTGATGTTAATTCTCGCACTTGGTTTACGCATTTACGTACTAATAAACATAAAAATAATAGCATTGTACCCCTCGATGACAAAATTGAAATTATAGATACTTGTTTTAAAGGACGTATTGTTAGTTATCGTATTAAAGCGTGCGAAAATAATATTAATGACTATCCAGAATCTTTTTTAAATAGTATCAAAAAAGAAGTAAATTCTTTAATAGACAATTCACTTCAAAAACATACATCGGTCAAGGTTAACTTTGATTATTACGGTATTTTTTTGATGTACAAAAATGATGTTCAAGAACTAAAATCTTTTGCAACAAAAAACATCATTGTTCATTGTAATTACAATTTTGATTTGTTGTATCAAAACTTTTCAGTTCAGCTTTTAAAAAAAATTGAGGAATTTCAAGAAAGAGATAGTGGATGGTCATTTTTACATAATTCCCATTTAGAAATTAACATTAATAAATATCAACCACTCAGCGGATCAAAATTTTTAGATTTACCTAAATTCATAAAGAGCAAAAAAGCTTGTTTGAATATTCAAAACAATGATGATTATTGTTTTTTATGGTGCATTGTTGCTGCCTTATACCCTGCTACGCATCATTCGGAGAGAGTAACTTCTTATCCACATTTTCGCGACGTCTTAAACATTGATGGCATTGCTTTTCCAATCTCTTTTTCAGACATCAATATTTTTGAAAGACACAATCCCATGATACAAATTTACGTTTATGGTCTAAGAAATGGTAAAACTATAACAGGTCCACTGTATAGACCAACGAAGTTAAACGAAGGGTCCAAAATTATTCATTTGCTGTATATAGAAAATGATAATTCATCTCATTATTGTCTCATAAAAGATTTACCTCGTCTTGTAAAAAGTCAAATCACAAAACACCACAGTAAGTTGTATTTTTGTGAAACCTGTTTATTGTTTTTTCCTGATCAAGAAAAAATTAATAAACACCAATGTGAAGGAGTCGTAACTGTTTTACCAAATAAGGGGTCGGTTATACAATTTAAAAACTATCAAAGAAAACAAAATGTTCCATTTGCTATATATGCTGATTTTGAAACATTACTTGAACAGATTTGTAACCATGAACATGACACCGCGAATACGCTCCGCTTACAACGACACGTTCCTACTGCATTTGCATATAACATTGTTTCTTCGATGGATGATAATTTTAATGAATTTAAATCGTATCGTGGTATTGACTGTGTTTCAAAATTCATTGATTTTCTTACTGAAGACGTTAAGAGGATTCATAAGATATTAACCGAAAATGTTAGGATTAAATTTTCACAAAAAGATGAGATCGATTACATTCAAGCATGGCAGTGCCACATATGTGATCTTCCCTTGTGGAATAACAAAGTTAGAGATCATTGTCATATCACAGGTCGTTATCGTGGCGCCGCACATAAACATTGTAATTTACAGTATAAAGTACCTGTATTTGTACCAATTTTTTTTCACAATTTATCAGGTTACGACTGTCATTTATTCATTAAAAAATTAGGGGAAATTCCAGGCAAGTTAACCATAATTCCAAAAAGTAAAGAAAAATACATTTCGTTTTCCAAATTCATATTGATCAACGATAGTGAATACGTTCATGTTAGATTTTTAGATTCATTTCATTTTTTAGGTACTAGTTTAGTCAAACTTGCAAAAAATATGGCTATTGAAGATTTTAAAAATATGCGTTACCATTTTCCAAGTTATGATCACTTTCGATTGCTTACACGAAAAGGTGTATATCCTTATGATTACATCAGGGACTGGAAATGCTATGAGGAAACTGTCTTGCCATCACAGCGTTTCTTTTTTAATTCTTTAACCAATGAAAGTATTTCCTCGGAGGACTATGAACACGCTAAGTTAGTGTGGAATGCATTTAACATAAAAAATTTAGGTGAATATACTGACTTATACTTAAAAACAGATGTACTTCTACTTACCGATATATTTCAAAAGTTCCGGAAAACTTGCAAGTTACATTATAAGCTCGATCCCGCATTTTATATTACCGCACCGAGTTTATCTTTTGATGCAATGCTTTTAAAAACTGGGGTTCGATTAGAACTCATAGATGATCTGGCTATTGTGCGAATGATTCAAAATGGTATAAGAGGAGGGTTATGCGTGTGCTCACACCGTTATGCTAAAGCTAATCATAAGTATATGTCTTCTTATGATTCAACAAAACCACCGTGCTTTATAGTTTATTTGGATTGCAATAACCTTTATGGTTTTAGTATGTGTCAATATTTACCCCACTCGGATTTTAGATTTTTGAATGCAACAGAAATAGTGCAATTACATAATAATATTAACACTATAAAGGATGAGGCAGAATGGGGTTTCATATTAGAAGTAGATCTGTTGTACCCGGAATCCTTACATACTTTGCATAATGATTTACCATTTTGTCCTGAAAAATGCATTCCACCGGGTGGTAAAACGAAAAAACTTATTTCCAACCTTTATAATAAGTATAACTATGTAATTCATTATGTTCACTTAAAAAAGTGTTTGGAACATGGATTAATATTACGTAAGATTCATAAAGTTATTACATTTAGGCAAAGTGCATACTTGAAAGAGTATATTGAATTAAACACACAACTACGACAAAAGGCAAATAATGTATTCGAACAAGATTTTTTCAAGCTTTTAAATAACAGCGTGTTTGGGAAAACACTGGAAAACACAGAGAATAGAGTGAATGTTCATTTAGTTAATACTTGGAATGATTCTAATAATGTTACTAAAAAGTGTCACACCGCTGAAAAACTAATTAGCAATCCTTATTTTCATAGTGCTTCAGTTTTCTCAGAAAATTTAGTAGCGATACAAATGAAACCTGATCAAATAATTTTAGACAAACCTATTTATATTGGCTTTACCGTTTTAGAATTATCTAAATCGCATATGTATAATTTTCATTACAATATCATCAAACCCTTTTATAAAAATAAAGTAAAGTTATGTTATACGGATACAGATTCCTTAGTGTATGAGATATTTACATCAAACTTTTATCAAGATTTGAATTTTAAGCTTTTAGATTATTTTGACACTAGTAATTACTGTATCGATAACGAATTTAAAATACCTCAAATTAATAAAAAAATCCCTGGATTATTCAAAGATGAGATGGGAGGAAAAATCATCACAGAATTCGTTGGTTTAAGGTCAAAATTGTATTCTATTAAAACTCCTGATTATGTAATTAAGAAAGCGAAAGGGATACAATCTAGTGTAGTACGTGATTTAACAATTAACGATTATGAGAATGTTTTGTATAATAAAGGAGTCATTCGAAGGAAAAATATATTGTTCAAATCAATTAAGCACGAGATATTCACGCAAAGTGTAAATAAAATTGCACTCTCTGGAAATGATGATAAACGAGTATTATCTTCAGATAACATTTCAACGCGTGCATGGGGTCACTCTGCCATTTTAAAAGAAATGTATTAATGAATAAGATTTTACTACGTAAACCAGATTATATTAAAATTAGAGTTAGTTGAAAGTGTATTTATGTGAATGTCGTAAGTTATTTTATAAGTTATTTTAGTTTTATTGTGTAAGAATAAAATGATATTATTATAATAGAAATAAATGTGATATTGTGAGAAACCATAATTGTTTTATTTATTCAACTTTACATTTTTTTGTTGATCATGAATACAATAACCCTTCTTTTTTTTGCTTCATCGCAGTCGGGTAAAAATCAAGTTGCGACATGTAGCAGGAATATTATTACTAACAATGTTTATGCCGATGTAATATGAGCGTATATGTATTTCATCACTCGGATACATGTAATGCTTAGTTAACAACTTTCGGTAGTCAAAGAACATAAGCAAAAATACAATCATTTGAAACTAACCACTGTAAATTGCTTTTTACTTTGTTTACATTACGATTGATTGTCTTGTGCACGAATATGTATTTATTACATAAAGGTTAGAAGATATTGCATTCGATACTTATTGCACTGCATAATAAATTCATTTTATTTAATCATTTACTAAATATAGTTCGCTTGAAGTACTTGTACCTGCACATTATATTCAACATGACTTCGGTAAGTAATTATTTTATATTTTCATACAAATGTTGGTGTTTTATGCAATGTAAATATTTAACGACTTGTTATAATATTGTTTCAGCGATCGGGATCAGACATCGTTTTTAGCCAGTATGCTCAAGATCCTTACGAAGAATTCAATGAGATGATACGATGCGATCGTGAAAACGCCAATCGAATGGCGAAAGAAAAAAAGACGAAACCACGTCGTAAAGACACCGTGAACAAACCCAACTCCACTCAGTCTTTCGTGATGAGCAGACACCAGCGGCGAGGCATTAAACTGATCAAAATATCAGTAATTGACCTGTGTAATAACTCGCTAGGCAGCGACAGTGACAATGAAACTGAAAATGTGATTATAAGTGCGCAGTACATAGTTAAAGAGGTGGTGGACCCTATAGTGGATGAAACTGAATCATTAGTTAGGAAAATATCTAAATCGTTAATAGAATATAGTGATTGAAAATATTTGTATTAAGTATTTGTAAGTTTTTGTATGTGGGATAATAAAGGTACGTAAGAGGGTGACTATATTGTTTGTGGTAGAATAGTATATAGTTTTGTGTTTTTATATTTAGAATAGGAATAAACATAACTGTAAATAGTATAGGGTTATTATAAAATAAACGCATTATTGTCATTTAAAAATGTTTTATTTTTATATCTTAAAACTAATAAACAGATACACCTTTAGTTATTCCTCTAAATACTTTTTTATACATAATACGTTTTTAAGAGCACACTGTTTGGAATGTTTATTACAACACAAGTTAACTTTTCCATCGCAGGAGTATTTTTTGTGCAACTTGGATAAATTAGGACACAATTTCTCATCAAGTTCCGATACATTACAATTCGTACATAGATCCTTAACCCATTTTACCTTCTCAGAACCTTTAACTATAATATTCTTATCTTTTAAATATGGTACGATTATACGATGGAATTCTCTGTAGTCGATGTGTCCTTCACTCCAATAAATGCCTCGGTTTTTTTCTATCCATTTAACTTGAATCTTTTCTTCGCTTGTTAGATGTCTAAATAAGTATGGAGGTTTTATTAAAAACGATTGCGTATAGTTTTGAGTCGCAAATGCCAATTCTTTTATTATAAAATTGTTGTAAAGATCCTTGAATCCTTGTACATCCAATATGAGAGTATCCGATTTCATGATATTTTCTTAACAGTGCTGCTAAGCGGTTTGTACTCAATTATGCAGTCGTTTAATATAAGACAATATGCCGATGTTTGATCAGGTATGTCTGAATCGCTTTCGATTTCCACTCTAACGTCCACAACAGGTCCTCCTTTTAGATTATCGGCTTGTCTGGAGCAATCGATAACGAATAGTGGCGCTAAGTCTTTGAATTGTTTTTCACTTAATAAGGGTTCCGCGCGACGTCCGTAGTACGACTGTTGAAACCGAGTATACTGTTCATATAATAAAGCTGTGTTGTTGTTTGCAAAATTAACGTTTAAATTTTCGTATGGAAAGTATGTTGAATTGAGGTATACTTTAACATCTCGTATATGACAGTGATCAAACTGAGACATGTCAGAACTGGCACTATTTTTTCTGTTTGTTTGTAAACCAATAATAATATATCTGGGTTTTTCTATTTGCGATGATGTTTTGATAGACCAGGTATGTTTAGTAGTCCTAGGTAACGCAGGATACTCGTAAAGATCCCAATTTCGGAATACCATCTGCAGTGGACGATCTTTTTCTAACAATTTAATTAAACTTAGTTTTTCCTTATCAGATACTTTAACGTGCGGTACGCGCCATATGATTTTATTTATAATAACGTCTTCTAAAATTTCACCAGTATTTAATTTCACAGCGTTCAAGTTTGTATTGCTACGTAACAATATCAACTCGTGCCTACTATTTATTACAATCTTTTTAAAATCCTCTGCAAAACCGAGTATGTTGCAAAGTGGTATGGATACAGAAAATTTACCACCGTTTATATTTTTAATGCCTTCGATATTCCAGCCCCAAGAATTAGATATTTTTGATTCGGTCTCATTCATTGAAATTAATGACTTCATCGTGGTAGTTACACCAGCATTTTTTATTTTATCAATTTCGACTCCATTAAGCTCGTACCTTATATCTTGGAATAGATAGAGTAGAGCATTATTGGTAAAATGAACACTGCTCGCGGTTTCTTTTGCATCCTTTTTCTTAACAACTATGGTTCCTTCCAAATACAAGGTGCTTGCTGACGGTAGTACATACAAGTCCTGTTGGTTGATAGGTATGCGTATCTCATCATTCCTGTTAAAACTGGTCACGTACGGTTTATATGAATGGTATTCGATGCCTTCAACAGTATTGTCGTAGGTTGGTGCGGATAAAACATCTAAGATATTCATTTTAGGAGACCGATAGCTTTAAGAAATGCTTTATTTTCTCTCGTTAATTTTATTCTTTTCTTCGAGCTAGTTCTTATATGACTGGGAGCTTTATATAAACTGATGGTTTTTTTTGGTTGATGCGTATATTTATTATAGTCAATCATTTTTTCTTCTTAGATGTAAATAAAGCTGTACTTCTTCACCGCGTAAATTTATCAGTTGATTGTTTATGTCCAATAACCGTATATGTATGCAGCTTATGTTGTTTTGATTAATCGGAAAGTATATTGCGTTTTTAGGAATTTCTATGATTCTATATCCTGGTGGCACGTTGAGTGCAAATTCGTGGATAATGTGACTGGGCTCTCCGTTTACGTACGAACCACTGACAATATCACATTCAATCCTGATCACGGTCGTTGGCAAAATGTTAACTGGAAACTGTGAGACATGCAATTTATTAGCTTTTAAGATCTGCTTATCATATCCTAATAGGTTTCGAAAAGTGTCTTCCTTATCGAAGTTTATATTTTTAGAACAGAGTATTGTAGTTTTTAGAGTATTGTTATTGCACAGTAGTTTTATCGAAGCGTTTTGTATTTTGGACTTTATATAATCGCTGATATCTTGAAGTTCATAAGTTCCTTCGGGTATTTCAATTACTTCCTCCGATCCATAGTAGAACTTATTGTTCTTTTTATCAATATTTGGAATAGAATTAAACGTGGAGAAATGCAATAATGCGCACTCGTACTGACCGTTTAATTGTAATGTGTTAGGATAGTAAGTAGACAAATCTGATGACTTTCCAGTTATTGACAAAGTGAGGGACATCTTGAGAATGATAAAAATGAAAGAATAACATATTAATTTATACATTTTTATTTTTCCAAAAATTCCTTAGATATTCTAAGCATAAGTGTCCACAATTCACAGTATTGAATTTTTGGTACCTTGTATAGTTGTAAAAAATATTACAGTTTTTTAAGTATCGTATCAATTCGAGAGGCGGTTTCAAATCACCGAAGCTGTCAAAATATTCACAATAATTATTAAATTTAATATAAGCCACCCAATGAGTTCCTTCATTTTTTGAATTGTCCAAATTCACGATAGCACATTCAATCTGTTTTGGTTTTCTCGGTAACCGATCTTTCATGTAAACTCCTCGAAAGTATGGCAAGTCGCGAGCGTGCTTTTTGATGTCAACATCAGTTAATGGACGATTAGGTAGCTTACTTATCAGTTTTTTGACGAATTTATAAACAAACCTTTACCATTTTTATGCGGTTTAATGTACAACCCCTTTCCTATAGCTAATGCTTCCATAGTTTTATTGTGCCTTTCAGTTTCTTGTAATTTTTTTTGAGCTGTTTTATAGTCGTTAACTGTTTTTGCGATACCCGCAGCACCACCCGCTAAAGATCCTAATGCCGATAAACCAGCGAAAATTGGGATCAAAGGCAGAACTCCACCAGTCTTCGGTATGGGTATGACACGAGGAACTCGTACTTTCTGTACGCAAGGAAATATCTTTCTAGCAGCCAAGTAAGCGGCGTTTATAAGAGCCTTACTGTCCATGTGTTTGAGTTTCCTAATTTTTGATCTTATTTTCGATACAAAACTGTTAAACGTTTTAATCCCTGCACCAGACTTTATTTTGGCTTTCATGACTTTGCTCACCAGCCACGAACTTAGTTTTTCCCCTTTTCCTGCGTCCTTGGATCTAAGTCTTTGTTTAGCCATGTTTAACAGTTGTAAATCGGCTTTGTGACGATTAGGTAAATCTGTATGGTTCTGATATGCAATATCGTGATGCATACAAGCTTCGTCTAACTTGTTTACGCCTCGATCTCCACGTAGTAACCGTTTTTGTAGTTTAGTACCCGGTCCGCAATAATTGTAACCAGGCAAATGAAGTTCAAAGGGTAAATTATTAATCACACTATTGACTAGTCCACCACCTTGCATTGTTCAAAGTAAAATGAAATACATGTAAGAAATAATAATGTTTATATGAATAATATGATATCTACTTTTATCAATTCACTATCGCAGCTCTGTTGATCCAACTATTTTCTGCGTTACTTAAACCTAACCATTTCACAAACAATTTATTTCCTTTTCTTTTTAAAACTTTTTCTATCAAATAAACGTTTGGGAAATTTGTTTTTTGAAGTTCCGGTTCATAAAAGGTTCCCAAAATAGCTTGTTTGCGTTGGTCCTCTATATGATACGTTTTTGGAATGGTATTGTTTATTTTTTTTATGGTAAATATTTCAGTTGACCAATTAGGAGTATAGCCCTTTTTAAAAACATGCTTGTATTTACTAATGCGAACACTGTCACCAACTTTGAACTTAGGTACGCAACGAAAAGAAACTTGCTTATGTGTTTTTTTTATATTTTCTTTTATGTTTAACTCATTGCATTTATTTACTTCAACAGGTTTACATTGAATAGTACGATGCTTTGTGTTGTTATACATTTTCAATGTATCTTGTAACACCGTTTCATACCACTTGTAGTTTCCATTCATACTAAAACACTTATATAATTTATTTTTAATAGTTTTTATCAATCGCTCAACAATTGAAGCCTTCTTTGTAGAAAAGGTTGAGTAATGGTTAATATTAAACCTTCTCATGAGCGTCTGGAATGAAGTATTATAAAACTCTGTTCCTGAATCTGTTTGTAAATTAACCGGTTTGCGTTGACTTTTACTGAGTATGTTCCCAAATGCATTAGTAACATCAATTTTATTTTTCGATTTTAGCGGTTCTGCCCAGGCGTATTTTGAGAAACAATCTATCACCAATAAAATATAATTGTAACCATTGTTGTATTTTCTTAAATTTTGCATGTCCATCAGATCAGCTTGCCACAAATCATCAATCCCTTTCAAAATTACAGAACGACGATCAAAATTTTTTCTTGCCGCTTTGTGAATTTCATTTACAATTTGTTGTTTGGACATTATGAAGGCTTTTTAGATGCTAATAAGTTATCTACAACTGTTTTAGTGTAAAACTTATCTTCTAAATGAATGGAAACTTCAGATATCTTTGCTTTTAAAGTATTTTGTACATCATTCATAATTTGAGTTCGCATTAACAGCATGGATTTATATAAATCTTTCGTTATGTTTGTCATAAATTGATCTACATAATCCTTATTTACAGCATCATCTGGTTCTACAGGAGTTCTGATACCTCTCAACGTCGTAGCTTTTAAATCAAATTCACCATTTTCTGTTTTCGTTAATGCATTATCATTACTCTCGAATAATTCTGACAATCGCATTCTTTTATGAATATAATGTCCAAATTTGTCTATATTCATGTTGAATGTGCTTTGTATTGAAGGGTTAACAGTAAAATGAAACGTATGCAGAGAATAAAAGATATTTATTAATTAATAACTTTACTTTCACGTAACTCTTCGATGATGGATATTATTTCATTGTCCAGCCCAGTGTTGCCAGCGTCTCGTGAAGCAATCAATAGTTTTAATCTATCCACTAGTTCATTTGGATTATCCCAATAGACATAATCTACGTTTTTTCTCCACACTCTTTTCAACGGTAGTCCATTCCCCTTTGGTTGATTGTAGGTCTGATTTGTACTTTGTAATTTAAAAAGAGGTTTAATGACTTGCAAATATTTTTGCCCTTTGCTACTTTTGATGGGTTTGCTTGGTTCAAAATCTCGACGGTGTGCATTTGTATCGATCAGCATTGACTTATAATGTTGCATATCATTATCTGTCACTAAACTTAAGTCTACATCTTTTTTTAGCAACAACTGTTTCAAACCCGGTGTATTTCGATATTTGCGACCCGTTACTATGATAAAATCATCACCAATCGTAATGCTAGCTGAACCTAACATAAGTTTTCCACGCTCTATCCGAACACCAAATGGTACATCATGTAGTGCTTCAGGAGATAGAGACCAAGATGATGTATCGCATTCTTCATTCTTATCACCCAACGATTGAAATGAAGATTCACTGTCGATTTCATTTTCATCACTGCTTTCCACGTACTCTTTGCTAGTAGGACCTTCCTTGTATAATGTTTGATTGCTTTCCAGTATTTTTTCATTTTCATCAGAAGTAGTTCCATTACTGGTGTTGGTTAGTAAATTAAGTGATTCGGTTATAGGTTTAAAAACCGTTTCTAATGCTTCCTTATTCCCAATCTCAAGTTCTCTCATGGTACGTACTTTTTTCTTTACAGCGGCTGAGGCATCTATGATTTGTTTTTTCAATGATTTTTCCATAGTCGTTAAATATATAGTTATCGCTTAAGAGTTGTTAAAAGAATAATAACGTAACGATGTCAACTGTCTTAAATATAGTATCATTTTCTTATTCAAAGACAACAAATGTGTCAAATTTATTTCTGTAACATCCATTATTTTTAGAGCAATCTTTATTTATTACCACAAAGTTGTAAGGTTCGCTCCAAATTTTTGAACACATTTCACGAAACTGGATCCAAGTCATATCTGTATTGACATGTTCTTCATAAATATGTTTTAGATTAATATCATCCTGCTTAAAAAGTACGATAAGGTTAGCGTTGTCTCGTACTAACTGCTTTGGCACTTTACTATACGTTTGGTTGAGATAAAAACAATCGATATTTTTGTGTCTGCCCATTGCAAAGTAATCTCGCATGTTACTTTGATTTTCACATGCAACGTCATCAAATATTATTACAGAGTTGGGTTTAGCATCCTGAACACTCAAAACGTCTTCATTACCATGATATTTCTGAAATGAAATACCTGGAACTCGTTGTAAAACTCTTTCCAGAAATCTATACTTAGGTTGGTGCAAAGTTTTTGAATAAACATAAACATTTTGAAATTTTAAACCGTTTTCATGTATAAGAAGACCAATGAGCAAATTTGTTTTTCCACAATTTGACGGACCACAAATAATACAACGTACTATGTTAGGTAATAATTCACCATGACGAACCCGAGTCTTAGGAACATCATCACAGATAGTGTTTACATTCAACGATTGGGGCTGTTTAATAAACTTCATGATAAGTATGTTATAGAGTTGATCTAAGAATGACAAAATATGTTCATAGCGTTCACATTTAAACTTTTCTGATCAACAAATGATACATGGTACCAGATTTGGTAATAGTTCGTTATCGCTTGAGTGACTTTCTGAAAATTCATTGCATATCGTGCACGTACATCGGATTGAGTCGATGAAACAGAGGGTTTGGTGTTGTTCAGACCATTCTCATTTTTATTATGATAAATTACCAGAAATATTATTGGGTATTCTACCCCACGACGCGAATGCGCATGCATGAGCGAAGTGGGGTAGAATGCCCAATAATATACTACTAACTTGGTTTTATTAACATTCAGTGTCAAGAGATTTGTGCTCAACCACTTCATAACAGTACCCAAAGCTCGTTCAGCATTCATCGCCGTCTCATTCCAATTGCGGCCGTGAATAATTAGAGCAGTGTCGTCGGCATAAGTAACAATTCTACAGTTGGGGAGAGACAGATGGCACAGCTCATTCACGTAAATTAGGAAAAGGCTAGGCCCAAGCACGCTGCCCTGGGGAACACCGAAATTTAGACATTTCTTTGAACTAAGGTGATTCTCAATTTTTATGTGTTGACCACGACCTGTCAAATAACTTTTAAAAATATCCAAGGCAACACCGCGAATTCCAACGTCCTCTAGCTTTGAGAGCAGTAGGGGAACAGAGACAATGTCAAAAGCCTTTGAGAGGTCTAAAAATACCGCAAGAGTTTTACTTTTGTTTTCAAGGTTTTTAATTAATGTATCCGTTAGTTCCAAAACGGCATCCTCTGTAGCCTTGCCACTTTGGAAGCCAAATTGGTTACTAGCCAAGATTTTGCATTTTGAAAGAAACTTAGTTAGTCTAATATTAATGAGCTTTTCTAAAATTTTCGAAAGGGTTGTTAGAACCGATATTGGTCTATAATTAGTGACACTGTCTCTGCTACCAGTTTTATAAATTGGATGGACAATCGCAGTCTTAAAGATGTCAGGGAAGACACCCAATGTAAGGCATAAGTTAAAAATGTGAACTAGCACTGGAATGGTGATGAATCTAGTTGCTTTTATGACAGAAGTAGGTATATCGTCAATTCCTACAGCAGACTTGTCCTTTAGACTAACAATAATGTTGTCTAGCTCTGAGTCATCAATTTTGTATAGGGCCATAGAGTGTAACGGGGAATTTAAGGAAGAGGAAAAAGTTGCGTCTAGTTTCCTTGAGGTGGAACTGTCGAGGGGCCGCGGCCGAGGTATTTTGGAAGCCAGAAGTCCACCTACATTGGCGAAGTAGTCATTTACCTTGTCAACTGATTGGGAGGGATTATCACAGAGTTTTAATAGGTCAGATGACGGTGTTCTGTTATGATATAAATTAGCTAACTGTTTTATTACAGCCCACGTCGCTTTAGGGTTATTGCGAGCCTTGTAAAACTCTCCACGCTCATACTCAGTTTTGATTTTTTTCAAGAGATTATTGCAATAATTTCGGTACCGGCAGAAGACTAATTTATATGTCTCATTTTCTGGATGTTTCTTGGACTTTCGATATAAATTATCTCTATGCCGTATACACCTTAAAAGGCCTGGGGTAATCCACGGCTTTATAATCCGTCGTTTACTAGAGGTTACAGTGGTACGAGAGTGTGACTTTATAGCAGTGGACACTATGGAAACAAAAGACTCGGCAGCTATATTCGGGTCATTACAGTCAAGAATACAACTAAAATCAGCGTTCGAAATGGATTCAACAACTCCAGGGACATCGATTTTTGGGTTATTGCAACGAGGTTTAAATTTAGCTTTAATATCCATATTACAAAAAAGAATTACAGGAGAGTGGTCTGTTATAAGGGAATCTAGTACCAAGGTTGTAGTGATGGACTGACAACGAATTATCACATGATCAAGACAGCTAGATAGTCTAGTTGGGAGGGTGTAAGCAGAGAGCATTGCATGGGATGCTGTGATATTGAGGTACTCGTCCGAATTTGGGTCAGAACAATCAGGTGCAATATTAATATTAAGGTCCCCAATAATTGCTGCAGATTTAAACTGTACAAGTGTCCCAAGTAAACCGTCTAGACTGCAGAAAAAGCGGCTCAAGTCTTTACATGCTGGAGAGCGGTATACTGCAACAAGGGCAAGGTTATCAGACATAAAAATAAAAATTAGTCATCGGGATGATGACTAATGTTTATTTTTATGTCCATCTTTTAGATAAGAAAAAAATATTAGACACGTATTTTTTGTTTTTACACGTATTTTAATACTTATAATCAAAAAAAAAATTTTGGATTATAAGTATTTTTATCATTATTTTAAAACAAAAGGTACAGGCCATGTGTCAAAGGCCCTATTTTGTTAACATATCACCAATCAACAATAAATATACAACTAAGTACCTTTTAATATTGGATTTTTTCGTAGACTCGAGACTAAGCGGTCGTGACTTTTGTGCGGAGTATAATGAATCTTTTTAATTAATTACGAATTAATGCCAATCAATAATTCTGCGGAGTTGTAATATTGAGTAAAGTGTGTCGCGTTGTTTTAAGTGAGTCATCATTGTTTTTACAAGATGAACTAAAACTATTAGAACCGAGCTGCCTTCTGTGTTAGTATGTCTAACCCGGGTTTAAGCCCTTTCGGGCGTAGCCAATTGCTAAGACGTAGTCCACCCCCAACGCCCTCACCCTCAGAACAACATCAACTAAGAGACCCAGAGCCGCCAGCGTCCACAGAGGCTGAAGTTGAAGTTATTTCTACGCCAGAAATACAGAAATGGATGGGTGCCATAGATACAATCCTGTCGGAAGTTTGCACTATCGTGTCGGAGGGCAAAATGAATAATGACCAGAAGTTACGCGTCACTAACCTTTGCCGTAAGGTCTCGCATGGGACATCGCAACTGGCGGTACAGTACCAGTCCTTAAAGCAAAAAACCCTCCAAGCACATGTAACCATTCAGCATCTACAGGGTCGGCAGGTCATTGCAGACTCAATAAAAGAAATAAAAAAGGCAGTTGAAACGGATCGGAATACTGGTAGTATTTCCTATGCCAATGTGGTGAAAAAAGAACAAGATTTTATACGCCCAGCCAATTTACAATCTATAGCCATATACCCTACAGATAAGACGCAGTCCAGTGACGACACAAAGACTCTTGTACAAAAAATAATCTCGCCAGAAGCATTAAAATTGCGAGTCCGTGGCATGAAAAAAATTAGGAATGGAGGCGTAATCATCAGTGCGGATAGCAAAGGAGATATTGAGAAACTGAAAGCTTCCGAAAAACTCGTTTCTTCAGGCCTCAAAGTCGAAGAGCCCTCCAAACGCAGTCATTGGTGTCCCGGTTGCTCTTACGGAAAAAGAAGTATTGGACTGTATATTCGAACAAAACCTTTCCGAAAAGCTGGCCAATACCTCGCGGGAGTCCTTTTTAGAAGAGATAAAACTCAGCCATAAATCGGGGAAGAAAGATCAGCCTACCTGTAATTATATCCTAGAGGTACCCGCAAGTATTAGAAAAATGCTGATAAATCAAGACCGCATTTTTATAGATTGGACGTCATGCCCAGTAAAGGA